>CM051236.1:164050951-164650951 GCA_027917425.1 Gastrophryne carolinensis
TGCAGGTCCGGAGCGTGGAGGCCGGCGCCGCTCTCAGCTGTCATCTGAGGGCGCGTCATCAGAGGGCGCCTCTGATGACGCGCCCTCAGATGACAGCTGAGAGGCGGCCCGCTCCCACCATGCCGGCAAAAATGTTTTTTTTTTTTTTTTTTAAATGCCGGCATGGTGGGAGCGGGCCGGCCGGCTGACAGCGGAACCGGCCGGCCCGCTCCCACCATGCCGCCATTTTTGATGGGGAACTTCGTAAAAGTTCGATTCGGCCGAACCCGAATTTCTTTGTGAAATTCGGCGAATCGGCCGAATCGAACTTTTCAAAAGTTCGCTCATCTCTAATTGCCAGATAGGGGTAAGAAAAATGGTCATGGGGCTGTCCAGAGAAAAAAATTACGTTGATGTAATTCTACATTTGAATGGTCAGGTTTGCATTTTGTTTTGTGTTTCTTATTAACCGCCACCAGAAGGCACCAGAATGCTGAGTTTGAGACCCCTGCTCAAGGATTTGGTGTTTTCAGAGCTGTGCAGGTCGTGCTAGAGATCAGACCATCATTATGGGCCTCATCTAGTGTATTTGAGATGGTCCTCTGTAGAATAATGGTGGGGTCACATGATAGTTTCTGGTATGTAGATCTATCATTACCTTAGCCAGGCGCCCGCGCCATTCCTCCGGTCTCCCAAGGCCGCAGCAGGAAAAGAAGCAAAGCCGCATTCCCCGGCTCCATGCGTGCTGCTGCTGGCCATTGACTTGAATGGGTGGATGGGAGCGCGCATGGACCGGAGGAGCGGCGCGCGTCTGGCTAAGGTAAGGGTTTTTTACTTTGTAATCCCCCGTCCTGTGACAGGGTAGGGTAGAGTAGGGGGGTCATTTTTGTTTTTGTCAATTCTTTATTTAAGGTTATGCAAAACAAACAAGTTTGAGTGCACAGTATTACTAGAGTGATGCAGGCATAGAAATATCCATCAGAAGACGAGGTATTACAGCATACATAACATTGCATCGTGAAACTTCAGTCAGGAACAGTACATAACATAATGAGCAATGCCTCCCTAGAAAGTTCTGGGGGCAAGAAAGAAATTAACACAATGACATCAAACTATCATTAGACATCTAAATAGTAAATCTGCTATTTGAACTCTACAATGCACTTATAATCGGTGAAAAAAACAGATGGAAAAAAAAGAAAAAAGAAAAGAAAGGGGCGGAAGATCAAGTGGGGGAAGGGGGGGTACCAGGAAGGGAAAATTTAAGGGCAAAATAAGTTCAGAAACGGAGGCCTATATTCCCACTATGATGCGCTTGTAATCCTCAGATTCAGTATATTGCATCCACGAGAACCAAGTCGCCATGCATTTCTCATAGCCATCCTCCCCAGGCGTCATGAGGTCTTCAAACCTCATTATTTCATTTATTTTTAAGGCCCACATTGCAAGGGTGGGGGGATCCTCCTTTTTCCACAATTGCGGAATACACATCTTGGCTGCGTTTAGGAGATGACACATCAAAGAGCCACGATACTTCCTGAGTGGGGTCTTTGTCATGTGGAGCAAGCACAGGGCAGGGTCATCCGGGATCTCTTCACTCAACAGGCTTCCTGCCACCTCTCTGACCCCATCCCAAAAAGCTTTCAGTTTAGGACACAACCAAAAGATGTGAAGCAGACTACCCTCCCCGCCTCCACACCTCCAACACTCCGCCTCCACCACTTGTTAATCGCCGCTGGGACACTATACCACCTTGTTAGAACCTTGTAATTGCACTCTTGAGACCTGGTACATATCGAGGTTTTATGGGGGGTCTCCAGCAATCTGCTTGTCTGTTTCGGAGTGAAGGTCCTACCCAGATCCCTCTCCCACTTTCCTACAAATGACGGTGATACTATATCTGGGGGGTTAATCAGCATCTTGTATATATACAAAGGGGTGTGACTCACATCTTCTCTACTAGAGCACAGCTCCTCAAAGGGGGTAAGGCCTCTTTGTACCCTTTTATGTTCTCGCAGTGTGGAAAGGAAGTGCGTTAGCTGCTGTTGCTGCCATGTTGACCAATCAGGTAGCCCTCTTTCGGTAGCCAAATCTCCCGTGACCAAGTCCCGGGGGTAGCTCCTCTACAGCCAGGGGGGAACCCAGGATTGCCCAATATCAGGACCATTGGCGAGGGTGCCGGGGAGAAGTCTGCCCCTGAAAATACTGGCCACATATTCTTAACGTGGTCCCTACAAGGGCGTGTTTCATTGCTAGTGGCATGTCCTTCTGGTCTGCCCACGGAATACAATCGACTCTGACCCCCACAAGACTCTGTTCGATGGACACCCACTGCTTATGTTCCCGGTGTAAACACCAATCGAACACTCTGTTAAGATGGACTGCAGCGTAATAGAGTCCCGGATCAGGGATACCCACACCGCCCTTATCTTTGCTCCTAATAAGTATGGTCCTACTTATCCTCGGTCTCCCTCCTCCCCATACAAATCTCAGAAAGAGTGCGTCCACCCTTCGGAAGAAGGCCTGCGGGATAGCCACCGGGAGGGCCTGTAATAAATAAAGAAGCCGTGGGAGCAGCACCATTTTCAAAGCATTGCAGCGACCAAACCACGAGAGCCTCCCACCCGACCATCTGATCACATCCTCTTCAAATTTTTTGAGCAAGGGGGGAAATTAAGGGCAAAAACATTCGCCAAATTACTATAAATTTTTGTTCCAAGATACGTTACACTTTCCTCCGAGCATCTAAAGGGGAAGGATTTCTGTAGATTATCGAATCTTTTCGCAGGGACATTGATATTAAGGGCTTCAGATTTCTGATAATTCTATACCGCGACAGTTCTCCGTATTCCTTTAATTCTCTCATTAGGTTCGGTATAGAGGTCTCTGGAAGCGTCAGTCCAAAGATGAGATCGTCAGCAAAAGCTGCCACCTTATAACTACTAACTTGGTCTCCCATACCCTTTATGTCACCATTTCCATGAATTCTACACAAAAGGGGCTCCAAGGTAATTATAAAGATTAGAGGGGAGAGGGGGCATCCCTGTCTCGTTCCATTTGTGATATTGAAGGAGCCCGAGAGCATCCCATTCACTCGCACTGATGCGGAGGGGGCACTGTACAAACTGCTTATCCAGCCCAGAGCATTAGGGCCAAGGCCAATATGGCTAAGAATGTTCTGCATAAAGTTCCAATTCACTCTATCAAAAGCCTTCTCCGCATCGGTGGCAAGCAAGAGGGACGGGATACCACTTTTTTGGGCCCACTGAATTAAATTAAGAACTTTAATGGTATTATCCCTCGCCTCTCTATGTGGCATAAAGCCAACTTAGTCAAGGGCTATAATGTGGTGTAAATGGGGAGCTATCCTGGAAGCGAGTACCTTCGCAAAAATCTTAATATCCGTATTTAATAGGGATATAGGCCTGTAGCTAGCGCAAAGGCCGGGGTCCTTCCCCTCTTTTGGGATGACTGATATAAGCGCCCTAAGTGAGTCCGGGGGAATGCATTCTGGTTTCTTAAATGAATTAAAGGCATCTAAGAGTCCCTGGGCCAATAAAGGAAGCATATTTTTGTAGAATTCAATCGTAAAGCCATCAGGGCCCGGCGCTTTTCCCCCCGAGGCCCCCGAGGCTGCTTTCTGGACTTCCTCCAGCGAAATCGGCCCCTCCAGATCTTCTAGAATTTCACTCGGAAGACTTGGGAGACCGGACTCTCCAATATATTGCTCCATCCCTTTCCCTACCCTCTAAGAAGATTATATAACCCCTCGTAAAATCTCTTAAAGGCCTCTGCAATTTCACCGGTTAAGTGGACTATCCTACCCTTCGAGTCGGCTATTTTCGGGTCAAATGCCTTCACCCTCTCCACTCTCAAGGCTCGTGCCAAAAGTTTGCCACATTTATCCCCTGACTCGTAAAATTTTCCACGACATTTGATTTTTTGCACTTTGAGCCTATCGCAGCACAGCAGTTTAAGTTTTTCTCTGGCCGCTGTCAGCGCAGAGAGGTGGATGATAGAGAGAGACTTCTTGTGCAGAGTCTCTAAGTTTCTGATCTCATTCAGCAGTTTCAGGACGCATTCCGATTTTTCTTTTTTTAACCTCGAACCTATCTTTATTAGGGTTCCCCTGAAATAGCACTTAGGAGTCTCCCACAGAATCCCTGGGCTGGTCTCGAGCGATTTGTTCAATTCAAAGAACTCCTTAATGTCTTTCTGGAGCTCTACCAGAACCCTTTGATCTCCTAACAGGGAGTTATTAAGGCGCCAAGTCCAGCTCCTTGGTCCTGGGTGGGGAAGTGCAAGTCTAATCGAGATTAGCGCATGATCAGAAATGGTAATGCATCCGGTTTAGGGAGCCATGCGCTATCAGGAACATGTCAATTCTAGAGTATGACCCGTGAGGAGGAGAGAAAAAGGTATAATCTCGTATAGCTGGATGTTGTATCCTCCACAGGTCAATTAATTGATGTTGGGCGAGTGTCTTTTTGAGCTTCTTCAGTTTGATGTAGGATAGATGGGGGGCCCCCTTGGAGGTGTCTAGTGGATCCAGGGTCAGATTGAAATCACCTCCCACCACCAACTCCCCCTCCCTGAACATTGCAAGTTCCTCTAGGACCTTGCCTAGGAACGTCAACTGTGCGGAGTTTGGCATATAGACATTGGCAAACGTGAATAGTGAAGACGATATCCGCCCCTTTAGAAATATCCATCTCCCTTCCTCATCGGTTTTAAAATCAACCAACTCCCAAGAAAGGGATGCCGCAATGGCGATGCTCACTCCTCTTGATCTCGAATCAAGTGGTACGTTTTCGGGAAATGTCTACTACCAAAGGAGGGTGGGTTAGAAGACCTAAAATGGGTCTCTTGGAGGAAAGCCACCTGAGCTCCCAGTCCCTTCAAGTTCCCCAACACCAAGGACCTTTATTCCGGGCTATACATCCCTTTCGTATTGAGCGAGACTAATTTGAAATCCGCCATCCTAACTCTCGGGAGGGTCCCTTTACTTATTCCGTTCTATTTGAGTGGATCAGTTATCTTCTGGGGCGCTTCACCACCTCCGCCTGGGGTATCTCACTGAACCAAAGGGGCACCCAGATATATCTGCCTGGTACGTTTAAAGTGGGAAAAGGGGGGCAATGGACGGAAATTGGGGGGGGAAGGAAAAGAAAGAGCAAGGATTCCAAGAACTACAGGGAGAAGGGGGGGAACACTAAACAATACCTAAACCAGGGAAAACAAGTGAGTCTTATCGACCACTAGAGTCAATAAGGCCGGCCTACTGGGGGAACACATCCGATCAAGGAGAAGAGCACACAGGAGCAACTGCTCGCCCGCCCCTGGCTGGAGGTCAATAAACCATTTTAAAAGCCAACAAGCCTTTGGAACAAAATCAAGTTAACAGTATGAGACAACAAAGAGGAAGCAAAACTGCCCAACCGATGTTGAACAGTGAGGCCAACCCTGCAGTCCCAACTGGATCCTGAATGCAAGCAAGTTAGTATAGACAGTATAGAACAAACAATAACACTCTCTGTGTGTAAAGTCCCGGAGTCCGGCTATCGAATCAAACAAATAAAATTATTGTAATTAGACCCCTCCTTCCTCGAGCCTTCCTCGTCCCCCTTCCCGATTGAACCACAGGGGAGGGCAAGGGAGGTCAACGAGTCAAACTTCACACACAAAGATCTTCATGTCCTTTTCAAGAAAAGCAGAAGAGGAAAGAAAAGTACAACCAGGGGTCGTTCACACCTCATCTTCTGGGAGCCTTGGCGCCCGCTTAAGCCACCTGAGGTCTCGGAAGCTCCTCGGGCCTCGTCGCTTCTCTCTGACCGCTGACCGAGACAGCGGGGGCAGGTCATTTTTGAGCCAGTTAGGAATCTGAATAGGCTCACAACTTAGGTAGGCGAAAAGCCCCCCCAAATCTTGATAAGACTTAAAGACAAAAGAGCTCTGTCCCTTTCGGACAATCAGATGAAACGGAAACCCCCATCTGTAGGTGGCTCCATTCTCTGTAATAACTTCCAATAGGGGCTTCAGGGATCTCCGCATTTGTAGAGTCCGCCTTGATAAATCCGGAAAAATCTTGACGGATGCACCCTTAAATTTCACTTCACCTTTGCTCCAGGCCTTCCGGGCGATTTCTTCTTTAAGCATGTAATGGTGGACTCAACAGATGACATCTCTCGGAAACGCAGGTTCTAGGCTTTTTGGTCCCAAAGATCTGTGGACTCTATCAAGCTCTATGGTGTCAGACGAGTCTCTGTCTAATATCGAGCTGAAAATGGTCATCACTATCAGCTTTAGGTCCTCGTTCACTTCCCCTTCCGGGATGCCCCTCAGCCGCAGATTATTTTGTCGACTCCTATTTTCCAAGTCGTCTATGTGTAAGTTACACTCTTGGATCAAGGCTTCTTGCCTATTACACCTGGCTTCCAGTGCTTGTATACGACTTGACTCCAAGGATCTCTCGGTTTCTAGCGAAGTGATTCTTGACTCAACGGCTGACACCCGCTGCCTCACCGCTGCAATCTCTCGTTTATGTGCAGCCTCGTATTTAGCGATCAGCCCTTCAATATCAGCTTTAGTGGGGAGGCCCTTCAGAAGGGATATAGTCGCGAGATGAATCTCTGGCTCACACAGCACTCCAGTAGCCGATGGCGTGGGAGGGGCGACCGGCCTCCAGTCATCTGGTGTTTCTATTGACTTGGCTGGCAGGGGTGTGATGAAGGGGTCTGCATAGGGCTAGCCATTTGCGGTCCTGCCTCTCTCTCAGGGGAGGGCATTAGGGAGTATAGCGGGGAGCCCGACACCCCACTCCCACTCCCATCCGCCAGCCCAGTTATCAGACTCTCTCTCCCAGATCTTCTTTGCCGTTGTAGCAGGGCGACCCCAAAATCGCCATCAGCAGCGCAGTGGTGAGAGTCCAATGTGGGCCGGGGTACAAACGCAAATCGGGCCAGACCCCCCAGCCCCCCCTTCGCTGATTCAGCCAAAGGACTGCACTCCATGTTGCCCTGTATGTCAGGGCTCATTGTGACATGGCTGTCCCTGGGGCCTGGTATAGCTTTATTCTCATGTGGGCAGCTCCCCCGCCCTACCGCAGCAGCCAGGGCATCTTCATTAATATTATACAGTGGAGGGTGCATAGGGAGTTGTCCCTCCTTGATCACAGCAGCTGCAGTCTGGCTGCGCAGCCCGCTGCTCAGTCCGCTCCCCCCCTCCCCTGCCGACGATGGCCCGGGCGCTGATGACGCGGCCGGGAGGAGCGCAGTCGCCGCCATCTTGCCGCGGGCTGCCCCTACCTCTCTGCTCGTCTCCAGAAGCCTCGCCCGACGCGCAGGTGAGTAATTGCTCCTCTGCCCCGCTCTCCTCCTCGCTCTCTAGAGCGGGCGCCATCTTGCCCGCCTCCTCTTCTTCTCGCCGCAGCCACTTCCCGGCTGTCTGCCACTTCTGAGGGCTCCTCTGGCCACTTCTTCATTTCCCTTTCCACTTCTCTTCTTGCCCATCCTGCTTTGAAGTTGGTGTATATAATAAAATGAACAACTCCAGGCTCAGGGATTGGGAGCTCCTCTAGGCACATCCGCTCACCATCATGCTCGGGACACGCCCCGGGGGGGGGGGGGGGTCATTTTTAAGTGAAGTGCTTTTTAAAGCCTCAGCCTTCCTTATTTTGTATGACAACGCCACCGCCTTTGTCGGCTTTTTTAATGTAATCAAACTTTATTGGTTTTCAATAAAAGCAACACAGGGATTATACATACAATTATAAGCAGAAAGAAGCGACAAGGGGAACATACATAAAGGGGGGAAACAAAAAAGGGAGCAGTACCGTAATAACCATATAGATATAATCATGCAGATATTTGGTGTTGGTCACATTCCTCCATACCTTTAACGTGCTCATTGCTCCTACACACATACAAAAGCGTTACTTTAAAAGGGGGGGTTTATTGATTATCCTGATGGGGATTATCATCTCCCTATTACATCTCCTTAAAAGAGTTGCTGGAACCAGCTTAACCACATCTCATCCCCAGGTATGCTTATAAACGTGTAGGCCGCAGTAGTAAGCCAGACATTATCCAATTATGGTTGGAAGAAGTTCATTTTCTGAAACAGGGAGGTGGCCAGTGTACCTGGTGGTACTAGGCCGTTTACTTGGTTAAGAAGAAAAAAAAAAAAAGAACGGGGAGTAAGGGAGTGAGGGGGAGGGTACGTAGCAGGAACGGGGTAGCGGACTGCTGCACCCACCTGGGCCTACGTATAATTGGTCTCCATTTCTGAGAAACTCGTCGACCTGATATAGATCGTCAACGACCAAGATTCCCGACTGAATCCCTGACCGCCCGTCGGGCTGGAGCAAGGCCAACAAATGTGTGTCACAATAGATTATCCAGCCCGTCCAGGTAGTCAGGAACTGACCCGCGGCACCTCTCTTAGCAGCAGCCAACTCCTCTATGCTACTATTTCCAACGCCTCGGGATAATGGATCGCATTGCTGTTATGAAGTGTCTCAAAATTCCTTTTTTAAATCCAGAGATTGGGCCAGGGATAAGCGAAAACAGCGCTACCTCCGGTGTGTTGTTTACCTTGGTCCCAGAGATGTCCTCATATATAGTGAAGATCCGGTCCCAAAGGGCTTTAATAACCGGACAACTCCACCAGATATGGGTCATGTTGCCCACCTCCTTCTGGCATCTCCGGCACCTGTCAGACTGTGTTGCAGCAAATCGGTGGATGTCCTCCGGGCACTTGTACCACCTGGTAAGAACCTTGTAATTTCTCTCTTGGACAGTGCTTGCCATTGACATGCCATGGGTGCCTAGGAATATTTTGGTGAGGTCGTTGTCGGAGAGTTGGATATTTAGCTCCTTTTCCCGTTTGCCTATATATTTAGGCGGTAAAGAATTGAGTGATCTATTCAGGAGCGAATAGATAGATGATAGGACCCGGGTGGGGGGGTGTTCTGGGTGATCAGGGACTCTAATTCTGTAGGGGGGTTCCAGAGAGATTTCCAGCATATTGTTGGAGTTTATGAATGTACTCAATTGTCTGTGAAGGAGCCATGAGATGTGTCTTCCCCTCGCTTCTTCTTTCAAGTTTGCCATCGAAGGTATTTCCCCTGATTTTAGTATATGCCCAATCGTGATGTTTTCAGAGGCTTTCCAAATAAGGAAGCTCTTAGTCCGCATTATGGGCTCAAATGCTGGGTTGTCAAATAGTGGGGTAAGAGGGCCCGGTCTGTGTATCAGCTTACGCTTACTTTGCAGAGGGTCCCAAGTCTCCAAGAAATGTATCACCAGGAAAGGCATGGACTCCCTTTGAGACCTGGAGAGGGGGGCGGCCCATGGCAGTGAGGTGGGGTTGAGTGGAGATAGTGCTTCTCAATCTGGACCCATAGTTTATCTCCCCCCCTATGAGATCAGTCGACCATCCGCTGAAGAATCGTGGCTGTGTGGTATCTCCTCAGGTCAGGGAGTCCCATCCCCCCTCCAGCCCTATTTCTTGAGAGAATAGTGAGTCTAACTCTTGGTCCGGCGACCCCCCCAGACAAATTCGGAAAATGCAAACCTCAGCTTGTGAAAAAACCCGCTGGGGGTTTTTATTGGGACTGTTTGGAATATATACAAAAGTTTGGGGAGCATGTCCATTTTTAAGCTGTTGATCCTCCCAAACCACGAGATCAGCTTCTTCGTATAAGAGCCAAGGTCGGACAGTACTTTGGTAACGAGTGGTGCGTAGTTTAATTTGTACAATTTAGTAAGGTCGGCAGGGATTTGCACACCTAAATATTTAATAGCCTGGGACCTCCACTTAAAGGGGAAGCTGCTTTCCAATTGCTTAACCTCTTGTGCTGGGAGGGAGATATTAAGAGCCTCAGACTTTGAGTAGTTGACTTTAAAGTTGCTCACTCGACCAAACCGCTGGAGCACTCTCAGGACAGATGGGAAGGAAATGTGCGTAGATGTTAGGTGTAATAGTAAATCATCTGCAAATAAGGAAGTTTTGTATTGGCGGTCCGCTATCTGGATCCCCCTGATGTCCAGGTTATCCCGTATAGCTATAGCCAGGTGTTCCATTGTGAGAACATATAAAAGGGGGGACAGCGGGCACCCCGTCGTGTACCGTTACTTATGGGGAAGGGGGCAGAGAGGAGACCATTGGCTCTAAATCTGGCTGATGGGGAAGCATATAGTGCGAGGATTTTGGAGAGGAAGCCAGGTCCAACACCAATCTGCCGGAGAGAAGCTCTCATAAAATCCCAGTCAACTCTGTCAAATGCCTTCTCCGCATCACACGAGAGAAGGCAAGCAGGTTCCCCAGCGATAGTAATGTGAGATATTAAATCGAGAAGCTTATTGGTGTTGTCCCTGGCCTCCCTCCCTGGGACAAACCCCACCTGATCCAAATGGATCAGAGCTGGTAACATTGGCTGCAACCTCAAGGCGATAATCTTGGCGTAGAGCTTAATATCAATATTAATTAAAGATATCGGTCTATAATTCACACAAAGGGTGGCGTCTTTACCCGGCTTGGGGATGACCGCTATTGTTGCCTCGAGCGCCTGCTTAGGGAAGGGGCATTGCACTCCTATAGCATTAAAGGTTTTTGTTAAGATTGGAATCAAACAGGGTCCAAAGAGTTTGTAGAATTTAGGCGAGTACCCGTCCGGGCCCGGACATTTGCCCACTGGTGACTCCTTGATTGCCCTAGCTACCTCTTGCACCGTGAAAGGTCTTTCTAGGATTTCCACCTCCTCCGCAGGGATGGTGGGGAGGGGGGTACTTCCTATGTATGCATTTATTGCCTCCGGGGTTGCCCGGGTGTTCGGTGTGAGGTCGGGGGGACTGTGGATATTGTAAAGTGAGGCGTAGAAACTCTTAAAGGTATCTACTATATCAGAAGGGGTCTGGGCAAGCATACCGTCTTGTTTTTGGAGGACCGGAATGTAAGTTGCCGTCGGCCGTGGGTGGAGCATTCTAGCTAGCATACGTCCACACTTATTTGCCGACTCATAAAGAAGGGCACTACCCCTGGTTCTATAGCATAAGTATGACTGGTTGTATAGCTTTTGAATCTTTTCCCTGGCGCTCTGTAATTCCAACAATTTGGTATTCGTAGGTTTATTCTTGTGCTCCCTTTCAAGTGAGTGGATCAGGTCTTGTGTCTTAGTTATGAGTGAGGTCCGTTCCCGCTTAAGCCTGGCCCCGTGCCTAATGAACTCCCCTCTGAGAACACACTTTAGGGATTCCCATTGACAGGGTAATGGGGTGGGGTCATCTCTATGGTCCTCAAGGAAGTGTTCAATCGCCTTGTCAATTGCGGCGGAACAGATCACGTCACCTAATAAGTCGTCGTTCAACCGCCATGTCCATCCCGGGGGGGATGGGCCAGGGAGGCAGAGTGAGATAAAAACTGGGGCGTGGTCAGACCATAGTATAGAGCCAATCCAGACCTTGGGACTCCCGTCCAGAGCGTGGTGACTAAGCAGCAGGTAGTCTATTCTACTATACGAGTTGGCCGCATGGGAATAGAACGTATAGTCTCTTTTGGAACCATTAAGAGCCCTCCAAGTGTCAATCAGTTGGAGGTGGGTCAAGGATCTTTTCAGCTTGTTGGTCTTGCTAAGTGACATCCATGCCCTCCCGGATGATGTGTCAATAGCTGGGTTAAGCAGGGTATAAAATCACCTCCCACAATAATTATCCCCTCCGCAAAGTCTTCCAACAGCTTCAGCGTCCTGACACAGAAATTTACCTGGTTGGAGTTTGGAGCGTATATATTCTACTAAGAGGGGGGGATTGGACTTGGCCACTTTGTGCCCTGGTGAAGTGGGAAGTCCACGGAACGCGTCGGTGGGCCGCTTTATGGGGGGACCTCAGGCGTGAGATATTGTCAACATGGTAATGTGATTCTTTTCTCTATAATACTTTCCTGATTTCATACTGCTATTGTGTGACCAGTGTCTTGTGGTCTGCTTTTGCAGACACCCTCCAGTAGTGCTTTTATATTATTATTATTAATAGATATTTGTTAAACATCCTGTTTAGATTGACCATCTATTGGACTTAGCACCCTGGAGAGATTAAGTGCGTGATAGGGCACTGGCCTCTTGATATTAAATAACTGGTTATATTGGTATCTTTATCATCAGGAGTAAAACTTACTGCTTTGATATGTAAAATAATACTAAGCCTAATATAGGTGTATCACCCCACCCCCCTTCTCTTGTATCACTGTGTATATGTTTTTTAACATGTTATTTGTTGTGTTTTTATGTGCATTATCCCTCACAAGGAGTCTTTTTAATTACTAATAAAATTAGATTTTTTACTACAGTATACTGTGGTTTGTCATATTTTTGTGGGTAGAGTGCAGACCATCTGAGGACCTGTGTGGGGTCTCCAGAATCCCCCCCCCCCCCCCTCTTAGTAGAAATGGCAGAAGTTTAGATGGGGACAGATTGGTCTGGCACCCCCATTTTGTTATATTATTGGGCTGTGCGTGTCTAGTTCACAATAGTTATAAATATGGAGCGTATATATTGGCTACTGTATACATTTTACTGAACAGCTTAACTTTGACGAAGAGGAACCGGCCTAGAGGATCCGTCTTAGTTTCTACTAGTTCATGTGGGAGCGATTTGTGGAATGCCACCGATACTCCTTTAGTCTTAGAATCAGGTGCCAGGTCGGGTAGCACCTATTACCAATTTTGGGGATGTGGTCTGCCCTGAAGTGCGTCTCCTGAAGCATGACGATTTTAACCTTTTGTTTATGGAGATCATAAAGGACCTTGGACCTTTTTTCGGGTATGTTAAAGCCCTTCACATTGAAGGAACAGGCAGTCATCTTCGTCATTTTGGAGGGGTCAGAGCCACTCCCCGTGGGGGAAGGTGTGTGGAGGGGGAAAAAGGTTTTGGATAGAGTACACAAGGAGGCTTGGAAGGGGTTAGGTAGACAGAAGATTAGAACTATTCGAGTTACTGAGAGTAACAACAAGGGGATTAAACTAAGTGTAATTAATTACTCTTCGTTCTCCGCACTAAATGAGAAGGAAGACTGGCCTATATTGGGGGTTGAAAAGCTATAGCCGCAATGTGAGGAATGCGCTTTCTTTACATAGTAACATTGTACCCATTGGTCACATTTCTGCATACTAATGGCAAGTTGCTGGCCACAAGGGTAGGGGCGCCCACAGATCCATAGTTTAATGCTGCAACAGCTGCCACATGGAAATTACTACAAACAGGGCAGGCCGAAAACCCCAGCTAAGGCCCGGCCTGGAAGGACCGCCCAAGGTGCCCCCAGCAGATATGCGGGGGCCCCCCAGATCCGGTCCTGCCCCGGGCCGATCGGTCACAAGCCAGCCATGATGCCGGGCGTTCCAGCCTGTCCTCGCCCAGACAAAACGTCCCTCGGAACTCATGGGATCAACCCTGGGCAGGCAGAAGATCCGCTCCAGGGCCAAAAATAGGCCCCAGCGAGGCCCGGCTGGGCAGCCCCACCACCGACCGACTCATGACCTCATTAGAAACCCAGCGCCCTATGTATTCTGTGGATCTCAATGTGCTCATCACTCCGCCGGCCTAAAAGCTCATTGAAAAGGTGAATGGCGATTTCTTCCAACCTGTTGTTCTCAGGTGACTACGGGAGCCCCTGGATGCGGACATTATTCCTTCTTCCCCTGTTTTCCATATCGTCGATGTGTAATAGCATTCTGGTGGTGTGTTGAGACGAATCATCCTGGGCTCACTGTAGGGCTGCATTCGCTCTTTCAAGAGCCTCTATACGCTGAATTGTGGATGTTCAGTCCTGTTCCAGGATCTGTACCCTATCGGTGACTTCCAACACGGATCTAGTTACTTCCTCCAGCTCCCTCCTGAACAAGGTCTCCATCCTATTGGTGTAATTCTCAAAGTCTTTTCTTGAGGGTAGAAACGTCAGAAGGATATCCAGATTATATTGCGCCGAGGGTATGCACTCGGGGATGGAACTGGTGGGAGATGTCGATGTGTCAGGCCAACAATCAGATCCGACCGGCTCTGCAACAGGGAACTCCCGGGTGGACGGCGGGCACAGCCCCGAAGATAGCTGAGGCCACACGGCCAGAGCCAGCCTCGACCACCCCGCCGTCGCAACCCAGCCGGAAGCCAGGCGGTGACGCCCACATCTCCCCCGGGTCTGGTATGGCTTCGACAGTCCTGCCAGCAGCCGTTTCGTTCCCCCTGTCCTCCAGTGGGATAGGGCTCTCGATGCCTCCAGAGTGTGTGAGGCCTTCTGGCACAGGAACTTGCCACGCCGGTCCATCAGAGGGCGATCTGCCTTTCAATGGTGGCACAGCTGGGGCCGCCCGAGGGTACCTCTGCGCTGCTCTGTGGGGGGGAGATCCCTAGGGCTATTTGACCGGTGGCTATCCCCGACTGACGGCCAATGCTCGTAGACGTTCTGTGGGCTGGGGGGAGCCCATCCGGCGGTCAAGTGCCCCCTTATGAAGGCCAGACTGGGACCAGCTATCAAAGACGTTGCAGCTAGAGCTGGAACTAGAAGAGGGTGGGCATTTGGTGGAGGGGGCCCACCCTATAGGACATGTGCTGACATTTTGCCCCTGCTGCCAGTGTATTAGGGGGACATTCTCTTCATCCTCTTCTGAGGACAGTGTTGGGCAAGTGGCACTGCTTTCCTGAGGGGCTGCCCCCTTTGTGTGTGAAAACTGTACAGGCGCATGCTGCGGTGCCTCTCCTCCCGCACCGCCTGGCCGCTTCAGCACACTGTCAGCGGCATCAGTTCCCGGCTGCTCGCCCCCCCCCCCCTCCGCCTCCTGAGACACACACCGACTGTCCTTCACTGCAGCCAGGCATGACGGCTCCCGCATCTCGCGCCGCTCCTCTTCAGCCCCTTCCTTCGCCGCCGTGGACATCTCAGGCGGCACCTCCTCCTCCACATGGGCAGAGGACATCGATGGGCTGCCCTTCCTCTGGCTCCCCTCCGCCTCGCTGCCCCGGGACCCCGCGATCTCCGCTCCCGGTGAGACCGCCAGTGTCTCTTCCCCTACCTCCTTCTCTCGGATCGGGTCCCTCTCGCCTGGGCTCTGAGCGTCTGCAGCCTCCACGCTCCCGCCGGGTGCAGGTCTCCTCATGTCGTCTCCCACAGTGCACGCGTTGTTATAAGCTTTATTTTTGCTGTTTTTTTCATATCTTCCACCACTATTCATTTAAAAGATTCCATTGTATTTGATTTAAAAGGGGGGTCTGGTCCTTATTGATTTTTTAAAGTTATTTTGGAAACATTATCCAGGGGTACGGCATTAGTACTGAAACCAGAGGTTCTGGAGCCCTGGGGCACAGTTTTCTGCAAATTTAATTTCCAATTCATACCTTAGGGGAATTTCAGCAATAAAAATTTAATTTACTTGGTTTACATGTAGGGATACAACCTTCAGGTTGATGATCTGCCCCGTTTCGTCCATGCATGGGTTGTTGGGTGGGGAGGGAGGTCTCTCGATGTCTGTCTCCTGTTTCTGTTTGTGCTACCTAAAAAAGCATGTTTTCTTTTGGTGCCATTATTGATACTGATGTCACTATATGCTGTAGAATTCCAATTATGGACTCCTCTATATTGATATATATCCTTTATATATTTTGTGGGGGTGGGTTGGTGGTCTTGTGGTATGTTGTCTACACTTATTCCACATGTATACCTCATCTGTTTCGTAGTCCTGAGTGTCTCATTTAAATTTCCTTAATTTGACCTTTAAGATGGTTTCTTTCATGGTTGCCATCCCATGGTCTGTAATATTAATTTCTTTATTGACGTGCACCATCCTTTTAAGGCAGTTGTTGTGGTAATATCTTAATTTTATCAATGGGTTTATGCAAATGCTTAATAGTAAGCAACATAAGGTCAATAGAATATTGATCAGAGATACCTGTCCAATGCTTTAGGTAGTTTTGATTATCACAGAGGAGTGTGGTGGTCAGGTTTGACCCGAGCCCTCTTGGAATCCGTTGCGGTTTCACATACTCCGCCAGAGTGGATGAGTGGAGAGACAGGATAACCACCTTCCTGCGCAGGGATTCTAATGTCTGAGGAATTTCTATAGTTGAATAATTTGGGGACTGAAGCCGATGTACAAGGGATTCGGCCGGGAATAGTATTCTGGATCTATACACTTGACACTTTTGCACCAACAGGCCTGAAAGAGGAATGCCTGTTTAGAAATGCATGACGCAATTAGTAGTGCCACATCTCAGATATAAAAATACCTGCTGTATCAATATAGTGCAAACTTTTATTTTCATGTGACACTGTCACTGCTTAAACACTTAAACCTATAGCATTGGTATGCAAACCTCCACCTGTATGTGACTAGGTCACTGATTTAAAATCTTTACCTTTTTTTTTAGGTCTTCATTTGATACCTCTTCACGGCAATACTGATCCATATATCAGTACGTTTTATCTTATGGTATATGGTGCTTTTATGTGAAATACTATTGTGAGCTGCCTTTTTTAGAATCATTGGATTCTACCTATATGCATGACTCCTGCTGGCAACCATGTTGCCCGCAACGGCCTTATCATGATCAGATTCCCATATCAGCTCTGTTCCTTGCAATGGCTCCAGCGTGATTTGATCTCTGTTTTTCATTTAAAGCCACTCCTCCCCAAAAAATGGGATTATGAACCGGTCCTTTTATAGAAGTTTTAATTTAACTACACACTGGTTTACAAAACCTTTATAATGAGCTTTCCATGTTTGTTACCAGGGTATCAGGACTGTATTTTTGCTTTATAATGTCCTCACAAGTTTAATTTATCCGGCTGGTCTTCTAAACAAATATGTTTCCTACCCCGCCGATATATACTGCTTGGCATTTGTACTGTCACGCTCCGGTAACTCCAGCCCTCTAGGTAAGCCCTCAACCCCCAATCTCCGCAGCCAGCTTCACCTGTAGGAGCCCCCGCTTGCCGGGATGCAGAATACGCCTGCCCGGGATCGGTTGCCCCCAGGACTTCAATGGCTCAAAGGATGAGAGCTTACAGGTATAGAGGTCTGAAGAACCAATGGCTAAGAGCGAGTGTAGCAGAAGTCCAGAATCAGGCCAGAGGTTAACACGGGGAGTCAGAGTTTGCAGCGGTACAGAGGGGAGAGACAGCTCGAGGTCAAGGTACAAGGCAGAGGTCGGCAACGGAGATCAGATCGAGAATGGTCGGTTCAGGCAGGAGTCGGCAACGGGGATCAGATTGAGAGTAGTCGGTTCAGGCAGAGGTCGGCAACGGAGATCAGATTGAGAGTAGTCGGTTCAGGCAGAGGTCGGCAACGGAGATCAGATCAAGGAATATCACGAGTCAAAGCAAGGTACAAGGCGCTATAACAGGCACTGGGCAACTGAGGGGGGAAACCTTATATAGGGACAGACAAGAAGGGAAGGTGTATGTGATTGGTGTACGTATGATCACAGGTCTGATTGGGAGAGCAAGGAGTGCCCAATCCCATCTATGGGGCTCATTGGCCCAGACAAGGAGGGGGGGCGTAAGCCCCACAGAACCTAGGGCTCATTGTCCCTTTAATCCGAACCAGGGGGCGTGCCAGTGCCCCCTGGCTAATCTACAGCCTCCGGCGGGCGCGCTGAGCACAGCGCCGCCGGAGGGAAAACAGGACTCGGGCTCGCGCGCGCGCACGTGAGCCGATGACGCGCGCGCGAGGAGGGAGAGCGGCCGTGCTCGGCGCCGCCTGAGCAGACGCCGCACAGCGCGGCCGCCGGGCAGAAGCTGCTGGGGCCGGCCGGCCGCCGACAACGCTGGACCGTGGCCCAGGTAAGTGCCAATTTGTGACACTACCCCCCCCCTTCACGAGGGGCCTCCGGACCCTCACCCGGTTTTTCCGGATTATCACGGTGGAATTTCCGTACAAGAGCTTTGGCACGAACATCCCTCGCAGCCACCCAGCATCTTTCTTCTGGACCATAGCCAATCCAGTCTACCAAATATTGTAAAGAATTGCGCATCTTACGAGAATCCAAGATCTTATTTACTTCATATTCGGGCTCATTATCCACAAGAATAGGTGCAGGACCAGCAAGAGGAGTATTCTTTGCCGGTTTTAACAGTGAAACGTGAAAAGAGTTAGGTATTTTCATAGTCGGCGGGAGTTGAACTTTAAAAGACACATTATTCAACTTTTTGATTATAGGAAAAGGGCCAATGAATTTTGGACCCAACTTGCAAGAAGGTTGACGGAGCGCAATATTTTTAGTGGAGACCCAAACAAGATCGCCTACTTGAAGAGTAGGCTCCCGTGATCTACGGCGGTCGGCAAATTTCTTATATCTTAAACTAGTGGTCTTAAGAATTTCCTGAACATGTGTCCAGATATTCTTCCGTTCTTGAAGCCACTCCTCCAACGCCGGCAAGTTGGAAGGTGACCCTGAAAGGGAAGAAGCTCTAGGATTTTTCCCTAAATTACAATAAAAAGGTGATATCTTGGTACTCTCACTAGGCGCGTTATTGTAAGCAAATTCGGCGAAATCAATAAACTCCGCCCATTGTTCTTGGGCATCAGAGACATAACACCTTAAGTACTGTTCCAAAGTTTGATTAGTTCTTTCCGTCTGCCCATTAGACTGGGGATGGTAGGCAGACGAAAGAGAGATCTGTATACCCAACCGTGAACAGAAATGTTTCCAAAAACGGGAAGTAAATTCAGATCAGAGACTATATTGGACGGAATACCATGAATTCAAAAATATGTGAAGTAAATAGTCGAGATAGCTCTGGTGCAGAAGGAAGCTTGGCCAAAGGAACGAAGTGTGCCATCTTACTAAAACGATCTACGACCACCCAAATAACAGTATTCCCGAGTGATAAAGGCAAATCTACAATAAAATCCATAGAAATATGAGTCCATGGTTCAGCTGGGATTTCAAGAGGAACCAAACCGCCACTGGGAGCCTTGTGAACCCCTTTACTGCACAAGCGTCGATAAAGGCAGTAATATCGCGTCTCATGGTTGGCCACCATACATGGCGACGGGCAAGCATAAACGTCTTTCGGTTACCCACATGACCAGCAGTTTTAGCATCGTGAAATTCGCGAATTACATCTGAACGCAAATGTGGCGGTACAAACTGGCATCCCAAGGGAACATCACTAGGAGATTCATCTTGAAACGGCGCCAAGGTGTTAGAGAGATCAGGAAGTAACGCCCCGACCACACAACCCATAGGTAGGATCGGATCACCAGTATCACCCCGATCCTTACATTCACCGAACATGCGAGATAGAGCATCCGCTTTAGTATTTTTTACCCCCGGCTTGAAAGTAATAATAAAATTAAAACGCGAGAAGAATAATGCCCAACGTGCCTGACGAGAGTTCAACCTCTTGGCAGACCCAATGTATTCAAGATTTTTGTGATCGGTATACACAGTTATAGGATGTAATGAACCCTCCAGCCAGTGTCGCCATTCATCAAAAGCCAGTTTAATAGCTAATAGTTCCCTATTACCGACATCATAATTTTGCTCCGCGGTACTGAATTTACGTGAAAAATAAGCGCATGGATGAAGACGCTCAGGGTTACCAGAATATTGCGACAAAACTGCACCCACTCCCAGCTCAGAAGCGTCCACTTCAACAATGAAGGCCTTACGAATATCTGGGTGAATTAACACTGGTGCCGAAGTGAAGGCCCGTTTCAAGGTCAGGAAGGCCTCACAGACAGAGGGAGACCAGTTATCAGTAAAGGCCCCCTTGCGGGTAAGGTTGGTAAGAGGTGCAACAACATGAGAAAAGCCTTTGATGAACCGCCGATAAAAATTTGCAAAACCTAGAAAACGCTGCAATTCTTTTAAGGTCTTGGGTTGAACCCAATCCTGAACCGCCGAAACTTTCCCCGCGTCCATCTCTAAACCCTGGTTGGTAATAATATACCAAAAGAAAGGAACTGTGGTGACTTCAAACACGCATTTAGAAAGTTTAGCAAATAAGTTGTTCTCTCTTAATTTTTGTAGTACCAACTTAACATGACGTCAGTGCTCCAACAAGGAATTAGAAAAAATGAGAATATCGTCTAAGTATATGACCACAAATCTACCGAGATACTCTCTGAATATATCGTTAACAAAATCTTGAAAGACGGCTGGCGCATTACAAAGACCAAAAGGCATGACCAGGTACTCATAATGGCCGTCTTTCACATTAAATGCAGTTTTCCACTCATCCCCCTGTCGGATGCGAATCAGATTGTATGCCCCTCTTAAATCCAACTTGGAAAAAATTTGGGACCCTGTGACTTGATTGAACAGATCCCCGATCAAGGGCAAAGGGTATCGGTTCTTAACAGTGATCTTATTCAAGGCTCGATAATCAATGCATGGTCTCAGGCCGCCATCTTTTTTCTCTACAAAAAAGAATCCAGCCCCGGCAGGCGAGGTAGAGGGGCGAATAAATCCCTTCCTTAAATTTTCGGTGATGTACCCCCTCATTGCTTGCTCTTCGGGCAGAGTAAGATTATAAATTTTTCCCCTCGGGGGAATCGTGCCAGGAAGCAAGTCAATAGGGCAGTCATAAGACCTATGTGGAGGAAGGGTATCCGCAGAACGTTCAGAGAAGACATCAACCCAGTCTGCGTATGGCTGAGGTAATCCCTGAGGTAAAACTTGCACACTTCTGAGGCCTGTAGTAAAGCAGTGATTTTTACAATGGTCACTCCACTTGATCAACTCTCCAACCCGCCAATCTAACACCGGGTTGTGGAGTTGTAACCAGGGGTATCCCAAAACCACCGGAGTTTCTGGACAGTCGAAGATGAAAAATTCTAAGAACTCAGAGTGGGAAGAGCCAACAATTAACCGAAGAGGTGGGGTCTTGGTGTTTATAGGTCCCCCCTGGATGGCCTTCCCATTGATAGCCAAAACTTGTAGGGATCTTTCAAGAAGAACTAAAGGGATACCTAAAAGGGAGATCATACTCCTGTCCAAAAAGTTTCCCGCTGCACCGCTGTCGATAAAGGCGGAAACTGTTTGCTTGGAAGAACCCCAAGATAGGTCAATAGGCACTAACATTTTATTTTGGCGAGAGTTGCAAACTGACTCACCCAGATCAGTACTCTCTACCTGGTCTGGGTGCGGAAGTTTTCCGCCGGTCTCCCCTTGTTGGGACAGGACCCTGCAAAATGACCAGCATTCCCGCAATACAGGCATAACCCCTCGGATCGCCTACGCTGTTTCTCTTCTTGGGATAAGCGGGTTCTCCCTAATTGCATAGGTTCTTCCTGGGGAGATGATGAGGTACTCTCACCACGGGGAACCGGAGACCTATGACCTTGGACTGGCCTGAAAGACGTGGGAGCCCTGACTCTCTCTCTGGCCCTTTCTCTAAGGCGTCGGTCTATTTTAATGGAGACCTGCATTAATTGATCTAGATCCACTGGCGGAGGAAAATTGACTAAAGCATCCTTGATGCTTTCAGACAGCCCCACCCTGAACTGACTACACAGAGCGGGATCGTTCCATCTAGCTTCGATAGCCCAGCGGCGGAATTCAGTACTATAATCTTCAGCCGAATTTCGCCCTTGTTTTAAGGCCCGAAGCCTATTCTCTGCTGTAGACTGTGAATCAGGGTCAGCGTATAGGATGCTCATAGCGTTGAAAAATGCAGTTACAGATTGTAAGGCAATATCATGACTCGGCAAACTAAAGGCCCAGGACTGCGGGTCTCCTTGAAGTAGAGCAATGACTAAGCCTACTCGTTGGGTCTCAGTGCCAGAGGAGACAGGCCTCAGCTTGAAATACAGTTCACATGAATTCTTGAAGTTAGAAAACTTAGTTCGCTCTCCAAAAAATTTCTCAGGCAGAGGAATCTTCGGTTCAGAGAAATGAGGTGGTACAGAGGAAGTCGGCACTTGACGAGACTCCTGGGTGGCCACTCTTTGAGCGAGTTGGTTGATCGCTGTGGCCATAGCTTGCACCTGCTGTACCAGGTCATCCATGTTGGGGCCTGTTATAATGTCACGCTCCGGTAACTCCAGCCCTCTAGGTAAGCCCTCAACCCCCAATCTCCGCAACCAGCTTCACCTGTAGGAGCCCCCGCTTGCCGGGACGCAGAATACGCCTGCCCGGGATCGGTTGCCCCCAGGACTTCAATGGCTCAAAGGATGAGAGCTTACAGGTATAGGGGTCTGAAGAACCAATGGCTAAGAGCGAGTGTAGCAGAAGTCCAGAACCAGGCCAGAGGTTAACACGGGGAGTCAGAGTTTGCAGCGGTACAGAGGGGAGAGACAGCTCGAGGTCAAGGTACAAGGCAGAGGTCGGCAACGGAGATCAGATCGAGAATGGTCGGTTCAGGCAGGGGTCGGCAACGGGGATCAGATTGAGAGTAGTCGGTTCAGGCAGAGGTCGGCAACAGAGATCAGATTGAGAGTAGTCGGTTCAGGCAGAGGTCGACAATGGAGATCAGATCAAGGAATATCACGAGTCAAAGCAAGGTACAAGGCGCTATAACAGGCACTGGGCAACTGAGGGGGGAAACCTTATATAGGGACAGACAAGAAGGGAAGGTGTATGTGATTGGTGTACGTATGATCACAGGTCTGATTGGGAGAGCAAGGAGTGCCCAATCCCATCTATGGGGCTCATTGGCCCAGACAAGGAGGGGGGGCGTAAGCCCCACAGAACCTAGGGCTCATTGTCCCTTTAATCCGAACCAGGGGGCGTGCCAGTGCCCCCTGGCTAATCTACAGCCTCCGGCGGGCGCGCTGAGCACAGCGCCGCCGGAGGGAAAACAGGTCTCGGGCTCGCGCGCGCGCACGTGAGCCGATGACGCGCGCGCGAGGAGGGAGAGCGGCCGTGCTCGGCGCCGCCTGAGCAGACGCCGCACGGCGCGGGCGCCGGGCAGAAGCTGCTGGGGCCGGCCGGCCGCCGACAACGCTGGACCGGGGCCCAGGTAAGTGCCGATTTGTGACATGTACCATTACTATGGTCCCTGTATTCTATGTAATGCACCATAGGAGGAATACAACCTGTGCCGATCAATGAATCGATTTTGCTATCTGTTGTTATGATGTAGGGCTAGTCCCACCCCTTTTGAGTTAAGTTCCCGCCTTCGTTTCGGGTCTGCTCCTTTTCAGTGGAGTGACCCTATAAACACTAAGTATTGCTCAGATGTTTTTCTCCTTTCTAGCTGAGCCTTCAGATCCACCAATCATGCCACACCGAGTGGCGGGCTTATAAACTCTGGGGCCCTGTGCAAAGTTGTGTCTGGGGTCCTAATCAAAGGCATTTTTATATAACAAAATATTATAGTTTTACAGTAAGATGGCAGCTGCTTCAGTGTTCACTCTGAGTTCTGGGGGGCCCCTGAGACACGTGGCAAAGCACACCACTAGCCGCACCTCAGGCTTTTCAACAATCACAACATGCCTGACTTCACAGTGTCCCAGTCACGCCAGAGGAAGAAGTAGCTCCCGTTGCTTTAATGTGGGATATCATTGTGACTCTTTAACAGCATCTCACTGCCATAAACTTATGCTGTTTTTTAGTTTTTTATCTTGTCTACACCTTTATTGCTCACAATGTATTTAGTAAATTTACATTCACTGTTAAAATCACCATGCAACTACCTGAAGAAGCGTGGCCTCTCGCTGCTTGAATATGTTACTGCTTTGTAACTTTTTGTATCCTGACCTGATAAAGCGCACTGTCACGCTCAGGTAACTCCAATGTCACGCTCAGGTAACTCCAGCCCTCCAGGTAAGCCCTCAACCCCCAATATCTGCAGCCAGCTTCACCTGTAGGAGCCCCCACTTGCCGGGACGCAGTACACGCCTTCCCGGGATCGGTTGCCCCCAGGACTTCAATGGCTCAAAGGATGGGAGCTTACTGGGTGGAGGTCTGGAGAACCGATAACGAGGAGCGGAATCAGAGTGAGTCCCAGAGATGCAGAAGGAATCACTAGGAAGTCCAAGACAGGCCAGAGGTCAACACCGGGTAAGCTGAGATTGCGACAATACAGTTGGATGAGGCAGCTCGAGGTCAAGGTGCGGAGCAGGGGTCAAGGCTGGCAGCGGTCAGGATGGTCGTGGATAGCAAAGGTGGGCAGCAGAGATCAAATCGGAGAGTAGTCGGTTTAGGCAAGGGTCGGCAACGGGAATCAATCAGAGAGTAGTCGGTTCAGTCAAGGGTCGGCAACGGGGATCAATCAGAGAATAATTCAACAGATAAGTAAGGTCCAACAAGGCTCTATCACAGGCACTGAGCCTGAAGCCTTTATAGGATTGCAGATCTGATTGGAGATGGGAAGGTGAGTGCGTGATTGGTGCTATTTAGAACTCCAACTATTATTGGTTCCACAACAGAAAAAAGGGAGTATAGCCCGAGCACGTGCACGAATGCCTGGAACGCCGGCTGAGGAGGGGGCGGACGCAGGTGCGCTCGCAGAAGCACGAGCGCGGCGGAGACATCGCTGGAACGTGGCACAGGTAAGCTAGTTATGACACTACCCCCCCTTCACGAGGGGCCTCCAGACCCTTACCAGGTTTCCCTAGATTGTCGCGATGGAATTTCTTAATAAGAATTTTAGCATGCACATCCTTTACTGTAACCCAACATCTCTCCTCTGGACCGAAGCCAACCCAGTCAATCAAATATTGCAACGAATTACGAACTTTACGCGAGTCAAGAATCTTGTTCACTTCATATCCCGGTTCGTTATCAACTAGAATTGGTGACGGGGATGGAAGTGGTGCATTCTTAGCTGGTTTTAGCAGCGACACATGAAATGAGTTTGGTATTCTCATGGTTTGTGGAAGTTGGACCTTAAAGGTTACATTGCTTAATTTCTGAGTAATAGGGAAAGGGCCAATAAACTTGGGTCCCAATTTACTGGAAGGTTGCCAGAGAGAAATGTTTTTAGTAGAAACCCAAACGAGGTCCCCAACCTGAAGTGCGGGTTTTCGAGACCTGCGGCGATCAGGGAATCTTTTGTATCTCAAAACAGTTTTTTCCAGAGTCTCTTGGACGCGGGTCCAGATTTTCTTCCACTCTTGGAGCCACTCTTCCAATGCCGGTAAATCGGAAGGAGACCCTGAGAGAGAAGAACCTCTGGGATTTTTCCCAAAATTGCAGAAAAACGGGGACACTTTGGTACTCTCACTCGGCGCATTATTGTACGCAAATTCAGCAAAGTCAACGAATTCTGACCACTGTTCTTGAGCGTCAGAAATGTAACTTCGCAAGTACTGTTCAAGACTTTGATTGGTTCTTTCAGTATGCCCATTGGTTTGAGGATGGTATGCAGACGACAAAGATATCTGAAAAGTTCTTCCAGAAACGCAAGGTGAATTGTACGCCTCTATCAGAAACTATGTTAGGTGGTATGCTATGGAGGCGGAAAATATGTGAAATAAATAGCCGCGAAAGCTAAGGAGCCGACGGGAGTTTAGGTAAAGGAATAAAATGTGCCATCTAACGACGACCATCCAAACAACAGTGTTTCCATGTGATAGTGGCAAATCAACTATGAAGTCCATAGAGATATGAGTCCAGGGTTCTTTAGGAATCTCTAATGGAACCAAACACCCACTGGGGGCCTTATGTAACCCTTTACTTCGGGCACACACAGAACATGCACCGACAAAGGAGAAGATTTCGCGCCACATAGTAGGCCACCATACCTGGCGTCGGGCTAGAGTAAACGTTTTCCGATTCCCCAGGTGACCAGCAGTTTTTGCATCATGAAACTCGCGGATAACATCAGTACGCAAGTGCGGCGGAACAAACTGACACCCCAATGGAACATCTACAGGAGAAACATGCGCTGAGGTAAAAGCCTGTTTCAAAGTCAGGAAGGCCTTATTGACGGACGGTGACCAGTTTTCAGTAAAGGCGCCCTTACGGGTAAGGTTAGTAAGAGGTGCCACAATATGAGAAAAAGCGTCGGTCAGGATGGTCGGGGGTAACAAAGGTCGGCAGCAGAGATCAAATTGGAGAGTAGTCGGTTCAGGCAAGGGTCGGCAATGGGAATCAATCAGAGAGTAGTCGGTTCAGGCAAGGGTCGGCAACGGAGATCAATCAGAGAATAATTCAACAGATAAGCAAGGTCCAACAAGGCTCTATCACAGGCACTGAGCAACTGACAAGGGGAAGCCTTTATAGGATTGCAGATCTGATTGGAGATGGGAAGGTGAGTGCGTGATTGGTGCTATTTAGAACTCTAACTATTATTGGTTCCACAACAGAAAAAAGGGCGTATAGCCCAAAAGCTCCTTTGGGCTAATTGGCCCTAACAGTACAAGGGGCGTTCTTCCATCCACACACTTTGGGCTCATTGGCCCCTTTAATTTTTTTTTTTTGCTCTCAGCGCGGCCGCCGGAGGGAATACACAGAACGTGCTCACGTGCGCACGCGAGCACGTGCACGAATGCTGGGAACACCGACTGAGGAGCGGGGCGGACGCAGGTGCGCTCGCAGAAGTGCGAGTAGCCGCCCGGCGCGGCCGCCGAACGGGCGGAAGAGCGGTGGAGACATTGCTGGAACGTGGTGCAGGTAAGCTAGTTATGACACGCACCCACCCGAAAGGTCATGCTTCTTGCATATACCAATAAACACAGGGACAAGGTCACCTTCAGCAGGATCTCGGTATGTGTTTCATTTTTTCCATTTTTTACTTAGAGTGGAATCACAAGTGCCAAACACTCACAACGCTGCAAATTCAGCAAAGTCAACGAATTCTGACCACTGTTCTTGAGCGTCAGAAATGTAACTTCGCAAGTACTGTTCAAGACTTTGATTGGTTCTTTCAGTATGCCCATTGGTTTGAGGATGGTATGCAGACGACAAAGATATCTGAAAAGTTCTTCCAGAAACGCAAGGTGAATTGTACGCCTCTATCAGAAACTATGTTAGGTGGTATGCTATGGAGGCGGAAAATATGTGAAATAAATAGCCGCGAAAGCTAAGGAGCCGACGGGAGTTTAGGTAAAGGAATAAAATGTGCCATCTAACGACGACCATCCAAACAACAGTGTTTCCATGTGATAGTGGCAAATCAACTATGAAGTCCATAGAGATATGAGTCCAGGGTTCTTTAGGAATCTCTAATGGAACCAAACACCCACTGGGGGCCTTATGTAACCCTTTACTTCGGGCACACACAGAACATGCACCGACAAAGGAGAAGATTTCGCGCCACATAGTAGGCCACCATACCTGGCGTCGGGCTAGAGTAAACGTTTTCCGATTCCCCAGGTGACCAGCAGTTTTTGCATCATGAAACTCGCGGATAACATCAGTACGCAAGTGCGGCGGAACAAACTGACACCCCAATGGAACATCTACAGGAGAAACATGCGCTGAGGTAAAAGCCTGTTTCAAAGTCAGGAAGGCCTTATTGACGGACGGTGACCAGTTTTCAGTAAAGGCGCCCTTACGGGTAAGGTTAGTAAGAGGTGCCACAATATGAGTAAAAGCGTCGGTCAGGATGGTCGGGGGTAACAAAGGTCGGCAGCAGAGATCAAATTGGAGAGTAGTCGGTTCAGGCAAGGGTCGGCAATGGGAATCAATCAGAGAGTAGTCGGTTCAGGCAAGGGTCGGCAACGGAGATCAATCAGAGAATAATTCAACAGATAAGCAAGGTCCAACAAGGCTCTATCACAGGCACTGAGCAACTGACAAGGGGAAGCCTTTATAGGATTGCAGATCTGATTGGAGATGGGAAGGTGAGTGCGTGATTGGTGCTATTTAGAACTCTAACTATTATTGGTTCCACAACAGAAAAAAGGGCGTATAGCCCAAAAGCTCCTTTGGGCTAATTGGCCCTAACAGTACAAGGGGCGTTCTTCCATCCACACACTTTGGGCTCATTGGCCCCTTTAATTTTTTTTTTTTGCTCTCAGCGCGGCTGCCGGAGGGAATACACAGAACGTGCTCACGTGCGCACGCGAGCACGTGCACGAATGCTGGGAACACCGACTGAGGAGCGGGGCGGACGCAGGTGCGCTCGCAGAAGTGCGAGTAGCCGCCCGGCGCGGCCGCCGAACGGGCGGAAGAGCGGTGGAGACATTGCTGGAACGTGGTGCAGGTAAGCTAGTTATGACACGCACCCACCCGAAAGGTCATGCTTCTTGCATATACCAATAAACACAGGGACAAGGTCACCTTCAGCAGGATCTCGGTATGTGTTTCATTTTTTCCATTTTTTACTTAGAGTGGAATCACAAGTGCCAAACACTCACAACGCTGCTGGCAAGGCTTTTGCGGAACGATGTGGGCGCTCCACCAATGCCCAAAGCAAATGTGAAAGCGCCCAAAGATTAGTATAGGCAGCATTTCACAGGCGACTGCAAGGCGCACACCGAATGCAGGAATGAAATCGCAAGGAGGGCAAACTTTGAAACCTTGCTACAAGTTCTACAGGATGCAGTAAATGGAGGAGAGGCACATGGGACAGGCATTGAGTTGGCTGCTTGCTGCCTTATTATTGCCATTGGGTTACAGTCCCTTTAAATTCTGTCTTGTTTTGTTACCTTTCCTGGTTTTAGCTATTGCTTTGTCTGAAACAGAAGACCGTCCATCAGCCATGTCCATCTCCCATCTCCTGGGGTTCTGTTGTTTTTCTGCAATTATGCTTTGGCCCTTATTCATGAAGGGATAGATTCAGGTAGTGCCTTGTAAATGACAGGTAGCGACAGGTTAATGCTGGACACGGCACGCAATTACACATTTATCAAGCAGAATCTGTTGCGACTGGGATAATGCCATGTAGCGTCCGATTCATCATTATCCCAGCCTCAGCGAACAGCGCCAGCGTTCAGCCTTGCAGAGCGCCATGTATTACCTCTCGCTACATGTCGATCTCCCATACAGTTCAATGGACGTTCTTTTTTTTTTTTTAAACAGGGTTTTTTTTTTTTTTTTTTAAATCTCAAATAATGTTGTGACCTCTTCTGGCATAGAAAAAGCCATTTTTTCAAAAATGTTTCATGTTTTATATATTTATGCAGAATTGACATTACAGGTCTGGCATTAATGTGTTCATGTTACAATATAATAACAATGTAATTCCATATGTTTTCGATTTGTTACTGGTGGATACATGCTAAAAAACACTTTAATCAAACAGCCTCCGGCGCTCTGGGCTTCAAAGAAGCATTTTTGAGCACCGGAGTTGTGTGAGGCTGTTTTTTTAATAAATATGTTGTGGGTCGGTCGTACTGACCAGTCAATAACATGCGCTCCCATACAGCGCTGTACTGGTCAAATAGCGTCTCCTCACAATGTATTCATCATTGCTGCACAGCGACTGAGTCGCTACGAACTAGCGACCCACGGCCGACCACAGCGACTACTAGCGGCCGCTCTGAAATGCCTGCTACAGAAGCTCATCTGTCGCTACCTGCCGTTAGTGATGAATCAGCCTGCCCGTATTCATACCAAGCCAGTTATTAACACAAAGAGAACTGAAGATAGATAGAACTGTACTCAAAATTACTCACAGATCTGAAGCCGTCAAATGAAGTGTTTCGGTTAGTCAAGAACTTTGGGCTGCAGCTGTTAAGAGTCTGAGTTTGCGGAAGGTAGATCCCAGACCGGGCTGCTCATCGGGACCCCAAGTGGTGGCACTGTCAAGGCTGAGATGTCAACCTGGGACAGAAGCCAATGTGGAAATAGCAGGTGATCAGGTAACAGAAGATGGTGTGGTCAGACGTGGCATGGTTGGCAACAGGGCTTGGCACCAGACATGGACAAACAAGGGGGCTTGGCACAAGACAGGGTCAGACGTGGGAAGTTGGAAGACGCTGAATGGGAAGGCATTTTAAAACAATCAAGATTATCCAGTCACCACCACTAAAAATGTTCTTAAAGCAGACCAAAACCCACATTTTTAACTAGCATTCCCCGAATTGCTGCACTACTGAGGCTACCAGCCGATGCACTAAGTACAGGGGTACCAGCAACTATGCCCTTTGGCACATGTCCATTGCTCTTCCAGGGATGCCGGTAATCGGGCAGCAGGAGCATAACAGGAGCGGGTGCAGGGGGTATGACCACACAGGGCCCGGGGGGGGCCATCATTGTTGCTCCTCCACGGTATTTATCATATTTGTGCTGTTAGCATCTTTTAGAGAAAGGGAGCAGCATTTATCTTTTTTGGTCTTTAGCTGTTTAGCTGCATCCAGTTAATTTAAAAGACATAATACCATTTTGTGAATACTCACCTGTAAAATGGGTATTATAAGTATGTCACACACCCAACTTCAAACATTAATTATTACACTTGGGTTATACCACCAGCAGGTGGCGACGTTGCAGAGAAGTCATGAAAAACGAGCCCCTCCTGGTCTATACATACCTGGTACCTCCCACTCATTCCCCAGTATTCAAAACAGCAGTAAAGACAAGGTACCAGGAAAAAACCCATTGGTAACCCTCAAACTGTAAACGAAAGTTCACCTATAAAAAATCCGGGATACCAAAAAAGGGCGGGTGAAGTGGGGTGTGTGACATACTTATAATACCCATTTTACAGGTGAGTATTCACAAAATGGTATTATTCTAAGTATGTCACACACCCCACTTCAAACATTAATTATTACACTTGGGCCATCCAAAAGCAGTGTCCAGAAAAGGGCGGGTATCCAACAAAGCCATAATGCAAAACTCAAACCATTGCAGCCTGCAGAACCCTGCGGCCAAAAACAGCATCCGCTGAAGCCCGCACATCACCTTGTAAAACTTGGAAAAAGTGTGAACAGAAGACCAAGTAGCAGCCTTACAAACTTGTTCAACATAAGCCTGGCGCTGAAAAGCCCAGGACACTCCAACAGCACGAGTAGAATGAGCAGTGATACGAAAAATACCATTTTGTGAGTACTCACCTGAAAAATGGATATTGTTGGTGTGCCACACACCCCGCTTCACTTCTTAAATATTCATTACTTCATGGGTTAATCCACCGCAGGTGACGTAGTGCAGAGAGGAAGTCTTGTAACGAGCCCCCTTCCGGCCTATATATACCTGGTACCTCCCTTCAATCACCAGTATAATCAAAAAGCAGTAATACAAGGTACCAGTATTCCACCAGTAACCTCAAAATCAAATTTGGTATAAAAAGGCTTCACCATATAAAGGCTTCGGTAATACCGAAAAGGGCGGGTGTGAAGCGGGGTGTGTGGCACACCAACAATATCCATTTTTCAGGTGAGTACTCACAAAATGGTATTATTCTTGGTGTGCCACACACCCCGCTTCACTTCTTAAATATTCATTACTTCATGGGACATCCAAAAGCAGTGTCCACAAGGGAAGGGCATCTCAAGGCCAGGTGAAGCATAACTTAAATGACTGCAGTCTGCAGAACTCTGCGGCCAAAACCAGCATCCACTGAGGCCCGCACATCAACTTTGTAAAACTTAGAAAAAGTGTGAACAGAAGACCAGGTGGCGGCCTTACAAACCTGTTCAACAGAAGCTTGGTGCTGAAAAGCCCAAGACGCCCCAACAGCGCGAGTAGAATGAGCAGTAATACGAAAAGGGGGAACTCTTCCCTTAGCAGAATAGGCCGCAGCAACGGCCTGACGTATCCACTTGCTAATGGCAGATTTGGCTGGTGCCAAACCCTTCTTAGGCCCATGGGGCACAACAAAAAAGGAATCCGTCCTACGGAAAGGAGACGTGATAACCAAGTAGTACTTAACACAGCGTACTACATCCAAACAATGCAAAACCCTCTCTTTGTCATTCTTAGGATTAGGACACAAGGAGGGAAGAACAATATCCTGGTTCAAATGAAAAGCAGAAACCACCTTAGGAAGAAAGTCTGGCTTGAACCGAAAAACCACTTTATCCTGATGTCTCTCTAAGTAAGGCGCCTGGATAGACAAGGCCGCCAATTCCGAGACACGCCGGATCGAAGTGATTGCTACCAAGAAGACCATCTTCTGAGTCAGGGTAGATAAAGCAATATCTTGCAAAGGCTCAAAAGGAGGAGCCTGAAGAGCAGAAAGAACCAAATTCAAATCCCAAACCGGGAGTAATGGTTTCCTGGGAGGCCGCACATGCGTAACCCCCTGGAAAAAAGTTTTAACTAAAGGCTTAAGCGCAACACGCTTCTGAAAAAAGATAGATAAGGCAGAAACTTGCCCTTTCAACGTACTTAGCTGAAGACCAGAGTCCAGCCCAGATTGTAAAAACTCCAGAATCCTGGAGACCGAAAATACCCTACAAGGAAAAGATCTCATCTCGCACCAAGCGATATAGGCTTTCCAGGTCCTATAGTAGATGATAGAAGAAGACCTCTTCCGGGCACTGATCAGAGTCTTAACGACTGAATCAGAAAGACCCTCCTCCTTTAGGATGGAGGTCTCAGCAGCCAGGCCGTCAAAGCTAGCGCTGGTAAATTGGGGTAACACAATCGACCCTGAGTGAGCAGATCGGGCCGAAGAGGCAGAACGACCTGGTCCACTGCCAGCCGAACGATGTCTGCGAACCACACTCGCCTCGGCCACCTTGGGGCCACGAGAACGGCGGACACCCCTTCCAGAGCCAACTTCCGAAGCACTCTGCCTAGCATGGGTATCGGAGGAAACAGGTACAGAAACCCCAGATCCCCCCAGCTCAGGGACATGGCGTCCACTGCCAGAGCCAGAGGATCCTGGGAGAGCGACACGAAGTTCGGGAGCCTGTGATTGTGACGAGAGGCAAACAGGTCCACCTCTGGAGTCCCCCATTGGCGACACAGTGAGTGAAATACCCGAGGATGGAGGGCCCATTCTCCCCGACGGGGAGAGCCCCTGCTCAAGCGGTCCGCTTCCAGGTTCTCCACTCCTGGGATGTATACCGCCGAGAGACAAGGAACATGGGCTTCTGCCCAGGTCAGGATCAGGGACACCTCTCTGAGAGCACTCAGGCTGCGAGTCCCTCCCTGATGATTGATGTAAGCAACCGCTGTTTGATTGTCTGAACGCACCTGGACCGGAAGGCCCAGAACGTGCTGAGTCAGGAGAGCAAGCACCCGACGGATGGCTCTCAGTTCCAAAATATTGATGGGTAAGTGGGCCTCTTGAGGTCCCCACTGCCCCTGGAACTGCAGCTCCTTCCAGAATCCGCCCCATCCCGACAGACTGGCGTCCGTGGTGACAATTTCCCAAAGGGGGGCCAGGAAAGACCTGCCCTTCACGAGATTGGTCGAGACCAACCACCACTGGAGGGACTGCCGGACCCGGGAGGACAACTGGAAGGGCTGATCCAGCGACCGAGGCTGCCGGTCCCAAGACGCCAACAGATAAAGCTGAAGCGTCCTCGTGTGGAATTGAGCAAAAGGAACTGCCTCGAAGGAGGCAACCATCAACCCTACCAGCCTCATCCCCAGACGGATGGACGGCCGGGGATTGGAGAGTAGGACCCGAGCCAACTCCTGAATCAGAAGAATTTTGGACTGAGGGAGAAACACTCTGTGTTGATGAGAGTCTAACTGCATCCCCAGAAAGGACACCACCCTGGCCGGAGCGAGGGAGGACTTGGAGAGGTTGATCACCCAACCGAAACCTTCCAGCGTGGAGAGCACCACCCTGGTGTCTTTCTCCGATTGATCGAGTGACGGAGCCATGATAAGAAGGTCGTCCAAATAAGGTACGACATGAATGCCCCGAGCTCTGAAAATGGCCATGACCCCTGCCAGCACCTTGGTGAACACTCTTGGAGCTGAGGTAAGGCCAAACGGAAGTGCCACGAATTGATAATGCCGATCCTTCATCATGAATCGAAGAAAACGTTGATGAGGGTGGCAGATGGGAACATGCAGATAAGCATCCTTGATGTCTATAGACGTCATGAAGTCCCCTTGCCGAAGAGAGCCGACGGCAGTGCGCAAGGTTTCCATGTGAAACTTCCGAAAATGGATGAACCTGTTGAGCAACTTCAGGTCCAGGACGGGACGAACTGACCCATCCTTCTTGGGGACTGCGAACAGATTGGAGTAGAAACCGAGGCCCATCTCTAAACGCGGTACCGGCCGGATGACCGCCATCTCTAACAGATTCTCTACCGACGCCAGGAGCCCCTGTGCGGCCAAAGGATCGATGGGCACCCGAGACCGAAAGAACCGTGAAGGAGGGCGAGACTCGAATTCCAGCTTGTAACCGGACGACACTATCTCCTGAATCCATCTGTCCGGAACCTCCCGGTTCCAAACCTGGGAGAAGTGTCGCAATCGTCCCCCCACCCGCACGGGTGAGGGCAGCCCCTCATTGCTGAGCGGGCTTACCAGCAGGTTTGGGCTTGGAGCCCCAGGACTGGGCGGGACGGCCACGGCCCCTCCCCCGCGTCCAACCTGTACGACTGGTAGAGGGAAGGGAAGCCCCCCTACCCGCTCTGTATCCTCGAAAGGACGGCCTACCAGAAGCTGCCCCTCTAAAGGGGCGTCGAGGCCTCTTGCGTTGTGGCATCTTACCACCCTTTGCGACTGAATCAATTTTCTCCCCGAACAGACGCAACCCCAAAAAGGGGAGAGCTGTGAGCACCTTTTTAGAAGCTGAGTCCGCCGACCACTGTCGCAGCCATACTGACCGACGAATAGCGACCAGCATTGCCGCTGTCTTGCTACTCATAGCCAGCGCATCGTCCTGAGCGGATAGAACGAAAGACACAAAAGAATCGCACTGCTTAAGCGCAGCGAACTCATCACAAGCGGGATTGAGATCCTCGCATAGCCCCTGGATTACAGATCTTACTGCTAAAAGAAGAAGGGCCGAAGCGCACAGGGGGCGCATCGTTGACCCAGCATAAACAAAACCATGGCGAGCATACTGGTCAATCCTACGATCCTCCCCATCTTTAGGGACAGAGGTCTCAGCAGACTGTACCATAGCGGAGCTAGATAGCCCTAGCACAGGGGTATCGACTTCAGGAGGGACGGACCAAAGCTTCAGCAATTCTGGCGGAAAAGGATAACGCTTTTCCCAACTGGAAGGGATTCCAGATAACCGCGTGGGATGTTCCCATTCTTTAAGGACCACCCTCTCAAAGTGGTGCTGTCTGGGAAAAACCAAACGCGGCTGAGGCTCTTTAAACAACTGACCCTTTGGCAGGGTGACAGCCTCAGGTGGATCTAAATTCAGAATTTCAAACATTTGAGCCAGAATGGAGGGGGTGTCAAGGGCAACCCCCGCCGACCAATCGCCAATCGCATCAGCCTCAAGCTGATCTGCCGGCTCATCTGACTCCAAGAGGAATTCACCCTCATCCGGGGAGCCATCGGACCATTCCACAGGCTCACACAATTCGTCCTGAGGAGCCGAAGATACCGGAGTCAGGCGCTTCCGTTTTGCAGGGGCCTTCAGCCCCGCTTTAACGGGCAATACTTCCCGAAGCCTGGCCGATTTTACCACCACTTCGGATTGCGAATCCCCACCCTTGACCGTGTCATGCGGGGTCCGGAACAGGGAGGGAGAGGCAGGAGATGATGAAGGTTGCGACGGGTCAGCAGCCGGATCAACAGACTGACGCGCAACAATCTGCCTTGCACAAGAAATGCAAATAAAGATATCATCAGCAGGGAGCGCAGCCCCACATTTTACACACCCCCTGGACGGCTCTGACGAGTCGTTTCCGGTAGTAACAGAAGCCTCCATATTGGTGATTTATGGTATCGCAAACACTGGGACTTTTAAGGCATAAGCCAACCCGGGATGCCCCCTTATAAAGAATGTCCCGGAAGGGAGGATTTTTGTAAATACACTTTTTTTTTTTTTTTTTTTTTTTCAAGAGAAAAAGGTCCCCCTTAACAGTCCCAAAATATATATATATATGTATATATATATATCTAAAATGTGCAATTTCATATATCAAGAATGACTAGCCAGGCAATATAGAGCCGGAGGGCCGCAATAAAAGAGGGATCCCAGGATCTGAAAGGAAAGAAAAACAAACCATCAGATCCTTTGTGAGTGTAACAATGCAGCATGTTCACAATAGTATGATAAAAGTATGATAAAAGTGCCTCCTTAAACGCTTGCCCCATAAGAAATCTCACTCTTGGCCCCACAAACACGGGGCCGCTTACCTGCTACCGACGCCAGGAGCCAGACCGGAGGGACATGTAGCAGCCGCAGCAGTAGAACACAAAAACCCATGTGTTGCTGCAGCGCGCGCCCCCCCCCACGTGCCCTCTCTTCATAGCGACAGGAAGGAAGTGAGGCTGGGGCCGCCGAGCGCCGCTTCCGCCGGCGCCGCTTCCGCCGGCGCCACGCCCCTCCCCCCCCCCCCCCCGCGTCACCGGGAGCCGCCCGTTTCATTCAATGAGGGATTGCCACCAGCTGCGCTGGCTGACACCCAGCCAGGCGGCGGAGGAGGAGGGGGAAGGAGACACAAGCGCAGCCACACAGGCTGCCGCACGGAGCAGCGGGGAAGGGAGGGAGGCGGGAGGGGACGCATCTGAAGCACAGCAGCTGAGCGCGGTCCGCTGCCCCACCCCCATAAAGCAGACCAACACACTGGCCATCCCTAAAGTATCTGCCCGGAGCTCCCGCCAAAAACAGACAAAGCGCACCATGCTGCTGCGCAGTCTGCTACTATGCACAAAGTGAACACACAGAAAACAGCAATACAGTGAAAACACCATACAAGATACACAACCCTCTATACCCCCCCCCCCCCCCCCCCCCATAGTGAAGGGAGAAGGGACCGGAACGGGGGAGTAAGGGGCTACGGGGACCCTCGGGACAGGGGCATCCCATTTCCGGATCACCATGCCGGATTGCCGCATTGCCCCCAAAAGAGGGGGACGAGCGGAGGAGATAAGCTCCTAGGCACCAATAGTGCCGTCTACCAATTACCCGGTGAGCAGCCTAGGCTGGGAGGCTTCCTATCCACCATAAAGGTATACAAACTCAAACCGGGCAGAAATAGACCAAAAGGGGGGTGGAGGGGTAAGAATACCCCGACCTACCTGTAAGCAGGAAACTTCCAACCTCTGTTTGTCAAGCAGAGAGAAAAATACTGGTGATTGAAGGGAGGTACCAGGTATATATAGGCCGGAAGGGGGCTCGTTACAAGACTTCCTCTCTGCACTACGTCACCTGCGGTGGATTAACCCATGAAGTAATGAATATTTAAGAAGTGAAGCGGGGTGTGTGGCACACCAAGAATAAAGGGAAACCTTCCCCTTGGTAGAATAGGCCCCGACATCAGCCTGACGAATCCATTTGCTAATGGAAGACTTAGAGGTAGCCAAACCCTTACTAGGACCAACAGGGCACCACGAAAAAGACAACAGTCTTAAGAAAAAGAGAAGTAGTAAACAAACAGTACTTCCAAACAGTGCAAACCCTCTCCTTGTCATTCCTAGGCTCAGGATGCAAGGAAGGAAGAACAATGTCCTGGTTAAGACGAAAAGCAGAGACCACCTTAGCAAGAAGGTCCGGTCTGAAAAACCACCGGAAAACCACCTTGACCTGACGTCTCTCAAAGTGAAGAGCCCGAACCAACAAGGCTGCCAACTCCGAGACACGCAGAACAGAAGTGATGGCCACCAACAAGGCAACCTTCAGAATCAGAGTAGGAAGAACAATAACCCGCAAAGGCTCAAGAAGAAGCCTGAAGAGCAGAGAGAACCAAATTCAAAACCCAAAACAGGGAGCAAAGGCTTCCTAGGAGGCCGCAGATACGAACCCCCTGGAAAAAAGTCCTGACCAAAGGATGGAGTGCAACTGACCTAAAAAGATAGACAAGGCAGAACCTGCCCCTTCAAAGTACTCAGCTGAAGACCAGAGTCCAGCCCAGATTGAAGAAATTCCAAAATCCTAGAAACAGAAAAGACCCGACAGGCCAAGGATCTAGCCTCACACCAACCAATATAAGATCTCCAAACCCTATAATAGATGGAAGAAGAGGATCTCTTCCTGGCACTGATAAGAGTCCGAATGGCCGAATCCGAAAAACCCTCCTTCTTTAAGATGGAGGTTTCAGCAGACAAGCTGTCAAAGCCAGCGTTGGTAAACTGGGGTAGCACAGTTGACCCTGAGTGAGGAGATCCGACCAAAGAGGCAGATCGAAACTGATCCACTGCCAGACGAACGATGTCTGCGAACCACACCCGCCTTGGCCACCTTGGAGCCACAAGAATGGCGGGAACCCCTTCCAGAACCAACTCTCGCAGCACCCTGCCTAGCATGGGGATCGGAGAAAACAGATAAAGAAACCCCAGGTCCCCCCAACTCAGGGCCATGGCATCCGCCACCAGAGCCAGAAGATCCTGGGAAAGCGACACTAATGTCGGAAGCTTGTGAATGTGACGAGAGACAAACAGATCCACCTCCGGTGTCCCCCACCGGAGACAAAGCGACCAAAACACCTGGGGGTGGAAAGACCATTCTCCCCAACAAGAAGAACGCCGGCTCAGAAAATCCGCCTCCGTGGTTTCCACTCCTGGAATGTCTACTGCCGAGATGCAAGGGACATGAGTCTCTGCCCAAACTAGGATCAGAGACACCCCTCTGAGGACACCCAGACTGCAAGTCCCTCCTTGGTGATTGATGTAAGCAACCGCCATCCGATTGTCGGATCGAACCTGAACCGGCAAGCCCTGTAAATGCTGCGTCAAGTGAGACAAAACCAACCAGATGGCTCTCAACTCCAAAACATTGATGGACGAGTGGGCTTCCTGAGGACCCCACCGCCCCCGGAACCGAAGATCCTTCCAGAAACCTCCCCATCCTGACAAACTGGCGTCCGTGGTGACAGTTACCCAAAGCAGGGTCAGAAATGACCTGCCCTTCAAGAGATTGTCCGAGACCAACCACCACAGTAGAGACTGCCGAACCCTGGGGGACATCCGGAAGGACCGATCCAACGACCGCGGTCGCCGGTCCCAAGACGCCAACAGACGAAGCTGAAGCGTCCGCGTGCGAAACTGCACGAAGGGAACTGCCTTGAAAGAAGCTACCATCAGCCCCACCAGTCACATCCCTAGACGGATGGACGGGCGAGAATTGGAAAGAAAAAGCTGAGCCAATTCCTGAATCAAAAGAACCTTGGCCTGAGGGAGAAAGACTCTGTGCTGGCAAGAGTCCAAGGACATCCCCAGAAAGGTCACCACCCTGGCCGGAACCAGAGAGGACTTGGGGTAGTTGATCACCCAGCCGATCATCCAGAAAAGGCACAATGCGAATCCCCTAAGCTCTGAGCAGGGCCATCACGCCCGCCAACACCTTGGTGAACACTCTCGGCACCGAGGTGAGGCCGAATGGAAGAGCCACAAACTGAAAATGCCGATCCTCCACGCAAAAGCGAAGAAACCTCTGGTGAGCTGGAAAGATCGGAATGTGAAGGTATGCATCCGTGATGCCTATGGACGTCATAAAGTCCCCCTGCCGAAGCGAATTGCTCGCAAACCGCAGAGTTTCCATGCGAAACTTCCTGGGACGAACAAACAGGTTGAGAAACTCCAAATCCAGGATGGGACAGAACGACCCATCCTTTTTTGGCCACTGTGAAGAGATTGGAATAATACCCGCGCCCCACCTCCGAAGGAGGGACCGGGCAAATGACTGCCATTTCCAGAAGATTCCTTACCGCTGCCAGGAGCCCCTGCACGGCCAAAGGATCTGAAGGGACACGAGACCTGAGAAACCTTGGAGGAGGGCGGGACTCGAACTCCAGCTTGTAACCGGCCGACACCACCTCCCGAATCCATCTGTCCGAGACCTCCTGGTCCCATACCCGGGAGAAGAGTCGCAGCCGTCCCCCCCCCCGTAATGGTGATGGCGCCCCCTCATTGCTGAGCGGGCTTGGCAGCTGGCTTGGGCTTGACGCCCCAGACGGGAACTGGACAGCCGCGGCCATTACCCCTGTTCCAGCTGGCACCCCTGAAAGCCAAGAAGCCCGCACCCCTGCCAGCTCTGGCTCCCCGAAAGGAAGGATTGAAGGGGGCCGCCCCCCCCAAAAGGAGCAACGAAATATCTTGCGCTGAGGTAACTTACCTCCCTTGGCAACAGAATCAAGCTTCTCACCGAAAAGTCTCAAACCCCGAGAGGGAAGAGCCGTGAGCGATCACTTAGAATTAAAATCAGCAGTCCACTGCCACACCGAGCGGCGGATAGCCACCAACAGAGCCGTAGCCCTGCCACACATTAACATGGCATCATCCTGAGCGGCAAGAAGAAATGAGACGAAGGATTCACAACGCTTAAGGCAAGAAAACTCATCACGAGTAGGATCAAGATCCACACATAAATCCCTGACAATAGACCTAACCGCCAACAATAAAAGTGCCGAAGCACAAACAGGCCTCAAGACCGAACCCACACAGACAAAACCATGGCGGGCCAGCTGATCAATCCGGCGATCCTCGCCGTCCTTAAGAGAAGTCGTGTCAGGAGAATGTACAACCTCCGTATTAATAGTCCCAAAACCGGAGCATCAGCCTCGGGAGGGACAGACCAACGCTTCACCAAGTCCGCCGGAAAGGGATACTTTCTATCCCAGCTAGGCGGCACCCCAACGAGACGCGTAGGTTGCTCCCATTCCTTAAGGACAACATCCACGAAATGCTGTTGACTGGGAAACTCCAAGCGCGGCTTGGACACCCCAAAAAGCTGACCCTTTGGCCGAGGAGCAACTTCAGGAGGGTCCAAATCCAAAACCTCAACATTTGGGTCAGAATGGAAGACGTGTCGGGGACCAACCCCGTTGCCTGGTCATCCTCAGCACCCAGCAGCTGCTGAACCTTAGGATCATCTAGACCCTTAATAAGCTCACCCTCTTCAAGGGGACGATCTGACCAAACCAGAGCCTCAACAATCTCATCATCTGAGTCCGACAGAGGCGGGGACAAGCGTCTCCGCTTAGCCAAAGCCTTCTGAGCGACCACAGCGGAAAACATTTCCTCGAGGCTGGCCAATCGGGCGCAAACCTCAGATTGCGAATCACCCCCAATGACAACGTCACACGGGGTCCGGAACAGGCGAGGAGGAGAGGGAGATGGCGCGGCCGAGAAATGACCGGGCACCGGGGTGCCGGACTGGTGCTCAATGTTCCGCTGTGCACATGGAATACATATAATGACATCATCCCCTGGGAGCGGAGTCCCACACCCCCCACACAAATCTTTGGTAGCCTCCATATGGTGAATTTATGGTAATCGCAATAACCAGGGATTTACGCAAAATGCGACCCGGAATGCCCCTTAAATTACTTTATTTAACAATGGCCCTGAAATGGGGAAATTTGCAAAAAATGCCAATAAGGGGAAGGTAAGGACAAAACACCCCACTAGCCAGGTATCCAAGACCGGGAGAGCCCTGCAGCATGGGATCCCAGAATCCGAAAAGGAAGACAACAGTCACACCAAGCACATCGACAAAACACAATAACATGAATTCTGTGGCATGGAGGGCGACTAATAAACTGGACCTGTGCCACTCAGGACCAAACACAATATATATACAAATATACACATATCCATATACATAAAAATATATATATATATATATATAAGCATAATCCAAACGCTATGGTTACCTGTGAAAGGCCAGGGAAGCCCCAATAGGACACCCAGCACACAAAAATAGCTTGCTATCAACAATAGCAATAAAAAATGCCCCCAGCCAGAAGACCACCTTAATAACCGACAACCGCCCCAGCCTACCTTAAGGAGCGAGGAAGCAGCAGAGGGAAAGGAAGGGCGGGCCCAGCGCGCGCGGGAAGCGCTGAGGCCCCGCCCCGCCACCAATCCGGAGGAAGCGCGGGCACCTAACCAAAGGCACCCGCACCGAAGACAGGCGGGCCGGCGGCACCCTGCCGCCCGGCCCCGCCCACCCCGACTGGAGCATAGTAGCGGGCGCCACGGACATGGTGCCCGCAGTAAAAACACACGCAGAGCGGCGGGCCGGCGACCCTCACGCCGCCCAAACCCTGCACGGGAAACACAGTCCGGGGGGCCCCAGCAGAGCCCCCCCCCCTAACACACTCACAAAACGCGCGGGCCGGCGGCCCCGCCACCAAGTAAAACAGACACCTGACACACACAAAACCCCCCCCCACCACCACTCTCAAAAAGCGCAGGGAGAAGGGACCAAGGAGGAATCTAATAGGGACAATAGGGCCGGGGCATCCCACATCCGGATCACCAGGCCGGATAACCACTATGCCCCATAATATGGGGTCGAGCGGAGGAGCTAATCTCCTAGGCACCTTAAGTGCCATCTACACTTTGCCCGGTCGACAGCCTAAACTGGGAGGCTACACATTCAACAAGGGGCTGATAACACAAAAGGCCGGGCAGAAATAGACCATGGGGGGGCGGGGTCTGACCCTGGCTACCTGCAAGCAGGAGACTTCTTTCTTCTGTCTTGTCGCCATCTTGCAGAGAAGAACACTGGGGAATGAGTGGGAGGTACCAGGTATGTATAGACCAGGAGGGGCTCGATTTTCATGACTTCTCTGCAACGTCGCCACCTGCTGGTGGTATAACCCAAGTGTAATAATTAATGTTTGAAGTGGGGTGTGTGACATACTTAGAATAAAATGTTTACTGTATGAGCTGTGAAAGGGCCCCATTTAATGGTCACCACAGGGCCCCGTCAAATTTAGCTACGCTACTGTCAGGCAGGGTAATATTGAGTCACCAGGTGCACATTGGGCAGATGGCTTTCCAACTGCCCTACACTTTAAACTGGTACCATGACCTTGCTGTTCTCATATCCATCTCTGTGTCTTCTTCCAGTTCCAGCACTAGGCGGTGACCTTCTCTGCAAGGCTTTCGCCTGTCCATCTCTGCCAGTGACAGCAGCCAAAGGGTCTGCTCTTCTGTCATTTGAGCTTCATGGGGATCTCCAGCCCCTACAGCCTAGCATCTACCAGGCACTTAACGCTTGTCACTGAAGGGAAGGGAATTTATACCATGAGGTGTGACTTGAGATTTCCCTCCCACCCCCTTTGCTGCCTGTGATGCTTGGGATCCGAGGGGAACTCATGCCCCAGTGTATAATTGCCAAGAGCTCAGTGCCTGGTGGATTGCAAGGTCAGGGACCCCTGTCCCTCTAAAGCTGAAATGGCCAGACATCAAAATGGGGCTGCTGCCTGGTTCTGAAACTGAAAGAAGACACGAGAGGTGAGTATAGTTTTATTTAAAATATAATAAAAATTATATAAAAATTAAAATGCATACAAGTTGCAGTTCTAATCCCCAAAACAAAATGCAAGCCCAAAACGCCTAGAATCTGCACCTGGACTGTATACGAAGTTTGTGAATATAGCCCAATACATTTTTAGTAATGTTTGTCAAACATATTAATTGTCCCAAAAGTGCAATGTATGAAAGTTAGCAGATAATAATGTGATGGATGGACAACACAAGTATACCTAAAGTCCTTAAGGGACCTAAGTTCTCATCCCTTCATAAGGCCACGGGTCATTTGAGAGCTACATTTCACTCTAATGACCTGTTCAATGTGTTCCAGGCGCATGGTGAGGGGCCTCTTTGAGTTGATAAAACGCAGCCTGTTCTATGTTGTGGTTCCTGTGTTTCCCTTATCCAGCTAGCAGCTGCATGACGGAAGCAGGGATTGCGTTTGATGTGCCTGTGTGTGTGCAGGGATGTCCTACTAGCAATTCCTTATGTTACCAAATACAGAGCAAACTAAACCACTGACGGCAGGATATGGATTCCCCTGGGGGGAGCTATGTTAAGTGCTCTCACTTCCTGCTCTGTTTTTCTTTCCAGCTTTATCTTGTTTTTAGATAGGCTTCTCTTACCTCATCCAACTGGTGGGAGAAAAAGATTATGTAATATTTTGGATTTATTATATAATATAAGCAGGGAGCTGAGCAACTGTACGGGGAAAGAATGGCAAACTGACAAAACGAAGACAAGAATATACTTGGATTTACTCCTGCACATGTTGCCCCCCTCCAGGGTCGTAACTTTAGGGAGTGTAGAGAGTGCAACCATACCAAGGCCCATCATTGTTGCTCCTCCAATGTTTTACTGTCTTTAGTTGTCTAGCTGCATCTGGTTAAGTTAAACAAACATTTACTGTGTGAGCTGTGAAAAGGGCCCCATTTAATGTTCGCACCGGGGCCCCATTACAGGATCAAGGATGAGATAAGAACATCTGGTGGCCAAAAAGACTGCTAACTAAAAAGGTGGTATAGTGAAATGGAAAAATAGGGTAATTGTAGCCTTAAAGTGGATCAAAACCTTTTTTTTTTTTTTACTATCCGTGTCCTCACCCGTCTTCCCTGCATGAGTACCTCGGGCGTTGTTGCTGGCTCGGCAGTGGCCCAGTTTAAAAAAAAACAGGGTTTTTCACCACTGAGGCCACGCCTCCTGACAATTTTGAAATTGACGATTAGCTGACCTCAAGATTGCCATATGACATAGGCCACCTGGCTGGCTGCATCCCCAGTTTTCTTTTTGAGTGCGAATGCTCCTGTGCCCAGTCATCCAGATAGGCTGGGCAGAAGAGCACACGCAGCTATAGGGATTCCCTATATAGGATAGGGTTGTGGCGGCCGTCAATCACAGCATTGCTGGAGCTGTCAGTCTGTCAGTAAAGGTGAGTTCACCAGCGACCCGACGTTTCACACAGCGATACAGAATGTCCCAGGGGCAGGCTAGCGGCCGGCCCTGGAGTCTTTTAGATTTAAGGGCAGGTCCCTGGGGATTTTGATCTGCTTTAAAGTATATCTACAAGTTGTTTACAGAGGAACAATCCCCATTTGGGCAGGTTGACGTCCTATCTCTAGGACATCCCCATTTGGGATGTCCAAAATGTGAAATCCCCTGCATCGCCATGTATACTCACCTTGCCAGTGATGCCACAGGGCATCTTTTTTACTTATGGGCTTTACTTGTAGGGATTTAGGATCTATATGTTAGTTTAAATTACATTTTGAGATGTTCTATTTAAATGCATTGTCATGATTTATAGGTCACAAAAATGTAAATGTGGGTTTTTTGATCTCACATAGCATTTGCGGGGCGTGGTGGCATCCCTGGCTGTGTGAAACCCTCGTGGTCAGCCATGCTTATTAATGAGGTTAGCTCCTCCCCTTTGGCTGTGTGTATAGGCGCCAGCCTTTCAGAAAAGTCGCTGCTAAAGGGTTGCCACTGGATACATGTGCCGCAGGACTGCCGGCAAGGTAAGCATATCAGGTAGCCAGTGGGGTTTCATACAGTGGGATTTCCCAGGGGATGCCCCATGGGAAAGCAGGAAGCTGGGCCTGGAGTTTTGGGGACTTTAGAGCTGGGTTACCAGGAGTTTGGTCCTTTATACTCACTTTATTTTCATGTTATCTTCAGTCTTTTTTTAGTTCAATATCCTTTTTATTGAAGTTTTGCAACAAATAAAGAACAGTACAACATTGTACAAAAGTAGAAAAGGAGAAAGGATAGAAACAGGGTATCATTCTCCCTGCCCCGATACAGCGATGGGAAAAGCGGCCTATTGTTTACAAAGGGTCACAGGTCATCCTCCTCCACCACTTGGCTAGGCGCACACTTCAAATGCGCCGCGTGATGAAACCACTGCTGGAGGCTATCAAATCCACTGGAGCCACGTATAGGTGGGGCCGTCCTTTTCGCTCCCCTGCTGGGAATTCAGAGCAGCAATTGGCTGCCTGGCGCACACGTGGGTAGCCAGTGCTATCATTGTTCTGGAAGCAAGAATGTGCTGCCCATGTGAACGCTGGCAGCCAATCGCTGCGCTGGATTCCCGGCGGGGGAGCAAGGTTAAGGTGAGATTTGTGTGTGTTCTGGGGGGTTATGTGTGGGGGGGGGGTCCAAAATTCCCCCTTTATCTTTATCTCCCCCATTTATCTGCAGGGACCAACATCTGCAGCTCCTCCACAGCATGCCAACTTCCTCTGTCCTGTGTGGCCCCACTGGCAAACATTCAAGTTTGCCAGGCACGGCAAGTGCACAGAGCAAGGATGCTACCAGACATCAGGTAACTTGAGGGAGTGAAGTGGGTGCACTTATTTATCATATTTGTGCTCACATGGCATCTCCTAATTAGTAAGCATTTATCTCTTCTGTTTCAGTCATTCGTTGTCTAACTGCATCCAACTGAGTTAAAAAGCAGAAAGAATTTTACTGTATGAGCTGTGAAAGGGCCCTATTTATTGTTTGTACCAGGGCCCTGTCACATTTAGTTACACAACTGATGCTGGGGCTCAGCAGGTTTGTGGGTTAGCTATGGTTTGAGAAAGTAATTTTTGGGTTAATATTTCATCAGCTATACCTTTGAGCTATAGAATGTACAGTAATAAAACTACTGCTTGCTTTGCTTACTACAGACTGATGTGTTGGCTCTCCATTGCTTGCTTTTTCTTTAGGAAGCATCCAGAATACCAAACTCAAACTGTGCAAAATGCACAAAAATGCTTTTCTTAAACTTTGTCCATAGGAATAAATTAGAGCAGACGGATACCCGTCAATGAGAGATTAAGAAACAGTTGCATGTGCTTTCTTGTTTCACCCAGCGAAGCGGCACGGGCGGCCGCGTGCGCAGGTGTCCCACTCTCCTTCACTCTGTTTGGACTCCTCAGTCCGGTGTTAAGTATTTCACTTTTGTGTGTTTTTCTGTATTTTCATTGTCATTTTTGCATATTTTGGTGACTATGACCAGTTGATAGTATACAGTATTGCAGATGATCTTAGATGGGTTATTGTATATGTATATATATTTTTTAAGTGTGGATATTGTATAAATAGCTGTATATAATACTTGTTCTTAAATTTATTCAAGCACTAGTCACTTTGCTCTGCTCTGCACAGGTATATATTGAATTGTATTTGTTAAACACTATGCACTTTTTAGTATTGGTTGATATGCTCATTCCCGCACTTGGGAAATAGGAGTCTAGGTCCACTTGTAGTTTTTGTGCCGGCACAAAATATTAGGATCCCGTTGAGTGTAGTTCTCACAGCAGTGCAATTAGGAGAGTTGCCAGTGATTGTATGCCTTTTTATGTTTTGGCTCTGGTATTAATCATGGACAAGCAGTGTTTTTAATGTGTTTTATGTACAGTCCATGTCATTCAGTGTTGTCAAGCTATTAATAAAATGTTGTATTGATTGCTTTAAGATTTATATTTCATTTTGTGGTGCTCCTGTTATGTGGTGAAGAGGGTTTTCTTTCCCCTTAGCCATTTCTCTTGAGTGATCTGCTTTAAGCTTTGCCTATCTTGATAATGTACGTGGTAAAAACGGTACAAATCAGATGATCTCAATACACCTCAATAATGCATGAGAAAATGGAAAGGTGTAAAAGAGCCATTAAGGTACAACTAACATTGAGCACCCATTTACTAATATACTAATATACCCCCTGCTTTCTCTATATCCTCCCCTTTTTTCCCCTAGGTTCAGGGGTGTCCAGGCCCCTAACTACCTACCATCCAATCCATTTTTCCTACACTGCCCGTCCCAACTACCCCACTTTTCATTAGATGAGAGCTGATAATATCTTAGCCCTACCTCCCCTTTTAATGACACCCATCTATGAACTGGTTATGACCATTGTTTGGATATCATATTGTATGACTGAACTATTTCTTTTTCACTATTTTGCTGTTAACAATATCTAACACTATTTAATGTTCTTTGTAATTCTGGTTAAAAGTTGGTGCAATTACAAAATAATGTTCAAACTCAGCCAATTAAAAAAAAACATTGTTTATTGCATTATACATCTATAACGATCTGATCTCCTTATCCTAAAAAATTATTTGATATCTTTGTGCCATGTTGCCCAAGGCATTGCACTATTTGAAATGTTTTCTTTCCCACGTTAGCCTCGATTCACAAAGAGTTGAAAAAAAACTCTCTTGGTAGTAAAAAATTAAATTCATGAGAAAAAAAGCCTGAGAATTTCACTGTTAGTAAATCACCAGATAGGAAGACAATGAAAGTCAATGGAATTTTTTACTACAGGTAAAAAGAGATAAAAAGTTCAATACTTTTTTCAGGAGTAAAAAAGTGCCATTGCCTTTCATAGAGGCCGATTTATTAATAGCGCCAGGTAGCGACAGATGAGCGACAGTAGCGTGATTTTCACAGCGCCGGCTAGTATTCGCTGTGCTTGGCCGTTGTTCGTTGGTTGACAGCGACTCAGTCGGTGTGCGGTAATGTTGAATACGGGGTTAGGAGTCGCTATTTGACAGGTTCCGCGCTGTATGGGAGCGCATGACAACGAATGGCCATAGCGAACGGCTCCCAGCATATTCATTAACAAATCACACTCAAAAAATTATCGCGCTGTAAAATGCTTGTTTAAACCCCAGAGCGCTGGCGGCGATGTGTTAAAAGTAGTTTTTTAACCCCCCAAATAACCATATTTTTGGAAAAAAATAATAAACAAGTTTTTTAAAACATTTTGTAATATGAATACATTAATATCAGACCTGTAATATCAATTCTGTACACATTTTTTTTTTTTTTTTTGACCTTAAAAAAAAGATATAACATTGCAGAAGTGGTCACCGAATTTTTGACATTAAAAAAAAAAAAAACATTAATATCAATTTATTATGAATATTTAAAGATTGCTCCATTGAAATGCATTGGAGAGCGCCAGGTAGCGAGAGGTCATACCTGGCGCTGTGATGGGATTAGCAGCGGCGCTGTTCGTTGCAGTCGGCTACATGATGAATCCCGCGCTAGCTGACGCTCTCGCCGGCGCTAGCCTCATTTAGCGTGATAAATGCGTGATTGTGTCCGCCGCCTGGCGTTCTGGAGTCGGTAGCCGCCGATAGCTGGCGCTACCTGGCGCTAGTGAGACACTACCTGGCGCTATCCCTTGATAAATAAGGGCCATTGTTTTCTTATCTGGTGATTCACTAACAGTGACATTCTCAGGCTTTTTTCTCAAGAATTGAATTTTTTACTACCATGAGAGTTTTTTTTTAACTCTTAGTGAATCAAGGCCATTGTTTGAAACCTGTGGTCTTCTTAAAATTGTGGATTGTCCTTCTTGAGTAGTTTTCCTTTACTGGGCTCACCTGGCAAACTAATTATCACCATTATTAGAGATTGAGTTCAGTGATCCAAAGGGCCCTGAGACACAATTTCAAACATGAGTTTACTTGGAAAACAAAAATGACATCAATATTTGCATATTAATGTGGAATGCAGTCTAAATACATATAATACATAAAATAACATAATAAAACACATATTTTAGAATGTCGGTGGTCAAGATTTAGTTCCACCTTCATTTCAGAACTTGTTTACAAAAGGGTCATGGAATAATCTTTACAGCTCTCTCAGTTAGCAAATTCCTTACCAGTTAAGCATATTAGAAATAGTTATGGGACCTCCAAGTCCACGTGCTTCTTGAATAGTGCTGTTACAGAATGGCTCAGGCAGCAGCTTAACATAGCCGTGTCTTCAGTCTCCCTTCTATACTGAGAAGGGAATGAATTTCTGGAGGTCCTAGACCTGTGAGCATGACAGTCTCTGCATAACTCCCCATTGCTGCCATGTGCGGTCACCTGTTCATGCCTTCATAAAAGACACTGACCTTGCCTTCCAAACTCCTGCATACATATTATGAGAATGCCTGTCTTACAGAGCCAGCCCATAATGTTGATTATTATTCGGCATCACAGATCCAAGACCCACGCCCAAATATTTCAAAACATATATCATGCGGTCAAACTGTAAACCTTGATATCGCGCCCATTTCTTCTTCAATTAAAACAATTAAAATCGTTTAGGACAGTGCCAAACGTAGCCCCATGCAATGGTTTAATGATTGTCTTTACCTACTGTATCCCTTTAAAGATGACAGAATAATAAAAATATAGAACAGTGTCTGGGGCTGTGGTTGCTGCTGCATAAAAATGTGATCTTCAACATATTAAAGGGACTGTAAACCCAACGCCAAAAATCAGGCAGCAAGCAGCTCATCTGATGCCTGTTCCATGTGTCTCTCCTCTTTTCTCTGAAGCACCAGCAAAAGCCGAAGCAGGGCTGAAAAGTTTTCCCCTCCTATAAATTTGATTTCTCCAGGACCACGCAAAATAGTACGTACACAAGTAAGTACAGCAAGCCACAGTGATCCCGCAGCTGTCTCTGACCACAGCAGATTATGAAGCTGCACCATGACGTGCCCTTCCCAGCCCAGCCAAGCACACAATGCACACAATAGCCTCGATTCAGAGACACATTCGTCCGGACTTCCGTAGCTGTCTGTGAAAGTTTTGGTGGGTGTTTGTCATTTTTTTGCTTTTTTTCGTCCATTTTTCATTCGTACGAACGTTTGGGAAAATGCGTATATGCTCTTTCGATGATCCAAAGCAAATCGGAAGTTTTTCGGGAGGTTTTTTCCACCTAATCTGAAATGTTTCGACCGTTCAGAAAGTTTACGTTATTGCAATGGGCTGGCGATTAATTCAGAGAGCTGATTGCCGAGGGGCCAACACCCAATAAATCCGTTTCATTGTCGATCCACTTACGGGACCATTTTGACGTCGGAACTAGCAGGCATGGACGAGTCTACTGCATTTGAGGAGCATGAAGATCTGCAGCTCCTTGGCATTGAGATCGTCCGGAGGTCAGAGACCAGACTGCACCGTCGGCGACGCATGGACATCAATGGCATGCATGAAGTTGAGCTGTTCGAGCTGACCAGGCTTTATCGCGCTTCCCTCCATAAGTTGTATAGTGAGCTGCGGCCATGGTTAGCCCGCACCACAAGGAAGGGGCAAGCAATTTCAGGTATGACCAAGATGCTTGGCTGCCTGCAATTTTTGGCGAACGGCTCGTTCCAGAGGCTGGGTGCCCTCTCCGTGGGGATCTCACAGCCTACGCTGAGCCGCGCGCTATCCAAGTTTTTGGAAGGCATGGCTACCCTAACTCGGAAATATATTTGTTTTCCTGAGGATATGTTAGCCAGAAACGCGTTTAAGCTGGCATTTTATAATATTGCCAACATGCCCAACGCCATGGGTGCCATTGACTACACACGTTGCCCTTGTCCCTCCTGCTTGCGACGAGTACATATACAGGCAAGTTTATTCTTCCATTGTATCTAAATGTTTGGGTGTCCCTCCTTTGGGCAATAACATTATTTGTTTTTGTCCCTCCTTCTTAAAAATCCCTCATTGTGAATAGTCCCTCCTTTTAATAATAGAATCCTTGTGAATAGTCCCTCCTTTTTTACAAACCATCATTGTGAATAGTCCCTCCTTGTAAATAAAACATAATTGTGAATAGTCCCTCCTTGTAATTTAGCCCTCAACGTTAATAGTCCCTCCTTTTAATTATGCCCTCTATGTTCCTAGTCTCTCCTTTTACATATTCCCTCATTGGAATCAGTCCCTCCTTGCTAATGCTCCCTCCTTGCAAAGAGTGTATGTGAAACAATGGGCCTTATTTTTCCATTATTAAAACAGAAAGTTTGGTCAAAGTCAAACATTTGAATGTGTACTTCAAATTGAACAAGTAACTCAACCTTGTAAAGGCTCGAACATACATCTCCTTTTGGTGGCCACTTAAATTTAAGGTAGTTGTTTAGTGTTAGTTGTCTTGATGTTAACGTTTGACTTAGGGTGTTAGAAGTGAGCGTTTGATTATTTTGCTAACCGTTCATTAAGGTATTTGTTTTTTTGTTTTACACAGAAACAGAAAAATGGGCCACTCACTGAATGTGCAAGCAGTGGTGGCCCAGGACATGCGCTTTCTTAGCAGGCTACCCTGGCTCAGCCCATGACGCCTACATCCTGCGCAGATCAGGATTATTCCGGCGGTTTGAGTCAGGGGAATTTGCGGGTGCATGGCTCCTTGGTAAGTTGAGTCCAATTACATATTTAGATTTTATATATCTGGCTTGGATTTTGGTTTGAGTCACCTTTCCTAAACGATGCCTTGGTCATCACCTTGGGAACATGTGAAACCCGACTGGACCCATTACATTATCCAACCTACATTGGCTGCAAAATTGTTTGTCCTGCATTGTTTTAACTACAAAGTGTAATGAGAGTGGGAGGCCGATTCATTAATAGCGCCAGGTAGCGACAGATGAGCGCCAGTAGCGTGATTTTCACAGCGCCAGCTAGTATTCGCTGTGCTTGGCCGGGGTTTGCTTGTTGACAGCGACTCAGTCGGTGTGCGGTAATGTTGAATACGGGGTTAGGGGTCGATGTTTCACAGGTTCTGCGTTGTATGGGTGCGCCTGACAGCGAATGGCCAGAGCGAATGGCTTGCTGCAGATTCATTAACAAATCACGCTCAAAAATTTCTCGCGCTGTGAATTCCTTGTTTAAACCCCAGAGCGCTGGCGGCGATGTGTGTAAAGTAGTTTTTAACCCGCAAACAACCATTTTTTTTTAATGTAAATTAATTTAATTTTAAGTTTTTCTAAACATTTTGTAATATGAATACATTAATATCAGACCTGTAATCTCAATTCTGCACATATTTTTTTTTTTTCTTTAAAAAAATATCTAACATTGCCGTAGTGGTCACAAAATTTTTGACAGTTAAAAAAAAAAAAAAAAAAAAAACATAAACTCAATTAATTATGAATATTTAAAGATTGCTCCATTGAAATGCATTGGAGAGCCAAGGGAGCGACAGGTCATACCTAGCGCTGTGATGGGATTAGTAGCGGCGCTGTTTGTTGCAGTCGGCTACATGATGAATCCCGCGCTAGCTGACGCTCTCGCCGGCGCTAGCCTCATTTAGCGTGATAAATGCGCCATTGTGACCGCCGCCGGGCGTACTTGATTCGGTAGCCACCGCTAGCTGGCGGTACCTGGCGCTCGTCAGACACTACCTGGCGCTAGCCCTTGATAAATAAGGCCGCAAATGTCTGATACAGTCTTCCCAACACTTTTCGCTAAATCTGTTAGTGACTTTAGCAGAGGGTCTGCGCAATCTTTGCTTACATGCATTACACTTACTGAGTAGAGGTGAGCGGGATAAAGTGCAGGGGCCACCTTACACCTGTTTTGGACTAAGCCAAAACAGAAAATGGGTCATGTAAAGTTAACCCATTCTACATTGTTCTGCAGCACATACAGGAAACAATAGCTGGTAACAGTCTGCCTGATTGGCCAGCATCCACAGTATTATTTACCAACTTTGGTCCCCCATCTATCACATATGTTTATTTCTTGCTTTTGCCTGTGCAATATGTATGCTCATGTTTGTGTGACAATGTCACCTACCTTATTAATCATGTTTTTTTAGGAATTTTGCGCTGCAATGTATGCATTAATGGTAATATTTGTTTCCCTTAAATTTTTCAAGGAGATTCGGGGTATCCACTCCTCCCGTGGCTGATGACTCCTGTCCTCCGCCCACAGACTCCAGCACAAGAGGCCTATAATCGGGCGCACAGAAAAACCAGGGCAGTGGTGGAGAGGGCCTTTGGACTCTTGAATACCCGATTGCTTGGACCACACTGGGGGCTTCCTTCAGTATGACCCCAAAAAGGTCATCGATATCATTATGGCCTGTGCAGCGCTGCATAATTTTGCTATCTTGCAGCGGGTCCCCCGCTATGTGGATTTGCCACCCTCTCCACCCGCTGATGAGCCAGACGACGCCTATGTTGGGCAGCACAGTGTGTCTGGCCAAGCCGTTCGTGCAAATTTAATTGAAACCCATTTTCGTTAACTTTTGTTTTGCTTTGTTTTTGTTTCTTTGGACATTGTTTGGTGTGATTGTTTTGTTACATGTTTTTTTTTTTGTTTATTAATTTCATTATGACCAAAACAATAATGAATTATTTGCAAAAATCAACAACGTTTGTGGACTTATTTTGAAATATTTGTTAGTGTTTGTTTTGGTGCCTACTTGAACTCCTATTTCTAAATAAAAAAACCACCTACATTGGCTGCAAAATTGTTTGTCCTGCATTGTTTTAACTACAAAGTGTAATGAAAAATTTTTACTAATTTTTAAAAGGTTCCTTTTATAACAACATAATGGTAGGTGAGGGCCACTCACATACTTCGGGGGCAGACATGGACATGAAATTAATTTCCAAACATGTGCCATAACAGCAAAATGCACACAAATAAGCCCTCTCCTGCTTGCCCACATTTGCCACAGGCACAGGTTGAAAGCAGACATACCTATGCCACATCTACACCTGTTACTCAGTGGCCCACTCAAACCAGAACACCCAGTCCCAATCCAAGTACAGTACAATCACAGCCAGGGTCCAAGGTCTTAGTTTGCCAGGCCAGAATGTCACCCAATCATGGCTCCAAACATGAGGAACCACCCCAAATGTAATTATGCCCAAGGCTGCAGCGCAACAGCTTAAGTGGCCGCTTCAGTGAGGCTTGTCCTCTGGCATTGGCTAGTGGGCTACCTCAGGCCTTGAATGAGCTATATGGGGGCAAATCCTAAACATACTAGCAATTGCAGCGCAAAATGCAAGATTTGTAGGCCTCACCAGACAAGTCAATCCAGTGGGGATGTCGATCAAAGATGTAGAACAGATTCATGCCAAAAACACATTAATATGGGGGATGCCCATAGACCCCAGGTTGGGGCCCTTGGGGGTGGGCCCTAACCTGGGCCTGTGTTGCATTCAGAATCTGCAACTGTTCCAAAATGTTTCTTTGGTAACTTTGCATTTCTGCCATGCTGGACCTGATTTCTGAGGTCAAGTTGGCTATGTGGCTGTTATGGGTCCTAAATTCAGTCAGCATGGCACTTAAGGTATTATTGAGGGAATCTAATTGGCCCCGAATATGTTCTTGATTTCGTTGATTTTGGCGACGAAAAAGCCGCCTCTCATGGTGCCATGCTGCCTCCATCATCTGCACGCCCCTCCCCTGGGAAACTGGGCGACGTTGCTCAGTACGCCTACCAATTCCCCGGGTTGTGGGGCGTGCAGATGATGTTGCTCTAGGAGCCCCAACAGCCACAGGTATGCTGGCCAAATCCTCAACAGCAGATCTGAAACTGGGGACTGGAGGGTCAGTCTCTCCATGCTGCCCACGATGTGCAGGCAGCATGCAGCCAGCTTCCCTCTGCTGCTGAGGATTTGTCAGAGAAACATTTTGGGACAGTTGCAGATTCTGGCCCAGGGGGAGATCTTCATAAGCTCCCAGGAAGCCTCCATCCTCCTCCAGCTCCTGGATTTCCTCCATCAGTGTGTGGCTCTGTTGGGGACATGTAAAAAAAAAAAAAAGGTTCAGTGTGGGGAATACATATGTAAATCAGACAATAAAAACATGGCAAGCTACATGCATACGCAACAGCATCAAAAAACACTTACCGTAGATATCGGCTCCTGGGTCCGAGGCAGCACGGAAGAAGACGGCAGAGGTAAAATGGCAGAGGAGTCCCCACTAGCTGAGGGATGAGGCTGGGCTGCATTAGCAGAAAAAGAGCAGTGAAAACACACAACTATGCATTGTTGATGGTTATTAACACATATGCTAACCAAATAAACGTGCCCAAGCAGGAATGGCCACTACCACAACGTTGCCACTTGGCCTTCACTAGGAATGCCATTAGATTAGTGCATGGATTGTTAAACCAGAATAGACACATTGGTCACGTGCCTAAAAACAAACATGCAAGTAATGGCTGTTGTGTGTGTTTCCACATCCCTTATAGGCCATGAAGTTAACACACTAAGGAGGCAAATAGCAGTTACAATATGATTCTGGTGGGGAACATTGTATCTCTTAAAACATTTCAATCACACCATCTTAATCCGTAGGGCCCCCAACCCAGCTCTTAGCAAATTGCCCAACAGCAAAAGATGTTAGTGTGGCGTGTGATTGTCAATTAATACATAGCACGCATTCATTTTCTATGCTCCATAGTTTCATACTCTTCATAAATGTTCTTAAACGTCATGTATGTTCGTGCTAATTTGCACATTACCTGTCGACACACATGACACACCCTGGTCAAAGTGAGCACTCCACTACAAGCCACACCCTAGAGCCATGTGTTTAGCTATTCCTTGCTGCCACACCCTAGAGCCATGTGTTTAGCTATGCCTTGCTGCCACACCCTAGAGCCATGTGTTTAGCTAGCCCTTGCTGCCACACCCTAGAGCCATGTGTTTAGCTATGCCTTGCTGCCACACCCTAGAGCCATGTGTTTAGCTATGCCTTGCTGCCTATTTCTAAGTTTAGCCACATTTTTAGGGTCATTCACACATTACTAACATGCTGGAATTGGCGGGTTGTCCGTGTCCTGCTGTGCCGAGTGTCCCTCTAAGGCAACAGGATGTAGCAGGCCCAACACCATCTCCTCAGCCTGGGTAATTTTCAATTTAGTGGGGAATCCTCCGTCAGTTTGAAGGCTGAAAAACATAGTAATCATAATTAACCGCACTGATGGATAGACAAGAAGACTAAAAGCCAAAAAATAAGCTATGTAACTGTACTGCCGCCTTTTATTCTGTTTCTTCCGTACTGCATATTTCAGGTCTGATATCTTCCGCTGAATCTGTTCCACATCTTTGAGTTCGTCCCCCGCTGCATTGACTTGTCTGGTGAGTTCTGCCAAAATCTCAGATTTGCGCTGTTTGCTAGTAGTTTTGGATTTGCTCCCATATAGGTCATCATAATATAACGTTAGCCCACTAGCCAATGTCAGAGTTTGGGACTCACCAAAACGGCCACTCAAGTGGCCTCTGCGCAATGTGCGCCCTGTTTGGGGTGGTTCTGGCCTGGTGGTATGGAGGAGACCTCAAGGACTGGAGGCTGGCTGTGGATCGTACTGGACTGGGAAAGGGACTGGGTGTACGTGGCTGGGTGCCCACTTAAGTTGCAGGTGTTGATGTGGCATAGGGGGAATGCATGACAACCTGTGCCGGAGGAGAATGTGGGCAAGGAAGAGAGGGTCTGGAGGAGCTGGAGCTGCTGCTTGTGGCCCTGTGAGGTAGTTGGCTGGGGTGAGCCATAGCTGGTAGGTCGGCCACTCTTGGCCTTGGTTTGGTAGCCACGTGCGGGTGGGGAGGGGGACCTTGGCCTTGGCTGCCTTTTCGGGCTTCTGGGCCTGCTGTGGCTGCTTTGGGCTGTTGGCCTTCTGGCCCTGCTGCGTCTTCTGGCCCTGCTGCGGCTTGGGGCCCTGCTGCGGCTTCTGGCCCTGCTGCGGCTTCGGGCCCTGCTGCGGCTTCTGGCCCTGCTGCGGCTTCTGGGCCTGTGTTTGGTCCCTTTGGCAAGTGCCTTGGTGCCACGTGGGGGGGGGGATGTGGGGCAGAGTGGGGTGGGGCTTCGTCCCCTCTTACCCGTTTGGAGGGCATGAGCTGGTGTAGCCTTTGGCGCCTTGCTCTTTGGTTGGCCTGCTGCCACCTCCTTTTTTGCTGCAGCATTTGTGGTAGGCCTTAGCCTCGCTTTGGCCTCTTGCGACCTTGTTTTTGGGCCCTCGCCATGCTCAGCCCGCTTGGTAGCCTTCTTCTGCGTGGTTTGTTTTTTTGCTGGCATTTTGCCTGGACTCTCAAAGAGAATGAGCTGTATGTGCATGGACCTTTAACTAAGGTGTGACGCCTACGTGTTTGCGCACGTCCGGACGTTCGCGCAGAACCCGGAAACCGCTGGGGCATTACTTATCTGCTGACAAGAAGAAAGATGGCGCCCACTATCTTCACCCGCCAACAAGAAGAGATCATCATGCTTGTAAGTGTATTTGTAGGCCTTTCAAGTGACATCTAAATGCTGCTCAACATGTTAAGGATGCGCACGAAGTAAGAGATTTGATCCAATTTTGGGTAAAATACATGCACACCCAAATGCATGCCACACACGTGCCAAACAACAGTGCAGCCAGATTTGAAAGTTAACTTAGCTTAGAAGTGTGTGTGGGTATGTTTTAATGTGATTGACCCAAAAAAATTATAGTTTGCAATTCTTTATAGGCATGTATAATTTATTGCTATGTTTGATTTGTGTTTTGTAGACCATGCTGGAGCGCAGGTACGACTACCTGCCCAACTCGTTTGAAAAACGAAACGTCGCCCTGGAGATCATCTCGGAGATCCAACAACAGACCGACACCACCTTCACCCACTCACAGATCATGCAGCATTGGTTGGACCTGAAACGACTGCACATGCCCCGGGTGCGGAGGTTTTTCGGTATCCATTTCCCAAGTAAGTACATAGCGATTGCATGCAAGATGTAACTACGACAGAAGGTAGGCCTTTTATTTATAATGCCTTTTCTTTGGTAGTGTTGGAAATGGATTACTGCATTCGCCGCACCCAGAGGCGCACAGGCCGACCAGTGCTGCATGATTCTGCAGCTGGGAGTGAAGGTGGTGGATCTCCACCTGTGGGGTCCTCAGACCAGCCCCTGGACCTTACAACAGAGGAGGGGCGGCACAGCGTGGGCAGGCAGTTGTACCCTGCCACGCATGCGGGAGCCTCTGGTATGTCACTCTTCATGTATACGCACACACATATACATGCTATCTCCTACCCAACTGATTCTTTTCATCTGTTTGTCTAGATGCTTCTGGAGCGGGTGAGGAAGTGGAAGAGGCAGCAGATGTGCTACAAGCAGAAGCTGGAGAAGGTGAGTGATGGGAACCAGACTTGCCAATAGACATTTTCTTACTGAGGAATTTGACCATAAAAATGAACGTATTTCCCATGTTTCTACAGGCACTTCTTCACAGCAGAGCCAGGACCCAGGACCTCATTGTGTTGTCCCCAACGAGCCAGCTCTCGGCCACCAACCAAGTAAGTAGTCAGGGCATTATTAGCATTTATGTGGTACTTGACATCAACACACAGATACATCAACCCCTAGCCAGTGGCAATATGAGTGACCTGTGGCCACTTCCTTAGCTTAAAGCGGTCCTTCACTCTGAAAAAGAGTCTATCTTATATGTTTCCCACACCCTGTACATACAGATTGCTCACATTAAAAATCATCCTACCTGCATCTACTGCATGTTATGAGCCTTTAAACATCCAAGATGGCGGCTTATGGAAGCCGCCATCTTATCAGGCAGCCTGCAAACAGGAAGTGCCTCCTGACTGTGCTGCTCTGCATTCTGGGACTGCTGACCTTCACCTGACCCCAGCTCTGCTCTGTCTGAGCAAAGCACAGCTATAACCTGCCCCCCTGTACCTTATCCCACTCTCCTCTCCTCAGTAAGTGTGATGCTTCTGAGTCAAGATGGCGGCGCCCGTATCCTAAATTCCTGAACAGAGTTGCAGCCCAGTGGGGGAAAGAATAATAAGTAAGTGACTAAAAACTTAAAATATATTAATTTTAGATGCTGGGGAACCGTTTTTTAGGGGTTTGGGCTTTCCAATAAATCAGGGTGAAGGTCCGGTTTAATGACTTGCCAGAATTACATATGTAGCCTTTATTTATTTGTGTAACTTAAAAACATTCAATCCACAGATGGCAAACATGTATTGGTATGAAAATAATGATTTTTTCTCCATTTGTTACAGGGACCACACGGCAACAAAATTTGGAAATGAATCGGAGGGTCCTTGCGTTGGTGGCCGATATGAAGGTGATGGTTGACTCGTTGGGGACAACAGAAGAAGACGAAGAGGAGTAAAGTCCTGGGCCTGTTCTGCTGGCCCAATTTATGACATTATTATAATGTTTTTTGTTTTTAAAACAGTTTTTTAAAGTTTTTATACAAAAGCCCCAAAAATGTAACATTAGATAAATATTTTATAATAAAAAAAAAAAAGAAACCAACGTTTCTGTGTCATTTCTTGAAACACATACATTTACAACAAACAAAGGGGCAAATAGATATTTAGAGCTGAAGATTCAGATGTCCGCGAAGTGATTTGGGTAAGTTTTAGGGTCCTAAAATGGAAGAACAACCTAACCGCGAAGTGATTTGGGTAAGTTTTAGGGACATAAAATGGAAGAAGAACCTAACCGCTAAGTGATTTGGGTAAGTTTTAGGGACATAAAATGGAAGAAGAACCTAACCGCTAAGTGATTTGGGTAAGTTTTAGGGACCTAAAATGGCAGACGAACCTAACCGCTAAGTGATTTGGGTAAGTTTTAGGGGCCTAAAATGGCAGAAGAACCTAACCGCTAAGTGATTTGGGTAAGTTTTAGGGACATAAAATGGAAAAAGAACCTAACCGCTAAGTGATTTGGGTAAGTTTTAGGGACCTAAAATGGAAGAAGAACCTAACCGCGAAGTGATTTGGGTAAGTTTTAGGGACCTAAAATGGAAGAAGAACCTTACCGCGAATTGGTTAGGGTGAGCTTTAGGGGATCCAAAGGGAAGAGGCAGGATAGCGCTAAGTGGTTAGGCTGAGCTTTAAGGGATCAAAAGGGAAGATGCAGGATAGCGCTAAGTGGTTAGGGTGAGCTTTAAGGGATCAAAAGGGAAGATGCAGGATAGCGCTAAGTGGTAAGGCTGAGCTTTAAGGGATCCAAAGGGAAGATGCAGGATAGCGCTAAGTGGTTTAGCTAAACATTGTAGTAGAAGTGATGGGAGTGAAATATGTATGCGAGCACTTTAATGAGTTAAGTTTGTAGTGCGCAGGCGCAATATCATAAGGATTCCGTCTGGACGATTATTTTTGGAAAAAGTGAAACAGAATCTATCGGGAAACGTAAAGGATTCGTGTGAGGACACGATGGGAAAAGGGCAAAAACGAAAGGCTACGTTGTTACCTGAGAAAATGAATCAGAAAAGTCTCACTGGAAAATGACATCCTCGTACTCATACTCTGGCATACGAGCGGACGGAAACTTTACAGAGCGTTTACAATGCATGCATAGAATCGCTCGCACATTCATACGAGAGCGGGAACTTTTGAAAATGATACGACAACGGCACTAAAACGGAAGTTTTTTTGTGTCTCTCTGAATCGAGTCTAATATGAAGGGAAGGCCGCAGCTTTGCTTACAATTGGCACCTGAATGCGCACAATTGCTGCACAAAATATTTACCATGACCCATTAGCTGCACAGCTGAAGTTCTGAAGTTCAGCTTTAAACTGGGGGTGAGGGAATAAAAAATAATTTCTTCTCAGTTTTGTCTGCATTTTAAAATTGATTGCAATGACGAATGCCTGTGGTCAGGATGCTACGTCGGTATAACAGAAATGGGTAAGTTATTGAGGATGACAGCTTGTACTTCACATATGGCTGAAGGCTTTTTCCTCATCATTTTCTTGCCTGTGTTTTTTCTAAAGCTCATTGTGCCCGACGAATTTCAATTATAGCTCCAGCACATTTCCCTCAGCTGAACTCTGCTGTTGGCAGCATCCAGATACAAATAAAGAAACACAGACCTGTTTGTACTACACTTGTCATATAAACAGAACAGATGCCTTCGAGGCTTCATTACTAAGAATACGCTATGCTGCTATGGAGTAACGGAGAACCTTGGCTTTATATCTAAAGAGATTGGAAAAGAATTGGGCAAAGGAACAGTGGACATTTCTCATCCCTAAATGAAAACTACAAAAGCGTCTTCCGGGGAGAATAAAGTACTGTAGGTGGTCAGCAGGTGGTTAGTGAACTACGGTAGGAATAGGGAGAATGGTGGAGGAGGCTGCTGGGCTAAAAAAAACAACAAAAAAGGAACCTATGTGGTGCCTAATTGCATATCTTATATGTTTCCCACACCCTGTACATACAGATTGCTCACATTAAAAAATCATCCTACCTGCATCTACTGCATGTTATGAGCCTTTAAACATCCTGTTAGGGCTAGCGCTGCGGAGACGCCTCATGGCGCTTCCAGCCGTCCCTCTCCCGGGGCGAGAGCCGCGCTTCCTCCCCGCGGCTTTCCCCGCCGGGTCTCCCCTTGCCCGAGCGCTGTGTCCCTTCCTGGCAGCGCCCCTCGCTTACCTGGTGTCCTGCCCTCCGTCCGGCGTGGCTGCCGGGGCCTGCGGGCGGCTCCCTCACTTCCTTCTTCCTCCTTGCCTCTCCTGCGCGCACGTCCCCGGCCACTAGGGGGCGCGCACTGCAATACTGTGGAATTTAAAGGGCCAGTGCATCTCTAATTGGTGTCCGGCCGTCCAATCCGGTAATATCACTTCCTTTTTATTCTGGCCAGCCCTTCCTCCCTTTGCCGGATTATCGGTGTGTTTCCGTGATTGTCTGTAGTTAAATCTGTGGCTTTTTTCGTGTATGACCTCGGCTTACCTTTTTGACCACGAACCTCCGCTGCCTGTCCCGACCTCGGTCTGTCTCTTCGTCTGTGAACCTCCGCTGCCTGTCCCGACCACGGCTTGTCTACTCGCTGCTGAACCCTCGCTGCCTGCCCTGATTCTGGCTACTCACCGTGACCATCGTTTATCTCTGCTGTACAATACCTCAGCAAATTGTGGAACTGTGCCGCCGTTGGGGGGTAGCGACCTGGGAGTCATCAGCCGCACAAGACCAACCTGCTTCGCGGCGGGCTCTGGTGAAAACCGGTGGCTCCTTAGACCCCGCTTCCCTGACGCGGTACTCACCAACAGTTCCGCAGTTCCAGTGGGTCCACGCTTCATTGGTTTCATCCGGTTGTAACACATCCAAGCATGGAGCATCAGGCAGCCTGCAAACAGGAAGTCTTCTGACTGTGTCACTATGCATTCTGGGATTGCTATCCTTTCCCTGACCCCAGCTCTGCTCTGTCTGTGCAAATACAGCTATAACCTGCTGCCCTGTACATTATCCCGCTCTCCTCTCCTCTGTATGTGATGCTTCCGAGGCAAGATGGCGGCGCCCGTATCCTAGAGTCCTGAACAGAGTTGCAGCTCAGTAGGGGAAAGAATAAAAAGTAAAAACAAATGAATGTCTTAATTTTAGATGCGGGGGAATAGTTTTTTAAAGTGGACCAACACCCAGGATTTTCACTATCCTGGGTGTTGGTCCACTTCTGCGGGGCACGCCGATCGGGGGAGAAGGTAAGGTTTGTGGGTGTCGGGGGGGGGGTTTCACACAGCGGGGAGGGAGCTGAACGGCCCGGGAATCTTATAGATTCCCGGGCCGATCAGCGGTGGGTGTTGGTCCACTTTAAGGGTTTGGGCTTTTTATGAAATGATGCCGAAAGTCCGGTTTAACACAGGGGCTAGAGTGGCCCTATGAGACCCTGGAAACACGGTAATGTATATGGAAGCATTCTTTCTTCACTTTCATGAAAAACTTTCACTTTAAATACACTATTTGGCTAAAGTGGGCCGTGTTTATCAGACATTGGGTGATCTTTTCATGCAGATTGGGAGCATTTGGCTGCTTTAGATGTTTCCCAAAGACCAGAACACACAACCAGAATTTCATCCCCATTACTAATCGGTGGAATTATGATCAGATTTGGGTGCCTGACGAATCAGAATGTTAGTTCTTGCTGAATGACATCCAAACAGAATATTTCAGCAACAGTTACATCGCATCATGGACCATCAACTCTGAATAATAGAAGCAACCCTGCCGCTATATAACACACAATTGTCCCGAGAACAATGCCACAACTGACCACATACTATAATGCACGTACGAGCATCTGAATACAAAGGACCATTGTTCAAAAATCAAGTAGGCCTCAAGAATACTTATTCAGCCCTTTTATTTTATAAGAATTATTCATAAAAAGATGAATATACCCAAAAGTGGGATGAGTCTGTATGTTTTCGTATTTTAGATTTGGCTTTATTATTAAAGATATTGTTCCTATTGACTCTATAGCTCTGCTTTAAAGTGGACCAAAACCCGATCGGGGGTGCCCCGCTGTGTGAAACTTCCCAGGTCGTCCAAAAACTCACCTTCCATCCCGGTCCAACGACGCATGCGCGAGCAGCGGACGCATCCCTGATATCCCATGCCTGCGCCAGGCATTTGTAAATGGCCGGTGCCGGCACGCCCCCTGTTATAGGGTAGAGGGGATGCACTCGGATCCGCTCGTATTAGACGAGCTCCTGGAAGAAGGGGCTGGAGCGGATCCAAGCGGGCTGATTAGACGAATGGCCGCGCATACGCCGTATGACCGGGAAGAAGTGAGTTTGTTTGGGCAGCCTGAGGGGTTTCACACACACAGGGGCAAGGACCAAAACCCAGGATAGTCAAAGTCCTGCGTTTTGGTCCACTTTAGGTATATGATGAAGAAGGTAGGTCTGCTAGGCTGTAACCAGCAACAAAATTGACACTGTATATTAGTTAGACACTGCATAAACATGTCCATGCATTTTTAATACGTTATATATTAATATTATTATTATTAATGTTTATTTATATAGCGCCATCAACTTCCGTAGCGCTTTACGCTAGTTAAGAATACAGACAAGGTAAAACATATAGCACAGAGAACAATACAAAATTAGATATATTGATTACAAATGTTTGCCCTGTTCTATTAGGAAAAGATGGAATGGAATTGGGGTTGGAGTATGAAATACCCTGTTTCCACGAAAATAAGTCCTAGTAAGATTTTTCAGCATTTTTTACTATTAAGTGAAATATATTCCCTACCCCGAAAATAAGCCCTAGATACAATTCATAATCCAGCTGCTGGGCTTCAGCAGAGGGACAGGAGCGGTGGTAAAGGAGGGTGAGGACAATTTAATACAGTAAAGGAGGGTGAGGACATTGCATGGCTGTAAAGAAGGGTGAGGACACATCAAGTCACATAGGTAAGCTTGTCTGTCGGGAGTGAAATGTCTGATATTGTTGGCTCTACCCCAGCATGCCATCATGCCAGGCACATGGCGGAATCCCCCCGCTGCCAGCCGGCTCTGTGAACATAATGTAGCAGAGCCGCTGTACTGCCGCCACCATCTTGCCAGGTGCCAGCCGGCTGTAAGACATCCACTGAAAATAAGGCCTATTTTTGAATCAAAAATGATTATAAGACCTGTCTTATTTTCAGGGAAACATAGAAGCAGTACATTTGACTGTACAAATGTTATATTGCTGCATAGCCGGTGGTCGTGTGACAGGCCAGCTTGAATTATATTTCCTCCCCCTGGCTGTGGGGTAGGACCCCAGGTAGCACTATGTCATGTGACAGCAAACTATTGAAGTGTACTGAGTGCCTGAGCATACACTGTCTATTTAGAAGGCCAGGTCATCTACATTAAAGCGGACCTTCACTCTGAATAAGAGTCTATCTTATATGTTTCCCACACCCTGTACATACAGATTGCTCACATTAAAAATCATCTTACCTGCATCTACTGCATGTTATGAGCCTTTAAACATCCAAGATGGCGGCTTATGGAAGCCGCCATCTTATCAGGCAGCCTGCAAACAGGAAGTGCCTTCTGACTGTGTCGCTCTGCATTCTGGGATTGCTGACCTTTTCCTGACCCCAGCTCTGCTCTGTCTGAGCAAAGCACAGCTATAACCCGCCCCCCTGTACCTTATCCCACTCTCCTCTGCTCAGTAAGTGTGATGCTTCTGAGTCAAGATGGCGGCGCCCGTATCCTAAATTCCTGAACAGAGTTGCAGCCCAGTGGGGGAAAGAATAATAAGTTAGTGACTAAAAATGTAAAATATATTAATTTTAGATGCTGGGGAACCGTTTTTTACGAGTTTGGGATTTTCATTAAATCACGCTGAAGGTCCGCTTTAAGTAGCAGCAAAGCTGTGGATTTGCTAAGCCATAATTACAATTCTGATCCGTCTAGTCGACCCCAGCTTCAACAAAAATTAGAAGCAGGAACTTTACTGAATAAAATTATAACTTTACATATTGTGTCACTATTATAAAATGAATAAGGCCAATTAGACAGAAAATAAAGCTTTTCTATTGTAATACAATTTCTGAACAAATAACAAAATTAATAAACTACTTGAAGTGATACTGCAGGCAAAGGTAATTGTTACCCCATTGCGTCAGGCTACATTTAGCACTGTCCTAAACTGTTTTGCATTTTTAAAGTGGACCAAAACCCACCGCGATGGGCAGATTGATTCCATCCCCCTGGGGCATCCAAAATCGGGTTGCCCCGCTGTGTGAAACCCCCAGGTTGCCCCATACACTTACCTTGCTTCCTGGTCCAACGGCGCATCCCCGCTATCTCTCTAGCAGGGTGCACCAGGCATTTGTGAATGGCCGGCGGGGGCACACTCCCTGTTAGAGGGATGCGGCCGCCAGTGGGCTCTGAGCAGCTGACCTTGGACGAAGGCTTAGACGACGAGATGTCGTCGACTCCAAGCACGCTGATTGGACGAGCGGCCGATAATTCGCTGTAGGACCGGGAAGAGGTGAGTTAAAGTGGACCAAAACCCACCGCTATCGGCCCAGGAATCTATAAGATTCCCAGGGCCGATCGATTTCCTCCCCCTGGGGCAGCCAAAACCAGGATGTCCCGCTGTGTGAAACCCCCCAGGTCGCCCCATACACTTACCTTGTTTCCCGGTCCAACGGCGCATGCACAAGCCGCATCCCCACTATCTCTCTAGCAGGGCGCGTGTCCGCGCCAGGCATTTGTGAATGGCCGGCGGGGGCACACTCCCTGTTAGAGGGAAGTGAGGGATGCAGCCACCAGCGCGCTCGGGGACACTGGCCTTAGACGGAGGCTTAGACAACGTTACATCAGCGGTTCCGAGCGCGCCGGTTGGCCGCGCAGCCGCACATGTCCATACGACTGGGAAGAGGTGAGTTAACTTCGGACGATCTGGGGGTTTCCAGGGAGAGGGGAAAGGACCAAAATAGTCAAAATCCTGGGTTTTGGCCCACTTCAAGTTGAAGCAGAAATGGCCGAGATATTGGGGTTTACAGGTTCAGTAAATGACATTCTCTTTTTCATCCTGTCCCCCAATCTGCTCAGCAGAGCGGGACAGGATTGCTAGTCCCTCCCTCCTCCTGCCTCTCCTCCTCCAGATTCATCACATTATGATGTCAGCACAGCGGATTATTATGCAGCATTACAGAGCTAGGCCACACCCACTTTTTTCAGAAGAAAATTCATAAGTTGAACCTGTAAACCTCCATATCTCGGCCATTTCTTTAAAAACAGTTTAGGAAAGTGCCAAATGTAGCCCGACGTAACCATGACTTTTTCCTGCGTTCCTCTCAGGCGGGGCATCCCGAATGGGGCAGAGCCAGCAGGCAGACTTGAATGGCGTGTTGGTAGGTAACTAAAGCCAATGATAAGTGGACTTGTAGTGAGATGCTGTGGCAAATCAGCGCGCTCCAGCTGGGGGCCGCACATGCACCGTGGGATTTCCACATCCAGGTATTGGGGAACTAGGGATGTCACATAGCAGAACATTCCAAAGCTGACAAATACCTGGGGGTGCAAATCCTGGGGTTTGCTACTTTTAGCCGGTAGGTTGCTGTACTTTTATAATTGTACTTATCTATTAATAGAGATAAAGTGTTAAATTAATTATCACATTATCCGTCATGCAGCTGAATGTAGGAATACGTGCGAAAGTGGAATATCACGTGGTAAATATTAGTGCCCCAGTTATTAGGGAGCTGCGGGTCAGACGCATAGGCGCACCTCAGACGTCCCTCAGCCGGTCCCCTCAGTTCTCAAGGAGCAGCTCATTCCTTACTACGGGGGTGGGTGGCATTCAGCTCACATTCACACACCTAATCCAGTTGCCGAGACTGCAAACAATGGAGAGCATCCGTGTCAGCTTTCTCCTCGCTCACTAACTCATGGACCAGCCCCTTTTTTTAATGTTACCGCTGACGCCCCCCCTTCCTCACAGGCACAGTTGGTGCGGTCCGGATCGGGTGACGTCACCTTTCAGCTGTTCGGCGGACGAGGTTTCGGGGAGTTTGAATGTGGTCGCGCACTCGGCGGCTGGACATGGGCCGCTGCACCTGGGTGACCCGCGTATGGCAGCCTGCAGCCCCTCCGCTCTAGCCTGGAAGACCCCGCAGCCCCCCAGCAGCAGCACTGACCGCTGGAAAAGTTCTCCAATAGTCGAACCGCCACCCGGAGGAAGTGACAGCCCGCAGCATCCTGCTCTTACCCGGTGAGCACACTTACCAAGCCTGATGATGTCATAGATATCCCATATGAGGTCATCCTCACCAAAATTAAAGGGTAAGTCCACTTTGGATTGAATTTTTGAAAGTGTATATTTTTGTGTGGCAAAAAGATGTCCCCAGTGTTCTGTGTGTAGGACTCGCTTCTCTCTTATATGTGCACAGTTGTCAGTAGCAACAAATTGCAGCTAGTGAAAACTGCTTCTATAAAACACACATTTCCTAACTCAACAAAAAAACTAGATCAGCAAAAAAATAAACACTTTCACAGATTCAATTGAAAGTGGAACTATAAAACTTGCTGCCTACAATGGAGAATTAAAAAAAAAAAAACATACAGGAGATCCGCTTACCCCTACAGTTGGGGCAATTTGGGATGCTCCATGTGTTGCTTAGTAACCAGATGACTTACCTGCTGGTGGATGCTGCCAACCAATGGTGTTTACTGGATGCTGCCAACCAATGGTGTTTACTGGATGCTGCCAACCAATGGTGTTTACTGTATGCATGCCAATCCTGTGCACCTGGGCAGTGATGTGGGCCACCAGCCTGCAAGAGAATGTGGAAGCAGGTAAGTCTAGGGCAGGGGTACTCAGCCACTTGTTGTAAAGGTCCATTTACAGACATCCGGTGAGAGGTGAAGGTCTGGACGGGGGCGGTCGCAGGGGATGGATAGTTAGAAATCAGCTCACTGAGGGGGGCTATATATAAGAAATGATGTCTGCACCCCCCCCCCCCCCCCCCAGCTCTGGCCGCGGCATCCATGCATTCTGTGCAGGCCATGTACAGGGGTGGACTAGGGCTCAAAATGTTACTGACAACAAAGTCTGGTAACAAGGATGGATAGATAGAGCTTGGGGGAGAGAGATGAATGGGAGAGGAAGAGTGATGGATAGACAGAACAGGAAGGGCAGGGGGGGGTGGAGAGGGAGAGAGAGCTGAGAGAAGGGATGGATGGGCAGAACTAGAAGGAGAGGAATGGATGGGCAGAGCTGGGGGGGGGGGGGATCGATGGCGAGGGCTGGAAGAAAGAGTAATGGATTAGCAAAGCTGGGAAGCCAGGAATGGGTGGGTTGGAGAGACTGGGCAGGATGGGCCAGAGCGAAGGGGATAGGGATGGATGTGGCAGAGCTGGAGGGACAGGGATGGATGGTGCAAAGCTGAGCACGGCAACACAGAAGCAACTGAGTGCAGGGCTGTCAGGACAGGGGTCTGGAAATTTGCTGCTGAGGTCCGCATTCGGACCTTGGTCCGCCAGTTGAGTACAGCTGGTCTAAGGCATCCTCTTACAAACCAGAATCCTCCCCCCCGCGAGTGAGAGTGGACTTGAGTGGGTGATTACTTTAAAACGGAACAAAATCCAGGGCAGCCAGCTTTAGAATCTAAAAGATTTCAGGGCTGGCCCCTGGCATTCCCCACTGTGTGACACATCCCAGATCGCCAGTAAACTTTTACCATTCCCTGTTCTAACATCGCATGAATGAGCTCTCACCCGATCAGAGCCGTTTGGTGTGCCTATGTAATTCGGCAAAAACCCTTGCTTTTTTACTAGGGGGAGCTAGTGCGGACGCACCACCTGCCTCCTCGGCTATGCGCGCACTCCTGCCCCAGTCATTCAGATAAACAGGAGTGTGTGCCGCTGGGGATGCTTCTGTTCTCGCTCCCCATTAAAGTCTATCAGAGCCGTTTGCCAAATGACACGTGTCAAACGGCTCTGATTGGAGGAGAGCCTGCACATTGCGTCGTTTGACCAGAGGGGGGTGAGTTTTCCTGGGTGTTCTGGGGTGTTTCACACAGTGGGGCAACCCAAATGGGGATGGTATAAATCCTGGGTTTTGTTCCACTTTAAATCCCATCTAAATTCTTTGAGCAACAGACTAGCCATGGGTGTCACTGGGACAGGAACCATGTGTTTTCTGCTGGCTGCTGCTTTTCGGTCTTGTTGACAGCCATGTGTTTTCCAATAAATAAACCTCCTGTCTCTGCTGACCAGACAGAAAGCCGTTCTAGATTTCCCCATAAGGGCACAATGCAAAAAGTACAACATAGACTCTTGGTCCAGTTTCATATTCCATAGGGCATTCTGATTTTGGACGGCCTGCATGGGGAAATCACTACTGAGAGCCATGACACATACTCACCTTCATCTGGGTGTCCGTGGCCATGACATGCAGCAGATGGCGCCGCAGGACAGCTGCAAATTCTCTTTCCACTCAATGCGCCTAGGAGTAACTTGTTGAGCAAAGACTGTAGAGATCTGACTGCTCTGCAGCGCCATCTGCTGCTGCCACATTTTATTACTGTAGGAACCCCCAAGAAGGGGAGCAGAAAGCACAGCTCCAGGGTTGATTCAGCACCAAGTGAGGTCATTTGCTTTCATTGTCAACCTTGGGAATGGTTCATCAACCAGAAATTTTCATCTGGTGCTGAATCAGACCCAGATAGACAATAAAAGTGGCAATTTCCTTCCTGGGGCTGAATCGAATAGGTTGTCAGGCACCTTACCATGACAGTATGGTTGCTATCTGAGCACTATGGGCCACCTATAGGTGGTACAGCCACACTAGGCACTCCTGAAAATATATTTGTTAGGTGACCATTAGACCCCTTTAAATGTACTGGTCCTGATGATCTGGCTGTGGTCACCCTGTGACTCCTAGCTGTCACAGCAGAGGGAGCGCACCAAGGCTGTGCCTAACAGGCCCCACCTACACACAGTGGATAGAGCTGCACACTTGGCCATAGGTACAGAAAACTTTGCTGAGATCCACCTTGGCCATCCATCTGCTGCCCTTGTAATGTTATGCGGGGGGCATATCCGGTCTGAACCGACACTTGTGTAGGTTAAAGGGCTTTAGGTCCATGAAGGGCACTTTCTGAAAGTAGATGCTTGTGTACTTAACAGAACCAGAGTTCTAAAAGTGGACCTAAGATCTTTAGACCCTCTTCCCCACTGGGGTATCCCAATTTGTCAAGCCTCTCCTTACGGTCAATTGTGTCACCATGGGCAAATCCCCCGTTGCCTGTGCGCAATCCATTGTGCAATTTAGGGAGAAATGCGCCAAAAAATTTAACCATGCACCAAAGTCAAAAGTAACTTCTCTCTTCATGCGCTAGTTTACAACTCGCATGACTATTTACCGAATCCCTCTGTGCGAGTTGTATAATGACAGCCAGCAATTATTTTTGTTTATATTTTTTTTTACTATAATATTAAAATGTAGAAGCAAAAAACTTTGTGCCCCTTCTTTGCCAGCTAGCCCGGACACCAGACATAAGGGCTGGTAACCTCTTTTTCTAGAGGTGCCCTGGACTCCCCTGGAAGAACTGTGTCCATACTGATGGCCACCGGGTTCTTCTGCACACCCGGGGATGGACGGGGTACCGCCAAGTCGCCCCCCTAATGCCGGCAGGTGACAGGGCGGCACCCCCCTTACCCTGTGAACTAGTATAGGGGTCCCCTGGAGGCAGGTGACAGGGCAACCCTCTACCATGTGAACTAGTATAGGGGTCCCCTAGAAGCAGGTGACAGGGCGACCCTCTACCCTGTGAACTAGTATTACCAGTTCACCCCAAGTTTAAAAAAAAAACTACACAAAATCAATTTAACATTCTAAATGTAACTACTTACTGGTCCCCGTCTTCTTTCTACTCTTTCCCACGGAGCACCATCTCCCTCTGGTTCGCTGGGTCTCCTCAGATCTTTTGGGGCTCTTCTCATCCCTTCCGATGTGTTCTTGCGGCAGGGGGCTTAAATTGGACTAACACCCGTCTTTTTCTTTAATGGGTGTTGGTCCCACAGACGGTGAATAAAAACAAGCTCAGGGGGCATCCAGAATGCTGGACTTTCCCCGCATATAATGTCTGATATCCTTAACTTCACCTCGGGCTTGCGTCGGTGAGGGATTCCCGCAATTGGCTGCAAGGCAGTCACGTCCTTGGTGCCAGCCACCAGAACGCTCCACCCATGTCCACGCCGGTGGTCAATCCCAGGATTCCTTTCCCGGTGCAGGCTCGAGGTGAAGGTAAGGATATCTGGTGTTCTGGGGTGAAGGGGTTATGTACGGGGGTGCCAGCACTCTGGATGCCTCCCCCCGAGCTTTTATTCACTGTCTGCAGGACCAACGTTCAAGAAAAAATGGGTGTTCGTCCAGTTTAATAAGTGGATGCCCATGATGCTAGTTGTAGATCAGGGGGACATAGGTCCCCCCTTCTTCTACTCCAGCTGCCTGATCCGGAGATTGCGTGCGGGGTGGGGGAAGCGGCCTTTTCCTTATGGAGAGGTAGGGCCTCTCTGGGATTTCCTCCACATGGCTACATACCTCACAGAAGGGGAGGAGGATGGATGGGGGTTTCCGTAGGTAACCCCCCTCAAGCAACATGTAAGTCACTTGGGGGAGATCCCAGAGAGGCTCTGCCTGCTGGGAAATGCCGCCGCTCTCGTTCCTGGCATAAACTGAGCCATTTGCCTAACATTACTTATGCACCTCAAATGGCTCCGATTGGGAGATTGATTGATTGACGAGAGTCTGTGCATACACTGTATGACCATGGAAAAGTGAATTATTATTAACTTTCTGGATGGTTTCACAGACCTGGTAGTCCCAGGTTTTGTTCCACTTTAAAGAGCAGGCAGAAGAGGGTATTCTTGTTTTTTATTATTACTATTGTATATTTATAAAGCACCATCATAGTCTGTGGCACGGTAGAAGAAGAGACCCAGGATCAATACCTCCTATTTATTCTGTGCATTTTTATTCCAGCCTTTTCTAGGAAGCTCATGTAAATAGGTGGGGCCCCATAAATCTCTCATTGCATTTGCATGATAATGGCACATTTGTTGCTGTATGTGGGCCCATCAGATGAGATCACATCAGGGTGAATGAAGTCATTCTGAGTCCCGAGTGGCACATCTGCCCTCCTGTCTGCATTATACACTGCCTGCTGCTTAATTAGTGGCTGATTTGCATGCGTTTGTTTGACAAATCTCTGGGTATGCTGGTGATGGGGGCCATGCCTGGATGCTTTGCATGGGCTAAGAAGCTAAAAGCCGAGTTTAGGAGGGAGCAATTGTTAGGGTGAAGAATATTCCCCTAATCAGGGATCTCTGCTCACCTCCACTGTCATATTTAATCCACTGGCTGTGATATGCAGACTGACGTCGAGCTCCTGAGGCAGAAGAACAACTTTACCAAAAATAGTTCTAGACTTACTCTGAATATGTCAGTCATGCTGCCTATGCTTCAGATGGTTACAGACATTGGTAATGTTTGTAAAGCAGACTAAACCCTGCAAGATGCAAGGTGAGTTTCACACACAATCAGGATTCTGCTGTTTGGGGGTTCTACTGGGAGGGGGGGGCAAAAGTTAGGTTTTTAGTCCGCTTTAAAGGCTACACTTTCTCTTTAATGCACCATCTAGAGAGGATCAGCTATGCTCTAGCCGGGGAAAGTATGAATCGTTTTTAAGATTGCCTCAAACAGGGCTGGCTCCAGGTTAATGTGGGCCCCTTTGTGGTGAAGAGTCGTGTCACATCACCGAGGAGCGTCCCAAATCTGGATGCCCCCTAAGGATCATGCTATCTGGACCAAAACTCTAGTTTTGGTGCACATTGAAGCGCACCAAACCCCTTTAAAGTGGACCATCACCCTCCCGTGATCTATAAGATTCCCGGGCCGATCACCCCCCCAAACACCCCAAATCCCCTTACCTTGCCGCCGCCTCCCTCGCGCCCCTCTAGATGTGCGCGCACCCGCATTCTTGACGCGCGGGAGGCGGCGGCGGAGGAGCCGCTTGTCCGCGGCTGTCAAAACGCTTGTCCGTCTGCGCGGGGAGAGGTGAGTTTTTCGGGTGATCGGGGGGGTTTCACACAGCGGGACACCCCGATCAGGGGTGCCCCACCGAAGTGGACCAAGACCCAGGATAGTCAAAATCCTGGGTGTTGGTCCACTTTAAACCTGACCTCAGAGTCTAAGGAATCTAGATTATCCTGATTTTGGATGCCCCTGTGCGCCCCCCCCCCCCCCATTCATTCATTACTTTCCTCAAACTGGTGAATGCACTGTGGGATCGCCAGTTTGAGTTAACGGGCAAACCAGGGGGGTCCAGAGGGAAGGCCCCTTCCTCTCTCCGCGTCGCCGCATAGTGTTTTCCCTGCCCGGCGGGCAAAAGAAGTTGCACTGCCACCTCGTTCATTGCTGGCGTGCCGCAAGGAGATGGTGCCCTTCCAGTCTGCCGCCGGTCAAACGCCATTGCACACCCCTAATGCCGGCCCTGTCAGTAGGCCCCCCCCCCCCGAGGCCATGGCCCCAGGCAGCTGCCCCACCTTGCCGGGTGCTGAGGCCGGCCCTGGCCCCAAATCTGCATTTCAGAATGTACATCCTTTAAAAGGCACTGCAAATAATATATTCTGGTAAAAGCAGAAAACTACTTCTTGCAGTTAAAGTGGACCAAAACCCAGGAATTTGACTATCCTGGGTTTTGGTCCTTGCCCCCCGGACACCCCTATCGGGGGTACCCTGCTGTGTGAAAGCCCCTAGGTCGCCCAATCTCATTTATCCTTCCCCGGTCCTACTGCGCATGCGCAGCCCCCTCGTCCAATCAGCGCGCTTGGGTCCTCTCGAGCCCCTTTGTCCAGGAGCTTGTCTAATGCGAGAAGATCAGACTGCTGCTCAAGCATGCGTCATTGGACCAGGAACGAAGGCGAGTTTTCGGGCATCCTGGGGGGTTTGACACAACAGGGCACCCCTGATCGGGGTGCCCCAGGGAGAGCGACTATGCTTGCACTAGAGTCTCATAGACTCCAGGGTGGGTTTTGGTCAACTTTAAGAAGCTGCCTTGAAAGTCCCTTTGATAACATTTTTTGAAGTTATAGTTGAGTTCAAGGCCCTGTAACTCCTGCCTTTATAGCCATCTGATTTGGTATGTCTGGGGGACACTTGTATAAGGTGCCATTTGGGATGCCCCGCTGTGTGACACTTTCCAGATCGTCCAGTAAAACTCGCCTTTTCCAGGTCCTACATCTTGCTGAAAGAGATATGCATAACATACAACAGCTAGAACAGGAAGATGTGAGTTCTACAGCGCAATCTGGTGGGGGTTCACACAGCGGGGCACCCCAAATTGGGATGCCCAGGGGGCAGGGAACAAAACCCTGGATTGTAAAAATCCCTGGTTTTGTTCGACTTTAAGCCTCTGCTTCTTGTCCGTTGGGCTTCCGGGGATCATTTATTAAAGATTGCATATGTAGCAGTGCTTTTGTAACTGCCAAAGATGACTGCATTCTGATTGTCCCACCTGGCACAGTAGCACTCTTCCCATATCACACTGGTAATTTTCTGGCCGCAAAATGGATAGCTGATGCCAGGCGTGGTTTGGACTTCCTGTGATCTTCATGCGTGGGAATGGGCAGCAGCTGGTGAGGGGGTTTGGCATTCGGTGGCTGGTGGTCACACTATTCTTTCCCAAGCACGTCTATGCCCATGTGGACAACTGACAGTTGCTGCTCTGCATTGCTGTCATACTTTTCTGTTTTGTCAGTTCAACACTGTTCCTCAAGGCAGGATGCGTTTTTTTCATGGCACCTCATGCCATACTACTTTTAAAGTATCTTTCATTACTCCTCTGAACTCCTCCACATCAGCTTTTGCTCTGCGCCATGCTTCTAAATCATAAAAAAATGATGGGACACACTCATTATATATAATCATTTCATGAGAAAAAAAGCATCACTGTTGAATCATTAGTTAGGAAGACAATGAAAGTCAATAGCACTTTTTTACTCCTGAGAAAAGTATTGAACTTTAGACTATTTTTTACTCTGTGGTAAAAGTGCCATTGACTGTCATTGTTTTCCTGTCATTTGTTACCAAACTGATGACTTTAGTGCCTGCTCTCTCTGTTAACACAAGAAGAGAGTTAAACTAAAAAAAAATACTCTCTTGGCCCCAGCTTTAGCATATTCTATTGTTGCTTCTTGCTGCTGCCACAGACGGGCTGCATGGAGCGCCATCCCCTGCTCTGCATCCATACCCGGCCCCTATTCAAGTTAATGGCTCGCTGTGCGTGTACACATAGCAGGGTGCTGCCCTTTGAAGCTGCTGCTAGAAGCGCATGAGAAACCCTCTGGATGCAGGGAGCAGGTGAGTTTTTTTACCATACCAGAGAATCCACAGGACAGTGTCCTTAACCCTTTCATAGAGAGCCGTAAACAGGTCAGGCTTTATAGATCTCAACACAGATGTACAGGGGGAGTAAATCCCGCTTTTTTTCGCCCCATAAGACGCACCCAGGATTTGGAGGAGAAGAATAAGAAAATATTGTGAACCAAATTGTGTGCTAAAATGCCTACCTTCCAATCACCCCATTACAGACGGTGTGCAGTATCTTCCCCATCACCCCATAACAGACCCCACATTACGGGCAGTGTGCATGGCATCCCATTTAAAGGCAGTGTGCATGGCATCCCATTTAAAGGCAGTGTGCATGGCATCCCATTTAAGCCCTCGGGTGGGGCTTGGCCTGTGACTCGTGCCAGCGTCCAATGACGCTAGGGAAAGTCATGGGCCGTGCCCGGCCAGGGTATACTCACTCTGAACTTGCGGCTGCTGATTGCTGCTTCCATTGTCTGCCGCATAATCGGAGCGAGCAGGTTCCGGACGACAGATGGGACGTAGCCTGTGACTCATGCCAGTGTCCAATGACGCTGGCGGAAATCATACACCACGCCCACCTAGGGTCTGGAGCAGACTCGCTCTGAGCTTGCGGCGGCTACGGAGACGCCGCGGAGAGGCAGGAGCAGTGGCTATGGACCAGTCAGCAGCCGCGAGTTCAGGTTGAGCCGGTTCTGGGTGGGCATGGCACGTTGCAGGAGTCACGAGCCATGCCCCTAGGGCCGGGGCTGGCTCGCCTCAACTTGCGTCGGGGGAGCCAGGGATTGTACGTTTTTCGTGTGTGTTTTTTTTTTTTCTTTTACATTCACCCAATAAGACGCACTGATATCCCCCCACACACACTTTTGGTGAACAATAAGTGCGTCTTATGGGACGATAAATACGGTATTGCAGAGCTATATAGCCAGATATGAGGACATCCACAATACATGAATGCGTGACCTGTTGGTGGCTCTTGAGGAGCGGGTTGGGGAACACTGCTATAGTGTAGAGTAAAAATGTCTTTCTTTCTGTACCTAATACAGGCAAACGATCACTCCTAAAAACAATTTAAATTGGTAAAGTGCCACTGCCATCAGAGAATAGACTGGGTGAGAAACTAGGATGCCAACCTGACCTATTCCTGCAGGGTGATTTTTCTCCAGTCTTCCACTTCAGTGACCATTTACCTCAACACACCTGGATTATTAGAACTCTTATTCAGCCCAGTTAATTGGCTGAGCTCAGGAGGGATGTCCCATGGGAGAGTGTGCAGTCTTATTTGCCTTAAAGTGGACCAACACCCAGGAGTATCAGCCCGGGAATCTACAAGATTCCCGGGCCGATCCAATCCCTCCCCACGGGGCATCCAAAATCGGGATGCCCTGCTGTGTGAAACACCCCAGGATGCCCGCAAACCTTACCTGAATCCCGGTCCAAGGGCGCATGCGCAGTCCGCACCCGCATCTCGCACTTCTCTCTAGCAGGGTGCGGGCACGCTCCCTGTTAGAGGGAAGCGCGAGATGCGGCCGCCGGTGTGCTCGGAGCCGCTGAGCTTTGACGCACATACCTCAGCGGCTAGCTACAAAAGTATCAACCCCTTATGCTCTAATTCAACCTCTTCAGCTGAGAGGAAAACTATGTTGTGTTTCAGTAGATAAAAGGGTTACTGGCAGTATTCTCAGCTGGAGCGATGATTGCTGTGTGTGATTTAGCCAAAGCTTCTTATGAGTTCACCTGCAACAGTGGAAGTATTGTGGGAGCTGTAGTCAGAAAGGATACTTAGAGTTTTACTGCAGGGCGAGAAAGCCACTCCTGTTTTACCAAGAGGAATATAAGACCTATAACATGGAATCTGCATGCTGATAAATAAATCACAGGTATAAGGGCACAATCCTGACATAAATGTTTATATTACATTCCAAAAGGGGAAAACAATAAGGCAGAACATCAAAAGGGTTTCTCCAGGCTAAGTGCATGCTTTTTTTTATTATTTATTTATCTCTCTGCATCTACTGCTGACCCCATTTCAATAGCTAAAACCCACAGCCAAACCCTGATTTTCCTAGGCAAGATGCTGGACTGATTCTCTCTGCATCACACTGTCAGACCCACCATTCACTGTGTTGGGGTGCCATATTCCCCTGGATACCTAGGTTTTTTTCTTTGTTCATTAAAAGTACATAACAAAGCGGCGTGTGAGCCCCTCGCGTGGCATTCTTGCTCTGCGTGCTTGACGTGCCCTGCAAACTTTAAAGTCTGCTAAGCTGCCAGACATTCAAGCTTGTCAGGTGTGTTTCAAGGATGCCACTTGATGCTCGTGCTTGTGCCATGGGATTGAGGCAAGCTTATAATGATACCGGACATCCCAAATTGGAATCCCCCTGACAAGGGGAGAGTGTAGTAATGTTTTTGCTTCTTTTTACAGACTGATGTGACATTCTGTGTGTGAATTACACAGAGGCTAGAGTGAAAACTGCAGGTTTAGCTTTAAAATGGGAGATAATCCAACAACAAAACTCTTTATTATTATTGGTTAGTTATATGTACAATGTGGAAATACAAGGGTAAGACAAGTTAATACTTATAATACAACAATGACGACAATGCGTATAAAACACACAATCGTATGTAGTAGACAAGTAAATAAACACAAAGATGCAGGAATACATTAGATGAGAGCGGCTTACACACAGACCTCAGACATGCATGCTTTGATTTTACAGCTAGCCTTGACCGATTATGTAACTGCAAATTATAATAGTCCTAGTTCTGGATAGGGACTTGCTGATTTATCTTATTTCTTATCTATATGTAAATAGGGATTCCAGTGTGTACTGAGCAGCATTACAGCCAGGCTTTAGCATTTTAATGGCATGTTTAATCACGGCAGCCCCGTTTTTCTGACAGGTTTACGTGGTCATTGAAGTAGATGTAGCCTCTCCCTTCATTCACCGTCTTGCATGTGTTGCAGTTGATTCTCTTGGGCACAGGCACTTGACGTTGACATCACAATGAACTCTTTCCATTTGCAGCCGTTGTGAAGATGGATTGCCATGTCAGGGTAAATAGCGTGGTCCAGTTACTGGAACATAGTAGGGCTCTATCCGGGAATGCTGGTAGCAGCGGTCAACCGCAGGGCCGTTTGGCATATATGAAAGTGACAGACTGTGTGTCTGATACGTTGGGAAAACAGATGCTTCCATCGACTGGTTACAATTTGAAAAATGCCAGCGTTCAAATCCAGCATCTTCACACCCTGTGCTGCTGGCATAATCAGCCTGTTAACCCCTATTCATCCACAGAGTGGGTTCCTTGGAGTTTAATTGTGAGGCAGTTAAAGGTCATCCCTATTAAGATCTCAGCATTGGATAGCTAGTAGGTCTGCTGGCATTCAGCTGGGGCCGATTGGTTAGAGCTGATCGCTGTGGACCGTTGCTGTGGAGGGGATTAATGGCACAGGGGCACGCTATTGAATAAACCTCACAGGCTACGCTCACGCTCTGAAATTCCAGGCTTGGCCATAGTTTTCTCTGTTTGCAAAGAAAAACGGCATCCATACCAGCTAATTAGGAATGCATAACCTAGAGGGGTAAAAGAAGACATTTTTGTTTTACATATATCCCTCACCCCTCAGTAAACCTCGGCAATATTTGTCAACCTTTTTCCCTTGTAGGAGGTGTGAATGATTGAAGACTTATTGTTTGTTCACTGCAAAGGCTGGAATATTTTATAGTATTCATTCTTGGTAAAGCTTATGATAAATAACGTAATGGTAGCATCACACTTGTAAGGAAAGATCAACCTTAAAGCGGAACAAAGCCCACTGCGGCTGGCCCTGGAATCTGGCCTTCCCTGGGGGCATCCCAATTTGGGATGTGTGTAACCTCCCATCCCCCACCCGGGCCACCGCAGACCCTGCTTCCTGGCACCCTTGAGAATGGAAACATCTGGAGCCTGCATCCCCAGACTATTGCATAGGGAACGTGGGCGACCACATCCCTGGTTTCCTTGGGGAGTACGTATGTCTGGCCTATCTGAATGACTGGGTGCAGGAGTGCACACAGATGCAGGCATGTGAGGGACTGGTGGATTTCTGGGTGATAAAAGGGGGGTATCTGAAATCTGGATGCTCCAGGGGCACCTAGTCGGCCAGCCCTGAAGTCTTTTAGACTCCTGGGCCGGCCGCAGTGGTGGAGGGCAGCCGATGGGGAAGCAGCGGGCGGGTAAATGTACCTTGCTCGCGGTCCCTGCTTTGGCTTCCGGCACTGCCTCTCGTGCCAGCGCGCGCTGACACAAGCACCCGGGTCTGTGAAGTGGGTGTGTGTGGCCTGTCTCCACCAACTGCACAGACCCGGGTGCTTGTGTCAGCGCGCGCTGGCCAAAGAGGCAACAGCGGTGGTGGCGCTGGAAGCCAAAGTGAGGACAGTGGCCAGGGTACATTTGACCTGCTCGTCCGCCCACAGCTCCTCCATCAGCGTGACTTTTTTTTTTTCTTCTCTTTAGTATAATTGTATTCTTGGTGTGCCACACACCCCGCTTCACTTCTTAAATATTCATTACTTCATGGGTTAATCACCTGCAGGTGACGTAGTGCAGAGAGGAAGTCTTGTAACGAGCCCCACCTTCCGGCCTATATATACCTGGTACCTCCCTTCAATCACCAGTATTTTTCTCTCTGCGTGACAAGCAGAGGTTGGAAGTTTCCTGCTTACAGGTAGGTCGGGGCTTACCCCGCCACCCCCCTTTTGGTCTATTTCTGCCCGGTTTGAGTTGTATACCTCTATGGTGGATAGGAAGCCTCCCAGCCTAGGCTGCTCACCGGGTAATTGGTAGACGGCACTATGGGTGCCTAGGAGCTTATCTCCTCCGCTCGTCCCCCTCCTTTGGGGGCAATGCGGCAATCCGGCATGGTGATCCGGAAATGGGATGCCCCTGTCCCGAGGGTCCCTGTAGCCCTTACTCCCCCGTTCCGGTCCTTTCTCCCTTCACTTGGGGGGGGGGGGTATAGAGGGTTGTGTATCTTGTATGATGTTTTCACTGTATTGTTATTTCTGTGCGTTCACTTTTACATAGTAACAGACTGCGCAGCAGGTGCGCTTTGTCTGTTTTTTGACCGGGGCTCCGGGCAGATACTTTAGGCATGGCCAGTGTATTTGGTCTGCTTTATGGGGGTGGGGCAGCGGACCGCGCTCAGCTGGCTTCAGTTGGTCCCCTCCCGCCTCCCTTCCTTCCCCGCTGCTCCGTGCGGCAGCCTGTGTGGCTGCGCTTGTGTCTCCTTTCCCCCTCCTCCTCCTCCGCCGCCTGGCTTGGTGTCAGCCAGCGCAGCTGGTGGCAATCCTGTGACGCGGGGGGGCGTGGCGCCGGCGGAAGCGGCGCTCGGCGGCCTCAGCCTCACTTCCTTCATGTTTGCGGTGAAAAGGGGTCACGTGGGGGGGGCGCGCGCTGCAGCAACACATGGGTTTGTGTGCTGCGGCTGCTACATGTCCCTCCGGTCTGGCTCCTGGCGTCGGTAGCAGGTAAGCGGCCCCGCTTTTGTGGGGCCAGAATGAGTTTTTCTCATGGGGCTAACTTTTAAGGAGGCACTCTCTTTGTTGTACTATTGTGAACATGCTGCTTTGTTACACTCACAAGGGATCTGATGGTTTGTTTTTTTCTTTCCTTTCAGATCCTGGGATCCCTCTTTTATTGCGGCCTCCGGCTCTATATTGCCTGGCTAGTCATTCTTGATATGAAATTGCACATTTTGGATATATATATACATATATATATATATTTATTTTGAGACTGTTAAGGGGGACCTTTTTCTCTTAAAAAAAAAAAAAAAAATATATAAAGTGTATTTAAAAAAAAAAAAAAAAAAAACCCTCCCTTCCGGGACATTCTTTATAAAGGGGCATCCCGGGTTGGCTTATGCCTTAAAAGTCCCAGTATTTGCGATACCATAAATCACCAATGTGGAGGCTTCTGTTACTACCGGAAACGACTCGTCAGAGCCGTCCAGGGGGTGTGTAAAATGTGGGGCTGCGCTCCCTGCTGATGATATCTTTATTTGCATTTCTTGTGCAAGGCAGATTGTTGCGCGTCAGTCTGTTGATCCGGCTGCTGACCCGTCGCAACCTCTATCATCTCCTGCCTCTCCCTCCCTGTTCCGGACCCCGCATGACACTGTCAAGGGTGGGGATTCGCAATCCGAGGTGGTGGTAAAATCAGCCAATCTTCGGGAAGTATTGCCCGTTAAAGCGGGGCTAAAGGCCTCTGCAAAACGGAAGCGCCTGACTCCGGTATCTTCGGCTCCTCAGGACGAATTATGTGAGCCTGTGGAATGGTCCGATGGCTCCCCGGATGAGGGTGAATTCCTCTTGGAGTCAGATGAGCCGGCAGATCAGCTTAAGGCTGATGCGATTGGCGATTGGTCGGCGGGGGTTGCCCTTGACACCCCCTCCATTCTGGCACAAATGTTTGAAATTTTGAATTTAGATCCGCCTGAGGCTGTCACCCTGCCAAAGGGTCAGTTGTTTGAAGAGCCTCAGCCGCGTTTGGTTTTTCCCAGACAGCACCACTTTGAGAGGGTGGTCCTGAAAGAATGGGAACATCCCACACGGTTATCTGGAATCCCTTCCAGTTGGGAAAAGCGTTATCCTTTTCCGCCAGAATTGCTGAAGCTTTGGTCCGTCCCTCCTGAAGTCGATACCCCTGTGCTAGGGCTATCTAGCTCCGCTATGGTACAGTCTGCTGAGACCTCTGTCCCTAAAGATGGGGAGGATCGTAGGATTGACCAGTATGCTCGCTATGGCTTTGTTTATGCTGGGTCAACGATGCGCCCCCTGTGCGCTTCGGCCCTTCTTCTTTTAGCGGTAAGATCTGTTATCCAGGGGCTATGCGAGGATCTCAATCCCGCTTGTGATGAGTTCGCTGCGCTTAAGCAGTGCGATTCTTTTGTGTCTTACGTTCTATCCGCTCAGGACGATGCGCTGGCTATGAGTAGCAAGACAGCGGCAATGCTGGTCGCTATTCGTCGGTCAGTATGGCTGCGACAGTGGTCGGCGGACTCAGCTTCTAAAAAGGTGCTCACAGCTCTCCCCTTTTTGGGGTTGCGGCTGTTCGGGGAGAAAATTGATTCAGTCGCAAAGGGTGGCAAGATGCCACAACGCAAGAGGCCTCGACGCCCCTTTAGAGGGGCTGTTTCTGGTAGGCCGTCCTTTCGAGGATACAGAGCGGGTAGGGGGACTTCCCTTCCCTCTACCAGTCGTACAGGTTGGACGCGGGGGAGGGGCCGTGGCCGTCCCGCCCAGTCCTGGGGCTCCAAGCCCAAACCTGCGGGTAAGCCCACTCAGCAATGAGGGGCCGCCCTCACCCGTGCGGGTGGGGGGACGATTGCGACACTTCTCCCAGGTTTGGAACCGGGAGGTTCCGGACAGGTGGATTCAGGAGATAGTGTCGTCCGGTTACAAACTGGAGTTCGAGTCTCGCCCTCCTTCACGGTTCTTTCGGTCTCGGGTGCCCATCGATCCTTTGGCCGCACAGGGGCTCCTGGCGTCGGTAGAGAATCTGTTAGAGATGGCGGTCATCCGGCCGGTACCGCGTTTAGAGATGGGCCTCGGTTTCTACTCCAATCTGTTCGCAGTCCCCAAGAGGGATGGGTCGGTTCGTCCCGTCCTGGACCTGAAGTTGCTCAACAGGTTCATCCGTTTTCGGAAGTTTCACATGGAAACCTTGCGCACTGCCGTCGGCTCTCTTCGGCAAGGGGACTTCATGACGTCTATAGACATCAAGGATGCTTATCTGCATGTTCCCATCTGCCTCCCTCATCAACGCTTTCTTCGATTCATGATGAAGGATCGGCATTATCAGTTCGTGGCACTTCCGTTTGGCCTTACCTCAGCTCCAAGAGTGTTCACCAAGGTGCTGGCAGGGGTCATGGCCATTTTCAGAGCTCGGGGCATTCGTGTCGTACCTTATTTGGACGACCTTCTTATCATGGCTCCGTCACCCGATCAATCGGAGAAAGACACCAGGGTGGTGCTCTCCACGCTGGAAAGTTTCGGTTGGGTGATCAACCTCTCCAAGTCCTCCCTCGCTCCGGCCAGGGTGGTGTCCTTTCTGGGGATGCGGTTAGACTCTCATCAACACAGAGTGTTTCTCCCTCAGTCCAAAATTCTTCTGATTCAGGAGTTGGCTCGGGTCCTACTCTCCAATCCTCGGCCGTCCATCCGTCTGGGGATGAGGCTGGTAGGGTTGATGGTTGCCTCCTTCGAGGAAGTTCCTTTTGCTCAATTCCACACGAGGACGCTTCAGCTTTATCTGTTGGCGTCTTGGGACCGGCAGCCTCGGTCGCTGGATCAGCCCTTCCAGTTGTCCTCCCGGGTCCGGCAGTCCCTCCAGTGGTGGTTGGTCTCGACCAATCTCGTGAAGGGCAGGTCTTTCCTGGCCCCCCTTTGGGAAATTGTCACCACGGACGCTAGTCTGTCGGGATGGGGCGGATTCTGGAAGGAGCTGCAGTTCCAGGGGCAGTGGGGACCTCGGGAGGCCCTCTTACCCATCAATATTCTGGAACTGAGAGCCATCCGTCGGGTGCTTACTCTCCTGACTCAGCACGTTCTGGGCCTTCCGGTCCAGGTGCGTTCAGACAATCGAACAGCGGTTGCTTACATCAATCATCAGGGAGGGACTCGCAGCCTGAGTGCTCTCAGAGAGGTGTCCCTGATCCTGACCTGGGCAGAAGCCCATGTTCCTCGTCTCTCGGCGGTATACATCCCAGGAGTGGAGAACCTGAAAGCGGACCGCTTGAGCAGGGGCTCTCCCCGTCGGGGAGAATGGGCCCTCCATCCTCGGGTATTTCGCTCACTGTGTCGCCAATGGGGGACTCCAGAGGTGGACCTGTTTGCCTCTCGTCACAATCACAGGCTCCCGAACTTCGTATCGCTCTCCCAGGATCCTCTGGCTCTGGCAGTGGACGCCATGTCCCTGAGCTGGGGGGATCTGGGGTTTCTGTACCTGTTTCCTCCGACACCCATGCTAGGCAGAGTGCTTCGGAAGTTGGCTCTGGAAGGGGTGTCCGCCGTCCTCGTGGCCCCAAGGTGGCCGAGGCGAGTGTGGTTCGCAGACATCGTTCGGCTGGCAGTGGACCAGGTCGTTCTGCCCCTTCGGCCCGATTTGCTCACTCAGGGTCAATTGTGTTACCCCAATTTACCAGCGCTAGCTTTGACGGCCTGGCTGCTGAGACCTCCATCCTAAAGGAAGAGGGTCTTTCTGATTCTGTCGTTAAGACTTTGATCAGTGCCCGAAAGAGGTCTTCTTCTATCATCTACTATAGGACCTGGAAAGCCTATATCGCTTGGTGCGAGATGAGATCTTTTCCTTGTAGGGTATTTTCGGTCCCCAGGGTTCTGGAGTTTTTACAATCTGGGCTGGACTCTGGTCTTCAGCTAAGTACGTTGAAAGGGCAAGTTTCTGCCTTATCTATCTTTTTTCAGAAGCGTGTTGCGCTTAAGTCTTTAGTTAAAACCTTTTTCCAGGGGGTTACGCATGTGCGGCCTCCCAGGAAACCATTACTCCCGGTTTGGGATTTGAATTTGGTTCTTTCTGCTCTTCAGGCTCCTCCTTTTGAGCCTTTGCAAGGGATTGCTTTATCTACCCTGACTCAGAAGATTGTCTTCTTGGTAGCGATCACTTCGATCCGGCGTGTCTCGGAATTGGCGGCCTTGTCTATTCAGGCGCCCTACTTCGAGAAGCATCGGGATAAGGTGGTCTTTCGATTCAAGCCAGACTTTCTTCCTAAGGTTGTTTCTGCTTTTCATTTGAACCAAGATATTGTTCTTCCCTCCTTGTGTCCTAATCCTAGGAATGACAAAGAGAGGGTTTTGCATTGTTTGGATGTAGTACGCTGTGTTAAGTGCTACTTGGTTATCACGTCTCCTTTCCGTAGGACGGATTCCTTTTTTGTTGTGCCCCATGGGCCTAGGAAGGGTTTGGCACCAGCCAAATCTGCCATTAGCAAGTGGATACGTCAGGCCGTTACTGCGGCCTATTCTGCCAAGGGAAGAGTTCCCCCTTTTCGTATCACTGCTCATTCCACTCGCGCTGTTGGGGCGTCTTGGGCTTTTCAGCACCAAGCTTCTGTTGAACAGGTTTGTAAGGCCGCCACTTGGTCTTCTGTTCACACTTTTTCTAAATTTTACAAAGTTGATGTGCGGGCCTCAGCGGATGCTGTTTTCGGCCGCAAAGTTCTGCAGACTGCAGTCGTTTAAGTTATGCTTCACCTGGCCTTGAGTTGCCCAGCCCTTGTGGACACTGCTTTTGGATGTCCCATGAAGTAATGAATATTTAAGAAGTGAAGCGGGGTGTGTGGCACACCAAGAATAATACCATTTTGTGAGTACTCACCTGAAAAATGGATATTGTTGGTGTGCCACACACCCCGCTTCACACCCGCCCTTTTCGGTATTACCGAAGCCTTTATATGGTGAAGCCTTTTTTATATCAAATTTGATTTTGAGGTTACTGGTGGAATACTGGTACCTTGTATTACTGCTTTGTTGATTATACTGGTGATTGAAGGGAGGTACCAGGTATATATAGGCCGGAAGGTGGGGCTCGTTACAAGACTTCCTCTCTGCACTACGTCACCTGCAGGTGATTAACCCATGAAGTAATGAATATTTAAGAAGTGAAGCGGGGTGTGTGGCACACCAACAATATCCATTTTTCAGGTGAGTACTCACAAAATGGTATTTTTCTTACTTTCCTCCACCAAATCCGAGTCTTTTGGGCATGTGCTTCTTATAGGGTGAGAAAATCAGTGATTTCAAAGCATTTCAAAATCTCTGATTATATGTGAATACCTTATATATTCTAAGCCAAGCTGCTTTCCAGAATTTCTTTATTAGGACTGGGAAGGGCATGTTATTGTGCAGCTTGAGTCTTGAGCATGCTCTGCTGTGGTCCCTACACATGTGGGACCACTGTGACTTGCTGTGCTCACTTATGCTGAGAGCATCAAGAGACAGAGTGGCTGTTAGATATGTTTTTGCTTGTTTCTGGAGAAATTGAATTGAACTTCACGTGCAGCCTCTCGTTCAGTCAGCGCGCTCAGATCCGCTCCCGCCCCTTCTTCCAAGAGCTTGTGGCCCATCACCTTCTACCCTTTAACAGGGAGCATGCCCGCGACTGCTAATCACAAATGCCTGGCGGGAGCATGCCCCCTGATAAAGGGATAGCGGGGATCGGGAAAGAAGGTGAGTTTTTTGATGACCTGGGGGGTTTGACACAGCGGGGGCATCCTGAATCTGGCTGCCCCGGAGGGGTGCGAGTAAGCCTGCCCTGGAATCTCATAGACTCCAGGGTGGGCTTTGGTCCACTTTAAGCCTTTAGACTCTAACCTTGTAAGGGAAGGGCTCTCTCCAACTGTAGCCTGTACTTCATTATGAATTCTGTTGCACTTCATGGGTATTGGTCTATGTACTGTATGTTCTACCCTATCTGTTAACACTGCTTTGTACATGATGAATAAACACTAATAGATTTAACCCTTTGGCTTGAGGCCTTATGGAGTATCATTGTAAATCATTCAGCCCTTTATTGCTAAATGATTTGGTAGTGTGTCTATTATACAGAGCAGTGCTTGAGGAAAGCACACAGCTGTTTTTTCGGTTATTGCGCGGCCTTTGTTTGCACATCCAGCAGTGGAGGATTTGGACGACAAAAGATAGTTTCCATGCAGAGTCTAAATAGACTTGTCACTTTTTCCACACTCCGGGCAATCTGATTTTCTTGTTTCCTTTCCTAAGCATTTACCTGCCAAAAAAGCTGTTACCCCCCCTTTAAAATGTATTAGATATTTCAGATAAAAAAAAAGTGTGTTGAGATGTTATGCTCCATAAAGAAATGATGACATACAAATTCAAAGCTAGGAACTGGACTGATGGTTATTTCCCCCATTTTGTGGCTGACGGCTGCCCATCTCTGGTAATTTCACAGGGCATGCGCTGGCAGCATCCCAGCTTCCCTCTGGCTGATGTTGGCACTCGGGACAGGCGGGTCTGGTGCGCATCCACTGGATGGAAGTGGCTTGCACTCCATTAAGCTTTACTAAGCTGCTCTGGCATCAGGAGAAAGATGGTTCTTTTCCTTTCTGTTTGGAACAATGTAGTTGGAACATCATCCGTGAATAAAAACGTGCCCGGCGTAAGCTAACATATGCACATAATGGCAGACTAGATCAGGGATGCATAACCTGCCGCCAGGGGGCCACATGCTACCTGTGCTGCCAGAAGTTGCGTTCCCCAGCACCCCTAGGGAGTTGAAGAGCTGCGTTTGCCTTACCTGCTGTCCAAGCAGTTGACCACTAGAGGGCAGTGCATCACTAATTCCCTGGTAGGAGTTAAGGCACTATTGACTTTCTCTGGAGAGGTGGGTGACACATTTGCTTTTGGTATCTAGAGATGCCTATGTATGTATGTCTGTCCACTTAGCCTTTGCTTTCCTCTTTCCACCTTACTTGAGCTCACTTCACCTCTGCCCATCTCTTCCTCACTTGCCCCACCTTACCTCTGCTCGCCTCTCCTCTGTGCATTACTTTTTTCCTGTCTCGCCTTTCTACCTTCTTTCTTTCTGCCTTCTTCCCACCATACCTCTGCCTACCTCTATCCACATCTGCTCCTCTCTCCCCACCTCTGGTAACTTCACCCCTGCCAGAACTAGGCTTACCTTGACCCACCTAAACTCTTCCAGTGTCGCCTTACTTCTGCCCACCTCTGCAAACCTCTAACCTCCTCACTTCTGGCCACCTCTTTCAACTTGTGTTCTACCCACTTCTTCTTGCCTCACCTCTTCTCACCTGCATGGCAATGCTTTAAAGAGGAACATCAGAGTTCTGGGTTCCAGGCCTTGGAGCATCCCAAATTGGGATGCCCTGCTGTGTGAACCCCCCTCCCCCGATTGACAGTTTCACTCACCTTCTCCTGGAGTCTCTGCGTTGCGGCCGCATTCCCACTCGCCTCTAGCCGTGCGTGCGCCCTGGCTAGGTGGTTAGCGGGGGATGCAGCCGGAGGGGCACTTGGCTCCCTTTGGCGGCGCTTTGTTACTTCCAGTCCGTGGGGCATCCTGGGGGCGCTGCAGCCGCATGCCCTCACCCGGCCTTTCTGAATGGGCAGTGCAGGCACACCACAGCTAGAAGGTTAGCCAGGGATGCAGACGGTGGCGCACTTGGCTCCCTTTTTGATGCTGCTTGTCCATTCAGCCGACCTAGCTGTCAGCGGAGCCGACTGAAAGGGAGTGTGCTGATTGGCTGAGCAAGCCCCTCTTCCAATCAGCTCGCTTGCTCTTAGCTCGAGCCTGTGTGTGGGAGCAACTGGAAAGTGAGTGGATCGCGCATCCTGGGGGGGATGCATTCAGCATGCCCACCCTTAGAGGAACAACACCCCAAAAAAGCGGAAATCGTGTTTTGTTCCGCTTTAGGTTTAAACCTTGTCTGCAGTAAACTATTGACTTTTTTGCAGCTTATAATTTATTGCCGCTCCTTGAAGTGGAATAATAAAAAGCTGCCCTTAGACCAAAAAAGTTTGTGCATCCCTGGACTAGTTGTAATATATGTTTCTATATCCATGGTCAAAGTGGCATAGCGTTAGCCACCCTGCAGCCCGCAAATGTATGTCACAGAAACATAGTTGGTATAAAACCTATTATTCTGTGATATGAAAAATGTACCCTACAATTTTACATTGGGAGTGTAGGTAAAAAAGCTAAAATATTTAAATGGAAAAAAGTTTCATGTCAAGATCAGCAGACTGTTTTTCCCTGGGCCTCAAAGAGGCAGATTATATTTTCCCCCTCCAATGAGGAAGGATTGATTGTAGTTCACATATGCTTGCCTTTGGATGTCAGAGTTGTGCTCTCCAGGGCACGGATAGTGTTTCAGGGTTGTTGCTGGATCTCACATTTCATGCTGGGGGGATACCCACCGGTCCTGTGTGTTTGTGCACCAGATGTTGTGCTGGGAAGGGCTCAGCAACACACTCTCTCACACTGGAATGGTTGGGATTCCCAGCTGCTACCTTGTTCTCCTGTTTCATATCTGGGACAGACGCAGACCTCTGGGTGCCGCCAGGGTGTGTAGTCTGCTAATGGAGATGCCTGATGTGTGCTAGTAGATGTGCTACTTATATCTGTTTCTGGTGCTTTTCCCTGGAAAGAATGTGAACTATTAGTAAGTATCCTCCAGTATCTTCAAGCTGCGACCCTCCGTAGTAGTTTAGCCTGGATAGTTGCTAACTTGAAATGTTTTTTTGCTACTCTGTTGTCTATAGGATATCATTTATTCATACATCGATCTGGTTTCATTAAAATTTTATCATTGTTGTAGATCACAATAAGCTGACTGGGTCAGATTTTCACAGGACTGCTGAAAAACTGCCAGCTATTCAAATTATGGACATTTGTTGATTTTTTTTTTCACTTATTTTTATTGCTTATGGTGTCCCAGACCTTCAGCATTTATTTTTCAGCATTGTTCATATTTCCTGACTGGTCACTCCTCAAGCTCATGTGCACTGAGAGCTACCATATAATGCATATTTTTGCATTGGACTTGTTTTGTCCATGCTATTTTAGTTTATTTAGTTCAGCTGGACATAGAATAAAACTTCATCGCCATCCCATCATGGCTGCTCCCATTAACCACAAGAGTTATTTATACTGGACTGCCCCTAAGCTATGAGGTTATCTCTCTTGCCTAACAGAGCCCCTGGGATCTAATCAAATTAAATAGCAGTTTGTATGCGATGGTCCAAAGCAAGTCTTACACTCATTGCCTGCATTTGGGCCTTCATGGTAGCAAGCTGGTCAGGAATTTGAACCACCCAATGTTGACCGGTTGCTTCCCAGTAGCAGTTGACATGCTAAGTGGGAAACCATACCGGTAACTTCATTTGCATGCTTTTCAGTTCTGCTCATTTATATCTGTTACCACAGTATCCATAGAAATGGTAGCCTGCTCAACTTTGTCTACAGACTTTTTTCGTTAGTTTGCTTTGTCTAAACCTCATGTTTTAATTTATATTTGTTTTCCACCTTCAGGATTTTTCTGAATGGATGCTTTAACCTAAACTCGTGCCCCAGGTGTCACCATGGCCTTAGATGTGTCATCGTTTGTCATTCCTAGCAGCGTTCAGCACTTCAACATTCAAAATGTAGACACTGGCCAAGGAGATCCCTCTGAAGACCTATGCAGTCTAGAAATTGAACGGCATTATGATGTGGTTCCAACAGTGGTGTGCTCATTGTGCTGCCTATTTGGCCTTGTATATACATTTTTTGGTAAGTGAAAAGGTAAACTATTATTTTGGCCCAGGGTTATCTGTTTAGGTTACAATTATCGAATTGTGATTTTAGGCAAGCTATAGATTTAGTGTCATATACATCATAAAATCCTGACTCATTTGTAGACTGTTACCATTGAATAACTGCATAAAACATTTAAATTGAACAAATCTTGTCAGGAATGTTTAATTTATGTTAAAACCTTCAGGAGAAATTGATTCTCAAAATAGGGAAGGATATGCATTCATCTAAAGAATGAATGCTAAGCGTGTATATCTGGAAATTCTCCACATGCTCTCCACCCATAAATTCCCCTCATGCTTCAGAATATTAGCCCCAAGACTTCAGTATCAATATCGCGGTATAATTAATTGTTTGCAATTTTTTGCCATACAGATATTTATCTCTGTATGCTAGTGAATCACATTTGAAAACAACACAGGTCAATAGTTCAAAACCTTGTCCTGAGAGGATTTTTATTTCATTAAAGGAGCTCTATTTTGAAATTGTCTAATGTTACAAATCCATATAAATGTGCAGAATAGCCAAAGGAGGGGTTGCATCCTGCACTAAGAGAATTCAATCCAGGCTTATTTTTCTTTATTGCAGAAAGAAGGATAAAGGTTTGTGAATGTACCATTGCACTTTTACAGGGGGGGGGGGGGGGGGGGGGGGCATTTTTGTGATAAACCAGGTACAAATTAAGGGGCATCTATGGGCACAAGAAAACAAGGAATCTTCCCATTAATCGATGTTGGTGTTGTTGTAAAGCCATGCCCCTGCCATATTGGCGGGAGCGTCTTCTGCTATCAAGGCAAGAAGCTGTGACTGGCATGCCTGCACACAGTGTGATTGTCTTAGAGCAATGACATGTCTTGACTGGAAAGGTTCAGGATGGCCTTAACCTTGCTAGATGGAGATGCTTCTTGGACACCACACCTGGAAAGATGGACTACATGGGATTTAAGGGGAGTATGATTAGACGTCCACAATATCATTTGTTTCCTACAGCTGGAGGAGCAAGCAGGTAAATCCTCTTTCCAAGTACAGTCAGGCAGGGTGTTCTATATACTTCACCTTAAGTCTTGATCACTTCTTGACTTAAAGCAGGACGAACGTGATTTTGAGTTTCCCATGTTTTGTTCTATTCCCCGAAGGTGACAACATAAACTTCCCTAGGAGTATAGTTGCACTTGAATGGTCCAGTGTTCTGAAATGTCCCTGTTTCTGAGAATGACACCTGTGGCAAGTACCCCTCCAATCAAGATATATGTGGCCTACTTGGAAACGTCTGTGTACGGAGGCGCCCATTGTTCTCAATGGGAGCCTGCCAGACACAGACCGCCCCCACCAGCAAGCCGGCTTCACATATCAAAGGAAAGTGGGTTGCCTCGTGCCCTAAATGCCACTCCTAACCCGAGGAAAAGTAGATTTAAAAGAAATCAATATTTGAAACCCTTAAGCTGAAGATACCACTTTTTCATGTGTCTAGATCATGGAGTCTTAATGCATTTTTCTTTTGTCAGACTGATATTTACAGGTATCTACATATGTAGTTGTGTTTATTTGCCTGCTAGCGTCTTGCTAATTGAGGACTTCTTTCTTTTACAGGTTACCGGTGTTTCAAAGCCATTATGTTTTTATCAGGACTGTTGGCTGGATCCGCAGTCATCTTTTTACTTTGTTACAAAGAGAGAATCCTGGACACACAGTTGAGCCTGGAACTGAGTGTGGGCATTGCCCTGGGTATTGGCCTGCTGTGTGGACTGGTCACAATGCTTGTACACAGTGTGGGCCTGTTTATGACAGGCCTGCTTCTTGGACTTCTGCTGGCCATTGCTTGTTTAGTGGGCTTGGAGCAGTTCTACCACCCATCCACAGCTTGGATTCCAGTGGGAATAATGATGGGATCTGCCATGCTCTTTGCTGTTTTGACTCTTCAGTGGCAGAAACTCTTCACTGTGGTTTCCACTGCTGCATTTGGAGCGGCTATCCTGACTGTGTGTACAGACTATTTCATTGAGATGATGCTGCTGGTGCAGTACGTCTATGACAGACTACGACTAAAAACCTCCCATCCCCTCTGCTGGTTCAGCTGGGTTGTTCTTGGCATATGGCCGTTATTAAGTTTATTGGGAATTATAGTTCAGTGGAAGCTGACGGCTGAAGGCTTTTCTCATACCAACGGTGAGTCCTGCTTTTTATCACATGATATATTTTGTCACATTTCATAATGGCACATTTTTGTTCCTTTTCATATTTCTGTGACTTTTGAGAATACATATAGAGGAAAGGATAGTACAAAGGGAAAGGGATTTATGTCTGATACTCTTGTTTGAAGGGGCTAGGAATATTACAAATGGCAAGTTAATATAATCACGGAATAGAGAAATGATAAACAAAGAGAGCAATGGATTCTTGTCAGCTTCCAGTCTCCCAGCATCTAACAGGATGATGATAGATAAAGTGGATAAGCAAAACTGGGGGTAGGGGTAAGGGGAGAGGACAGGAAGCTTCGCAGTGCCAACAGGAAGCCCGTTCGAAGGGGCGGTGGGCTGATCTATAGCTGTGACCCTTTATCTCCTATGTTGCCGGTTAATGATCTGCAGACGACCTTGTAAGTATTATGCAAAAGGATATATAATTTTTTTTTTTAACTTCTTTGGCTGCACAGAGCACTTTAGGATGGATAGGGGGGTGTTCTCTGTGGCTCATCAATAAACTAGAAGGTTATAGTCATGCAGGGAAATTAGCAGCGTTTGAAAGCAGTTGACAGTACTAATGTTTATCCATATTTTAATTAAAAAAAAAATAAAAAGGGATTGTTAAGCTGCTAAAAATTAGTACTATCAACTGTTTTCAAATGTAAAAAATCTCGTTTGCTGACTGGGGTGGGGGGGTCAAGTGAGCACACTCGGTGATACACTTTAACGTGGACCAACACCCAGGATTTTGACTATCCTGGGTTATGGTCCACTTCGGCGGGGCACCACGATCGGCGGGTGCCCCGCTGTGTGAAACCCCCCAGAAAGCCCGAAAAACTCACCTCTCCTCGCTCCCACGTGACAGCCGCTGCCAATCCCCGCCGACGGACAAGCGGGAGGCAGCGACGGACAAGAGAGCGCGCCGGACGCCGCCTCCCGCGCATCACTCTTACAGGACGCGCGCCGGCCATTCACAAACGGTGGGTGCGCGTCCTGCTAGAGGGACGCGCGGGAGGCGGCGGCAGGCGCCGCTGGATCGAGGATAAGGTAGGGATTTAGGGGTTTCTGGGGGGTTTCACACCGCCCAGGGGTGCCCCGCAGTCAGGGGTCTGATCGGTCCGGGAATCTTATAGATTCCCAGGCCGATCATGGGAGGGTGTTGTTCCACTTTAAGCATGCACTGCTACAGAAAGCCAGCACTTTCCTGGAGTTGGATTTCGGAAGTCTTTTTTTTTTTTTTTTTTTCCCCTGCAGTTGTGATAATTGTAATATGTTTTTTTATTCTCATTTTCCATTCCAGGACTTAATCAATTCAGATACTCATGGGTTAACTCACTGCTGTAGGTGGGATTGTAAGTTAAAAGGTGCAGCTCCTTCCAGCGTATATATACTTTTGGCTGCACCTCCCACTCCATCTTTCTATTTATTTTTCGCCGTGCGATTCTTTTACAGTGTTTCTAACCTTGTTTATTTTTCTTTGGGACAGCAGACCAAGGATCGGAGGTATCCCCTTTTGAGCAGAACCCCTATCTCAGGGCAAAGGCGTCCCTGCTGGATGGACCTGAAAACTGGGCTTTCTAGTTTCTCTTCTCTGTTACCCCCCCCCCCAACATCCCAGAGCATTTTATTTTTCTGTACATACAGCCGGCGTGGCTTCATTTCCGCTTGCATTAAAGCACATGTCTTGATGCTGGTTTCTAGTAAGGGGCTTGCAGGTCTATCCACGGTGGACTTCATGTCGGCAGTGGCTGCAGCAGCCCAGGGTAATCCCAATGAGGTGTCATGCTGCCAGTGCCTCTATCAGAGAGAGGTTATGGTTTTTACTCCAATCTCTTTGTAGTTCCCAAGAAGTATGGCCCGGTGCATCTAATCCTGGATTTCAGGTGTCTCAACAAGTTTAAGGAATTTTTGAAAAGAATCTTAAATGTCCACCATTGTGTTGCTGGAGCAAGGAGACAGTTGGTCAGGTATGCAAGGCTGCTACATGATTTTAAGGATGGATGTAGGGGCATTAGCAGGTGCTGATCTTGTGCATACGTTGTTGTAAACTGTGGTGAATTCCTCAGTAGAGCTTTGACTCTCTGATCTTGGTTTTAGTTTATGGTTACGGTTCAATGTTGGTTATTTTTGCTTGTTGGGATCCCAGGAGTGTCTGAAATGGTGACGACCATAAATGGAATATGAGACCAGACCTTATCTATAGAAACAAGGACCGCCCACTTATCACACACACAATTTATAGGCTCATATGGGGCTCGACTTATACTGTATAATTTTGACTCTTACCAAGGGAAGGGAGATTTGTAAGAGGGGAGTAGGTATGACTATTCTAAGGAGGTATTATTCCACTTCAGTGGCAGATCCTGAGCATTGAATCCAAAAACAGCCCCTGGCAGTATAGTTAATTTTATATAAAGGCAGTTTCTGATTAATTTGTCTCTTGTGCACCTGTATTGAGGTGCATCCAGTGTATTAGGATGAACTAAAGAGACTGTAGCACAGTATCCTCTAAGATAGGTTCCACCACTCCTAGCAAAACTTAAGAGGCTGCTCTAGTCCTGTAACCCTACCACCTTGCAGACCACCTTCATCACCGCATCCCAAAATTGGACCCAATAGGGGCACTCCCATTATACATTCTATGCAGCCATGCAGGCCTGAGATATGCCTGATGGATCCATCTAGTTTGTACCAGACAATATTTGGTTTCCACTATACCAAGGAATGTATTCCCCACCCCCCCATAATTTCTTCCCAGTCCTCATGATCCATGGAAACATCAAGGACTTTTCACTTCTCCTCAGTTTTAGAAAGGAGAAGTCCAGGCAGTTCAGGAGGGATCTATATAGTCTCCCTAATCACAGGGCTGCCAGCAGAGAATTGAGCATCCAAGGCAAACAAAAGAATTCTCTAGTGGGGATATTAAACCCCTCCCTCCACTGTTCGATCCCATTATTGAAGACCTGATCCTGTGTGGTTATACCTTTTCTTCCCCAAAAGGCCACATCCGGCAGTGGCCTGAACTCCGATGAGGATTCAATATAGTACCTGGCCTGCCTCCCGACTTTTTTCCATGTGTTACATCCCATTCTCAGGCAAGGTGTGGTGCAGGGGACCCATCTCACTATATACATCAGGGCCCGCAGGAATGGTCTATAAAAGCAGTCTCCAACATTATCACTGGATTATCCTGGCGTTGACCTAGCCACCAGTGCACATAAAGAAGTTGGGCTGCATAAAAATAAAGCAACACATGGGGACCCACAGCCCACCTACTACTACTACAACTACTTCTTTTTTTTTTAGTACTTCTACTACTTTTTGATCCCAAATGTATCTGAAGACTACAGAGGTCTTAAGCCTGATATAAATATAGGAATTTGGGCAGAAATATCATTTTAAATATATTCTACCCATGATTGACAGGGCATGGAGGTCCACTGCACCAGACAGGCTTTGAATTTAGTAATTACCAGGCATATGTTCAATTCAATATATCTAGATGGTTGCTTTTGGGTCATTATTCCCAGATATTTACATTTGTTAGCGTGAGCAACTAGTCTACTTGTATTGTCTTTATGTCTTTAGAGTGTTCCAACCCTTTCCTCGGGAGCCCCCAAAAGACCAGGTATTCCAGATCTCCACAGAGATGGGCAGATGAAGTGATTAGTGCCCTGACATATCTGTGTGGAGATCCACAAAACAGGACCTTTTTGTGGCTCACAGGGACAGTGTTGTGGAACACCGGTATATCTAATGATTTGGAAATGGTTTGTGCCCTTATGACTAAATTCTTTCATGGGTTCCCTCTTAAAGTGCTTACTGATCATGGCCTTTGCTCTAAAATGTGACTAATAAAATGACTGTAAAATCCTACTAATGCTAAACTTTTTTATGGGGGTCAATCAAAATCACTTTAAAGGAAAACTCCCTTTTGTAATGTTTTTGTTGTTCTGCCTTATTGTTTTCCTCTTTTGGAATGTAAAATAAACGTGTTTTAGGATTGTGTGCCCAGACCTGTGTTTCCTATATGCCTCTCACTCTGTGGGAGTGGCTTTCCTGGCCTTGAATAAATAAAGCCCTTAGTAATATTTCTGACTACACGTCCCAGAATCCTTCGTCAAAATCAAGTAGCAGAAATGATCTCCCAAGGTGAGAATGCTGCCAGTAACCTGGAACACAAGATTTTGAAGCCCTTTTTATGAAGAGGTAGAATTAGAGCAGACAGGGGTCAACTGTTTCCTTTCGTAGCACAGAGTTCCCGACCAATAAAAAAAAAAAAAAAAAATTACAGATAAGCTCAGCACCTTGAGGACATCATTTTGGCACACAATGGAAAATTTATAAATGGCATTGAAAGTGTAATTCCCCTTTACGCGAGGGCTGAGTACTGACCTTGATATTAAACGTGATTGGCTAATTCTGAACATAGCCACATCCTAAATTCCAAGAAGGTGTTCACATTTATGCAACTACCTCAGTTGCGTTTTGTAATAAAAATTAAAAATAAAAAGAACCAATTATAGGTCACACGGAAGATGGAAATAAATTATTTTGCCAAACCTAGCTGTGAATACTTTTTACATTCTCCTGTATATTCTAGAGCTTAGGTTCCATTTTCAAAATGGATTTGGCAACACATAAGGTGTTAGGCTTTGGAATTGCTCCACAGTGTAGGATGACCATGAGAACAGTGCAAGCTCTTTACTAAAAGGCCCCATTGACTTAGCGCACTGCCTTTCTAGTAAAACTAGGAACATGACTGCTTCTGAAACTTGAATGTTAACATATGAGTACAGAAAGTATCCTCAAAGGGGTTGTAGTGATAGTTGTAAACTGTGCAGTGTCAAAATGTGTTAATTTCAGTCTTGCCTTGGCCTCTGCCAACCATGTGATGCTCATGTGTCTGTATTGAGCATTATAGAGGTTACAGGCTAATAACAAAGGTCGAGGATGTAGGGACTTCCTGCTCCAAGGTTACTGAAGGCCAGAGACCTCACAAGTTCTAGGTCTGTTACCATTCTCACTACAAAAACCATATACAAGGGGGGGTTTGGAAGTTCTTGCGTGGGAATCGTTTTCTTTCTGTTTTAGCCATTTTTTTTGTGTTTTATTCGGCTAAATAGATTTGACCTTTTACAAGCAGATGTCAGTGCTACATCTGGTTATTATGCAATAAATGGATCAAACATGTTTATTTTGCCTAGAGGCTTTAGTGCAATGCTCGCTGAGAAGGCCACCATGTTCTGTAATCGAGCAGTCTTATCTGTTATCTTAATGATCCACCAGTTGTATTTTTTTTCACAAATTACATTTTGCATCACTCTTAACCCCTAACTAGTTTATTGTATTGTGGTTTCTCAGTGATCATAAGCAGGCGCAAGAAAAGGCTCCAGCTCTTAAGAATCCGTCAGAAAGAAGCCAAGAAGCGTCAGAATGTTGCTTCTCAAGATGGTACCTACAGGCGGAAGGCTAATCCTATAAAACGATACACCGGGGACATCCTTGCTCCGGTGAGAGAATTTTTAGTTCGATACATAGATTAAAATATTAGAATGTGTTTATTTGTAATGTTTTCTGTACAGGTAAAGTGAACATAAGACTTTTGCAGCTCTATGTGGGGGAGGTTCCTAGTCAACAGGTACGTATACGTGTAAGCCCTGCATTACAGAGACATGTACATGTACTGCCTGTAGGAGACATTTGGCACCCCAACCCAGTCAATCAGCAATTGGAAACTCAAAGACAGCACAAGTTGGTAGATTTGGGCCTGTCTGGCACACATTCAGGGAAATGGAGAGTGGCCAGTTGCATGGCTTCTCTCAATGGTCACGTCGAGGTGTTTTATATAATGAGTCAAATATGACTGGATATGTGCTGGATGGCATTATAAATTGGCAAGGACCAGAATGAAGAGGAAGCCCAGTTTCGGGCACAACTACTTAATAGAGGGCACTGGGTAGACGTTTGTCAGCGGTCACATAGGGCAGTGTCATAGGGCAGTTGTGACTGATTTCAGGCGTTTTTGTCGTCTCTGTGCAGCAGGATGCCCTGGGGAAAAGCCAGTAGCCCACCATGGAATTTTTTATATTCTAGGCTGGGCGCGCTTGGTTTTGTTCCGCTTAAAAGGGCAGCCCCCCCAACTGCTCCCCGGGCGCTGTAATTAGGGCAGCCCACCACACCGGGCATGTGTACACTAACTGCACAGATGGGTTAAATGTGGAGGAAAGCTTACGCTTGCCATCTGTGACCCAAACCACAGGAGTCCTTCTCCTGGTCAGCAGTGACACTAAACCAATTTTCAGCTTCATGCCATGTAAGCCCTGCATTAGAGAGACATGTACTGCCAATAAGAAACATTTGGCATCCCACCCCAGGAATTGGGAACTCAAAGACAGCAGGAGTTGGTAGATTTGGGCCCGTCTGGCACACAGGTTTCAGGGAGTGTTTAGGAGTCCACATAAGTTGGGTTTTGCATTAGTGACCTGACAGTCAGATGAAGAGGTATTGACATCTCTGGTATATCAGCCTGTTCATTCCAAGCCTACATCTTCATCATGCAATGAAGCTTCTAAGGCTCCTTTCACACTGTGCTTGCAACTGCCCCGCAATAGGCAGTGAAACACTGCCCATGAAAATCTGTGGGTGCTTCTACATACTGGTGAGGCAATTCCATTCGGTCCTCAAGTCCTTCAAGCAGCGTTTTTGCAGTGATGGTTCTTGTGACCGCTGTATAGCAGATGGCAATCGCCAGAGCCAGCGCTACTAAAAAGCCTCTCATTCGCCGTTACTCAGGAACGAGGTGTAGCAGTGATTCTCATTGCAGCTACGCCTCACCCCAGTGACCAGAGGAGCACGATGGTCATCCTCAAGCCTTCCAGGTGATCGGTTAGCAGCTGTCAGTGAGTGGATGCCCTGCTGTTTTTACAGTAATTAGTAAGCCAAATAAATGACACTACCATTTTTACAGTAGATATATAGTGGTTTTTACACCTGGCTGACTGACTTTCTGCGCAACAAGGCAATTGTAAGGATACTATCCACAAGACTGCAACTTCCTCAATGGGGCTCCTGTGTTAGCTTCTATTTGCTAGCACATAACATTGCATTGAGAACAATTTGCCCAAGTAGCTTATATATATTATATAATATATATATTATTGGGGAGACTATTTGTCCTTAGTCAAAAGATACAGTATATATTGTTTGTAATTCCCCTTTTCTCTCCCCTTCCCTATTTGTTATTTTTTTTTATTCTCTTTTCCTTCTCTTCTCTCCTTTTCACTTCCCCTACCATATTTGTATAATATCTCCGATATGCACATTCAAGAAGTATATACAAAATCCACATTCAGTTGTTTAGAAACTGTGACAACCAAGATTTAACAAAAATGCAATATTGTTAGTATACAGTACGTCCTGCTCCAAATCTAATACTTACAGTTGGGATATACTCCGCCAGATGGCGCTGGACTGCAGAGACATCGAAAATTGGCTCCTCCCGGCCCCTCTAATACCCAGGGACCTCCCACAAATCCCCAGAATTTCTCTGCAGTCTGGCTGCGAAGGACGAGAAATTGGCTCTCTACTCGCAGGTGAGCGGGGTTATTAACCTGCGGCCCTGTAGGACTATTCCCACCCGTTACATTAGTGATATGCCTCCCAGCCTTGGCTGCGCTGGGCGAGTGAAGGTAGGCATCACCGCCGTTGGTGCTTAGGAGCGCTGCTCCACCGCAATCCCCCACCAAAGGGTAAGCGGTTCAGGCTTATGGTGAGCCTCTATGGGATGCCCCTCCCGCACTCTTGCCCCTGCCTATCGGTGGGCCCTATTTAAGTGGCCGCCGTCCTCCCTCATCCTCCTTGTATTCTTCAGGTGGAAAAGAGGGGGGTGGTGTATGTGTATAGATATGTATGTTATGCACGTCTGTGCTTTCCCTTTTCACATGCCTTAATTCTTGTGTCAGCCGCCGCGCTGACTTGTCTTTATTGCCTTTTAAATTTACCACCGCCACGCGCTGACTTGGTTCCGCGCTTGGCAGCGGCATTACCTCAGGTGCTGGTGCGCCATCATTGGCTGTTGGCCTTCTGGCTTCGCGCTCTTTGGGGGGGGCGGGGCCCGTCTTTGGCGCGTTCCGCATCATCGCTATTACTGGCCCGCCCCTCAGGGTATACCGACGCCATCTTTTTCCCAGTCATCCTTCAGCTTGACCACGTGGAGATATCATGCTCCACCCCCTGGGAGGAAACACAAAACAGGAACAGAGGTTAAAAGGCCCACCCCTTCCTCCCCACCTCAGTTCTTTGTGTTTCCTCCCTGGGGAAACCTTGGAACAGAGTTGCTATGTGGTAGACAACGGCCAGTTTTTTATTTTAGTTTGTTATTTTATTTCCCTCCATTGTTTGGAGTTAGCCGGCTGCGCCTATTAGATAGTCCCACAAGAGATCCTGGTGGAAATGGGTAGCACCTGGGGCTAATTTCCCACATAGTTTTTTTGGGAGCAGCACAGATAGTGCAAAATCCCGCCTAGTTTAAATCCTGCTTGAAACAGGTACGCTGGCTGTTCACTGTATAGCGATTCCCTCCATCCGTTTAAAGCAGGGGGTGTGTCGGTGACGAGCGCAGCATCAGCTTCCGGGTGCGGCAGGAAGCCGGAAGCCGGATACACAGCCAGCGTGGTTAAGCTGACCGGCGAGGTCTGCGGGGACTTCGGCGGCAGTAGCGGCAGCATCGAGCTCCCAAGGACCCCACCAACGCTTGGATTCTGCGCTGCAGCAATCATGTCGGAGGTACCCGACGGAAGCCAGCACGCGGTAGGAGAATGTTTGCCGTGTTCATGGCAGTGCTGTAGTAGTTGATAGAGCGCTTTTCAAGCGGTTTGGCCCGGGAGAAAACGGTTTTGCTGTTTTCCCTTTGTGGACTACTACAGCACTGCAATCATGTCTTTTATTGATTATCTTGTGTATGTAAATGGGTATATATATGTATATATATATGTGTGTGTTATGTATATATGTGTGTATATGTATATATATGTATATGTATATGCTGTATGTATGTGTATATATATATATATATGTATATGTGTGTATGTATATGTATATAGGATTATACCTTGCCTTATATTTTTTAGGTAATGGGTATATATATATATATATGGATATATGTATTTATTTATTTATACATAGGGCAGATTATCAATGGGGTCCTTCTAAAGTCTGCTTTTTTTATCTTATATTTTAGAAAGAGTCTAAATCTGAAGATAAAAAGCATGTTAAATCTACCAAAAAATCCAGAAGATGCGAAGTTTGCAATAGCACACTTCCGGATTCCTGGCAGTGGTCTCTGTGTATGGGGTGTGATAAGGCTAAAAGAGAAAGCGATTCGGCTGCTATCCTTAGGGAAATTTTCTCTTTGCAGCAACAATTAGCTTCAATGGAAAATGCCCAGAAGGATTTTGTTACCCATGACCAATGGTCTCTTGCTACTACACCCATTCCCAAGGTCTATACAGAGAACCAATTGTCAGGTGTTTCTTTAGTGAAGCTCAATAATGAAACTAATTCGGTTCCCCCTATTCAAATTGATGTTGCTTCCGAACAGGGGGAAGAAGGGGAAGATCCAGACTCCTTACAGGATTCTCTGGATGAAGAGAGTCTATCAGAAAAGGAGCCTGTTAGCTCACTTTCTGAAGACTTAGAGTTATTATTAAAAGACATACATGATACTTGGGGCATCCCGCATGAAGAAACCACTCTGTCACAACAGGATGAGATGTATAGGGAGGTGCTAATTAAGAAATCTGAAAGAGCGTTCCCAATCCACTCTGTGTTAAAAGATATGGTTAAGTCAGAGTGGGATAATCCAGAGAAAAAACTTTTTTTACCTAGAACCCTAAAAAGGAAATTTCCTTTCAAAGATCCCATAATGGATTTATGGACTAAATGTCCTAAAGTGGACGCACCAGTCAGTCAGATGTCTAAGGCCTCGGATCTGAGCTTCGAAGACATGGGTTCCTTGCGTGATCCTATGGATCGCAGGGGAGAACATATTCTAAGGAGAGCTTGGGAGGCTGCTGTTTTTCAGTTCAGACCAGCTATGGCTTCAGATGTAGTCTTGAGAAGTATGGCGAAATGGATTGACAATCTTAAAGCTCATATTGAAAATAGGGTTCAGCCCCAGGATATCCTGGCTACGCTTCCCACTTTATACAGAGCAATGTCCTTCCTTACGCATGCTTGTCAGGAAATCATCAGAGCATCAGCCAAGTCAGCGGCCTTAGTAGCTTGTGCTCGTCGTACGGTTTGGCTGAAAACATGGTCGGGAGGCACTAGTTCTAAAAATAGACTTTGCTCATTACCATTTCGGGGTGAACGATTATTTGGTGAGGATCTGGATAATATCCTTGCAAGATCCACGGAGGTAGGAAAAAAGTTCCCTACTAAGAAGAAAAATGTTCCGTTTAGGCCAGGAAATAAGGGCAGACCTTTTAATTTTCAGGCTCACAAGAAACCAGATGCCAAGAGACGCTGGGGGCAGACTAAACCTCAAAGGAAGTATTCCTTAGTGAGCAGGGCTCCGGAGGGGCCTAGACAACAATCCTGACGATTTCCTTCAGGTGGGGGGAAGGCTGTCCGAGTTTCTACCTGCTTGGAAGGAAATTTCAACAAATCGGTTTGTATTAAGAACGCTGGAGAACGGGTATCGGTTAGAATTTTCTTCCCAGCCCCCATTTGCGTTCAGAATCACAAAGATACCAAACGAACCCAAGCAAAAAAGTGCCTTCCCTTTAGTGCTACAGGAACTTTTACAGAAAAGAGTGATAGAAGTAGTTCCTCCGGACCAGGCGATGGAGGGCTATTACTCTCACGTTTTTCTAGTGATGAAAGCATCAGGGAAATACAGAATGATTTTGAACCTGAAGTATGTAAACAGATTCATTCGTTACAAAAGGTTCAAAATGGAGTCTGTTTACTCAGTACGTCAAGCCCTGATCCTGGATGCTTTTATGGTCAACCTAGATCTTCAGGATGCCTATTTACACATTCCAGTTTGGAGGGCTCACCGCAAGTTCCTAAGGTTTGCAGTGCAGCTAGGCCACGAAATTCATTTTTTCCAGTACAAAGTGCTGCCCTTCGGCCTTTCAGCCTCTCCCAGGATTTTTACAAAAATACTAGCGGAACCTATGGCCTTTCTAAGGCAGTTGGGGATCAACATCATTCCCTATCTGGACGACTTGCTGATCCTGAACAGGTCCAGGCATACTCTGCTTGTACATTTGGAAAAATCATTAGAAGTCCTGGGACTTCTGGGTTGGCTGGTAAACAAGGAAAAATCCAGTCGGATACCATCCAGAGAATGCAGATTTCTGATAGACAGCAGTCAGGGGAAGATGTTCCTACCAGAAGACAAGACAGTAAAATTGATAAGCAGTGTGATGTCTTTGGTGAATCAACCAAGAGCATCCCTAAGGGAGATTATGAGAGTACTGGGATTGATGTCAGCAACAATTCCAGCTGTAGACTGGGCACAGTTGCAAACGAGACCTCTACAGAATTTTCTGCTACAAAGATGGGACAGAAAGCAAAGTTCACTAGACAGACTAACAGTTTTAAATGCATCAGTCCTAAGGAGCCTGCTCTGGTGGACAGACAGAACAAATCTATCAAAGGGAAGAAATTGGAGGCAGACCGACCCAGTGATTGTTACCACGGATGCAAGCAGCTGGGGTTGGGGAGCTCACTTAGGAGGTCTCCTAGCCCAGGGAAAATGGTCAAAAGAAGTTTCAGTAAGGTCGTCAAATTTCAGGGAGCTCTTAGCAATAAAGTTAGCTCTGATCCATTTCCAGAAAGAAATTCAGGGAAGGGACGTACAGGTAAGATCGGACAATGTAGCGGCAGTAGCGTACCTGAACCATCAGGGAGGAACAAGATCAAGGTCTCTGACGGCTCTGGCATTAGACCTACTGGTTCCGTTGCAGAGTCAGATAATATCGATAATGGCAATTCATTTGAAGGGGACTCTAAACACCCTGGCAGATTCGCTAAGTCGCGGGAGAGTGAGTCAAACGGAATGGTCACTGAATCAGGACATTTACGATATGATCACCAGTGTTTGGGGTCAACCTCAAATAGATCTTTTTGCAACAAAAGAAAATACCAAGTGTCAGAGGTTTTTCTCCCTAATACCGGGGGAGGGTGCAGTAGCAATAGATGCTCTTGCTCAAGAGTGGAATTTTCAGCTTGCCTATGCTTTCCCACCCTTCAGAATCCTGCCACAAGTGATCCGGAAGGTGGCTCAAGAAAAAGTAAAAGTGATATTCATAGCACCCTATTGGCCGAAAAGAACCTGGTTTGCAGAATTAATCAGAATGACAGTAAAGGGGCCTTGGAGATTACCCGAAATACCCAACATTCTACAACAACAATCCATTCTGCATCCAAGCTGGAGACGTTTGCAGATGACAGCATGGATCTTGAAAGGGAACTTCTGAGAGAAAAAGGTTGTTCAGACAGAGTTATAGAAACACTGATACAAAGCCGTAAGTTAACTACAAGGATAATTTATGCAAAAGTATGGAAAAAATTATCTTCTTATTGTGAGGTTAACAATCTGAGGGAAAAGGATATTTCTACCGTTTTAGAATTTTTGCAAGAAGGATTTGAAAAGGGACTGGCAGTAAGTACCCTGAAGAGTCAAGCCTCTGCATTATCAGTTTTCCTAGAATGTAAACTTAGACAATCGGAACTCGTTAATCGTTTTTTCAAATCCATTGTACGTAGGAGGCCGGCCGAGTTTAAGGGCTTTCCTACTTGGGACTTGTCTGTAGTTCTTAAAGGCTTGTTGGAACCTCCGTTTGAACCGCTGGATGAAGTTCCAGAAAAATGGTTATCCTTGAAAGTTTGCTTTTTAATAGCAATAACATCTGCAAGAAGGGTGAGTGAAATTCAGGCTTTGTCCATAAAAGAGCCCTACTGTTCAATACTTCCTGATAAGGTTATTCTTAGGCCCAATCCTATGTTTTTGCCTAAGGTGGTATCTTCAAACAACAGGTCGCAAGAGATAATTCTTCCAACACTGCCAAATACGGCCGGACAGGAGGAAGATCTTTCGCTGCTTGATGTAAGAAGAGCCCTTATCATATATCTGGAGAGATCCAAGGACTGGCGCCTAGCAGAACAACTGTTAGTAACATTTAGTGGAAAAAATAAGGGCGCAGCAGCTTCTAAGGCCACCTTGGCAAGGTGGATTAAACAGACTATTGTGAAAGCTTACGAGATTAAGGGGGTTTCGCCGCCAGAAGTGTTACCGCATTCTACTAGAGCTATGGCCGCTTCTTGGGCAGAGAGATCGGGAGCAGCTATTGAGGAAATTTGTAAAGCTGCAATGTGGTCTTCTCATCACACCTTCCTTAAACATTATAGGTTGGATTTACTTTCTGCAAAACATCAGTCCTTTGGAAGAAGTGTACTCCTTGCAGCATCCCATCCCTAGGTAATATTTCTTTGCTAATCCTCTCCACGTGGTCAAGCTGAAGGATGACTGGGAAAAGCCTAAGTTACGTACCGGTAACATCCTTTTTAGGAATCCTTCAGCTTGACCACTGATAACCCGCCCATTAGTTAAGGTTTGGAGTACGGTTGATTTACTATAACTGAGGTGGGGAGGAAGGGGTGGGCCTTTTAACCTCTGTTCCTGTTTTGTGTTTCCTCCCAGGGGGTGGAGCATGATATCTCCACGTGGTCAAGCTGAAGGATTCCTAAAAAGGATGTTACCGGTACGTAACTTAGGCTTTCTGCTTGGTTGGCCTATGCGCGACGGACTCCTACCTACCGCGGTCCGTAAGTGCCCTCGCGGGCGCCTTTATCTCCTTCACTTTTGTTACGATGTCACTGTATGCGCCATTTAGGAGCCGCTGGGAGCTGCGGGCTCCGCGCTTGATGGAGGAGAGCTTCTTCCCCTCCTTGCCATCCGGGGAGGGGGCCGGGCGCTCGCGCGCTGGTTGCGGCCCGCCCCCTCTCTCTCTGGCGCCCTTTGCGGTGCCCAGCATTGGCCGGGAACCGCGATGATGGGGAAGGGGCGGGGCCAGCCGCGGCACGCGTTCCGTGCTGGCCCGCCTTCTTCTCCCTCTTCTGTCTTCACCTCTGGTCGGAGAGGCGTAATTACTGTGTTGTGAGTGCCCTGCGGGGCTTCTTGTTTTTTCTTATCCATGCTATGTGTTATGCGCTTTTTTGTCTAGCGCGGTGGCTGCGCATTTTACATATATGATATATATATATATATATATATATATATATATATATATATATATATATATATATATATATATAATATTCTGCATGTATGACTGCGTTGGTTAGTGTGCCTTGCTTACGGGGTCCCCCTTCTCTTCATTATCATTATTAGTATTATTGAAATCCTCCCACTAATGGACTTAAGGGGCATCCCGGGTAGCTTTTAGCGTAATTCCCTCTGGTCCTTGCGACTACCATAATAATCACCATATGGAGGCTTCCCAGGATACCGGGCTCGGGCTCCCTTCGGGGCAATCCCGGCAGTGTGTGGGTTGTGGGGGTATCCCTTACGGGGGATAATGTACTGATTTGCATACCATGTGCTCAGCAGGCCATAACGCGGCAGTCGGGGTCCGTGCCGCCGGTCTCATCACCTACTCCATCCTGCCTTATCCGTACCCCAAGTGACACTGTCATTAGTGGGGAGTCGCAATCTGATGTATGTGCTAGATTGGCCAACATCGAGAAATTGATTTCTAGCTCTGCGGCCAGGAAGGCCCCGGCTAAGAGAAGGCATCCGTCACCGGCCGCGCCGGTTCTTGATGATTATGATTCCCTTGACTGGTCTGACTATTCCCCGCTTGAGGAAAGGGAACTGTTTATGGAATCTGATGGCTCTGAGGATCAGCAGTTTTTGGATGCTGATGCTGGGCAGGGGCATGGGGATGCCGTGGATACCCCCAAGATCCTGGCCCATTTATTTGAGGTGCTGGCTATTTCTCCTCCAGCGGAGTCTCCTCCGCAGGAGGGGGAATTTTTTGGGACCTCTAAGCCTCGTTTGGAGTTCCCAAATCAGAAGCATTTTGAAAATTTGATTCTTAAGAAATGGGAAAGACCTAGCCGGCTTCCCGGTGTTCCTCAGGGATGAGATAGGAAGTATACCTTTCCGGTGGACGCGGTGAAGCACTGGTCGTCCCCTCCCGAGGTCAATGCGCCAGTTCTGGGATTGTCCAACACATCTGTGGTGCACTCTCCAGACGCCACCACGATTAAAGATGGTGAGGACCGACGTATTGATCTGATGGCTTGCCATGCCTTTGCTAACGTGGGTTCAGCCTTGCGGCCTGTTTGTGCTTCTGCACTCACGGTTGTGGCTACCAGGTCTGTGGTTAGGGGCCTGTTGAGTGGTTCCCAGCTGGACCCAGCCAGCGATGAATTTGCAGCGCTTATGCGGTGTGAATTGTTCATGACCTTTGTCTTGTCTGCCTTGGATGACACAATATGTATGTGTAGCAGAACCTCTGCGTTGCTTGTGGCTATACGACGCTTTGTTTGGTTGCGTTAGTGGGCAGCTGACATTGCGGATACAAAGTCACTTACAGGGCTACCCTTTCTGGGTTTGGAGATAAATTGGATTCAGTAGCGAAAGGAGGATAGCTACCGCAACGCAGGAAGCAGCGTCGCTCCTTTCGGGGGGCAGGCTCCTTTAATCCTTCCTTTCGCAGTTCCAGAGCAGGCAGAGGAGCTGCCTTCTCTACCTTCAGAGGTGATTCCTGGAGCAGAGGCAGAGGACGGGCCCGTCCAGGACCTGTCTGGGGTTCCAAGCCCGCTGCCAAGCCAGCTCAGCACCAGCAGTGTTCACCAAGGTGCTGGCGGGTATAATGGCCCTTCTCAGAGCCCAGGGCATTCGCATTGTGCCGTATCTGGACGACCTTCTCATTACGGCATCCTCTCTGACAGGCGGAGCTAGACACCAGGATGGTGGTGTCAACGCTGGAGAGGTTCGGCTGGGTGATCAACCATCCCAAGTCTTCTCTCTCCCCGTCAAGGGAGATTGCATTTCTGGGCATGAATCTGGATACCATTCAGACCAGGGTGTTCCTACCTCAGTCGAAGGTGCAGATGGTTCAAGATCTGATACGTCTTCTTCTGTCCAACCCTCGCCCATCTATCCGGTTAGGGATGAGGCTGGTGGGGTTGATGGTTGCTTCCTTCGAGGCAGTCCCTTTTGCTCAGTTCCACATGAGGTCGCTCCAGCTCCATCTACTGTTGGCCTGGGACAGATGTCCGCTGTCATTGGAATCTTCTGAGGGGCAGGTCTTTTCTGACCCCTTGTTGGGAGACGGTCACCACGGATGCCAGCCTGTCGGGCTGGGGGGGTTTCTGGAAGGGGCATCAGTTCCAGGGGTTGTGGGGTCCTCGGGAGGCCCACACCCCCATCAATGTCTTGGAGCTGAGAACTATTCGGTCGGTACTGTCACGTTTGACGCATCACCTCCAGGGTCAACCGGTTCAGGTTCGATCAATCGGACTGCGGTCGCTTACATCAATAACCAAGGAGGGACTCGCAGCAGGAGTGCCCTCAGGGAAGTTTCTCTGATTTTTGCATGGGCGGAGAGCAATGTTCCTTGCATCTTGGCAGTGTACATGCCGGGTGTGGAAAACGTGGAGGCGGACTCCCTGAGCAGGGGATCCTCTTGCCGAGGGGAATGGTCGCTCAACCACAAGGTGTTCTGGTCCCTTTGTCACAAGTGGGGGATTCCGGAGGTGGATCTCTTTGTCTCATGTCACAATCACAAGCTTCCTGCATTTGTGTCTCTGTCTCAGGATCCTCTGGCCCTGGCAGTGGACACCTTGTCTCTTGCCTGGAGGGATCTGGGTTTTCTGTACCTGTTTCCCCCTTCTCCATGATGGGCAAGGTGGTGCGCAAGCTGGCTCAAGAGGGTGCGCCAGCAATTCTGGTGGCCCCAAGGTGGCCAAGACAGGTTTGGTTCGCAGACGTCGTACGGCTGGCGGTAGATCAGTACAGGTTGTCCCTGTTTCCGGATCTGATCACTCAAGGTCAACTTTGTTACCCCAATTTACAAATGCTGGCTTTGACGGCGTGGCTGCTGAAACCTCCATCTTAAAAGAAGAGGGTTTGTCTGATGCTGTGATTCAGACACTTGTCTAGGGCTAGGAAGAGATCTTCCTGTAACATCTACTACAGGACTTGGAGGTCCTATATTGATTGGTGTGAGGCTAGGGCCTTGCAGGGTGTTTTCGATCCCTAGGATTTTGGATTTTCTTCAACATGGTCTGGACCTGGGGTTCCAGCTTAGTACCTTGAAAGGGCAGGTCTCTGCCCTGGCGGTCTTCTTTCAAGGGTCCTTTGCTCTTCATCCTTTGGCTTAAACTTTTTTCCAGGGGGTCACTCTTGTGCGGCCCCCTCGAAAACCTTTGTTGCCTGTTTGGGATTTGAATTTGGTTCTGTCAGCCCTCCAGGGGCCTCCTTTTGAGCCGGTGCAGGATGTTGCACTTTCTATGCTCACACAAAAGGTCGCCTCTGTTCGACATGTCTCTGAGTTGGCGGCTCTGTCCATTCAGGCCCCTTACTTTGAAAGTCTTTCGCTTTAAGTCAGATTTTCTTCCTAAGGTGGTTTCTGCCTTCCAATCAGGATGTGGTTCTTCCTTCCTTGTGTCCTAAGCCTAGCAATGACAAGGAGAGGGTCCTGCACTCTTTGGATGTAGTTCGTTGTGTGAAGTACTATTTGGTGGCTACTTCTCCCTTTCGTAAGACGGACGCCTTGTTCGTGGTGCCCTCCAGGCCCAGGAAGTGTTTGGCGCCCGCCAAGTCTACCATTAGTAAATGGATACGTCGGGCCATTGCTGGGGCCTATTCTGCCAAGGGGAGGGTTCCCCCTTTTCAAATCACTGCTCATTCTACTCGTGCTGTTAGGGCTTCCTGGGTTTTCCAGCACCAGGCCTCTGTTGAACAAGTTTGTAAGGCTGCTACTTGGTCTTTTGTTCATACTTTTTCCAAGTTTTATAAGGTTGATGTGCGGGCCTCAGCGGATGCTGTTTTTGGCCGCAAGGTTCTGCAAGCTGCAATGGTTTAAATTGGTGCATTATTGCCTTTTTGGGATCCCCATCCTTGTTGGACACTGCTATTGGATGTCCCATATGCCATTAATCTTGGAAGCGGGGTGTGTGACATACTTGGAATGTATTTTAAGTATGTCACACACCCCGCTTCATCCCGCCCTGATTTTTTCTGGATCCTCTATATGGTGAACCTTGTTTGGTTATTTAGTCTTTTATTGGCTCTTCCTGGTCCTCTTACTGCTTTCCTATACTGGGGAATGTGTGGGAGGTATTTATGGACCGGGAGGGGCTCCTTTTTTTTCTAGTCATCTCTGCAGAAGTTCGCCCTCTACTGGACATAACCCATATGTCATTAATCTTGGAAGCAGGGTGTGTGACATACTTATAATACCCATTTTAAAGGTAAGTAATCACAAAATGGTATTTTGTTTGAGTTTACCTTAAACCAGACCCAACACAGTTGGAAAAGTAAACTTCCCAAAACTCATCTGTCACAGCCAAGCCCAACCACCTCTTGATTACAGCAATTGGCTGGAGGGCAGGACCTGTCTCCGGCAACAAATGCCTTGGGCTACTCATTTAAAGTGGCATACAATGCATTTTGACATTTTATACCATTGTTATGTTCCATTTGCACGGAGCGATTATCAAGCGAGAAAATAATTGATCTGCTCATGTAAACACAACATTAGTTACAGAATTCAGTGAGCATTGGGAATTGAAACAGGATGACATCCCTGTGGCAACTAATAATGTAATATTCTTGATACTTGTAGCATGACTTATAAATGTTAATAAAATGTATGCTTGCTGAACATGGCCTAAACTCTAAGTGTTTGAACGGCATACTATCTTAATTTACCTAAAGAGGGTCGACTACCGTCCCATAGTCTATTAGACTTGTCCCCTGTGATCAGCACATCCCATCCCACATTATGTTACCTTATAGAGAGGGAGACCACTGTCCCTAGTGTCTTTAATGCTTTAAGGCCAGTGGTCTCCTCTGTGGGGCATCACGATATAGGGGGGTTGCGACGATTGTGAAAGAGGTAAGCCTAGCAGCCACTCACATAGTGGCGCATTCTAAATCAGGATGTACTTGGAATGAGGAACAGAACATTTCATTCCGAAAGTGTGTTGGACGAATGCTGCAGAAGTGGTCACTTGTGAGTTACACCATGTATCCCTATTGAGCTTGGCCCACTAGTGTGCCATAGGGATTCCAAACACAAAGGAAACCTTGCTCTGATTATAAACCATATTCAATTTGGATGCCCACTAAAATCACAGCTTGCTCAAATATCAGCCTATTCTAAGTATACAGCACGTCCTATTCCAGAATAATCCTTACTCCTGGGTTATACATCCACAAGATGGAACTAGACTGCAGAGACAGAAAAGTGGCTCCTTCCAGCCCCTTATATACCAGGGACCTCCCACAAAGTGGTGTATGTATTACTGTGCATTTGGTTGATATACACTTTATTTGTGTTATTCCGCCTTGTTTTTGCTATTACAGCGCGCTTGTACAACGCTCCGCGGATGGCGGCGACATCGCCTCGGGCACTGCTGCGCCATCATTGGCTGGCCTTGTCATGTGGTTGCGTTTTCGTGCTCTTCGGGGGGGCGGGCCTTGCGGATGACATTTTCTGCATCACTGTCTCCGCAGCCCGCCCCTCGAGGTATATGCAGGCGCCATTTTGATGCTGCTTTGCTGCGTGTCTGGCGTCCCCTTTCGTGGTCCGTAAGTGCCCCTGCGGGCTGGCTTATTTTTCATTGTATTCCACTGCATTGCTTACGGGCTCTTTTTTTTGTGTCTTGCAGGCGGGTCAAACTTTTAAGTGGTTTCTCCCGGTCATATCCACTCTATTTTGCGTAACTCCTTATTGGAGGGCGATTGTCATCTATTGTCTCCCACTTCCCTAGCAGGCTATTGGGGCATCCCGGGTAGCTTATTAAGCGTCAATCCCGATTGGCCTGTTGTGCCACAATAATCCTCATATGGAGGCTTCACAGGATAATGTGCCTGAGGTTCCTTCGGGACAAGCCCGGCTGCGTGTGGGGTGGCCCCTATCGGTGATGATGTCAGGGTTTGTGTACCCTGCACCCGGCAGGCGTTTGCGCTGATATCTGAGTTACCTGTGGCTGGGCCTGCGCCCATGGGCTCACCTACCCCCCCACGCTTACATCTGACTCCCAGTGAATACCAGGGGGGAGTCTCAACCTGATTTGGCTACTCGGGTGGCCAGCATTGAAAGGCATATTGCTGGGTCTGGTCCGCTTAAGGCTACTGCTAAGCAGCGGCATTTAGCACCCGGTGTTACCCTCTTTCCTATGGAGGCTGAGGAATTTTTTGATGCTACTGGTTATACCCCCCAAGAAGAGGGGGAATTATTTTCTGATTCAGAATCATCTGAGGAACAGCCTAAAGGTTATGCTGCCGGTTCTGGATCTGAACCATGATCCTCAGGTGACACTGATAGGCTTTTGGCTCAGATATTTGAAGTGCTTTGTATTTCCCCTCCTGCTGCGGCCCCTCAGCAGCAGGGGGAGCTGTTTCATACTGTTAAACCATGCTGGGAGATTCCTGAGCAAACTCACTTTAATAATCTTGTGTCTAAAGAGTGGGAACGGCCTAGCAAGCTTCCCGGGGTACCAAAGAATTGGGATAGCAGGTATCCCTTTCCCGCTGATGTGGTTAAGCGTTGGTCATGTCCTCCCGAAATGGATGCACCAATTCTGGGGTTATCCAACACATCTGTCATGCATTCCCCTGACACTACTACCCTGAAGGATGGGGAGGACAGACGCATGGACCAGCTGGCCTCCCATGCCTTTGCTTGTGTGGGGACCACGCTGCGTCCTGTCTGTGCCTCTGCCATTACTGCTGTTGCTATCCAGATCCTGCTCAAGGGTATCTTAGATGGAGCCCCTGAGGATGCGAGTGGTGAAGAATATTCAGCTCTTATGCGCTGTGAGACTTTTGTTGCATATGTCCTTTCTGCCCTGGATGATACCATTAGAATGTGTGGCAGGGCCTCTGCCTTGTTGGTGGCCATACGCCGCTCTGTCTGGCTGCGCCAGTGGGCAGCTGTCAACGCTGGCAAAAAGGCTCTCATTGCTTTTCTCTTTAAGGGGCTGCTCTTCTTTGGGGAACGTTTGGACTTGTTTGCCAAGGGAGGCAAGTTACCTCAGCGTAAAAAGCAGTCCCGGCCCTTTAGGGGTTCAGGTGCCTTTTCCCCCTCTTTTCGTGGATCCAGAATGGGACGGGGAGCTTCCTTTGCTGGGGTCCTTTGCTCATGTCTGGAGACGTCATGTCTCAGACCTGTGGATTCAGGAGGTAGTGTCCTCCGGTTACAAGATAGTTTGTAGCCTGGTCGCCCCCAAGATTCATCAGATCCCGGATTCCTCAAAACTCCCTGTCAGCTCAGGGTCTTTCCTTGGCTGTCCAAAACCTGCTAGAATTGGGGGTCATTTGCCGGGTCCCCTTAAGGGAGAGGGGCAAAGGTTACTATTCCAATCTTTTCACTGTTCCCAAAAGAGACGGATCCATCAGATCTATCCTGGATGTAAAGCTCCTCAACAAATTTGTCAGGTTCAGGCATTTTCGCATGGAGACTCTGCGCTCTGCTGTAAATTCACTACGCCCGGGGGACTTCATGACCTCTGTAGACATCAAGGATGCTTACCTTCACATACCTATCTTTACAGGTCATCATAGATTCCTCAGGTTCGCTATGGAGGATCAGCACTACCAATTTGTGGCCTTGCCCTTCGGTCTCACCTCGGCTCCCAGGGTATTCACCAAGGTGCTGGCAGGTGTGATGGCTCTGCTGAGATCTCAGAGCATTCACATTCTTCCCTATTTGGACAACATCCTCATCACTTCTCAGACCCTCCAGCAGGCAGAGCTGGATACCCAGCGGGTGGTGTCCACGCTGGAGTCATTCGGCAGGGTGATCAACCACCCCAAATCCTCCCTGGCTCCTTCCATGGTGAAGTCCTTCCTGGGAATGACTCTGGATACTTCTCAGGTCAGGATCTTTTTTTCCTCAGCAGAAGGTGGAGAGTCTTCAAGTGCAAGCACAGCTCCTTCTATCTCTTGTCCATCAGGCAGGGAATGCAGATGGTGGGCCTGATGGTGTCTTGCTTTGAGGCGGTTCCCTATGCTCAGTTTCACATGAGACCTCTTCAACTTCACCTCTTGTCAGTATGGGATCAGGACCCTATGTCCCTGGATCAGGTTTTTGTTCTGTCCCCTCTGGCCAAGCGGTCTCTCTCGTGGTGGCTGGACTCAAGGAACCTGTTGGTGGGCAGATCCTTTCTGGCCCCTTACTGTGAGACAGTCACCACGGATGCCAGTCTGACAGGTTGGGGGGGCTTTGGAAATCCCTGAAGAAATTCCAGGGTCAGTGGGGCTTTCAGGAGGCCCACACCCATATCAACATTCTGAAGTTGAGGGCGATCAGGTTGGTTCTCGCGCACTTAACCCCTCCCTGTCCCAGGACCCTCTGGCCTTAGCCACGGATGCCTTAGCAATGTCTTGGAAGAGCTTTCAGCTCCTCTGTGTTCCCTCCGTTTCCTGTGCTGGGAAGGGTGCTGCGCAAGATAGCTCAGGAAGGGGTGCCAGCCATCCTGGTGGCCCCCTGTTGGCCAAGAAGAGTGTGGTTCGCGGACATGGTGCAGTTGGCAGTAGATCAGTACGCCCTGCCCAGGGTTCCGGATCTGCTCACTCAGAGGCAGCTACGCTACCCCAATTTACAAACGCTGGCTTTGACGGCCTGGCTGCTGAAACCTCCATCTTGATGGAGAAGGGGTTGCCTGCTTCTGTTGTTAATACCATGATCAGGGCTAGGAATAAGTCCTCTTCTTCTATCTACTATAGGGTTTGGCGTACTTACATTGACTGGTGTAAGTCTAAGTCGCTTCCCTGTAATTTCTGCAACATGGTTTGGACCTGGGTCTTCAAGTCAGTAATCTGAAAGGTCATGTTTCTGCCTTTAAAAAGAAGAAATTTCTTCTAAAACCGCGCAAAAAATATTACAGTGAATTATAATTAAATTAAATCATATTATAAAGGCAGTCCTTTCTTCCGCTGGAGTTGATAAGACCGTATTGGTGCAGTCTTCAAACAATAGTAATTTTTGTGTATTAAAACACTAATAACTCTGCTGGGAATATTAATAATAAAATATTTCAATCATCAGCAACACCTTCAGTGTAGAAAAAAATGTCAAGCTTTGTGAATCCCAACACCTCTTATGGTTAAATCACGTACCAGATTCCTTAGTAAGATAATGCCACAAGTATAACTTCTCTCAAGGGACACTTTAGAATAAACAGCAGATGGAATCTTCACAGGTATCAATGAATTAATCAGCATTTACTTCCTCCATAAAACCAAATGGGAATCCAATATAATATAGGTACTTCTTTAGGGATCAATCCCCTCCAATTGAGCAATTCACATGTGAAAAAATTAGACTAACATAGCATAAGATCCTTAAAATACTGGGCTGCCTGCCCACTTTTAATAGTTGCTTACCAGAACACAAAAAGTAACTTGCATATCACAATTAGACGCTGATCCAGTGTTGTAAGCCTTCAGATAATTTCCCTTAAGTGAGATCAGGCTGCTCTCGCAGCTGAGGCCAGCCTTTGCAGCGCTGAGCAACTCAATGAAGCAGATACCGCACTCAACCCCCTCGGCCGCCGGGGTAAAGAGCACTTGCTGTCTCACCTATTCCTCCTTGCTTCTAGCAACGTAATGACGCTCTCCCACATAGGCCACGCCCAATGCGCTTCATCGTTCTAAAACAACTTACTCATGGGCTGCGTGTCTGTTGGAAAGCGTCTGTCTATATAATTCAAAAGTAGTCAGGTGATCAGGGTTATTAACCCTCTCGGTATTCAAATCACTTCAAACGTAGTCAGGTGATCAGGGTTATTAACCCTATCGGTATTCAAATCAATACTTCCTAGGGAATTTAGAATGTCAATTCTGTTACAAATGTATCTATACAAAGGGGATTATCTGCAGTCTCACCTCCACAATAATAAAACATTTTAAAAAATATCCAATACACAATATTCAAAACTAAACATTTAAAAGCATTAGCAAATTTATACATTAAATTTGGAGGCTGACTCTGTAAGTGGCTGCTTGGAAGTGGTGCGTTAAAGCAGGAGTTCTGAAGCTGTAAGTATCTGCCTTGATTTCTTATTGTTATTTTAAGTGTTGTAAATTCTACACTTGGTGTTCCCACAAATTGATACAATGGGTTCCATGCCTAGCAATGCTGTCCAGTGTACATCTTGTGCTATGTATGCACTTCTTGATCAGTCGGTCGATGGTGGATATATATGCCCCGGATGTCTGCAAATCGCTGATTTGGAAGCCGTGATTCACGATCTAAATAAGCAATTGGCAACACTGAGAGACATTTTTATCATGCAAAAGAGTCTGGATCTCACTGATCTGGCACTCCATGGGTCAGGGGAGGGGGAGGGTGATAGTATGGGGGGAGAGGAAAAGCAGGAAAATGAGGCAGCTAGCTGGATAACCGTTAGAAGGCAGGGTAGGGGTAAAAGTTACAGGGAGGCTAGCCCTGAACAGGCACCTCCAAACAAGTTTGCCCGGTTGGCAGATGAGGAGGATGTTAGCTCAGGGATGACACGGCTGCAGCAAGACACATCTGTCGGCTCCAGTAAGAAAGGGAGGGGAAATGGGAGAACAGGGCAGGCAAGACAGGTGCTGGTAGTGGGTGACTCTATTATTAGGGGAACAGACAGGGCAATCTGTCACAAAGACCGGGATTGCCGAACAGTGTGTTGCCTTCCTGGGGCAAGAGTACAGCATGTAGCGGAGCGGGCTGACAGATTGTTGGGAGGGGCTGGTGTGAACCCAGCGGTCATGGTGCATATTGGCACAAATGACATAGGAAGAAGTAGGTGGAAGGTCCTTTAAAAATGATTTCAGGGACTTAGGCCGTAAGCTTAAGGCAAGGACCTCAACTGTAGTATTCTCAGAAATACTACCAGTACCAAGAGCCACACCAGAGAGGCAGCGGGAGTTTAGAGATGTAAACAGGTGGCTCAAAAATTGGAGTAAAAAGGAGGGGTTTGGGTTCTTAGAGAACTGGGCCGACTTCACAGTAGGCTACAGGTTCTTTGGCTGGGATGGGTTGCACCTCAATGGGGAGGGTGCATCTGTTCTGGGGGAGAACACTGGGGGGGAGGGTAAAAGCAGTTACAAAGGGGAAGTTAGGAAAGAAAGTGACAGTGGGTGTAGACATGAAACTGGGGGTGGAGAGGGGGGAGGGGTTAGCACATCTAGCGGGAATAAGGGCAATATACACAATTATCAAAATTGTCATAAGCATTTGAAATGCATGCTTACAAATGCTAGAATCTTGACTAATAAAATGGATGAACTAGAGCTGATAATAACAGAAGAGCAATATGATATAGTGGGGGTAACAGAGACCTGGCTGAATGAAAGCTATGACTGGGCAGTAAATTTACAGGGATACTGTGTGTTTAGGAGGGACCGTAACAAACGCAAAGGGGGTGGAGTCTGCTTAATTGTAAAATCCTCTCTACATCCTGCTCTGCGGGAGGATATATGTGAGGGGAATGACCATGTGGAGTCTGTATGGGTAGAAATACATGGAGGGAGAAACAAAAATAAAATACTGATGGGGGTTTGCTATAAACCTCCAGATATATCCGAATCCATAGAAAATATGATGCTAAGGCAAATAGATATAGCCGCTAAACTAAATGAGGTAGTGATTATGGGGGACTTTAACTACCCAGATATAGACTGGGATCCTGAAACATGTGTTTCGCATAAAAGTAATAGTTTTTTATCTAAAACAAAAGATGGCTACCTTTCCCAACAAGTACAAGCTCCAACAAGGGGGAAAGCCATACTGGACCTAATACTAACCAATGTACCAGACAAAGTAATAAAGGTACAGGTTGGGGGACACCTTGGAAGCAGTGATCATAATATCATTAATTTACAATTAGCAGTCACTAGGGTGCCTTATCAAGGAGCCACAAAAACGCAGGACTTCAAAAAGGCAAAGTTTGACCAACTTAAAGATGCCCTACACTGCATTGACTGGGAAAATGTCCTTTAAAAACAAAAGCATGGACGCTAAATGGGATACTTTCAAAGGAATACTTAATTTTCATTGTGACAGATATATACCTTACAGGAATAAAACTATTAGACACACATGTAAACCGATGTGGCTAAATAAAAAGGTTAAGGGGGCAATAAACAACAAAAAAAAGGCATTTAAACGTTTAACCCTTTAAATGCCAAGCACGTAGTTTCTACGTGGTTGCTTCTCCTACCGTTAAGTGCCAAGCACGTAGAAACTACGTGCCTGGCATTTCCCCCAAACAGTTAAAAAATAGAAAAAAAAACACTTACCTCCGGTATCCCCGTGAAGCTTGGGGTCCCCTCTTCCTGCGGGGGGCATCCGATCGCCCCCCCGTCGTCCTCCGTCTTCAGGGGGGGGCCCGAAACGAGCCGCCCCCCCCCCCCCCCCGTTTCCAGCGCTGACATCGGCGCTGTAAAAAAAACAAAAAACAAACTGTCATTTACTCACCTCCGCGCCCGAGCCTTCTGTCCGGGTCTCCTCTTCACCAGGGGGGGGTCCGATCCCCCTCCTGGGCTGCGCAGTCTTCAGGTGAGAACCCTCTTCCGGGTCCTCACCTCTTGTAATGGCGGCGATGGCCGCCGCCGCTTAGCTCCGCCCATTGTGGGAGGAGCGGGATGACGTCATCCCGCTCCTCCTATACCCCCTCCGAGCTCCGGCATCTGTCAGATGCCGGTGGTGATCGGAGCAGGGCGGATGTCAGCCGAGGAGGCTCCGATCGGAGCCCCCTCGCCTGTCACCCGCCCTGCGCCGATCACTACCGGCATCTGTCAGTGACAGCGGCGCGGGACAGACAGCGGCGAGGGACGTCGGATCGGAGGTGAGTACAGTGTAAAAAAAGAAAAATAAAGATTTTTTTTGTCTGTGTGATTTTTTACTTTTAACCCCTTGTGAACTGGTAAGGGGTCCATGACCCCTATACCAGTTCACAAGGCTGGGGGGATGGCAAGCCACCTGCGCTAGCGGGTGGCTTGCCATTAACCCCTGGCACCCCCATTACCTGCCTCCCCAAAGGCCAAGGGGGGGCAGAAGAGCCCCGCCCACATAGGCTATGTGGGCTCGTAGGCTGCAGGGTGGGGGGGCCACAAAAGCTGGCCCCCCCCACTCTGTGCCTACAAGCCCCCATAGCTGGTCCCGGGCTGGTTACTTTGGGTAAGGGGGACCCCACGTCAATTTTTTTTTTTTTTTTGATAAGGGTTTTTAACCCTTAAAAATCAAAAAAAAAATGGGGTCCCCCTCCCCTGGGAGGGGGGACTCTATGTCATTTTTTTTTTGATTAACCCTTTGTGTTCTGTCATCCAGCAGCTATAAAAGGCTTCTAGCAAGTGAGCAGAAGCCAGTGATCGCCGAGGGACAGAGTGCTCCAGGATGGATGGGAGGTGAGTACAGTGTAAAAAAAAAATAAAAATTAATAAAATATTTTTTTCTCTGCTTGTGTCTGTGTGATTATTTACTTTTAACCCCTTGTGAACTGGTAAGGGGTCCATGACAAGGCTGGGGGGATGGCAAGCCACCTGCGCTAGCGGGTGACTTGCCATTAACCCCCGGCACCCCCATTACCTGCCTCCCCAAAGGCCAGGGGGGGGGCAGAAGAGCCCGGGCCCACGGGCTATGCGGGCTTGTAGCCTGCAGGGCCAGGTGCCACAAAAGCTGGCCCCTGCGCCCTGTTCCTACAAGCCCTGCATAGCTGGTCCCGGGCTGGTTACTTTGGGTAAGGGGGACCCCACGTCAATTTTTTTTTTTTTTTTTTTTAAGGGTTTTTAACCCTTAAAAATAAAAAAAAATGGGGTCTCCCTCCCCTGGGAGGGGGGACCCTATGTCATTTTTTTTCTCGATTTAACCCTTTGTAGTGTGGATGGTAGTTGTATTTTTTTTGTGAATGTTATAAAATACTTGTTTCAGTTAGGGGGGTCTCCTGGGCAGGAACAGGGGGCTACCGATAAATATGTGGTACCGTTCTAATCGGTAGAAATGGGGCTTTCACATGCAATATGATTTTCCTTAATAAAATACATTTTTTATTTAAAATAAAGGAGTCAATTTTCTAAAAAAAATTTTTTATTTATTTATTATTTTTACTTAATAATATTGTAAAAAAATTTCATGTTAAAGCCTAAACTCTGCTGCAAAAAAATATATATATAATTTTCCTGAAAGTTCCAGCAAAAATGGCGCAAAACATGACGCAAAATGGGGAAAAATGGCCTGTCAACAGAGGGTGACAAAATCTCAAGTAGGCTGGCAATTAAAACGGTTAATAGTACCTATGCATGTTGGGTATTGTTCTGTTCGGGGGACCTTGCGCTTTCAGACTTAGCTTGTTTTTTCTGGTTTGCATATTTATATTTTAGGAAAAGGTGTTTTTTATTCAGCTTTTTTATAAATTTTTTAGGGAAACCCTGCGCAAACAAAGAATTCTTTGAGGGATTACTTCCAGAAAGATGAGCCCACTACAACAAGCTGGGTACCCTTAGAAAGCTTAACGTGTGTACTTTCAGGGAATATATGGTTTATGGGGGATATTCCAAATGTCAAGGGTTGTTTTGGTTGAAAAATCGCAAGGTGCGCACTTTGTCTGCAGAGCTGAAATTTTCAAGTAAAATTACCGTTACGCACATGCTTTACTTTGGGGTGTTTTCCAACTCTTCCCTTGACAGTAGCTATGCATGTTGGGTATTGTTCTGTTCGGGGGATGTTGCGTTTTCAGATTAAACTTGTTTTTTCTTGTTTGTATATAGTTTTTTTAGGAAAATGTGGCTTTGATTCTGCTTTTTTTATCCTTTTTTTAGGGAAACTCTTTGCAACCAAAGAATCCATTGAGGGATTACTTTCAGAAAACTATGGCCACATCAACAAGCCTGGTACAAATAGAAAGCCTGAGGTGTGTACTTCCAGAGAATATATAGTTTGTTGGGGGTATTTCAAATGTAAAGGGTTGTTTTTCTGGAAAAACTGCAAGGTGCGCATATTGCAAAGCATGGTTGTACTTTTTCTGAAAATCCCCTAAAGCGCTGTTTCAGTTTGGGGGAGTCTCCTGGGCAGGAAAGGGTGTCTACCTATACATATGTGGTACCGCTGTAACCGGGAGAAATTGGGATTTCACACGCAATAAGATTTCATTGACAAACTTACATTTTTTATTACAAAAAAAACTACAATATGTAAAAAAAATTTTTTTTTTTTTTTTTTTGCACATATTTCGCCCAAAAATATTGAGAATACACCTAAAAATGACAAACAAGACATTTCATGTTAAAGCCCAGACTCATTTTCCTGGGAAATCCCTGGAAATCCCTTCAAAAATCACATTTGAACATGGGGAGCGCAAAATAGTGCAAAATGGTCTGGCAACAGAGTGTGACAAAAACTCCAGGTAGGCTGGCAGCGAAAGGGTTAAAGCAGGAAGGGACAGCGGAAGCATTAAAAAAATATAAAGAAGAAAATAAACAATGTAAACAACAGATAAGGGCAGCTAAGCTGGAGACAGAAAGACTGGTCACGAAAGAGAGTAAAACTAACCCCAAATTATTCTTTAGTTACATAAACCGTAAAAGGTACAAACCTGAGGGTGTGGGCCCCATGAATAGCAAGGAGGGGACCCCTATAGAGGGAAATGAGGAGAAAGCAAATTTGCTTAACTTCTTTGCTTCTATATTCACAAAAGAATTTGACATGCCGAGTGAAATGCAGGGGAATAACCAAAACCCTCCATCAAATGTCACTGGTCTAACCAAGGAAGAAGTCCAGCACCGTCTCAAGCAGATAAAAATCGATAAATCACCGGGACCAGATGACATACATCCTCGTGTTTTAAGGGAGTTATGTACAGTAATAGACAAGCCGTTATTTCTAATATTTGTGGATTCCATAACTACAGGGTCTGTTCCGAGGGATTGGCGCATGGCAAATGTGGTGCCAATATTCAAAAAGGGATCTAGGGGGGAAACCTGGGAACTACAGACCGGTAAGCTTAACATCTGTGGTGGGCAAGCTGTTTGAAGGTTTCTTAAGGGATACTATCCTGGAGCACCTTGGGGAAAATGACCTTATTACTCCATATCAGCATGGATTTATGAGGAATCGCTCCTGCCAGACAAACCTAATCAGCTTTTATGAGGAGGTAAGTTCAAGATTGGATCAGGGGGAGTCATTGGATATCATATATCTTGACTTTTCTAAAGCATTTGATACCGTGCCACATAAAAGGCTGGTACAAAAGATGAGAATGCTTGGACTGGGGGAAAACGTGTGCAGATGGGTGGGAAATTGGCTTAATGATCGGAAGCAGAGGGTGGTTATCAATGGTACACACTCAGATTGGATCACTGTTACTAGTGGAGTACCACAAGGGTCAGTTCTGGGACCAATTCTCTTCAATATATATATAAATGACATTGGGTATGGATTAAACAGTAAAGTCTCAATCTTTGCAGATGATACTAAGCTGAGTAAAGTAATGAAAACAAAAGAGGACAGCAGGCAGCTACAAACAGATTTAGATAAATTGGAAGCATGGGCAGTTAAATGGCAAATGAAGTTTAACACAGATAAATGTAAGGTTATGCACATGGGAAGGAGAAATCTGTGTCATGATTACACATTAAATAAAGAAACACTTGGTAAAACAACAATGGAAAAGGACCTAGGGGTTTTAGTTGACAATAAGCTCAACTGTAGTAATCAATGCCAGGCAGCTGCTGCCAAGGCAAATAGGATCATGGGGTGCATCAGGAGGGGCATAGGTGCTCATGACCAGAGCATCATTTTACCCCTGTACAAGTCACTGGTCAGACCCCATATGGAATACTGTGTACAGTTCTGGGGACCTGTGCTTAAGAAGGACATATCAGAACTGGAGCGCGTTCAAAGAAGGGCAACAAAGTTAATAAAAGGAGTGCGGGGGCTAGAGTACCCGGAAAGATTGTCAAAGTTAGGTTTATTTAGTCTAGAAAAAAGACGATTGAGGGGTGATCTAATAACTATGTATAAATATATTCGGGGTCAATACAAAGATCTGTCCCACAATCTATTTATACCATAACCCGGGGGCATCCACAATCTATTTATACCATAACCCGGGGGCATCCACAATCTATTTATACCATAACCCGGGGGCATCCACTAAGGTTAGAGGAAAGGTGCTTTCTCCACCGACATAGGAGAGGATTCTTCTCTGTAAGAGCAGTGAGACTATGGAACTCGCTGCCAAAGGAGGTAGTAATGATGGATACAGTAAAAACGTTCAAAAGTGGCCTTCATGCCTTCCTGGCATGTAATAACATTTCCAGCTATGGCTACTAGACCACTGGAAGGAGATAAACAGGCTGAACTGGATGGACTAAAGTCTTTATTCAGCCTTACATACTGTGTTACTATGTAAAGGAAAATATAAAGTTATTTAAAATTACTACAGTTTCCAACAATGATTACTATTTTTGGCACTAAGGGCCTAAATAACCCAAACAGACTAAATAATATCTAGTTATATGTATATATACAATTTTTAAAAATATAATTAATTTTCTCCAATAAAACAATTTAAGTCAAACTCAATATTTAAGCCTTTAGGAGCCATTGTTTTTAAATTAAAAATCCACTTTGACTCTAGTTGTGATAATTTCCTCATATGGCTACCCCCTTTAAGGGTTTTTTTGGGGGTATCAACTGCCCAAAATCTGAGAAATGCTGGATCACTATTATGGATCTCTTTAAAGTGTGAAGAGACGCTGTGTGCCTCATATCCTCTTTTTATGTTGTACACAGAGTCAGAGAGCCATTTTCTTCCAGAGATCTTTTTCTCAGCATCATCTGGTCAAGACCTTCTTCCAGGGGGTTTCTCACGTGCGTCCCCCGTGTAAGCCTATGTTACCAGTCTGGGACTTGAACTTGATCTTATCTGCCTTGCAGGGCTCTCCCTTTGAGCCTGTGCAGGAGGCTCCATTGTCCATTCTTACGCTTAAAGTTGACCAACACCCTGAGGTGATCGGCCCGGGAATCTATAAGATTCCCGGGCCGATCACCTCACACACCGCGGGACATCCGAGATCGGGATGTCCTGCGGGGTGTAAACCCCCCAAAACCCCCGAAAACCCTTACCTCTCCAGCCGCTGCTTCCGCCGCCTCACTCGCGCTCCTCTAGACGTGCCCGCGCCGGCCGTCTCTGAATGGCCGGCGCGGGCACGCACACGTCAAGAGTGACGCGCGGGAGGCGCCGACGGGCAAGCTGCTTGTCTGTCGCTGTCAATCAGCTTGTCCGTCGGTGCCGATTGGACGGCGCGGCCACGTAGGAGCGTGGAGAGGTGAGTTTTCGGGGTGTTTGGGGGGGTTTCAGGCAGCGGGGCACCCCAAATCTGGGTGCCCCGGGGAAGTGGACCAATACCCAGGATAGTCAAAATCCTGGGTGTTGGTCCACTTTAAGGTAGTCTTTTTGGTGGCTATCACTTCTGTTAGGCGTGTTTCTGAGCTGGCGGCGCTTTCCATCAAGCCCCCTTACTTTGAGAGACACCAGGACAAGGTGGTGTTTCGTTTTAAGCCAGATTTTCTACCTAAGGTTGTTTCTGCCTTTCATTTCAATCAGTTCAATTATTGTTTTGCCTTCCTTGTGCCCTAATCCTAGTAACCCTAAGGAAAGAGTTTTACACTCTCTGGATGTTGTCAGGAACTTGAAGTTCTATTTGGTGGCTGCTGCATCTTTCAGGAAGACTGATGCTCTTTTTGTGGTCCCTTCTGGTCCTAGGAAGGGTTTGGCTCCGGCTAAGTCCACTATCAGCAAGTGGATTCGCCAGGCTGTGATTCAGGCCTATTCTGCTAAGGGGAAGAATCCTCCCTTCCGCTTTACTGCTCATTCTACTCGTGCTATTGGTGCCTCTTGGGCTTTTCAGCACCAGGCCTCTGTGGAGCAAGTTTGCAAGGCCGCTACTTGGTCTCCTGTTCATATCTTTTACAAGGTTGATGTTAGGGTCTCAGCTGATGCTACTTTCGGGCTCAAAGTTCTGCGGGAGGCAGTGGTTTAAACTTCCGCTGTTACTTTTTGGGGATCCCGCCCTACGTTATGGACACTGCTATTGGATGTCCCAGGAGTAAGGATTATTCTGGAACAGGACATGCTGTATACTTAGAATAATACAATTATGTGATTACTCACCTGTAGAATTGGTATTATATGTATACAGCACGTCCTGTTCCACCCCACCCTTGTTATCATTATTCTGTTACCTCTGTATGGCTATTGTTCAATTTTGATCTGGTTATAGTTCTCCCGGCTTCTTCTTAACTGCTTTTCAATACTGGGGAATTTGTGGGAGGTCCCTGGTATATAAGGGGCCAGGAGGAGCCACTTTTCTGTCTCTGCAGTCTAGCGCCATCTTGTGGATGTATAACCCAGGAGTAAGGATTATTCTGGAACAGGACGTGCTGTATACGTATAATACCAATTCTACAGGTGAGTAATCACAGAATTGTATTTTTTGTGCTCGTATTTACCAGAGATGTAGCATCCTGTAAATTCTGCCATTGTGTTTTATATTACAACTCGAAATGGTGTAGCCCCTGCTTGAATGGCAAATAAAACATGCTTTATTTAATGTTTTGTAACCTTTTATAGTAATTTGCTTTATGACCTCTTTTACAGAGTTATCTACAAAGCCTTCGAGAGCGTCAAACTGGCACTGGTACATCCATGAGCAGCCTCACCACCAACATGCAAACTGTTGTGGACATGGACTATGAATGTGGTTCCACTGTGCCGCTTACAGCCACCACACCTGTTATACAAGTCTGAGGATGCCACTTACATCCAGGAAACACATCCGCCTTTGCTGTGTGATCTGACCTTCAACTTTTATGTGCCTTATGTGTTACCTCTTCCTGCAGCCTACTTTGAAGTTGCTAATTTCCTCTTGAATTGGGTGGGCTCCTGCCATTTGGGAAAGAGAAGCTGCAGTCCGTTTGTTACAAATACATAAGTGTATGTTTTGAATGATTGTAATCCTGGCCTATTTATCTCCAAAACCTAAAATGTAAAATATGGCTGGAGTTGGGGCATAAATGTGCTTTTACTGGCGATGCTGCATAGTAAAAATGGAGTGAAAGCCATTTTGGGTGCTCCGCTGATCTAGCTGAAATCTGCCCACATGGGTTTCGCTCCACTTTAGGAAAATCAGTTAGGAAAAGTGTGGGGCCTGGTCTTGGAGCTGTATTAGCCATTAAATCACTGATCTGATCCTAGCAAGCAAGTTTTCAGGAAATTAACACAAAGAAACACAATCTGCGTTGGCTATGGATCCATGGGCCTCTAATATAAGACTGCATCTTCAATACACCTAGTATGTACACCTGCCGGATCTATACACCAGTTGGGTACATTCAGTGTCAGACTGGGGTGCCTGGGGCCCACACCCCATTTAGATGCAAGTATTACTGGCTTACATTCAGGGCCCATGCACAGAGATTATGCCAAACTGTATTGTCTGTGTGTATGTACGTGGTATGCCACAAATAAACTATACATAGTTCAGGTTTAGTGTTAAAGGCCATCAAAGGGGCCCATAGGGGTTTTTTCCTGAGTCTGGGTACATCGTAAAGCGAAAAAAAATGTATATATATAGTTGAGAAACGTGACAGCCCTTCCCCAGGGATTGTCTGGCAATCATCTGATGCTTCTACTAATCTACTAGTGTACGCAGAATGGCTAAAAAGAAGGTGGGTCTATTGATGGTAGATGCTCTTTACCTATTAGTCTGGACTTTTTCTACATTCAAGACCCCCAAAAGATTAACAGGTCATTTATTACAAAAACCCCATATATTCTGGCCTGATTTATGTGTGCATTGAGTTTTAGATGTGCTGACAATGTCTTTTAAAGAGGACTAAAACCCTGGGTGGCCAACCTTGGGTCTTAAAGACTTTTGGTCCAGGAGGTTTGCTGTCCCTGGGGCATCTAGATTTGCGATGCACCACATTCTGACACACCGCGTCTCCCCCCCCCCCGGGGATCTTTTGTACCTACGTTTGCTCAGTCTAGGCATCCATGCTGTGTTTGTCTTGTGGTTCCCTTGGGGTGCACGGGTAATTCCTGCTACCTCTGACCAGATCTGCCAGCTACAGTGAATATGCCCATCATGAAAGCTGGGGCCGAGCTGCACTTGCACCTTGATTGGAAGAATCAAGGGTGAACCACACATCTTCAAGGGTTTGTTCCACTTTTGTGTGCCAAGGAGGATCCTTGTCCACAGGGACTCGCTCACTCCATCATTGAGCCCTGCATAAGATGCATACTTGCCTTTTCCTAGTGGAGCTCCATTTCAAGGCTACAGGAAACATCTGCAAGTATGCAGTAGCCATGCCTACTCCAGTAGATGTGCGGTACTGCAGTGTATAGCCATTTCCTGGCCCCCCTTATGCACAGTTCAGGAAAAGAGGAGTATCCCAAATTTCATGCTTTGGACAGCAGGAGTAATTGGGTTAGGATGCTTGTAGACCTGGGCCATACCAGACGGAGGCTTCAGGTCCTCTTTAAAAAAAAAAAAAGACAGGAGCCACACCGCTAATCAGTTTAAGCTACAAATGAATGTGGTTTTGGGGAGAAATGCTTCTGTGGTGAAAATCATTCAGGCACCTTTCCTGTTTGTGTGATTAGATGGCAGATGAAATGGTCACAAAGGGGTGGTGGTACCTCCCCCCAGCTAATATAAGGATAAACCTACATTACAGAGGATACAGTTACTGAAGCCACATAAGTAAGCTATTGGGCTACAATCATTTACCTGTCTGCACAGAAATATCTTTTTCTCCTGATTTTATCTCCTAGTATTACAAATGCACACCAATGACACCTACTTATTCTTGAATAAACACAATGCATAATAATTAAGTACTAAAAATGTTAACATGTGCTTCTTCTTGGAATACAGTGTGTTTGCATCAGGGTACAAGCCTCTTAAAAAGCTCATTGCTGAATTTTTAATTTTTTTTAAACATAAAGACTTGAAATATAAAGGGACCAGGGAGACTATACTTAAACCAGACATTCAGCATCATTTAATAAAAAGCCCAAACTATTAAACTATTACCCAGCATCTAACATTAATATATTTTAAGTTTTTAGTTGCTTAATATTTCCCCCCCGCTGGGCTTCAACTCTGGTCAGGACTCTAGGATACGGGCGCCGCCATCTTGCCTCAGAAGCACCACATACTGAGGAGAGGTGTGAAACGCGTGCAGGGGGCGGGTTACAGAGTAGAGCTGGGGTCAGGAAAAGGACCGTGATCCCAGAATTCAGAGCTCCATAGTCCAGACAACACTTCTGTCTACAGGCAGCCTGAGACTCCATGGGCCGCCTTGGATGTTAAAAGGCTCAGAAAACGCAATAGGTGCAGGTAGGATGATTTTTAATGTGGGTAATCTGTATGTACAGGGTGGGGGAAATATACAAGATGGACTCTTATCCATGGTAAAGGTCCAATTTAATGTGGCCCAAAACAGTGTTCTCCCTACCCCACTGCTCTCCACACTAGGTTTTTCCATGGCCAAATCCACACCCCCCAGGAACTTTTGAGCTCCCCAGTTTTCTGCTCTGAAGAATGCCGGTTGACCTAACCCAGGCTGTTAGCGCCATCCCCAGGTTTCCAGGTAAGCACTCCCGCCCCCAGCCTATCTGACTGGCTGGGCGCAGAAGTGCGTCTTAAAGCGGTCCTTCACTCTGAATAAGAGTCTATCTTATATGTTTCCCACACCCTGTACATACAGATTGCTCACATTAACAATCATCCTACCTGCATCTATTGCATGTTATGAGCCTTTAAACATCCAAGATGGCGGCTTATGGAACATCAGGCAGCCTGCAAACAGGAAGTGCCTTCTGACTGTGCCGCTCTGCATTCTGGGACTGCTGACCTTTTCCTGACCCCAGCTCTGATCTGTCTGAGCATAGCACAGCTATAACCCGCCCCCCTGTACTTTATCCCACTCTCCTCTCCTCAGTAAGTGTGATGCTTCTGAGTCAAGATGGCGGCGCCCGTATCCTAAAGTCCTGAACAGAGTTGCAGCCCAGTGGGGGAAAGAATAATAAGTGACTAAAAACTTAAAATATATTAGTTTTAGATGCTTGGGAATCGTTTTATAAGGGTTTGGGCTTTTCAATAAATCATGGTGAAGGTCCGGTTTAACTACAAGGGAAGCAGATGCTGACTGACGATTTCTGCACTGCATTACTTAATTATTTGACTTGGTGTGTCTTGATTCAGAGCCCGGTGAGGATTCTCTCCTTTTTTAGGAGAGAAAACCGCCATTGACTTTCATTGTCTACCTGCTGTAAATTTTCACCTGGCTCTGAATCACCCCCAAGGTAGACAATAAAAGTGAATAGCAATTTCCTCTCCTAAAAAAGGAATGAGAATTCTCACCTGACTTTGAGTTGAGCCCTATGTGGCAGGATGGGCCTTTTCCACATGGACACCAAACTGAGCTAACTTCCCCTCCTCACAGCATATACAGAGCACTTCATTAGAGAGAGACTCATTGGGGGACAGTTAATAGCTACACACATGCTGAATCCTCAGCTCATCCAGGATTCTAAAGTGGGCAGCTATTTTCTGTCCCCATCATAAAGCACTTAAACCAAAACAACACCCATTTGTCCCAAAATTGGTGTTTCTAGCGCTGCTTCACCAGGCTGCCGGCAAACATATGACTGCGATGGCTAATCACAGTGTTTGAGTTCATCAGCGGACAGAGGAGAAAGTTAACATTTCTCTGGTTTAAGGGGTAAATGTGCGTTCGGGATGTGCCAGTGCCATTTTTGTGAAAAATGGGCGGTGGTCTGGTTTAATGTGCGGATTTGGCTACATTTTGACAATAGAGACATGCCAAACTAGGATGCCCCAGGGACGAGTCTTAAAAAGGACATGAAGTAATTTTTGACATTTAATCTGATTTTAAAGTGGACCATAATCCACCTTACTTCCTCCCCCGGGGGCATCTCAAACTGGCTTCGGCTGTAGTCCACCATTTAAAGCAACAACTACTGGGATACATTTTAAAAACAAGATGGCCACTCCTGAGCTTGCAGGCCACCTGCAAACAGGAAGCAGTGCTGGGCTTCCTGTTACTGTGCATTTCAGTTATGTCAGTTGGGAGAGAGAGCTCTAAAATGGCCGCTGCCTTTCTTTTCCAGTGCCAGGCTGTTGGTCCGGTTTAAGTGGCTCCTTTGGAGGATAACACATGTTTCTGGGACTGCAGCAACAGGTACATTTTATTAGAGGTTGTGTTTTACTATGTTGCTTTACTGTTTGCTTTACTCCAAATTTGAATCCCTTCCACTCCTATTCCTTAAAAATCGGTTTCACAGCATGGGGACTGTTCAGAACCAGAATTCACTTAATCTCCTTCCACATTTATCAGCTGCAGCCCACTAGTTTCTTTACCACATAAGGGCGTAATCCACTTTTCAAAGTTCTTCACATAAAATGGAAAATGTCTGGCTGCTCATATGCCTCCACCTAGTGTTGAAATGTGGGAATGACTCTTGATATCAGTTTTCCCAGGGGATTTATTACAGGTTACCTTAAAGTTACTAGGAATATGCTAAATAAAATAGGCCAAAATGTAACCTCTCAGGGCATTACAATTTGTAGTTGGAAATCCAACTTTTGAATAAATAGCTAAATGGGCAGTAAAGTAAAAAAAGCCTCCAGGTATGATCCCTTGCATTGTTAGAGGCTCCAGCAATCCTGTTTTGGGGTTCCTGTCTGGTTACCGGCGAGTATATGAGCTTCCACTGCCGAATGTATATGGCTGGTGTATGATCTCATGCAGCAAACCAATAAAGCCTGGCAGCATGGAAGAGGAACGGACCCCAGGCGGAGGACATGCTGTCTGTGCGACAATGAGTTTACAGGGACTGGTGAAGTACCTCAACAAAAAGCATTAAGTATACGGAATATATATATATTCTGTGCTCTTAGTGCCTTTTTGTAGCCTAAACTGCATTAGAGATAAATCTGGTATAGATGCCGAATTCAGTATGTTAGCACTGCCATCCACTAACCTGTGCTGCTATGTTTTTAATTTAGACTGGAGGGGCCTATTCTCCGCTGCACTAGACTGTTCTCTTACAGCCTTATTTATCAAGGGCTAGCTCCAGGTAGTGCCTCACTAGCGCCAGGTAGCGCCAGCTATCGGCGGCTACTGACTCCAGAATGCCAGGCGGCGGACACAATCACGCATTTATCACGCTAAATGAGGCTAGCGCCGGCGAGAGCGTCAGCTAGCGCGGGATTCATCATGTAGCCGACTGCAACGAACAGCGCTGCTACTAATCCCATCACAGCGCCAGGTATGACCTGTCGCTCCCTGGCGCTCTCCTATGCATTTCAATGGAGCAATCTTTAAATATTCATTTTTAATTTTTTGATTGAATTTTTAATTAATTGATTTTAAGGTTTTTTATTTTTTTTTCTTTTTTTTTTTTCTTTTTTAAATGGCATAAATTTTGTGAACACTTCGGCAATGTTATATATTTTTTTAAAGGTTAAAAAAAAAAAAAAAATTGTGCAGAATTGATATTACAGGTCTGATATTAATGTATTCATATTACAAAATGTTTCTAAAAACTTATGTAAATTTTACATCAAAAAATATGGTTGTTTGGGGGTTAAAAACTACTTTTAAGCCATCGCCGCCAGCGCTCTGGGGTTTAAACAAGCATTTTACAGCGTGAGAATTTTTTGAGCGTGATTTGATAATGAATATGCTGGGAGCCGTTCGCTCTGGCCATTCGCTGTCATGCGCACCCATACAGTGCGGAACCTGGCAAACAGCGACTCCTAACCACGTATTCAACATTAACGCACACCGACTGAGTCGCTGTCAACAAGCGAACAACGGGCAAGCACAGCTTGGCGCTGTGAAAATCACGCTACTGGCGCTCATCTGTCGCTACCTGGCGCTATTAATGAATCGGCCTCTTAGTATCCTCTGGTTACATTGGGTTAGTGCTACCCAGACAGAACCACGTGGAAACTGTCATTGCAGCCTTTTCTGCAGTCCAAAGGGAACTGTCTGGGCAGAAATCCTTAGCTCTTATCCTCTGCACCAACCTTTGCAGTCTCCCCTGAACTGAAACTTGCTCGATCTGGAATTTGGGACCCGCAACATGCAAACACCTTTGGATTCTTCCCCCACTGTTTACAAACCAACTAGTGAATAAGCATACCTCTACATTGGCAAAAACAACTTGGGTAAGTTGACTGTTAAATAACCTGGGTGGTAGATAAATACAGACACTAAGGCTGTAAAGAGACACTAACCACCATACATTTGTTAAGAAAAATACAATATCAACCTTTATTACATAAATATTGCACACAAAAGGGAGTAAATAAAGCCACTTATAATGAATCTTTTGGACTCCAGGGCCAGCCAAATGGGTAATGATGTTGCCCCAGAGTCGTAATCGCTGACTGCCCGCCGACCAAGTGCCCCACACTTACCAAGCTGCACTCCACCGCCTTATTCTAATGCAGCACAGAAAATGCATGCAGCGGCTTCCCCTCCTCCTCTGCTGTGCATGATCTCTATAGTCTTTGCTGTACACATCTGCCTGTTATATGTAGAGGTACTGGATGTGGGGGGGGGGGGGAATTCAATTACACTACTGGTTGTATTAAAGTGGCCCAAAACCTGGGATTTTGCTTCTGGCCCATCAGGTGTTGGTTCACTTCCAAGTTAGGATGCCCTGCAAATCCCCTTGTTGACCTGATTTTAAACTTGATCTGGTGATCCGGTGGTGCATGTATGTCCCTAACCTGACATCTGTGCTGTGTGCACTAGCTGGGCCTGGCAGTCTGCACTGTCTGCAGCAGAGGTAGCAGAGGATCAAGGGAACTGGGGTTTTTGACAATTCCAAATCTGGATGCTCCAAGGCATCTGCTGACTCTGAAATCTAGGTTCTGGTCTGCTTTAATTGTGGGTCCTAAAGAGGATCTGCTTACCCTCCACCTGTTATTTTTTTAGCCAGGTTAGGGGGGATCCACTCCCACGTCCTCTGTTAATTGAGGGAGGTATATCGCAGTCTACCTAATATTTTGGGGTATGGGGCCACAGGTTGATACAGGGCTGGTTTAGTTATTTATTGCCTCTTGTGTTTGAAGGCTCTGTAGTGTCATCGTTTTTGTGATGGGGAAATTAGGTTTGGCTAGAATCGTATTTCTATGTCACTGTTGCACATCACAAAGCCCGCACCATGGGCAACACATTTGTGCTTTTCTTGAAAAAAAATAGTTTTTTCTGTGATTTTTATGTGTGACAGACGCTCTGCCTTTTGGATGTCATCACTATTCAGTTGCCCACCGGGTCATTCACTGGCCTTTTCTTAATTAGGTTCCAGACAATGTCATTGTATTTTGATACTGTTACAGGCAATGTCATTGTAGTTTGGATGGTATTACAGACTGCCATTGTGTTGATTGATTACGTCACAGACAATGGCGTTGTTCTGATTGATTGTGTTACAGACGACTATTGTGTTGCTGATTGCGTCATCGGCAGAGTTGAGGGATTGTGTGCCCTGCTCCCATTGGTCCGTGTGTTTGTCATGCAGTCTTCCATCAGGTCCACGGGGGAGGTCCCCTTGCATGGAGCCTTGCATATAAGGCACAGTGTGGCACTAATAAACACACTTCACCTTCACCCTCAATACTGAAGTTCTGTCTCTTATTGGGGGAAACGCTATATTACAATTCACTAGCCCTTGTAAGGGCTGTTCCTGTTTCCTCACAGACGACTTTGGAATTCCAGCAGCACCTCTTACGATTGGGAAAAGGACGTCTCGGGTGGTGAAGCCCTCCGGCGATGAGGGTTATCGCTACATTATGGGAATGATTTATTCTGTGATTTCTGTGCACAAGTTCACAATAGTCCTGGTCAGAGTATATTTGTAGTAATAAGCCTGTACTTTTTTCTTGAAGGTGTTTTGATAGTTGTCTGACTCAGTTCCCACACCCTCTGATCTACTAATATCCTGGATAGTTCTCCATAGTACTCTGTATCTTTGGAGAAGGCTGGGGGTGAATTGGTGTCGATTGGTGGGGAATTTGGTGTAGCTTGGGGTGTGGCTAGGAGACATGGCTCAACTGTATAAAAAAGTCTGCGCCTATCCGCTTGCTCCTCTTTCCCATCCTCAAAATTTCCAATGATCTCAGGGCAGAATGCAATGAAATACTTCCACGCCTTGGTCTGCTATCAGTTAGTTATTATAGAGAAACTATAGTCAAAAATCATATTATACAGCAGCAGGGCAGCGCGGCCCCGGCTGCACCGCTGTTCTTCGGTGCCGGTAAAGCAAAAAAATGGCCACTCAGGAACTTTCCAGATCCTCTTCCGTGGAGCAGTCTATCAGCCGCCACGACAAGCACTGCTAGGCTTGTGGTCATATGGGTGCATCACCCCAAGCAGCCTATTTTTGCAGCCCGTGGCTGAACCTATCTGCGTTGGTCGTGGAGGCTGATAGGCTGCATCATGGCAGTCATAGAAAAGGACCCAGAAGATGTGTTTTTTTTTTTTTGTTTTAGCGGTGCTGATGCACAGAGGGGCAGCCCGGGACACCACTGCTGTATAGTAAAGAGGGACTTAGGGCATATTCTTAGTATAAAGTACGTCCTGCTCCAGATAAGAATCATTACACTTGGGTATTACTCCACCAGATGTTGCTGGACTGCAGAGACTGCGAAATTGGCTCCTCCCGGCCCCTCAAATACCCGGGACCTCCCACAAATCCCCAGAATTTCTCTGCAGTTTGGACTGCGAAGGACAAGAAGATGGCTCTGTTCTCGCAGGTGAGCGGGGCTATTAGCCTGCAGCCCTGTAGGACTATTCCCACCCGTTCCATTTTTTAAATGTGCCTCCCAGCCTTGGCTGCGCTGGTCCAGGTGATGGTAGGCAGTGGTCGGGTGCTTAGGAGCGCTGTTCCACCGCAATCCCCCACCAAAGGGTAGACGGTATAGGCATATGGTGAGCCTCTATGGGATGCCCCTCCCACCCTATTGCCACTGTCTTATCGGTGGGCCCTCTGTGAAGTGGCCGCTGCCCTCCCTTGCTCTCCCTTGTAGTTCTCCTGGGGAGGGGGGGTGCGTGTATATGCCTTGGTGTTTTCACTGTATTATGGGCTTCTTGTTGGTGTCAGTCTCTGCGCTGACTTGGTTGCGTTTCTAAAAATGCAGCCGCCGCGCGCGTGCTTCCACTGTGTTCCGCAGTTGGCGGCGGCATTACCTCAGGCGTGTTGTGCGGTCATTGGCTGCTCGTCACATGTGCTGCTTCGTGCTCTTTGGGGGGGCGGGGCCCGCGGTTGGCGCGTTCCGCGTCACCCTCTCCGCGTCCCGCCCCTTGAGGTATGCCTGTCGCCATTTTTCTCTGGATTCGGCTGCTGCGTGGCTGGCATCTACCTACCGCGGTCCGTGAGTGCCCTCGCGGGCGGCTTTATTTACCCTATGTCATTATACATGTCACTTATGGGGTTCTCTTCGCTTATGTCTTTCAGGCGGGTCAACCTCTATTGGTTTCTCCTGGCCCTACTCCCTCTATTTAGTTATTAAACTTGTGAGGCCTAGTGTGTAAATTACTCCCACTTCCCTAGCGGGCTATTGGGGCATCCCGGGTTGCTTTTATAGCGTGAATCCCTATCGGCCTATTGTGCCGCTATAATCCAACCATATGGAGGTGTCATAGGACAATGTGCTCGGGGTTCCTTCAGGACAAGCCTGGCTGTGTGTAGCTTGTGGGGTGTCCCCTACTAGTGCTGACAATGCGCGGGTCTGTATACCTTGTGCCCAGCAGGTGCTTGCGCTTCAGCCTGGTTTACCAGTAGCTGGGCCTGCGCCTCGTATGGCGTCACCTACTCCCCCAAGCTTAAATTTGACTCCTAGTGAGTTGCATACCAGTGGGGATTCTCAGCCTGATGTGTCTTCCAGACTGGCTAGTGTTGAGAAGTTGCTTGCTAATACCTTGGCGCGTAAGGCCTCTGCTAAGAAGCGGCACTTGACGCCTGATGTCACTCTTTTCCCTATGGAGGTTGAAGAGTTCTTTGAACTGTCTGGTTATACCCCCTTGGAAGAAGGGGAATTGTTCTCTGACTCTGAGTCATCTGTTGAGAGGCCCAGGGGTCATGATGATTCTGGCTCTGACCCCTGGGCCTCAGATGATACTGATAGGCTGTTGGCTCAGATTTTTGAGGTGCTGTCTATCTCTCCCCCGGTTGCGGCCCCCAGGCAGCAGGGGGAATTGTTTCATACGGCCAAGCCACGTTTAGAGTTTCCTGAGCAAGCCCATTTTAATAACCTCGTGCTCAAGGAATGGGAGCGCCCCAGCCGGCTCCCATGGGTCCCTAAGAGTTGGGATAAGAGGTATCCCTTTCCTGCTGATGTGGTGAAGCGTTGGTCATCCCCTCCAGAGGTGAATGCCACGGTCCTATGGTTATCTAACACCTCTGTCATGCATTCCCCTGACTCTACTACGCTGCGGGATGGTGAGGACCAGCGTATTGATCAGCTGGCATCCCATGCTTTTGCCTGTGTGGGGAAGGTGCTGCGCCCGTTCTGAGCCTCTGCCATTACAGCTGTGGCTATTAGGACCCTGCTTAGAAGTCTCTTAGATGGTGCTCCTGATGATGTGTCTAGTGAGGAGTTTAATGCACTCTCTCGTAGTGAGGTTTTTGTGACTTATGTCCTCTCTGCCTTGGATGATACCATTAGGATGTGCCGCAGAGCCTCTGCCCTGGTGGTGGCTATACGCCGTTCGGTTTGGCTGCGCCAGTGGGCAGCTGACAACACTGCCAAGAAAGCTCTCACTGGTTTTCCCTTCAAAGGACTACGCCTGTTTGGGGACCGCCTGGACCTGTTTGCTAAGGGAGGCGGCAGTCTCGGCCCTTTCGGGGCCAGGGCTCCTTTTCTTCCCCCTATCGTGGAGCCAGACAGGGGAGGGGGGTCTCCCTTACTGGGGCCCGAGGAGATTTCTGGGGAAGGGGCAGAGGATGTGGATGCCCTGGCTCATTCTGGGGCTCCAAGCCTAAGTCTTCTCCCAAGCCCCCTCAGGCATGGACGGGCGCCCTCATCCATCCGGGTGGGGGGACGGCTTCAAGATTTTGCTCACGTCTGGAGGCTTCATGTCTCAGACCGGTGGATTCAGGAGGTAGTGTCCTTCGGTTACAAGATAGAGTTTGCTGCCTGCCCCCCCCCCCCCAACATTAATCAGATCCAGGATGTCAGCTCAGGCTCTAATTCTGGTGGTGCAAAGCCTTCTGGAGCTGGGGGTCATCTGTCAGGTCCCCTTACGAGAAAGGGGCAAGGGGTTCTATTCCAACCTTTTCACCGTGCCCAAAAGAGATCCTCAATAAATTTGTCAGGTGCAGGCGCTTTCGCATGGAAACTCTGCGCTCTGCTATCAGTTCCCTGCGTCCAGGGGATTTCATGACCTCTGTAGACATCAAGGATGCTTGCCTTCATATTCCTGTTTTTCCAGGTCATCAAAGGTTCCTCAGGTTCGCTCTGAAGGATCAGCACTACCAATTTGTGGCATTGCCCTTCTTTCTCACTTCAGCTCCCAGAGTGTTCACCAAGGTGCTGGCAGGAGTGGCGGCTCTGCTCAGGTCTCAGGGCATTCGCGTTCTTCCCTATTTGGACGACATTCTCATCACTTCTCAGTCCCTCCAACAGGCAGAGCGGGATACTCAGCGAGTAGTGTCCACACTGGAGTCATTTGGCTGGGTGATCAACCATCCCAAATCTTCCCGGTCTCCCTCCTTGGTGACACCCTTCCTGGGAAAGACTCTGGATACAGTTCAGGCAAGGATTTTTCTTCCTCAGCAGAAGGTGGACAGTCTACTGGTGCAGGTTCAGTCCCTGCTCTCTTGCCCTCATCTTTCCATCAGGCAGGAAATGCAGCTGGTGGGCCTGATGGTGTCGTGCTTCGAGGCGGTTCCTTATGCATAGTTTCACATGAGGCCTCTGCAACTCCACGTATTGTCAGTATGGGACAAGGATCCCGCGTCCCTGGACCAGGTCCTTGTTCTCTCCCCCCTAGCCAGGCGGTCCCTCTCGTGGTGGCTGGACTCCAGGAACCTGTTGGTGGGCAGATCCTTTCTGGCCCCCTGCTGGGAGACAGTCACCACAGATGCCAGTCTGATGGGTTTGGGGGGCTTCTGGGGCTCCCTGCAGTTCCAAGGGCGGTGGGGCCCTCAGGAGGCACATTCTGGAATTAAGGGCGATCAGGTTGGTGCTGGCTCACTTGACCCAACACCTTCGGGGCCGGCCTGTTCAGGTCCGCTCGGACAACCAGACAGCGGTGGCCTACATCAATCATCGGGGGGGGGGGGGGACCCGGAGCAAGGGGGCCCTCAAGGAAGTGTCTCTGATCCTGTCCTGGGCGGAGGACAATGTTCCCTGCATATCTGCTGTGTACATTCTGGGGGTGGAGAATCTGCAGGCAGACTCTCTGAGCAGGGGGACCTCTCGCCTGGGAGAATGGTCCCTCTGCGACAGGGTGTTTCACTCTCTATGTCACCGTTGGGGCCAACCAGATGTGGATCTGTTTGTGTCCCGTCACAATCACAAGCTCCCGGCCTTTGTCTCCCTGTCCAAGGACCCTCTGGCCTTGGCAAAAGATGCTCTAGCAATGTCATGGTGGGACTTTCAGCTCCTGTATGTCTTTCCTCCTTTCCCCCTGTTGGGCAGAGTTCTGCGCAAGATTGCTCTGGAGGGGGTGCCAGCTATCCTGGTGGCTCCCAGGTGGCCAAGAAGAGTGGTTCACAGACGTGGTGCAGCTGGCAGTAGATCACTACGCTCTGCCCAGGGTGCCAGTCTTGCTCACTCAGGGTAATTTACGCCATCCCAATTTACAAACTCTGGCTTTGACAGCCTGGCTGCTGAAACCTCCATCTTGATGGAGAAGGGGCTGTCTGCCTCTGTTGTTGATACCATGATAAAGGCTAGGAATAAGTCTTCTTCCTCCATTTACTATAGGGTTTGCCGTGCCTACATTGACTGGTGTGAGTCTAGGTCTCTTCCCTGTCGTGTGTTCTCTATTCCCAGGATTCTGGAGTTCCTGCAGCATGGATTGGAGCTGGGGCTACAACTCAGTACTCTGAAGGGCCATGTCTCTGCCCTGGCTGTTTTCTTTCCTTTGCCCAGCATTCTCTGATCAGGACTTTTTTCCAGGGGGTTACTCATGTGCGTCCCCCATGTAAGCCTATGTTGCCTGTTTGGGATTTGAACTTGGTCTTGTCAGCCTTGCAGGGTGCTCCCTTTGAACCTGTGCAGGAGGCTGCTTTGGCCATTCTTACTCTCAAGGTTGTCTTTTTGGTGGCTATCACCTCTGTTAGGCGTGTTTCTGAGTTGGTGGCTTTCCATCCAGCCCCCCTACTTTGAGAGACACCAGGACAAGGTGGTGTTTCGCTTCAAACCAGATTTTCTGCCTAAGGTCGTGTCTACCTTTCATCTGAATCAGGGCATTAGGGTTGATTCAGAGCCCCTTTCTCATAATTTTTATGGAGGTCTACCAAACGAAAAATCATGCAAAAATGAAAACATTTCACACTAAAGCAGAAAAAAGGCTTTGCTGAATCAGACGAGGGGAAAACTGAACGAGAATGGAAATATTCACACAAAAAAAGGTGAGAAAGGGGCTCTGAATCAACCCTATTGTTCTTCCTTCCTTGTGCCCTAATCCTAGTAATACTAAGGAGAGGGTTTTGCATTCATTGGAAGTGGTTAGGTGTCTGAAGTACTATCTGCTGGCTACTGCACCTTTCAGAAAAACTGATGCTCTTTTTGTGGTCCTTTCCGGTCATAGGAAGGGTTTGGCTCCTGCCAAATCTACTATCAGCAAATGGATCCATCAGGCTGTGATTCAGGCCTATTCTGCTAAGGGGAAGAATCCTCCCTTCCGCCTTACTGCTCATTCCACTCGTGCTATTGGTGCCTCTTGGGCCTTTCAGCACCAGGCCTCTGTTGAACAAGTTTGCAAGGCCGCTACTTGGTCTTCTGTTCATAACTTTTCAAAGTTTTACAAGGTTGATGTTAGGAAAATATATTTATTTAGGCCCAGCACACCAAACAGTCAAGATGAGCTAATCATTTACAATAAGATACCGGGTGCTATTACCCACAACCAATTTACCCATAACCGGTCTATGGACACAACAATACAGTATAGGAGTAATGCACACCAAAACGTTGCTCAGATGTTTGAAAAAGATTTTATATTTGAAAATATTGAGAATATACTTCTTGAATTTACACTGTCATAACACATATTTCACAGTCAAAAATACCACATATTTAACCAAGTGAAACCTGGACCCACCAGAAATTCACAAATAAATCTTATGGATGCTACATCAACGAGTAGGCTACATCTCAAGGAAGGCAAAAATTGTGCAAGGAAGAGTGCATATAGTGGAGCCAGTCACAGGGAGTATCCTTTCCCTGCTATGGGAACATAGCATTCTACAGCCTCTATACCTTTGTTTGACTCACGATGATCAGTGTCTTAACGTGTATAGGCTAATCAACATATTACTGTCTCCATTAGGCAGTGTCTGCCCCTAGATCTTGCTGATTATATGCATTGCATATTGATGCATTCAATTGCTGGCCACCTACACGTAATTAACCTTAACTGCAGCCAGAGGGCAGTGTTCAGCCATAATTGTGAGCTACATCCTGGAAAACGCAGTGTGCTTGTCTATGTTCCCATAGCAGGGAAAGGATACTCCCTGACTGGCTCCACTATATGCACTCTTCCTTGCACAATCTTTGCCTTCCTTGTGTATTCTCAATATTTTCAAATATAAAATCTTTTTCAAACATCTGACCAACGTTTTGGTGTGCATTACTCCTATACTGTATTTTTAAAGTGGACCATCACCCTCCCGTGATCGGCCCGGGAATCTATAAGATTCCCGGGCCGATCACCTCCCTCCCCGCGGGACATCCGAGATCGGGATGTCCCACGGGGTGAAACCCCCCCAAACACCCCAAACCCCCTTACCTTGTCTTCGGCGGCGGCCGGCCTCCGCTGCCTCCCTCGCGCCCCTCTAGACGTGCGCCCGCGCCGGCCGTCTGCGAATGGCCGGCGCGCGCGTCAAGAGTGACGCGCGGGAGGCGGCGTCGGAGGAGCCGCTTGTCCGCGGCTGTCAAATCTCTTGTCCGTCGGCGCTGGAAGCGGGGAGAGGTGAGTTTTTCGGGTGATCGGGGGGGTTTCACACAGCGGGGCACCCCGATCGGGGGTGCCCCACCGAAGTGGACCAAGACCCGGGATAGTCAAAATCCTGGGTGTTGGTCCACTTTAAGGTTGATGTAGGGCCTCAGCTGATGCTGCTTTTGGCTGCAAGGTTTTGCAGGCGGCAGTGGTCTGACCTGTCTGTTACCTTTGGAGATCCCACCCTACTTTATGGACACTGCTATTGGATGTCCCAAGTGTAATAATTCTTATCTGGAGCAGGACGTGCTGTATACTAAGAATAATACAATTCTGTGATTACTCACCTGTAGAATTGATATTAGGAGTATACAGTACATCCTGCTCCACCCCACCCTTGGTTTTGCATTATCCTAGGATCCCCTGTATGGTGATTGTTATCATTGTTATAGTTACTGGTTGGTTCTGTTATCTGTCTCCCGGCTTCTCGTTAAATGCTTTTCAATGCTGGGGATTTGTGGGTGGTCCCGGGTATTTGAGGGGCCGGGAGGAGCCAGCGCCCTTTGGCGGAGTAATACCCAAGTGTAATGATTCTTATCTGGAGCAGGACGTACTGTATACTCATATCAATTCTACAGGTGAGTAATCACAGAATTGTATTTTTTGACCATAGTTCCTCTTCAATGGTTGTCTAAAGAATGTTCTACCACTTTGCCAGACTGGCTGCTGGTAGCTCTCCTTGCAATGGCCAATTAATGATGTCCCAGATGTGCTCGACGGGAGACAAGTCTGGAGATGCTGCAGGCTGCTCACAGTAGCACAATCCTCTGGTGTCCTGTTGAATGGCTCCTGGTGCACTATAGAGAAATAGACATTCCCCTGACCACTTCAACTCCGAGCTGTTAATGTACCTAAAATAAAGACTAGAGGGGTGAGGCTACTGTACATTAAGCCACTTCATACTAAAATCCCGGGAGTAGGATCATGTGACGTTCCCTTATGAAGGACCTCTTTATGGTGTCGCCCACGTGGTTTCCAGGCCAATCTCCAGCTATGATAGTGACTGAGACAAAAACAGGACTCCTCACTAAAGAACATAGACCCTATATTCTGTTATTGCTATCAAACAGATTGCATCATGTGGCAGTGCCACACTGTGATCTCCAGCTGTATGTGTCCACGTCAGAAATCTGGTATGCCTGGTACGGGAGCACTCGGGGTGCAGGGGATTCGGCATGCCCCTTAGATAGAAAATCTGAGAAAGTGATCCTATACCCGGAAAGGGAGTTTATGTCATCACCTTCTATTTTTTTTAACTAAAGCCTTTGCCCAATATTCATAAAAAACACTAACCAGAAGCAGTATGATGTCTGGTGGGTCCCTGGTCGTGCAGCAGCACCTCTCTGTGTTCTCCGGTGATGATACATTCAGTCACACAGTATAGAATTTAGGGTCAGCCTTATCAGTTACAGCATGCCTCCCAACTGTCCCGATTTTCGCGGGATTGTCCCGATTTTTTGTCCCGGACTGTCAAAAGCTGTCACGGGACGCCCTGCGCCATGGAGATGTTCCCTGGGCCACCACGACACTGGGCAAGGGACTTGCTGTGCGCCGCCCCGTGAGGCCGGTGTCTTCTGAATTAATAGTTCCCGGTGCCTGCGGGCGCGAAGAGACTTCCTGGCGTGTGGGTGAGCGGGGGGGGGGGGGGGGGCGGGGTGGGGGATGGAAAAACTTACAGCTGGCGTGCAGGGGTGAAAGCAGCCGACATCGCTGCTGTCAATCTGCGAGCAGGGGGCAGGGCAGTCGTCCGCTAAGCAAGTCTGCAGCCCCGGGTGGTAAGCAGCGTTCCCTGGAAGCCTGTAACTGTTACTCCCTATCTCCTAACCAATCAATCAAATAGGGGCGTGGCTTAATTTACATATTGTCCCGATTTCCCATTCTAAAAAGTTGGGAGGTATGAGTTACAGGGCCAGATTAAGGGTGTCCATAGTATGGAACAGTTCTTTGTTGGGCCCCCCACCAATATTACAATCTCCACCACAAACTCCCTAAGCCTCTCACCCCACTACCAGAGAAAAATATAATAGTCCTATTCTTACAACAGACCGACCGCACTGCACCAATACATTATGGGAGACCTCCCTAGTTATGGCTCAGGGTGGTGGAGTGCCTAGGGTGTGCGTCTCTTCTTCCTGTAATCCACCTCCCCTCTAACAGGGTGTGTGCACGATTCACAAATGCCTGGCATATGTCCTGCTGGAGGTATAGCAGGCAACGGCAGCTGCTCACGCATGTGGCGCTATATCGTATATAGGTGAGTTTATTGGGTGACCTGGGGGTTTTTACACAGCAGGGCATGCTGGGTGCCCTGGGGGTGGGACTCATAGACTCCAGGGTGGATTTTGGTCTACTTTAAACAGCCCCTGGAAGGTAACCATAATGCTGATGTAGCTCTCGGTGAAAATGTGTTTGAAACCCCTTCTCTATATGCTTTGCCCCCTGCTGTTCAGAGTTGGTCATTTTTATTCGCTGCTGTCATTTTTTAATGTTCCAAAAAAATATTAAACAATAAATCACATATTGTACTTTAACTTTTTATGCTAAACATTAAAGAAGAGCATCCAATGTCGGTATAGTCTATAAATACCCCAGGGCCCCAATGTGTGAAATCCGCAATGGCGCAATAAAAACTAACTATAATAACAGTAAAACACACTAATCAATAATAATGATAAAACAAGTATGAAAATGTTTTATTCGTTAGGCTTCAGTTGTCACCTGCCAGCAGGTAGACCAGCAAAGGGTTAAAATTTACAGATACTAAATGAAAATTCCTTGCCAGTAAGGAAATACTACAGCACCTATCTGGCTGCAGCTTGACAAAGTCAGAAACCCTTGAAGCAGCCATTTATCTCGCAGTGTCCTTCTCCTGTTTGCCGTGGACCATGCTGATCTGATCTGATTGTCGCCAGTGGCAATGGAAAAAGACCCAAGGTTTTGCCTGTTGTACTGGCAGGAGTGTTACATAATCTGAGCAGATAAATGGGGGGCAGGGTTCAGAAATATAGCGGCCAACATAAACTGATTATCCTAAAGCACGAACACAAGTTGATTGCACCTCCTGTTTCCTCTATGGGGATTGTTGCATGTGATTGTCACCAGGTTGGATCTATGTGTCCTAACGTTCTAGCTTTTCTATTAACAGATCCACATGATGGGGGGGGGGGGGGGGGCGGTGCCCTGACTAGTATCAGACTGGGGACAAATATCAACTTGGACTTGGATTTTACTTTTATCAGCCAGCCCACGACATCCCGACTGAACCCAGCCCCTATATACTTCCAGCTGCCAGTCAGTAAGTGTACTCCATAGCATTGCTGAAACCGATCATGGCTACTCATAACGTGGTGGCATTAAAGCTTTATTTTTGTAGGGGCAGCCCCCCCCCCCCCCATTCATAATGCTAAATCTATAGCATTGCAGGGCAAATATGGTTCAGGGTATCTCGGAAGGGCTTTTTCAAACAGATAATGGAGGGCAGTGCACTTAAAGCGGACCTTCACCCTGAATAAGAGCATATCTTATATGTTTCCCACACCCTGTACAGATTGCCCTACATCAAAAATCATCCTACCTGCATCTACTGCATGTTATGAGCCTTTAAACATCCAAGAAAATCCTCATGGAGCATCAGGCAGCCTGCAAACAGGAAGTGTCTTCTCTGCATTCTGGGATTGCTGTCCTTCTCCTGACCCCAGCTCTGCTCACAGCTATAACCCCGCCCCCTGTACTTTATCCCGCTCTCCTCTCCTCAGTATATGCTTCTGAGTCAAGATGGCAACCCAGCAGCCCAGCGGGGAAAATAATAATAAGTGCCTAAAAACATAAAATATATAAATTTTAGATGCTGAGGAATAGTTTGGGCTTTTTTCATTAAATCATGCTGAAGGTCAGGTTTAAGGGGCTACACCCAACCCAACTGCACAGCAACAGTGTCATTCTCCCAGCTTTCCCTATGGTCAGTCCGCCTCTGGCAAGTCCTGTGGCACAGAGCTGTCCATAACTAGGAAATAATGAGGCCATCTGTTTGAAACCACAGGATGCGCTCGATATCTGCCTTGCGGAAAGTTTGGCTATTTTTTATGCTTCTAATTTTATAAATCCAGATTCAAATGATTTTGCAATGTCTGTTCAGGATTTTGTCAGTGACTTCACATTGATGTAAGCTGCTGACATAATAACAGAATAGGAAAAAAAAAACCATAAACCATAATGCTGGACATACTGCAGTCAAATAATTACTAAATCATGAAATATTACACCTTTAGTATGGCAACTGCCTGCAGGGTGGTGATATATATATATATATATATATATATATATATATATATATACAAATATATAGGTAATTGGCAGGGATAGGATTCAGCAGGTTTTCCCTGGTTGCTAAGATTGTAGCCAGTTCTCACAACTAAGGAAAACTGACCCCAGTAGAATAAATATTACAATCCGTTAATGCTGCTTCTACACTAGTTTAAAGGTTTGACACAGTTTAGTGTTTATTAGAGTGTATGCAAACATTTAAAGGGATTGTCCGCCTTGGTGTGTTGCAATTACTGGAGTGGGCGTGCTGCACGGCAGAAACTCGACCATGGCTGCCATCTTGGACTGGACAAGCTGACAGGGTGCTCCTACTTTGCGCTCGGTGAGTTTTACAACAACAGGTCCTGGTGGTAGCGCTGCACTGGATACAAGGGGTTTTATTGCTGTGTTTTTGGTTTGGTGTCAAGTATAAATGTCTGCAGCTTGTGAACGTGGTGACTTTAGGTAAAGAAGGTAAAAATGTTTCCAAACCCTGGAAATACGCTGTGTCTGGATAAATCCTGGGTGATTCCAGCAGTATCATTTGTTTGCAGGTTGCAGTACAGTTGTTGGCCCATAGGTGACACTGTTTGCCTGTAAATCTCTAGGTTTTCCATCAGAGTTGAACAAGTCCCAGCTTTCAAGAAATGTCAGATGAATTTTCATGGCCGCTCTTTGACATAGTGAGAAAGCATTTCAGCAGAAATACTGATACTTAACTGTAAATCGGTCACTCCCTCCCATGGGTGTATCCATCCAAATACCACCAATAAATAATGACAGAACTGCTGAATGCTCTTCATGAGTGGCAGCAGTGGTCAGTCTACTAACAATCTCTGGCTAAGTGTTTCTTCATTGTAACGTGGCTGACAGACAATATCCAGCTGGATAACAGGGTCCCATTAATCTAAATGGACGCACTGCATCCAGCGTTCTGCTTTGCTCAGCGGGTACCCGCGATCCACCCGTAATTGCTTGCTCACCCGCCAGTACTTGTCGCCTTTGAAGAAATAGATTTTTCCGTTCTTCCAAGTAAGAGCTGCATCCAACTTTCCAGGAATCCCAGTGAACAGGCTGGAGATCTTCTTGGGTTGTAAATTACTCCAGGCAAGCTCATCCCACTGCCAGTATTCATCATCCTAAACAAATAATGGCAGTATTAGTAGTTAGCAGGGATATATATATATATATATATATATATATATATATATATATGATTTAGTGTTAATGCAACTTTTTAGCCAGTCCTTAAGGTCACTTCAATTTACTTGTCTTCCCTCAGATGAAATAATATGCTACTTCTTTGTGACTTTAAAGTGGCCCAAAACCCAACATCTGTGGCCCTGAAATCCATAAGACTCCAGGGCTACCTGATACCTTGCCTCTGGGTTTCGCTGTGTGAAACCCCCTGAGTCCCCTGGCAAAAACAACCTTCACCTCATTCCAACAGAGCATGTGCACACTGCGGCCATCATAAGCCAAACCTTTAGCTGGACTTAGTGCCCGTGCTAGGCCTTTATGGGCGGCCGGCGTGAACACGCTCAGCTTTTTTCAGCTACAAACGGCCCTTCATTGATTGTTAGCTGCGGAATGCACTGATTGGACGAGAGCCTGCACATGTGATATAGGACCAGGGAGATGTAAGTTTTACTGGGCAACCTGGGGAGTTTCACAAAGCAGGGCATTCCTAATCGGGGTGCCCTGGGGGCAAGGACCAAAACTCAGGCTTTGGTCCATTTTAATCACAACTTTATATGTAAATTAAGATGGGCCAGGAGCAGGTCTCAAAGGCAAACTTGTTAGATTCATCCACATTAATAGCTGTGTGATGTCAGCCAGGACTCCAGTAAAAAGCCCCTGGCTAGGTGGCCCTAGTGGCCATTCTGACCTGATACCCACAGGCTGCCACACTATTGCTGCATGAGGGTGTCTGCCCCCTTTCCCAGACTGGTTTGCCTTTAGGGCCCAATTCAAACTTCGGGCCAAGCCATCACGCATACATTAGAGAGGGGGCCAGATTTTATTGCGCTTTTATAGTGTATGGACCCCTCATAACCTGTAATGTGATAGCTGGGCCCCTATTCTGATTTTCAGAATAGGGGCCCAGCGACTCTTAACAGCGCCATGTAGCGTCCGATTCATCATTACAGGTGGCTCAGCATATAGCACCGGCGCTCTAGCTTCCAGAGCCCCAGGTATTACCTGTCACTACCTGTCGCTCCCCCATACATTTCAATGGATGTTCCTTTTATTCTGTTTAAACAGGGTTTTTGTTGTTTTTTTTTTTTTTGTTCTGAAATACTTGTGTCACCTCCCCAGGCCTTGAAAATGTCATTATTTATTTTTTTGTTTTTTTATGCAGAATTGTCATTACAGGTCTGGAACTAAAGTGTTATTGTCACAGTGTTAAAACAATGTCATTCCATGTGTTTTCACTTTCTTACTGGTGGATAAGTGTTCAAAAACAGACTTTCATCACACAGTGTCTGGCGCTCTATGCTACAGTGATCAGATTTAGAGCGCCGACGCTGTGTGTGTGTACTTTTTTCATAGTTATGGTGTGGAGCGCCGAGAGCCGGTCTCACTGAGCTGGTACTAGCTTTCGCTCCCTGCTGCGCTGTTCTGGTGTTACAGCGCCCAACATACATCACATTGATCAATGCTGGGCAGGTTACTACAGCGACCGAGACGCTTTGTTACAGTGCCCGATACCTGCTTACAGCGTCTACTAGCTGTCGCTCTAAGCGCCGCTGTACAGACGCTCATCTGCCGATGCCTGACGCTAGTAATGAATCAGCCTCCAAGGCCCCAACCATCACATATACGTGGCTGCTGTCTCTATATAGCCTGTATTAGGGTTGATTCAGAGGCAGGTGGAAATTCTCACTCCTTTTTTAGGAAAGAAAACTACCAGTCACTTTTATTGTCTACTGCGTATACGTTTTCACCTGGCTCTGAACCAGCCCCAAGGTAGACAATGAAAGTGAACTGCAATTTTCTCGCCTAAACATGTACCGTAGTACTAATTCTCACCTGGCTCTGAATTGACCCCATTGATTCTGGGCCCCCCGTACTGTGATGGCTGGTCCCATAGCCCCTGTATTCATTTTCATATTTGGCCTTTTTAGGTAAGCCTGGTTGTCTTGGGGCCAAGCTATCACACATTGGTTATGAGGGGGGCCCAGACATGGCTGCTCTATGGGGATGCTGCCGCATAGAGAAACAACACCCCTCCCTGGACAGGAACTAGTGTGGCACTGTTGTAATCTGGAGGAAGGGGGACTTTACTTGCTATACGGTTTTCTTGAAAAACATACTTTTTTTTTACATTTTTTATTCCAAAATATTAAGAAAACGAATTACAAATTTCACGTAAAAGCCCAAACTTTGCTGAAAAAAACAATATTGAATTTTCCTGGAAATCCCTGCTAAATCATAGTTAAAGTGGACCAAAACCCAGGATTTTGACTATCCTGGGTTTTGGTCCTTTCCCCCTGGGGGTGCCCCGCTGTGTGAATCCCCCCAGATCCCCCCAGTTCGCCCATAGAAACTCACATCTTCCCGGCCCTACGGCCCATGTGCGCCCGCTCATCCAATCAGCGCGCTCGGAGCATTTAAGGCTGCGTCTAAGGCCAGCGCCCACGTGTGCTGGCGGCTGCATCCCCCGCTTTCCTCTAACAGGGAGCATGCCCGCGTCGGGCATTTACAAATGGCTGGTGCCGGCACACACCCTAGAGGGATAGCGGGTATGCGGCCTGCGCATGTGCCGTTGGACCGAGGAGTAAGAAACGGGGGGCGACCTGAGGGGTATCACACAGCAGGACATCCCGATTTTGGATGCCCCAGGGGGGAATCAATCGGCCCGGGAATATAACAGATTCCCGGGACGGTTGCCATGGGTTTTGCGCCACTTTAAAGGTCCAAAGCGCAGAATGGTGAAAAATGACCTGGCAACAGAGGGTGACAACAGCACCGCAGCACGCCAGCACTGTAAGGGTTAAAGTGGGAGCCCAAACTTCTTTAATGCACCAGGTGAGTGAAAAATCTGGGTTTTGGTCGACCTTGAAGATTTTTACTTTTCATTTACCTTAAACAGGAAAATCTTCTGGTTTCCTTCCCAGTATAAGGCTGCTTGGATGTTTGCAGGTACCCTAGTTATCAATTTAGGGTATCCACTGTTCAATTTGAAATCGGTAAATCTCCACAATTTATCCCCTGAAATAAAGCAAATAGAATAACATTTTTGTGGATATAAAGCAAGAAATACATTCCTTAAACAGGACTAAAATTCCTAAAGAAACCTTTGGTCTGGCAGACATCTTCGCTAGTGGGATGCCCCACTGTGTTATGGTAAAGAGGAAGCCTCTTCCTCATTTCACTGTGGCTGTATATCTCTTCCTGCATAACCTTTGTGTGCCCACAGGACAGCCAATCAGGTTTGCCGAGCACAAAGGGAACGCGTAGAGGGAAGCAGAGATGCCACACTGTGCAAAATGCTGAATTTACAGCCACAATGGGACATGCAGGGGTTTGTATGTAGACACCATGTCAGGCAAGTCACCAATATAAGTTGTCAGGACTACAGATGTTATACCTACATCACCTCAACAATTTAGGCCTGCATGTATCTTCTCTTGCCATCTGTAACCCTTGGAGATGGCATTTCATGGCACAAGGATATTTGTAGCATTTTCACCTTACCCTTCATGAAATATGTCCTTTTGGTACGCTTGGAATACACTGCAGCATCCAGATTTCCAGGAAGCCCTTTCCACATAGATTTGATCTTCATCAAAGGGCCGATCCCATAGTCTGTAACTGTCCATACATAATCTCCTTTAAAAGCATACGTTTTCCCATAAGGTCCTGGCAGAAGAAAAACAAGAAGTTGGGATGAACTGAAGTGTTGCAGTGTGGACCTCAGAAGTAATGCTTGGATTATTATTATTATTATTAATATTACAAGGTAACAAGGTAAGATTACAAACAAGGAAAAACATATAACTAGGAACAAAACAAACTAGATGCTACAAGGTTTAAACCAAGTGTTGTGAGCACAGGAGACAATAGGAAAGAGAGCCCTGCCCTTGCAAGCTTATATAATCAGAATATATATATTCTGAAGGGTATAATTAAATATTTTTACATTAGGAAGTATCAGCGATCCACTGCTTACCCGATATTATTGCATCCAGGTTATCGTGGCATGGATCAGGCACTGAAGTGGTAGGACCTGGGCTGGTTGGTGCCACTGCGGTTGTTGATGGTACTTTGTCGTATCCATTTATTTGACGTTTACCTTAAAAAAAAAGACTGTAAGTATCATTTCTAGAATTTAATATAACTTTTTTATGTTTGGCAGAGCTAAAATGCTAGTTCATGCTCTTCCTCTTTTCGTTTTTCTACTTGGCCACAGTAACAACCTCCTCTAAGGCATTGCAGTGAACATAAGGAGTTTTATATAAGAAATGCTAACACCACGTAGTGACAGGCGCTTTTTGTGAGCGCCACCAGCAAGTCATAGTTATGATACAAAAAAAGTTTAGCGCCCCTCCTAGCGCCATGTAGCGTTCCATGTATCAAGAGCTCCGGGTGCTTTGTTAGCGCTGGTACTGTGTTCTCTACAGCGTCACAACACATCAGACGCTCAGTGTCATTCTCCCATAGACTTCAATTATCCATTCTAGTCCCATTTTTTTGGGTGGCTTCTGGTTAGTGTTTTTTATGTTTTTGTGCTGAATCAAGCGACACAGGATCCCTGCCCTGTTGAGAATGTTTTTTTCGCTCATTACTGTACTTAGGTTACCCGCTGTTAACTTGCACTGTCATGTCTGCCAATCATATGTCATTTAATTTGTAAGTCCCCAATGTCATTGCACGTGTTTTCGATTGGTCACGGTGCAGCCATCCCAGTTAAAGCCTTTTTTGTATTGCACATGGCGCTGTATGCCTGAGTATCATGGTTTCACAGTGCCCACGCTGGCACTGTTCATTTGAATGTTAAATACAAATGATTTCTGGCTCTACCTGTCGCTATCTTTATTGGAAAAAAACAAACAAGACACAACGCCATGGGTAGCCTACAGCGCTGAACACCAACAGCGTCATCTGCCTGTGGCCAGTGCTGCAGCTGAGACGCTAATAGCGCTTCTCTGCAGACGCTCGATTGCTGCTATCAGGCGCTAGTGATAAATTGGCCTCAAAGTGTTCATTGACTCCACTTTATTTGTCTCAACTTCTCTGTGTCAGCCCTTCTACTGGTTACAAAGAGACATTTTGGGGGGCAGATAAGGTGTGTATCTGCATTGATTTCTGTATCCGGACAATTAAGCTGTGAAAATTACTGATGACCACAAAAAAACATTGCTGAAACCGAGCTCCTGTCAGCGCGCTCACTGCTCTTTCTGCTGTGCCAGAGTCTGAGCTGCCTTTAATGCAGACCTCCTGTCAAATATGACTGGAGGTCCACTCACCTCTGTTGCTTTGGGGAATCGGGGAGCCTTATGTGCAAAAAGGGTGTTTTTTCTACCTTTTTTACCCATAGAGTGCTGCTGATTCCAAGCTAAAAAAATATACTTACAGTACATCATTGAAAAAAATAAATCATGTACCTCACCTGTAAAAATTCCCCATAACAAGTACAGGTCATTTTTGCACTCTTTTGTTTCTAAAAGCGAAAAAGCTCACCGGGATGCAGATTGCAATCCACACTGCAATGCACACTGCGAGTCAAATCAACCTTTTGGCTTCACCAAATAAATAGCATAACCCCCAATGCCAGCCCTCTCCTCCAGCAACCAATAAGGTTTTCCAGGGAAGCATGCTTGCAAACCTCAGTGGCTAATGGCAGTTATATTGGACTGCAAAAGTGTTGCAGTAGCTTGGACCAGGTGGGTAGTTAGGTAGCTAGTCAGGTCATGGCTCCCTCCCTCAACCTTCCCTTCTCCAGCCCCCTTCCGTCCTCTTCCTTCCTTTCTCCTATAGCTTCCTTTCTTAGAGGCCGATTCCTTAATAGCGCCAGGTAGCGACAGATGAGCGCCAGTAGCGTGATTTTCACAGCGCCAGCTAGTATTCGCTGTGCTTGGCCGGGGTTTGCTTGTTGTCAGCGACTCAGTCGGTGTGCGGTAATGTTGAATACGGGGTTAGGGGTCGCTGTTTCACAGGTTCCGCGCTGTATGGGTACGCCTGACAACGAATGGCCAGAGCGAACGGCTTGCTGCAGATTCATTAACAAATCACGCTCCGAATATTTTCGCGCTGTGAATTCCTTGTTTAAACCCCAGAGCGCTGGCGGCGATGTGTGTAAAATAGTTTTTAACCCCCAAACAACCATATTTTTTGATTGTAAAATTATACAAGTTTTTCTAATCATTTTGTAATATGAATACATTAATATCAGACCTGTAATATCAATTCTGCACAAATTTCTTTTTTTTTTTTTTACCTTAAAAAAAAATGCTAACATTGCAGAAGTGGTCACAGAATTTTTGACATTAAAAAAAAAAAAAAATACATTAATAGCAATTAATTATGATTAATTTAAGATGGATCCATTGAAATGCATTGGACAACGCCAGGGAGCGACAGGTCATACCTGGCGCTGTGATGGGATTAGCAGCGGCGCTGTTCGTTGCAGTCGGCTACATGATGAATCCCACGCTAGCTGTCGCTCTCGCCGGCGCTAGCCTCATTTAGCGTGATAAATGCGTCATTGTGACCGCCGCCGGGCGTACTTGAGTCGGTAGCCACCGTTAGCTGGCGGTACCTGGCGCTCGTCAGACACTACCTGGCGCTAGCCCTTGATAAATAAGGCCCTTAGATTCTACTGCTCTTCAATCTTAGGTTCTATATTGTAAGGATTTGCCTCTTGTCGTACCCTGTCTTAGGTGGAAGGGCCAGTGGGCTGCAGGGTCGGTAATAGCATTGGAGCGCCTGATGACTCTGATGTGTGTGAAATGGAGAGGAAGGGTCGGTGCACACAGTGTTCCCTGCGAGGGCCGGCCCTCTTTTCTATTGTAGCGCGGATGGCAGGCAGGAAGGTTTACTGCTTGGGCATCGGAGCTGGAGGCCTGAGTGGGCTTATTGCCTTAGTAATGTTTTGAAAGTGGGCTGTCATCTATTGTCTGTCTTTACCTATGTCTTACTTGTTTGTACAACACTTGTTGAAAATGAACAAAACTTTATTATGCAAAAAAAAAAAGCTCTGAATAAAGACTTTAAAGTGGACCAACACCCAGGGGGGATCGGCCCGGGAATCTATAAGATTCCCGGGGCGATCAGATCCCTCCCCGCGGGGCATCTGAAATCGGGATGTCCCGCGGGGTGAAACCCCCCAGGAAGCCCAGAAACCTTACCTTAACCCCGTTCCAACGGCGCATGCGCAGGCCACGGGCGTGTCTCGCGCTTCCCTCTAGCAGGGCGCGCACCCGCGCCGGCCGTTTGTGAATGCTCCCTATTAGAAGGAAGCGCGAGACGCGGCCTCCAGTGCTCAGAGCCGCTGTGGTTGGACGCCGCTTGTACGTGCATACCACAGCGGCTCTGAGCGCTCTGATTGGACGAGTGCCCGCGTAGGAGCGTGGTGAGGTTCTGGGGGGTTTCACACAGCGGGGCACCCCACCGAAGTGGACCAAAACCCAGGATAGTGAAAATCCTGGGTGTTGGTCCACTTTAAAAAACTTGTGTGTTCCAAAACAGTTGTCATTATACACATCCCTGGTGGTACACAATATATTTATGCAGAATTGACATTACAGGTCTGGTTTTAATGTCACAATGTTATAACAATGTAATTCCATATGTTTCCATATGTATCGCTTTTTTACTGGTGGATACATGTTAAAAAACAGCCTTTAATCACATATCATCACAAGCATTTTTGAGCATCGGCAGTGTGTAACTATACTGGTCATATAGCGACTCCCCACAATGTAATCATCAATGCTGCACAGCGACTGAGACGCTCTGAAACAGCGAACCATGGCCGATCACAGCGACCATTAGCGGACGCTCTCAATGCCTCGCTACAGATGCTTATCTGTCGCTACCTGCCGCTAGTAATGATTCAGCCTGTAAGTTTATTTAGAGTTCTCTTGGGATTTCAGAAACTATTCTTTGGCTCACTGTATCATGTACGAGCTGATCAACATTGTCTTCAAATATTCTAAAGAAGCAAAAAATACAGACTGAGGTTTCGGCAAATTCTTACCATACAGAGCCTGGATTCCCTTAACATCATCGTCATGGAGTCGGAAGTTTGGTTTATATCCAGCATAGACGGGAGCCATCAGGGCATTGCTAAAGCGAGAGTGGCCCAAGCCCAAGGCGTGTCCCAGTTCATGTGCTGCGATTATGCGCAGGTTGACACCAAGGTACGTTCCTTCAGTCCAGTACTCAGCCTCATCAAAATGTACGGTTCCCAGCTCAGGAATATCAGCATGCGCCAGCACTTTCCCTGCAACATGAAAAGCTCATTTCAGAAACTCGGAGCATTTGAAAAAGTTCTGATGACCCATTTAAGGTAAGTCAGACTTGTCCAAGCAATCCATTTATGTCAGAGATTGAGGAATTTATTTTCTTTTTAATTCTATGACAAGGGAGAAAGAAACTGATTCACCAACTGGTCTGTGCCACTTTAAAGTGTGCAAGGTCCACACTAGTGTGCTAATCTGCTGTATTGTTGGTAAACCGCAGTGTAAACTCCAGGCTCCAGAAGCAGTGAACCAGACTTGGAGAAAGCAGACATATAGGCTCTGCATAGACTATTCTGGTTACCCCATAGAATCATATTTATCACGATACCCACTGTAGCCTGGAACTTACTGAACAAATAATAATGGCCAAGAGAACCGACAACGTATGTGCCTTGTGAAACTCCATGGCCTAGATACACGCAACACAGAATATATAACACAGTATATTATGACTTGTGTCAGTCAGCTGCAATAATGGGATTGCCGTATATAAATGGGAATTACAGTATACAATGTTGTCCAAGTGCAGTTCAACCTTTCAATACTCTTTACCTACTCAGTATCTACCAGTACCTACCAGGACCATCAAAGGGTCGGGAACACCCAATGCCACGCTCATGGAAAGATATTCGTATATCTGCTCTTCCGTAGTCTATCTCTCTGAATCTCAGTGGGGAGACGTCACTCCAGTACTTGAAAGCCGATTGAATGGCAGTCCGCACATCTGATTTTGCCATGTCTGGTGTGTAATTGTATATACGGTATGTAAGGAACTTTTTTCTCCATCGCCCTGTTTATACAAAAAAATACTAAAATTATTCCACCTACACCACAACAAGTGCAATCTGTAGTTCATTTTATTACATGGATGGTGGGCATGGTGTTGTTGGTATATGCTTCTTTTCTTTTCCATTTTGGTGCAGTTTGTCCAGATTTCTGAGATGATACTTGTTTCACTGGCACCCAAATAAAAAAAAAACTATGTGCTCTCTTCTTTAGAAAGCAAATACTTGTTCTGGTCACTGGTAACCAAATTGCATCCAAATTGCAATAGCAACGCCAATGGTCATGCAGACCTTCAGATCTTGGCAATACGGACCAGTAATATGTCTATACCCTTCACTTAAGGTAATTTAATTCATTTTCCCTTTTTGAGTAGTGTTGTCTGGAGTAAATGCTGGGGAGTCCTTCTTAAAATGGAAATTACATTAAAAATCAGCATGGATAAGATAGTGGTGGAAATTTGGAGAGGCTTTGAAAGACTCTCAAATTGTATTGAATACCTGTGCACTGAATTTTTAAAGTAAGAAAAAATATATATAGATGCCATACTCTAGGGTTTCTAAGATGATAAGAGCCCCTCCATCTTGGCTCTCAACATTTTAATGAATGTCACACATGGTAACACAGCAAATCTAAAATATTATGGACTTGGATCTGTGTAGTTTACCTAAAAGTAGATAGCGGTGGGTAATCTGATTGAATGGGTCTTCTAACCCACAACGTGGCTGCCTTATTAGTTCCAAAGTGGCACTGTCTAGTATTCCAGTCTCAGGAAGATGAAAAGCAAGTTGGAAGGCTCTGTGTAAAATAAAAAAGACACAAGTGTAGTTACATTCTAGACCCAACTCTTCAATACAGAGAGCCGTCAGCTGTCAGTGTGGCAGTTGTTTGCATATAAATATGCAAATAATAGTGAGCATACGATACGATAAGTATACACAGTATATATTTTAATTAAAAATGTGGATTGAGATTCACCTATATCATAAGTGATCTATGCATACACAGAGCAGCCAGCTAAGCAAGAAACCTGAAAGATTTTAATGAAGGAGACCAGAATTAACTAAAACCCCCAAAACTAAGAGTTTCAAAAGTAAAAGGAGAGCCTTCCACTGCAGTAAAATATAAGGATTGTAGACATTCTTCAGTGGCCAGACTCGTTTAACAGCTCTTGAAAAAAGGGGTGGATGCTCTTGTTTTTGACCACCAGTCAAGAAAATAAAGTTTAGTAATTTGCTTGCCTAAAGCCCCTTATTGACGATCAGTGAAGTATACTGTTTAAGTGGCCGTCTTGGATTACACCTGAGAGCCCTGCTTACACATACGCATGAATGAGGGGTTGGGGAGAACCTTTGCTAGTATACAGACACACTGCAATAGAGATGGGAGATTCCTTATGGTCAGCCCAACCAGCCAGTGAAATATGTTCTGTTTTTACACAAAATGTTAGTAGCAACTAAAATCATTCTCTAGCTGGCTGTATTGATGCCGCATGGTTGCAGTGTACTTGTGTTTTTCCACACAGGGCGGGCTCTCTGGAGCTTGGGATTGTGCTATAAGCAGCCCACACCAAACCAGGAAAATGCACCTAAGAAAAGGCATCAGCATGTCTGTCCTGTTACACACACTCACACACTGAATCAATAGCTGCTGGAGGGGATGAATGTAACTATGTATCAATGTAAGTCAATGGTCTCTGCTGCCCCAGAGTTGTGTACAATGTTAATACAATGTTGTAAGAGCTTTCTGAGCAGTGATGAGTCATTAAATCTGATGCCTTTTTACTTCTGACTATAAATAAAGCATTATTTCAATGAGATTTAGGGCCATTTTGACTGTAGGACTGTTTTTCTCAGAAACAGGGCTGCCAAAATTGTAGCAAGATGGTTGCCCCCTTGCAATTCATTAGCATAGAATCTACATGCTATTCCACAACATCTGCATGGAGATAATCTCTCTCAAATAGATTACACCAATGATTGTAAACGAGGGGGTTTAGAGGAGCAATTTACTAAACTTTGACTATTTGACTGGAGGCCCGCTTTAAAGTGGACCAACACCCAGGATTTTGACTATCCTGGGTTTTGGTCCACTCGGGGTGCCCTGCTGTGTGAAACCCCCCAGAAAGCCCCAAAAACTCACCTCACCACGCTCCCACGTGACCGCGCCGCGGGTGACAGCGACGGACAAGACAGCGCGTCCGCCGCTGCCTCCCGCACGTCACCCTTACAAACGGCCGGCGCGGGCGCGCACGTCTAGAGGGGCGCGCGGGATAAGGTAAGGTTTTTTGGGGGTGTTTGGGGGGGTTTCACCCAGCGGGACATCCCGATCTCGGATGTCCCGTGGTGAGGGAGGTGATCGGCCCGGGAATCTTATAGATTCCTGGGCCGATCACCCCTGGGTGTTGGTCCACTTTAAATACAGCTTAAAATTTTGAATTTAGCCATATAATTAGAACTTGAATCAACATGTTTCATGTTCTTGGCCTTCACTAGTATAAGGCCTGGACGAAACAGCTCTATGGTAATGCCTAGAAGAACAGTCATGTCAAAGTGACAAATGGACTTCCAAGACTGGGAACCCTGGTTTAATAAATATGCAGAATAAATATAAATAATAACCCTTAATAATATGACTTTATTTTTAATTACATTTGAAGCACAGCTACAACTTACCTTAAAGCATTTTGCACCTCCTCAGGACTGAAATCATCACTGTCACTTTCCAGAGGCTTTTGTAAATATCCAAACTGATGCAGATATGCCTATTAAAATGTTGAAAGAAGATTAAAAATAGTTCTGTACAACATTCCATTTGCTACATGTGTATCTATTATAAGAGGAATACGAAATACATAATGCTATGTACAGACTTGCCTAAAAATGCTGAAACTGATACAAATATTTGTTGCTCCAGTGTTTTCAGATATATTAGTCAGATGAGTCTATGGTATACTAAAGTACTTGTTGACAACTGTGACAATTGCTCTGTCCATTCAGAGTCAGACCCTTTGACACACAAGCCAATCAATTCAAATGATCAATTAGTAACCACTGCTACCATTCAAACAATAAAAGATATGATGAGAAACAAGTCTGGGTCACTACTATGCAAGACACAAAATCAGTTAGATTATGTTGCCTTTGTATGTTACTGAAGGCAAACTTTATAAATTGCGGGGTTACCTGTTTTTCTAAGCATCCTTGAGATATATATGTATAATGAGTATGAATAAAGAATAACCATGTAAAATAACAGGTATTGCTAAATAGAAAATATCTGGTGTGAAAAATGATAGTTACTCATATATAACAACTAAAATGGATAGCAATAAAAAAACAAAAATGTAGAATTAATACTTAAAGCGGACCTTCAGTCAAAAAAATAAAGCTTAGTAAATTGTACCCCCCTGGCAATCAGTAATGTAAGCTATTCGAGAGGGCTTAACTTTATGCAGATATTGTAAAATAGTATGCAGATTCTGGGCCCTTGAACTACATGAGAGCTGACATCTTGATTTACACCTTAGAGCCCTGCTTCTGAAAAACTCAGTCAGTCAAAATTGGCTCAAATCTCTGTGCAATTATCCCTTATTTCTAGCCAAAAGTAGAAAGCCATCAAATGTAATGACTCATTATTGCTCTGTTTACATCAGAGAGCTCATAGATACATTTTAGCTACATTAATTAATCTTAATATTCTGCAGCTGCCAGACAATTCACAGAACATTTAGTGACAAATGTAACAGGTTCCTCCTCACACAGAATTCCTCCAGCAGTTGTTTATGCAGTGTGTGTGCAGATTTACAGACAAGCTGCTCTGTGTCTCTGAGGCATTTATCTCTCTCAGTTTGGTGTGAGCAGCTGCTGGCACAGCACCCCCCCATAATCATGTGTAATCATGTGTAGTAAGATGGCCACGCACATGTAGTTCAAGAGCTCGGCTATTCCATAACATCCGTATGGGGTTAAGTACCCTCAAACAGTTTATGCCACTGATCATCAGAGGAGTAGTTTAGAGGAGCAATGTGCAAAACTTTCTTTTTTGACTGCCGGTCTGCTTCAAGGTTTTAGCATCCTATATGAGTGAGCAGATAATAGCAATGTCCTTTAGGATCAATTTATGCTTACAGTTATGAAACGCCAATTCACCCAAATATAAACTGACCAGGTGTCCCACTTTCGGTTGGACAGTCCCACTTTCAGGACCACTGTCCACCTGAAAACTCTGGGGAAACCCCTAAATGTCCCACTTTGCTGACATCAGGAAGACTGTCCCACCAAATGCAGAATGCTGGATGTCTGGGTGGTTTATACCTTCTGAGCTCTGGCTCCATCACCAACATTTTTTATGGGCCTAATGTGACCCGCAATTAAGCCATACAATGAACCACACCACTAGCATGCCTATCACCCACAAACTGGTTTAAACTGTCCCAAAAAATGAAATGGTCAGTTTACCCAAATACTACACCTCCTAGAAAACGATGGTGTTACAGAATTTAAATATTTCACTGAAAAATATAATATACCCCCCTAATATGTAGGCATATGCAACTTAAACACTGGCTACAAGGCCTCATTAATAAAAATCTTGAATTCTCTCTATACATTGACTTTGAAAGGGCCTGCACAAAACAAACAGAGTCTGATATCTATGGTCTTTTAAACAACTCTCCTCTGATTGAGCCTATGTTCAACTTTGGACCTTGGAGCAGAGAGAGTAAAGGTCAGAGGAATGGACAGACAAATGCCAAGTGCTCTATTAATGTTCTAGCCATGGTAACAGCATACAAATCCATGATGCGGTGGTACTTGGTTCCCAGCAGAGAAGGGCACGCAGTACCTGGCTATTCTGACAGATGTTTCCGTGGTTGTTATGCCCCTGGGGATGTCATGCATATATGATGGCAATGCCCCTTCGTGGTGAGGATCTGGCCTAAAATATTTGGCTTTGCCAGAAGTTTGTTTACTCACTGTCAAAAGGAATTCATGGGTAGGTCTCCTGCTACAAAAGGCAGAGGAGTTGATTAGACAACAGACCAAACTGCTAGTTTTCCTACTATTAGCAACTAGACAGACCTTTCGCCAGGGTGTGAAAACCCAGATGGTGACTTTTGTGGAAATTAAAGGAGTGCTATCGCAAAATAAATGGCCAAATGATGTCAGGGATACAATGCAGCGCATGACAGATTGGGAGGTCCCCGCGGACCCAGCCTTCTTCCTTCTCCACCACCAAGACAGCGGGGAAGACGCTCCTTACGCGCCCCCGCAGAAGAGGAAGGAAACGATTCCCTTGGACTTTACCAATCCTCCCCTCTGTCCCTCCATCCACCTCCCATCCTTCCCGTCTGCCGCCCACCACTGAGGACATCTGCAGCACGAGCGCATCAGCACAGGAAGACACTGCCTCACACACGCTGCTGTGTAACTCCATCTGCGGCAGCGACGGGTCTCCAGGTGAAGAGGAAAGACCTATTCCGCCTCACACCCCTTCACCACAGTCACCCTCCCGTCCCCCATCCCCCTCTCCCCCAATCTATATAGAGACTTTGTACATACAATAAACGCCTTACCATTAAGAAAGATTTGGGTAATCATTGAAAAACAACCTGGAAGGACCCTAGAGGAGAACCCAGGTGCAACTGATTCAACAATCCAATAAACTACAAGACGTACCCTCATAGGCTCTGGGCAGGTTGTGTACCCCCGGGCCTCGGCGGTAAGTGACCTTTACTGTGCCTTACCGTTCAATCAATTTCAATCAATCAATTTTTACTACTCAAATCATCTGTTTAACCTGTATTACCACTCTATTATTTTCGTCAACAATATCTACTGAATTAATTCATCTTTATACTTACCGAATCCAGTTTATTTTGACATCAATTGTGCTAGCACAGAGAACTGCACGTTGAATTTGAATATTTTTGGCTTATATGGAATAAGCTCAGTTGAGTGATTAATTGGTATCTACCTAGCTCATAAGCATGTTCTAAAGATCTTGGTCCTATGTGTAAGAGCAATTGGTCCTCATCTTAACCACTTATGGTACATAGTGAAAGCAAAGAATTGTGACAATTCAATTATGTTCTAAAGCGCACCTAAACACAATCACTGTCCCTCAGCACATCATTTTTTGGCGTCTGTGAGACTCTGTTTGGAAACTCTTTGCCCAACATAAGTAAGGAGGGGTCACTTACTCAATAGGTGCAGCTCACAGCCAATCTCTATCTCCAGCACTCTACACCACACCTTTCAGATATAAGAGATCTGTTCTTAGTCAGATGGTAAACGCTGCAAAGGCATGCATACCTTCGCTCTGGAAGAGTCAAACTCCTCCAAGCATCTCTATGTGGCTTTGTAGGGTGGCAGAGATTGAGAGGTTCGAGGGCCTGAATGCTGCAAAGATTGAAACCTCTGAAGATCACCACCTCAAGTGGACTAATTGGGTTATATTCACTACCTTACAGGAATTTCAGACATTATTAGAGGACAGTCAATAGTAGGTTTGGGCGTGTAGCCCTCCTCCCATACCTGCCCCTTCCCCCCCCCCTCCAACCCACTGTTTACCTTTGTTCCGTCTCTCCCCCTCCCCCGTCCTGGTCCCTATGGTTCTCAGCAGGGATGTCTGCGTCGGGCCTCCCGGAATAGTGATTGGGGTTGAGTTGCTCTGTTCTGCCGGGGAGAGGAGCCTAGCGTGGGATTCCTCCGGACGTCAGATGGAGACGGACAGTCCGACCGTCCCGGGGATTTTGCTTTGGAGTCCTCTGGGGTCTTTGCTTCTCTCCTTTCTCATGTAGAACGTAACAGATGCTCGGAAGGAGACGGCCCGGCTGCTAAGATGCCTTTTTGACACAAGTGATTGTTTGATTTTACACGTGCCAGAATATGCTGTATACCTGTTTCTTGTGTATTGTCTTCCTTTTTCTCTTTATGTGATGTAAAATTTTGAAAACGATAAATAAAGAATATATATAAAAAAAAAAATGGCCAAATTATAAAAATCCATATAAATATACCGGATGGCGCAAGGAGGGGTCACTTATACACCCGGTATCAAAAAAATCCAGCCAGGCTTGTTTCCTTTTTTTATTAGAAGGAAGAGGTAGTCAGGGGTGACAGGCTCCCCTGATATATTGGATTTTATTCCTACCAGGAGAAGTGTGTATTAGAAACCCCTCCTCTCATTAGCCGATGTGTTTATATGGATTTTTAATAATACCTCCTGTAAAGAATGCATAATTTCTTTATTAACGAAAAACCTTCTTAAAGTGGACCAACACCCAGCAGAATCGGCCCAGGAATCTATAAGATTCTCGGGCCAATCCAATCCCTCCCCGTGGGGCATCCAAAATCGGGATTCCCCGCTGTGTGAAACCTCCCAGGACGCCCGCTAACCTTACCTGAATCCCGGTCCAATGGCGCATGCGCAGGCCGTGGCCGCATCTCGTGCTTCTCTCTCATTTGTGAATGGCCAGCGTGGGTGCGCTCCCTGTTAGAGGGAAGCGCAAGATGCGGCCGCCAGCGTGCTCGGAGCCGCTGAGCTAAAACGTTGCTTTGATGCGCATAGCTCAGCGGCTCCGAGCGTGCTGATTGGAAAAGTGGCCGTGCATGCACCGTAGGAGCGGGGTGAGTTGAGTTGAAGCTAGCGATCTGGGGGGTTTCACATAGCGGGGCACCCGGGGAAGTGGACCAGAACCCAGGATAGTCAAAATCCTGGGTGTTGGTCCACTACTGTTTCTCAACCTGTGGTTTGTGTACTGCTCTTGCTTACAGTGAAAGTACTTGAAAAAGAGCAGCTGATTGAGTGAATAATGTGTGATCATTGGACAATGATCAGATTAAATGAGGCCTTGGGTTGGGTTTATCACTTTCCAAGCTCTCCATTTTTAAACTGGACCTTCACCCTGAATAAGAGCTTCTTATATGTTTCTCCCACCTCGAACATACAGATTGCCTACATTAAAAATCATCCTACCTGCATCTACTGCATTTTCTGAGCCTTTTAACATCCAAGATGGTGGACTGTGGAGTCTCAGGCTGCCTGCAGACAGGAGATGTCTTCTGACTATGCTGCTCTGCATTCTGGGATTGCTGTCCTTTTCCTGGTTCCAGCCTTGTTCTGTCTGTGCAAAGCACAGCTATAACCTGCCCCCTGTACTTTTCACCCATGTCCTTAATATGTGATGCTTCTGAGGCAAGTTGGTGACGCCCATATCATGAACAGAATAGTAGCTTAGCGGGGAAAGACTTAAAAACTTAAAATATATTAATTTTAGATGCTGGGGAATAGTTTAAGGGTTTGGGCTTTTCATTAAATGATTCTGAAGTTCCGGTTTAAGTAACAGGGGAGGGGGAGTAAACTCTGTCACACCCAAGGGCAGGCCAAATTACCACCTACTACTTATCAGTCAAAATTTGGCAAAGGGCCCCTAATGTCACAGGGTGCCCTTGGATACATTGGAGAACCCCATAATCAGTTTTGGTCGGAGGACATTTAGCTCCATTTCTTTATTCACAGCAGTGTACTTCTGTTTTTGAGTCTGGCACGTCATTAGATGTAGACTCCAAGTATCATCTTCCCATTGCTTGTCATTTCTTAATACAACATACTAAAAATGAGGTTCAGGGTTGAAAATGTCAGCATTGGTCAACCTTACAAACTGCTCATTTTTTGTTATTTCTAATATATGATTGGGAGGACATGGAAAGGCCAACGAATTCTTGATGCATATATTTCAGCTCCTGTATTGTGACAATAGGTTACCATTTTAAATAGTATGATAATAAATGATTTTAAGTTTAGTGCTCTAATTGAAGGCAGAAATGGCGTGACATGAATAATTACTGCATAGTCACAGGAAACATTCTATAATAGCGGACTGATATTATCACACCCCCAGGCACCAGAGATTCGCCAGTGAGACAATAATGCTTCCATACCAGCAATCACAGGCAATTCACAAGAATTCAATTGATTTCTTTGAACATGTGCAACATCACAGACTATACTCATACTCACTGGGCAAAGATTAGCATTATATTGGTGTATATATTAGCTGTGATGGTTGTTGGGGTAATGTAACTGCACTGATCACATCTCTCTGAGGCCATATGGTGTCCTAAAAATAATCCTCCTAAATGGCAACATATGTTTGGCAAGGCCTTTAGGTTAATTAATGTGCAGCCGCCTGCTTTTGCCATAAAGGGAAATCGGCCGCTCTAACATGCTAAAACTATACTTTACTTTTGCTAAATTGTCGCCTTCTCCTCAGACCTCAAGATCAGGGAGTGCTAGTGGGCACGAGACTCCCCAATTACCTGCCGCCTGTTTCTGCACCCACTGAAGTCAACACCACTAGATACACCAGCTTTTCATACTGGTGGTGCGGGTGAGCAAGGAGCGGCACAGGAGCAGGGGGCAGGTTAGGTGGGAGTCTCATGCCCACCCTGATCTTGGAGTCTGAGCAAAAGTCCACCTAAGTAGACAACTATTTATAAGCAGCCAAGATGTCATGCTATTACATGATACATGCTACAGAAAATACTACTATACATTATTTAAAGTGGACCACCCAGGTCTGCCCAGTGTGGCAACTGTGCAGAGCAGAAATGCAGCCAGAGGCCCGTGCATGTTGCGTAGGACTGAAGAGGAAACAAGGAGGTTTCACAGGGAATTGTTGGTTCTAGGCCGAGGGCTGGGCAAAACAGGTTTTGGCCCTCTTTAAAAACATTTATTTTTTACTTTTCCCCACTTAAAGTTTTAAAAACAAATTGAGTTAGCACGGGGAGGGCAATTTATCACCACTTGAGAATCTGCGGAGGGACGCTATTAGCGCCTCAGCCACAACGACGGCTACAGGCAGACATCATTGTAGGCTACTCAAGGCGCTGTGTCTTGTTTTTTTTCCAATGGAGATAGCGTCAGGTAACACTGGTGGGGAGGGCCAGAAATCATTTGTATTTAACATGAAAATGAGTGCCAGCGTGGGTGCTCTGAAACCACGATATTCAGGCATACAAGCGCCATGTGCAATACAAAAAAAGCCTTTAACTGGAGATGGCAGCACAGTGACCAAGTGAAAACACATGGAATGACATTGGACATACAAATGACATGACACATGATTGGCAGACATGAAAGTACAAGTTAGCAGCGGGTAACCTAAGTAAAATAATTTAACCAAAAAACATTCTGAACAGGCCGGGGATCCCGTATTACTTGACTGAGCACAAAAAAATAAAAATACGCTAACTAGAAGTCGCCAAAAAAACGGGACTGGAATGGCTAATTGAAGCCATGGGAGAACGACACTAAGAGGCCGATTCATTAATAGCGCCAGGTAGCGACAGATGAGCGCCAGTAGCGTGATTTTCACAGCGCCCGCTAGTATTCGCTGTGCTTGGCCGTTGTTCGCTTGTTGACAGCGACTCAGTCGGTGTGCGGTAATGTTGAATACGGGGTTAGGAGTCGCTGTTTCACAGGTTCCGCGCTGTATGGGTGCGCCTGACAGCGAATGGCCAGAGCGAACGGCTCCCAGCATATTCATTAACAAATCACGCTCAAAAAATTCTTGCGCTGTGAAATGCTTGTTTAAACCCCAGAGCGCTGGCGGCGATGGCTTAAAAGTAGTTTTTAACCCCCAAACAACCATATTTTTTGATTTAAAAATTAAACAAGTTTTTATAAACATTTTGTAATATGAATACATTAATATCAGACCTGTAATATCAATTCTGCACAAATTTTTTTTTTTTTTTTTCCTTAAAAAAAATATCTAACATTGCCGTAGTGGTCACAGAATTTTTGACAGTTAAAAAAAAAAATAAACCTTAAAAACAATTAATTATGAATAATTAAAGATTGCTCCATTGAAATGCATTGGAGAGCGCCAGGGAGCGACAGGTCATACCTGGCGCTGTGATGGGATTAGTAGCGGCGCTGTTCGTTGCAGTCGGCTACATGATGAATCCCGCGCTAGCTGACGCTCTCGCCGGCGCTAGCCTCATTTAGCGTGATAAATGCGTGATTGTGTCCGCCGCCTGGCGTTCTGGAGTCGGTAGCCGCCTATAGCTGGCGCTACCTGGCGCTAGTCAGACACTACCTGGCGCTAGCCCTTGATAAATAAGGCCCTTAGCGCCTGATGGTACTCACGAAAAAACACCTGCTGCTAGGTGCTGCTACGTGACGTTAGCGTTTCTTAAATAAGCCCCTAAGTGATGAATGTCATCAAAAAGTGACAAGGCAGCAAAGCTTGACAGGGGGAGGGTCCATCACAAACCATTCAAACACACAAATCATAAGCCTTGTCCCATCATCTGTTTCAGTTGTATCTCTGTCATTTCCTGACATATCTGTGACAGGCAGAAAACTGAAACTTATGATGAGTCAGGGCTTCTGATTTGTGTGTCTATAGACACAGCACAAACACACACTCCTCCCCCAGTTACTTTCTGCTGACATCCATCACTTGGGTTAACTAGTGCTTTTTTCAAACATTACAAAATGGGGATTTTTTTTAAATAAGATATATTATTCAAGGATATATAGTAACACCTAATTGTCACAGGTGCTTATTAATAGTACTTTGAAGCATTGTTTTTCAACCTGCAACAGGTGTACCCCAGGGAGTACATACCGCAGATTGAAGGGGGGTACGTGGAGATGTTCAGGGATGCAACAACAAGGGAGATTTAATGGGTCTGTTACATATAACAGTAAAACATCATTTCTTCTTGCTTCAGAAGTTCTACAAGACTATGACCTACTTATTTTGTACCGGGGGTACTTGGCGTAAAAAGGCAGAGAACCGCTGCTTTAGAGCACTGTTTCATGTACTCCAGGGGGTACGAGACATTGTTCCGGGGCAAACCTTCAGAGGGTGGCTGACTGATCTGGTATATTATTTTACAAGAGAAACCTAATCCCTTCTTGCTCTAAAATTGCCATGAGGCCTATGGCCTACTTGTTTTGGTACTATTAGTACTGAATCTCCCCTTTGGGGTACTTGTTTGGAACTTCTTGTCGCTAGGGGGTACTCGGCGCAAAAAGGTTGAGAACGATTGCTTTAGAAAATCACCACTAATAACACCACTATTCTGAGGCTATTGTACTAAAATAAACATCCAGTCCCCTATACTTAGCATTGATAAGAGCTTAGTGTGGAGGCCTGGAAGTGACATGTACAAGTGAAGCAGTGAGTAGGATGATATAATATGATATGAGTCTATGTATGGGACAAATCACAGAAGGCACACAGCCAGCTCCGTGTAATTCAGGAGCAGGATAATCCAGGATCGGAGCCAGCAATCAGACTTTTTTATTGAGCTGCTGGATCTGTTTCCAAGGGGATGTTCAGACCCTTCAGCTCTACTAAAACATGAACACAAATAAAAATAAGCAATCTGCACTTCAAAGATCAGCTCAACACTAAAAAGGATTTCCAAACATCCAATACAATAAACATAATAAATAATGGAGCTAAAAACTCTGAATTGAATCATAGTCCATTTGAAAGACAGTATTCATTTTTCTTCAGCACTGTGACTTGGGGCCTTAGTTAAGAAATGCTGCCACCATATAGTTTCAGGTGTTTTTCTTCAGTGCCACCAGCAAATTATATTTATGATGCAAAAAAATAGCACCATATAGTGTTCCATGTATCAAGAGCGCCAGTGTACTCAGCAGCGACATCACATCAGGTGGTCAGTGTCGCTCTCCTATAGACGTTAATGATCCGTTCTAGTTACCTTATTCGTTATTAGTTATCTTATATTCAGCGGACATGGGATCCCTGGCCGTGTGCGAGCCGCTCATCTGGCGCCTGCATAAAAATGAGATAAATAAGGCTCCCTGTTGCACTGGATATTGCAGTTATTGGAACCATCTGCACTGAAAATACTGGTGCCCTAGACATTGTGTGGTTAAATGCATATTGCTTTCTTGCAAAAGGGTCCCATCTAATCTTGTAAGAAGCTTTATAAGCCGGTGGTGGAAACTTTGGAGCACCAGAGTGGTCATGAATTTAAAGAGGACCAAAACCATGAATTTAATGAAGACCAAAGCATACTCACTCCCCCCAGGGCACCCCAATCGGTGAGTGAATCCTCCCAGGGCGCCCGAAAACTCACCTTCGTTCCCGGTCCAACGACACATGCGCGAGCAGCGGCCGCATCACCGCTATCCCTTTAGCAGGATGCATGCCTGTGCCAGGCATTTGCGAATGACCAACACGGGCATGCTCCATGTTAGAGGGTAGTGGGGGATGCAGCCATCAGCTCGCTTGGATCCACTCACATTAGATGAGCTCCTGGACGAAGGGACTCGAACAGATCCTAGTGCGCTGATTGGACGAATGGCCGCGCATGCGTCGTAGGACCAGGAAGAGGTGAGTTTGTTCAGCCTGGGGGGGGGGGTCACACAGTTTCACAGGGGGGGCAAGGACCAAAACCCAATCAAAATCCTGGGTTTTGGTCCACTTTCAGTCACAGTGATGAAGAAAATGAATACTGTCTTGCAAGTGGACTTTGATTCAATTCAGTGTTTTTGTCTACTAAAACATGCTTTTATTGTGGTTGGCTTTTATGTTGGTCATTGGTAATTATATAGTCGCTTCAAACAACTTTATGGACATTTGTCATGTAAAAGTCCCAACAGAATATCATTTAATAAAGTGCTCAGGTAGGACTGTAATATAACGCATGTCTAGTGAATTGTAAGTACAGTACTTGGCCATTTTTGAAGCCTAACTTTTGCTAGCTTAGCAAGTTGCTAGGTTCAGTTTTGATAGTAACAACATTGGTCACACATCATACAATATTGTCGATAACAATGCGTGAGCCGCGGCCACGTCCCCGCTATCCCGCCAGGCATTTGTGAGTGGCCGGCACAGGCACGCTCCCTGTTATCCCGGTTATCTGGGGGGTTTCACACAGTGGGGCACCTCCGACAGGGGGAAAGGACCAAACCCCAGGATAGTCAAAATCCTGGGTTTTGGTCCACTTTAAGCTGTCACAATTTGACTGTCCTAAAATGTGTCCGTGTGTGGTCTCCTCCTGTCATACTGGAATGTACAATATTTGTATTTGTATGTATACATCCATGCAATAGGAGCCCCTTTACACTCGCTAGTCCTGATGAGTCATAAAAACACACATCATAAGCACATATTTAGCACGATATAACCTGTCATATTGACTAATACAATGCAATAAAAGCCAGGGTAAGCCATTCCTCATGCAGACACATGCTAATCGGGCTTAAGATATTTAGCAAAAAAAACTTTTATGACATTTTACTGCTGCTGAATTAAACCCTGGTAACCTTGCTCTACAGCAGCAGTTCTCAACCTGTGGGTCGCGACCCCGGCGGGGGTCGAACGACCAAAGCACAGGGGTCGCCTAAAGCCATCGGAAAATAGCCGCTGAGAAGTCGCGCTACCGTCTGCAGCAGCACTATTCAGCTGGAACGCACGGCGTTATGGATGCGTGTTCCAAACTGAATGCCTGCGCGCATGCGTAGATGTTATTGCATCATCCGTCCGGGACCTAAGGGGCGGGGAGAACGCTCCACAGTCCATAGCAGCACATTACGTGTGTCCGGCGCTTGCTGACGTCATCAGTGGCGGACGCAGCATGCGCCGGAGGGCAGAAGCCCAGGAGGCGAAGAGGCAAGAGAGCCTGCGAGACAGCCTGCTGGTGTAAAAAAGGTTCATAATGTAAAAACAGTACACACACCATACACACAATACTGTGTAAGCGTAAGGTGCTTTGTGTGTAATCATTACACAGTACACAAAGCAGCTTATGCTTACACAAAGCACCATACATTTACACAGTGTGAACTACATCAGTCTTATACTATAGAAGACCACTATAAGATGTAGTTCACACTGTTCCCCAATGTATAATTATCTCCCATATCTACCACTATTTTCCCATATTCTGAATGAGGAAACTGCTGAAATCAGTGGTTTCCGGCATTGGATCTGCCTCCTATTGATTTCATTGTGAGTGCGGCGGATTTTGTGGAAGAGAGCTCCCGAGAATCTCGAGTTACCACACAATCCGCCGCAGCCTCCTATTAATTTCAATAAGAGGCGGAGAAATGACAGTTTCTGACACATTTCTTAGTTTCCAATTTAAGTCAATAGGAGGCTGCGGCGGATTCCACTCAAATATAGAGCATGTTGCTTAATTTTTCTACACTAGGCTTTTTCCTAGCGCGGATTATTATTACTTTTTGGTTTGGGGTCACCGCAACATGAGGAACTGTATTGCGGGGTCACAACATTAGAAAGGTTGAGAACCACTGCTCTACAGTCTAATGTGTAGATTCAGCACCAGGTGAGAAAAGTCACTACACTCAATAGTGCTGAATCAGGCCCAAGGTAGACAATGAAAGTGAATGAAAGTTTTTGCTACTGAAAATTAACCCTTAAAGCGGAACTTCAGCCAAATATAACCCTACCCTTTCACTGAGACAGGACAAGGGGTACAAATAAAAAAAACCCACGTCCACCGCTCATTCACTTTAATGGGCAAGCAGAAGCACTCATGGAGCCAGGGAGCCAGGATCCGTAGCACCACATGAGTGGCGTGGGCGACTGGGTAAGGTATCTTTTTTTTTATTTGTAACCCCTCTCCCCCATCCTGCCTCAGCACCAGGATGGGGGAGAGGGGTTACAAATAAAAAAAACATGCCTTACCCAGTCGCCCACACCCCTCATGGCAGGATGGAGGGTTCATGATTTGGCTGAAGTTCTGCTTTAATAGACTCCAGGGCCAGGTTACAACTTGCCCCAGGGGCATCCTGATTTGGCATGCCCTTGCCTTACCTTGAGATTTGAGCGTAGTGCATGATCTGGCTATAGACAGCATCTCCGGCACTCCTCTATCTGAATGGCTGGGGGTGGCTGCATGCATCAGAGGGGAGCAGGCATCGCCAGAGGCACTCAGTAATCGGTTCCATTTCAAAATCATAATTGTTTTAACTGCATTAACATCCCTGTCCAGGCAAAAGTAAAAAGGCCAGTTACCCGCCAACCCCTTATTCTTGAACCTATGGAATCCTGTGGATTGCAGCCTTTTCACTTCGCAGCATGCTTTTCTTGCTGTCCACCCATACAGCCTCATAAGCATCCCACGCAGATTCATATACAGCCTGGACTGTGCCCTTAAAAGATGGCTACTATTGCACTCCTCAGAAACCTTTGCTAATAAGACATCCAAACCCACCTGCAGCCAACTACAAGTGTTAACTGCATCACTGGTAACAATTACACATGTAAAACTGCTAAAAACTACAGAAGAGGAGGAATATTATATACACTCTGCATAAAAAGTTCCCACCAATCTTCTCCTTTTCCTTTACTGTAGAGGAGAAAAAAGAGGGGTCCCTGCTTACCTCTGGACCATGGGAAACTGTAGCAATAATCTCTCTAATAATTGATGATTGCATGATGGGTATAAGCCACTACACACATCAGAGAAACGTCAATAGCAGTAAGCCTTTATTTCAGCACAGGCTGGCTTGGAGACTATTAGCGCTAAAGTGGAACAAAACCCAGGATTTTAACTATTTGTTCCTTGCCCTCGGGCATCCACAATTAAGATGCCCCGCTGTGTGAAACCCCTCATTTCACATGTAAAACTCACGTCTTCCTGGTTACGGTGCATGCACTGTCCAATCAGAGCCATTTGTTGTGCATATGTAATGTTCGGCAAACAGCTCTGTTTATGGCAGCCGTGAGCTTGAGCAGCCATATCCTCTATCTGAATGGCTGAATGGACGGGAGTGTGCACACAGCCTAAAGATGCCGGGGACACCGCCACGCCACCTGTTGTTTACATTGCTGAGGGAGCCAGTAAGAAGGTGAGTTTACTGGTTCCCTGGGGGGGGGGGGGGGGTTCACACAGTGGGGCATCTTCCCGGGGCCGGCCACAGTGGGTTTTGTTCTGCTTTAAGAAATCCTCCCCAGGAAAAAAACAAGATTTTTGCCATGCTGGATGTATTTAAAGTATATAAGCAACCTCTTTCTAGCTAGCATGTTAATGAAGATTTTTTTATAATTTGACCAATTTTAGTTTGTTGAGCTGGTAAGTCATTTCAAACTCAGTGCTCAGGTATTTAATTAAAGGTTGGCGAGGCTCTCACAAGCTGCATCCATTGCTTGCCCCACAATGCCATCACAACAAGGCACATAGATGTTTTGATAGATGGACAGCGCAAGTTAAAGGAGCACTATTGCAAAAAAATGTCCCAATGATAAAAGTCCATATAAATCTGCTGGATGGCGGGAGGACAGGTCACTTATACACCCAGCACCAGGAAATATCCAGCCAGGCTTGTTTCTGTATTTTAATGAATGGAAGAGGAAATAAGAGGTGACAGGTTCTGTCACCCCTCATAGACTAAACCTGAAACCCCTGGATTTTGTTCCTACCATCTGAGAATAAACCACAAGCTTGGTAGCCAACATGTTTATATGGATTTTTAACAGTAAACAGTTTCGTGATGGTGCTCCTTCAAGTGCATGTATTGTGCTTTGGCTGCACTTGCGTTGTGGTGGAGGTCACATTCACCGCTGACTCCCAGTCCATCACTGGTCCCAGACTCCCCACCTTCAACTTGGGCATTGCTGTAGTCCCCTTCTGTCACTTTGTCCTTCTGTTTTGCTTCTGCTGCCAGATCCTTCAGGTGCCACTACCTGCCTTCCTCTCAGGGTATAGAAAACTATGGACGCTACATGGTCGTCCACTGGCCCAAAAGACAAAGTGACCTGAGCTGGTGGTGCTTCCTTTTCTCCTGCCACCAATCAGCCAACGAAAAAAAAAAACTTTCCAAATAAGAAAAAAAGTCTAGTGCCTCCAAGGATGGTGGCACCCTGTAAAATCCTACATATGATTACTATTTCTATTATCACTTTTTATTCATTTATGTAAGCCTAAATAATGTGATGGTACAGGTAGAACACCTATTGGACACTTTCTCTAAACTCAATTTTCATTTGTTTTCCTACTCTTACTTCAGTTTGGAATAACTACTCTAGAGCAGGGGCTCGCAACCAGTGGTACTAGAATCACTTGTGGTACTAGAGAGCCTATCAGGTCATACTCAACAAGACTGGCCTGTACCTACTAACTGCCCCTCATTTGGAGGGACTGTCCTTTTCTTTTGACTCCATTACCCGCTGTATTTAACATGCAGCTCTGCATCAATAAGTGATTAGTTTACCTATTCAAAGTGTTTATATTGTTTTACTGTTACAATCTATCTCCTACCCATCCCTCAATGAGGGGGCTTGGCTTCATTTAACAATGGTCCCTCTTTCCCACCCTGAATAGTTGGAAGGTATGCTGTACCCCAACCTGATCTGGTGCCATCTGCACCTTCTCCACATCTTCACCAGAGCCTGATTTGCTCCCTATTAAACACTGCTCCAAGAGGTGATGACATTTTGCATTTTATTTTGCCTTTCATTCCCTTTAAATAACTGTTTTGTGTGTCTATTACCACTGTTGTAGGTGATTGACAACCCTCACACACCACCCAGCTGGTACTTAATATAACTTGAAAATGGAAAGTGGTACTTGATAAAAAAAAAAGGGTGCTCAAGAACAGGGTTCACCAACCTATTTTCATGGAGTACCTCTTCTCACTTTGCAATTATTTCAAGTACCACCACTAATACAGATCTATTAGGTCCTATCACTTGAGTACCACTACGGGGAACTAGTTCCACTGGTTAGGAATCCCTGCTCTAGAGAATAATACATTTTGAGCATCTGATATAAATTACTTACTGACTTAACTGAATATTTTATGCTTTAATACTTATAATACTTATTATAATACTATTTTAATATTTTTATTCAGTCTAAAGGTTAGTCAGACCTGATGAGATACAGCTGTTACATTTGCAGAAGTAGAATACATAAACAGGAAATATGCTTAAAGCAATAAAAAAACTCCTAAACAGCTGGAGATTTTCTTTATTCTGAACTAAACACAAACCAAATAAAGCAGTTCCTAACCTATTGTTACATCCAGGTAGCACATGCCATTGCTTTCCTCTTTCTGCCATTAAATATCATTAGATAAGTTGCAGTGACACTCACCATGGCCTCTTCCTCAGCGTTGGGGTCTATCAGGGTTTTTGCATGAGCAGAGAGGGACAGAGCCCCCAGCAGAGTGAAGAGCAGCATCCTGAACTTTTCTTCTGGTCAGATGGCTTGGATTTTGGCTTTTCGCTCCGGGTTCCCCTTTGCAAGACTTTAAGAACACTGCCAGAATGACTCACATACTCTCCTAAGCTCCGTCCTCCTCCCAGCCTCCCACTTGCATCTTCCCTCTTGAGAAATGACCCTGGAATGCAGAGTTAACCCTCTCCAGTAAACTCAGCTTTTTCTTAAAAAGAAAATCTCAGCATGTAGTCATTAAAAAATGTTCATTTATTTTGTAGTCATTAACGGGTGACAGCTTGTATGTGCGTATAACAGAACGCAATGTTAGAGTGAGTCACTATCCAAGAAGCATCTGGAGAGCAGCCTGCTACAGTAAGGTACCAACAGTTAAGTGGCGGAAAACTTTTTATACTAGAGAAATCTTCATCAAAAATGATTAACTGACAGTGTGAAGTGTGTGCAAAATGTGTGTCCACATTTCACGTATAAATAGGTCTCATAACATACCTCCAAACTGCCCCTGAATTGAATAGGAGCATACGACTCTAGAGCTTGTGGTGTCCCTCTCTGTGGGACATACTAATTGGAAAGCCATAAAATGTGACCCCCCCCCCCCCAGATAAATATTGTAACTTTCCATCTTTTCCACAGCGGCATCCTCTGCATCCCTCTGGCCTCTGCTTGCTCCTGTGTCAGGTCTATCTCCAAGTGGCTGGCGCATTCTCCATGGTGGCATACTAACAAGATATCCACTCCCTATACATTTCGAGACACATCACTTCCCAGCATTCCAGTAGCTTAGCGTCCAATGGGTGGGTTTGTGTGCCCCCACTGAGAATGCACCAGGAAAGGAACATTTCTGGTAGAGTAAGTATAGAATTTTCAGTTTTCCTGGATCCTGCATGACATTATGCTAAGGGAAATAACACACCAAAAATATGTTGTGGGATCCAATAATGAATTGGATAGCAGGTTGAATGTGTGGGGTGGTATCTCATGGCAAAAAGACAGCACACCTTATGAGGGGCAGTGAAATGTTTTTTGGAGAAAAAAAAAATGGTCTTACTGTCTGGTTAAAATTAGTTTGTAGAGTTCAAAGAGATGTTATGTTTAAAAATAGATTTATTTGTACAAAGTAATACATCAACACACAGAAAAGTAATGATACGTTCAACAAGTGGTATGTAAATCTTAAATTATGATCCACTAGTGTAATACTGTACAATATCTTAATCAGCTATTCGAGAGTGTACCGTTCAGGGATGTATAGTGTGTCCTCAGTTGCTTCAGTGAGGGTAGGTTAACTAGGATTTAAAATAGTTGTATAGAATTTGTTGTAGAAACATTCACACTGCCCAGACACGTTTCATCTATGGACATCATCAGGGGACGATTCTGCTGTGCCTTTTGCCATTTTCACTGCTCCTGCTTTACTCTAATCCCAGATAATGGAGCCTGTTTTAGCTGTAAAGCTCTGCCTCCTCCATTCATTGCCACTGTTGTGTGTGGCAATGATGCAATGATTGATTGCCTGCCATCTTACAGAGAGTGACAGCAAAGGAAATCCGTGTTCTGGGACAATACAAAAAACAAAAGTATCCATATCTAGTGCTACACACTGAGAGGGAGGAATCAGCGAGGGTTTTTTCACAGATGGTTTTCGTCCACTTTAATTAGCCATGTGGCCAGTGTCCTTGTTGCAAGGGCACTTCCCTCCTTTTCCCAAGTGGGTGATGAAGATTGGGGGGTTACAAAGAAAAAAAACATACCTTAGTCAGGCACCCATGCCGCTCCTCCGGCGCTCCAGATCCTGGGTGCCGGCATCTTGCATGGAAGATGCAGAGTCGCATCCCCTGGGTTCGTCCATGGTCCAGTCCGCGCATTCAAGTGAACTGCTACTACTCCCAGAAGAACCTTGTGAAGATCCTGAGAGATTTGGACAGGCTAAATGGCAGAGCACAAAATTGAAAACTCTCCTCTGCAATTGCAAAGTTCAAAAATATTTGATAATCGCGGATTGGTACATGCAGGTACGCATCTTTTAACCCTTTCGCTGCCAGCCTACCTGCAGCATTTGCCACTCCCTGTTGCCAGACGATGTTTCACCATTTTGCGCTACACATATTCAACTGTCATTTTTGAAGGGATTTCCAGGGATTTCCCAGGAAAATTATATATTGTTTTTTTCAACAGAGTCTGGGCTTTAACATGAAATGTCTTGTTTGTATTTTTTAGGTGTATTCTCAATTTTTTTGGGTGAAATGTGTGAAAAAAAACAAAAAAAAAACATTTTTTTACAATTTGTAGAGTTTTTTTGTAATAAAAAATGTAAGTTTGTCAATAAAATCTTATTGCGTGAGAAACCCCAATTTCTCCCGGTTACAGCGATACCACATATGTATAGGTAGACACCCTTTCCTGCCCAGAAGCCTTTTATAGCTGCTGGATGACAAATGGTTAATTAAAAAAAAAAATGACATAGGGTCCCCCTTACCCAAAGTAACCAGCCCGGGACCAGCTATGGGGGCTTGTAGGCACAGAGTGGGGGGCCCCCCAAAAACCCTTCAAAATCCAAAAAAAAAAATGACGTGGGGTCCCCCTTACCCAAAGTAACCAGCCCGGGACCAGCTATGGGGGCTTGTAGGCACAGAGTGGGGGGGCCAGCTTTGGTGGCCCCCCCACCCTGCAGCCTACGAGCCCACATAGCCTATGTGGGCCTGGGCTCTTCTGCCCCCCCCTGGCCTTTGGGGAGGCAGGTAATGGGGGTGCGGGGGTTAATGGCAAGCCACCCGCTAGGGCAGGTGACTTGCCACCCCCCCAGCCTTGTGAACTGGTATAAGGGGTCTCATGGACCCCTTACCAGCTCACAAAGGGTTAATGTGAAAAAAAAAACCACACAATAATAAAAAGTATTTTATTAGAAAAAAAAAAAATTTTTTTTTACTGTACTTACCTTCGATTGCAAGCTCTTGTCCCTCGCCGCTCAGCTGACAGATGCCGGTGATCGGCATCCAGAGAAGGAGAAGGCAGGAGATCAGAGGATCTCCTGTCACCTCCTTCCCCTGTGCCGATCACCGGCATCTGAGAAGCTGAGAAGGCTGAAGCCTGAGATCGGGGCCGGGATGACTTCATAAGCCCCGCCCCCAAGGGGGCGGGGCTTAGAGGCATGATGGCGGCCGCCATCGTGCAGAAGAGAGGAGAGAGCCTCCCAGGCTCTCTCCTGAAGATCGGTAAGTCCTGGGGGGGGATCGGAGGCCCCCCAGGTGAAGAGGAGGGACAGCGGGAGCCAGCGCACACACAGGTAAGTGAATGTCATTTTTATTTTTTTTTTTTTTTACAGTTAGAAGCTGCTGCTGCAGAAGCGGGGGGGGGGGCGGCCTATTCCGGGGGCTCTCCTGGAGCCATCCGACCCCCCACGGGGGATCGGATGGCACCAAATTAAAGAGGAGACCCGGCCGGATCCAACAAGGGGTCAGGTGAGTATTTGTTGTTTTTACTTTTTAAACTACAAGCGAGGAAAGTCAAGCACGTAACACCTACGTGCTTGGCACTTAAGGCCCAGCCAAGCCAGCACGTAGGTGTTACGTGCTTGGCAACAAAAGGGTTAAATCAACTGAAATTAACCATGGGAATGTAAAATGGCAGAAGGAGACCATATGGTGCATCTAGGCTGCCCTTTGTGTGTATATTCTATTTATCTTAGGATAGATGTATGCTTATCATGGCCATTTTTACATTCACTTACTGTTGATAGTTTATCTATCTCTGCTGGAAGTTTGTTCCAAGCATCTACTACTGTGACCCAATTTTCTAAATTAAGTTTCTTCTTAAAAACACTTCGCTCCTGAACTTTTTTTGATCCTTTCACATATTTAAAGGTCATCTTTCCTTCAGAATGTACAAGTAGAGTTTATGATTAATTATTCAATTTAATAATGTTGTGTTATTATCCTCTGATTCAGACCTATGAGGTCTATGACTGGTGTGTAATTCCCAACATCTTGGGCACCAAAGTACCAGCCCTTGTTTCTTTCATTTGGAATATTGTTTTTGAAGTTGAAGTTAGTGAAGAGATGTATTCTTGCTACACTTTTGTCTGTTGGAATCACCTAGGGATTCTTGTACTGGCAAATTAATCTGAAGAGGGCTGAACTTTAATTTCTCACTTGTGCTCCTCTGCAATGGTCCAATGATGATCCACTTGTTGTCCACACTTTTGGACCAGAAAGAAAATGGAAGACTAACCCTTTCTGAGCCGGTCTACTGTCCAAACAATTTTTGCTGATCCTGATTTGCTGTTTCTTCACAGGAAAAGGGTACGATGGGCACATCAAATATTGCATTAATGTATGTATTTTTAATCTTTCATGGCACCTAATGTTTTGATAACATAGCATCAGCATTACAGCATGCACCATGTGTGATGTTAGGCACGTTACACAAGCCTACTGAGATCGAATCAACATGGACCAGGAGAGTATTGTGCTCCATATTCAAGGCTTCCCGATTCATGATGCCCAGGGGTAGGGAATATAGCAGCTCTGTTGGCAGCTGCTGTTAGTTAGGCTGGAGGTCAACCTTAAGGGTTTATCTTAAGTTATGGGGGTTATTTATGAAGGGATAGCGGCAGGTAGTGCCTCGTAGCGGCACACAGCATCTGGTGAACGCAAAACGAAATTTCTGCTGAGCGACTGTAACAGTGCCATGTAGTGTCTGATTCATCATTACAGGTGGCTTAGCGTATACCGCCGGCGCTCTAGCTTCAAGGGGGCCAGGTATCACCTGTCACTATATGTTGCTCTTCCATACATTTCAATGAACGTTTTTTTATTTCTATTTTTTTTTCTCTCAAATAACTGTGTCACCTCTCCTGGCCCAGAAAAAGTCATTTTTGAAAACTTTTTTGTTTTTTTTTTGTTTTTCATGCAGAATTGTCATTACAGGTCTGGCACGTGTTAATGTCACAATGTTACAACAATGTAATTTCATGTGTTTTCGCTTTGTTACTGGTGGATATGTGTTCAAAAACAGACTTTAATCACACAGCCTCAGGCGCACTGTGCTATAGTGACCATAGAAGAAACATAGAAACATAGAAGGTTGACGGCAGAAGGAGACCATACGGTCCATCTAGTCTGCCCTTATGTGTATACTGTATGTACTCTTTATCTTAGGATAGATGTGTGCTTATCCCAGGCATGTTTACATTCAGTGACTGTTGATTTTTCAACTACCTCTGCTGGAAGTTTGTTCCAAGCATCTACTACTCTTTCTGTAAAATAATATATTCTAACATTGCTCCTGATCTTCCCCCCGACTAGCTTCAGGTTGTGCCCCCTTGTTCTATCATTAAGTTTCTTCTTAAAAACACTTCTCTCCTGAACCTTATTCAATCCTTTCACATATTTAAAGGTCTCAATCATGTCCCCCCTCTCCCTTCTTTCCTCCAGACTGTACAAATTAAGTTCTTTAAGTCTCTCCTGATTTTGAGTTTTAAGTTTAAGTCCTTCCACCATTTTCGTTGCCCGCCTTTGGACACATTCTATTTGAATAATGTATTTTTGCAGGTAAGGTCTCCAGAACTGCACACAGTATTCTAGCTGTGGCCTTACCAGGGCTCTATACAGCGGCATCACAACCTCCCTCTTCCTACTGGTGATGCCTCGAGCTATGCAGCCGAGCATCCTGCTTGCTTTTCCCACTGCCTGGCTACACTGTCCACTCATCTTGCAGCTATCAGTAATCAGTACCCCCTAAATCTCTCTCCTCCGAGGTCCTGGCTAACACAGTGCTGCCCATACGGTACTCAGAGCAGGGATTCCTTCTACCCAAGTGCATGATTTTACATTTAGAGACATTAAACTCTAGTTTCCACAGTTTTGACCATCTATCCAGTAAAGCTAAATCATTTTCCATGTTGCAGACACCTCCAGGAATATCCACCCTATTACTAACCTTTGTATCATCAGCAAACAGACAAACTTTTCCTACCAAGCCTTCTCCTATGTCACTTACAAATATATTAAAAAGAATGGGGCCCAGGACAGAGCCTTGCGACCAGATTTAGAGTGCCGATGCTGTGTGTGTGTGTGTAGCTGAGCTGGCACTACCTTTCTCTCCCTGCAGCGCTGTACTGGTGTTAGAGCACCCAACATACATCACATTCATCAATGCCGGCAGCGTCTGAGGCACTCTGTTACAGCGCTTACATCGTCTACTAGCGGTCTCTCTAAGCGCCCCTATACCGACGCTCATCTGCTGATACCTGCCGTTAGTAATGAATCAGCTTCCAAGTCATGAATGTAAACAAAAAGGATGCACCTATATTCAGAGACTTTACTTATTTATACATTCTGTGCTTAACTTTCTATCTTGAACATGAATACCCCTCAGAGTGTTCTAGATGTTCTGACTCAGATCAGCATGTAGTGGCTAAATGGATAGATCTAACCGGAATGTGAATAAACACAACTAACTAAAGTGTTGCAACATAAACCAAAGACATACGGAGTTCAGGAAGTTCCAGCCATCCACACAATACTTTTGCTCTGGTTCGCCTTGGCATCAGGCTGTAAGAACATTATGCCCCATTATTGAAATCATCCACAGAATTTTGGATTTTAAACTTCAAGTCCAGATTACATCCAGTTCTTTTTGGGACTGCATTAATCTGGTCTCCAAATTTACTGCATGCACTGGCTATTATTTATTTCTTAAATGTGAATGTATTAGTAATATATGTGGAACTGAAGGATGTAAGTAAAAGCCTCTTTTTGCTCATCCAGCTTTGACGCAAGGCTGCTGCATGGCACCAGGAGTTAGACTAGTGCTGGGGCTAAATATATTACTTGCTGTTATATGGAGGAATGTAGGTGTATTTAAAACTTACTAAAGGCATTTGGAAAAAAACAGAGAAATTGCTTTCTACAGTCCCTTACTATGAGAACTCTAAACATGTTAAGGCCCCTAGCTGTAGTGTCTACTGCTAAACCCAACTCTGCTGAAGAGACTTACATCATGAAAACCAAATTCTGTATGCTATCGTCCCACATACCTACTGCCAAATTCTAAAATGACCAGTGCTTGGCCAAGACAAAGTCACAGGCTTCCTTCATTCTTCAAGGAACGGGAGACATTTATTTGGTAAAATCAAGAACAAATCATGTTGCATGGTGGTGCAGCTGGGGGCAGCCTTAGGTTATATGTTTTCCTGTACTAGCTTTCAGATTGGTGCCTGTAATGCTACTCTGCAATACTCTCTAAATCTATGAGAATATTTGCAACCCTAGAGTATAAAGTGATTCAGCAGAGAAAAAAAGCAAAAGGGTACTTACCTTTTGTCCTTTGCCGCTGGTCACTGCAGGTCTGGTGCTCCAGAACTTACCTGATCAGGGCCCCAGCCGCAGCCACCGTCTTCCGGGTCAAGACCACGGCGTCGGAATTGATGGGGGGACAGAATCGCAACTTGCTATCAATAATTGGGGTGTGGCCAAGTCCTCTCTATTCATTTCAATGGAGGTAGTGGGTGAGGCCTTACACACCCTCTCTCCATTGTAGTGAATCAAGGGGGCGTGGCCACACCCCCTGTGACTGATGGCAGGGGCATGGAAAATAGAGTTTCAGGCCCTGGACAGTACAGGAAGGCGCCTGTGGCAGGGGCCCCGATAAAGCAAAGGCGTGAGTTCTGTAGTGCCACCCCTGCAGTGACCAGCGGTGCAGGAAGATAGAAAGGTAAGTACCCTTTTGTTTTTTTACTTCCATGCCGAATGACTTTAAGGTCATTAAAAGGCACACATATATGAACTCTAATTGCACCTTGTTCCTTCTAAAAGTTCTTTTGGCAAAAACTCCAAAAATGTACTTTAAATAATTATTTATACCTTGGTTGCTATATACATGAAACTCAGCCAAGGTAAAAAAAACAGTTTTTCTAAGCAAAAAGCCCATTGACCAAGAGTGAATAACTTCAGCCATCTTAGCATGGCCATAAACAATGCAATTTTAATTGTATGAGATTGTACAATTTCTTGGGAACAAGAAAATACCATAGCGTTGCACTGCCTCATGCTCAGAAACATACATTCACACTCCAACAATAGTTGAAACAGAAGGGGAGAAAGTGGGAAAAGAACGATGGAGGGAAAATAGTAGAAGAATAGAGAGAATATGAAAGAGATACATCCTCCCTGTGTGAAAAACGGTGGTCATTTATAAATAAAATACAAGGGCTTAGGCTAAATCTCAGCTTCAACAACTTTAATTAGCAACACACCAAAATGGATTGCCTGCATGGCAGGTAACAAACAGTGATTTGTTTCTACACTTCTACACAGTTTGGACAATCTATATAGGTAAACTAGCTTAAGAAATAAATAATTGTGTAGTACAATGGGGAAAACTAGTCAACTCATCTCAAATATGATGTGTGCCTAGCCTAAAAGAAGGAAACAATTCTCTTAATTACATTTTAAAGTGGACCAACACCCAGGGGGGGATCAGCCCGGGCATCTATAAGATTCCTGGGCTGATCAGATCCCTCCCCGCGGGCATCCGAAATCGCTGTGTGAAACCCCGCAGGACGCCCAGAAACCTTACCTTATCCCCGTTCCAACGGCGCATGCGCGAGACGTGGCCGCATCTCGCGCTTCTCTCTAGCAGGGCACGCACCCGCGCCGGCTGTTTGTGAATGGCCGGCGCGGGCGCGCTCCCTATTAGAGGGAAGCGCGAGATGCGGCCTCCAGCGCTCAGAGCCGTGGTTGTCCGTCGCTTGTCCGTACATACCACAGCGGCTCTGAACTCTCTGATTGGACGAGCACTGGCGTAGGAGCGGGGCGAGGTGAGTTTTTTAGGGCGATCTGGGGGGTTTCATGCAGCGGGGCACCTCCGATCGGGGTGCCACGTGGAAGTGGACCAAAACCCAGGATAGTGAAAATCCTGGGTGTTGCTCCACTTTAAAGCATCCAAAATATAAATACATATTCCTTATATCGCCAATTCTTCAATATTGATTTAGTTTATGCCTTCGGTAGTGACTGATGCCCCAAATTAGAAATACTGTACTAATTAATTTGCTATGGCGTTCTAGCATAACTGGATTACATACATCTGAGGACACTGTACAGTCAGTGGAAAGTTTGCTAGTGCCAGTTGGCTGCAGTTTATTTAGCAGCTTGAATTGTGCCATTCCCTTTCCTCCGGTGCCCCGTTGACTTGCTTGTTATGTTATGTTAGTGGCCCCTGTAGCCATTTTGTCCGGTCTGTGGTTTTAGTAATGAAGTGTGAGAACGGCTGCAGGAACTACATTTTTCTCAGGGTTGCTGACATCTGTGTTTAAAAACAACCCTCATGTCCTTAATTTGCAGCAGGAAATTGCTAGGCTGGGGTCAGTGAGGGTTACTTATGATGGTAAGTTTTAATATGACTAAAAGGGACTTTTTTCTGCAACCAGCCAAAATGCTTCAGATTTAATGACACAAAGTAGATGAGGCCCAATTTTTTGTTCTCTTTATTTAAAGTTCCTTTCTGGGCAGAAAAAAACAGCTGATCCATCCTACTTTAGTTTAGTAAAATGTATAGCTGGACTGTCCGTTTAATGCAAAGTATGAGCCAAACCCAACCGGAATAAGAGCCTATATTGTATGTTTTCTCCACCCTGTACATACACTCATTGTTCACATTAAAAATCATCCTACCTGCACCTATTGCATTTCTTGAGCCTGTGTCGCTCTGCATTCTGGGATTGCTGTCCTTTTCCTGACCCCAGCTCTGCTCTGTCCATACGAAGCACAGCTATAACCCCCCCTGCACTTTTTGCCCCTCTCCTCAATATGTGATGGTTCTAAGGCAAGATGGTAGCGCCTGAATACTACAGTCCTGAACAGATTTGAAGCCCAGGGAGAAAAAGAATAAAAAGTAAGCAACTAAAAAGGTAAAATATATCAATTTTAGATGTTGGGAAATAGTTTTTTAAAGCGGTCCTTCACTCTGAATAAGAGTCTATCTTATATGTTTCCCACACCCTGTATATACAGATTGTCCACATTAAAAAATCATCCTACCTGCATCTACTGCATGTTATGAGCCTTTAAACATCCAAGATGGTGGCTCATGGAACATCAGGAAGTGCCTTCTGACTGCATTCTGGGACTGCTGACCTTTTCCTGACCCCAGCTCTGCTCTGTCTGAGCAAAGCACAGCTATAACCCGCCCCCCTGTACTTTATCCCACTTTCCTCTTCTCAGTAAGTGTGATGCTTCTGAGCCAAGATGGCAGCGCCTGTATCCTAAAGTCCTTAACAGAGTTGCAGCCCAGTGGGGGAAAGAATTAGTAAGTGACTAAAAATTAAAAATATATTAATTTTAGATGCTGGGGAATTATTTTTTAAGGGTTTGGGCTTTTAAATAAATCATAGTGAAGGTCCGGTTTAAGATTGTGGCCTTTTATTAAATGAGGCTGAAGGTCCGGTTTAACTGCCAAATGATTGCAGAGTGCAAGAAGTACCCTCAAACCCCACACTTATGGCATAAGTCATTGCAGGGTGTAAGTGGCTTTTCACCACTGTGCTGTTCCATTGTCCTTCTTACAGCTCCATTTTGAGCATTACAATTCATCAGTTAGAGAGTGCATGTTCAGAACACAAAAGAGTGGACTCTACTTATGTTTTATGTGCATATATGGCCGTTGTATCCTACCGTATCTCACAAATGTCTTCATTCCTTACTCCAGTTCTCACACCACTATTCAACTTCTCTCATTAGGCCCCTTCCCTTCACTGTTTAAACAGGCGGGCATCTGCGTCTGCCCTCACCAGTTACCAACCTATCTCACTAAGATAAATAGAACCAGCGAACCGATCTATATAATACCGCGCTTTGAGATTATCCACATTAAATTAAAATTGTAGCTCAACGTGTGTGGGAGTCCCAACTCGAGAGAATGTAGAAATGTTTTTCCTATTTGTCAACCTATCTCACTGCTTCCTTTTTCATCCAAACTTTTGGAACAACACGTACACTCAGAATTGGCATGCTATACCTCTGCTAACTCCTTACTAGATGGTCTTCAATCTGGATTCCACTTCAACTACTCTACTGAAACCCCCCTCACTCGCCAAATTAACTAATGGCCTATTAACAGCTAAATGTTAAAGCCACTATTCTATCCTTATCCACTCTGACCTACCCTCTGCTTTCAACACTGTTGACCATCCTCTTCTACTCCACATTCTGACATCCCTGGGGATCCAAGACCATGCACTTTCATGGGTTTTTTTCTCTTACCTTTCTGATTGCACATTTACTATATCCTACTCCAACATGGTCTGTTGGTTTACCACAAGGCTTTGTTCTTGGACCCCTACTTCTCTCAATATACACCTATGTCCTTGGCTTCCAACATCACTTATAGCATAGCAATTGGCCACCAGCAGTCATGAGTCCGGAACCAGCTGTTGATGGAACTAGTCCTGGAAGAGGTAAGTGTTTGGTTGGACAGTGATTGGCTGACTAATCACACACATTTGGGGTTTTGATTATTAATTGTGGGGTTAATCTGCTCGTACTTTGCCTATAAATTATGGGCTCTGTTCTTTTGTGAAGGGGTCGAGTGCATCACTGACATCCGGAGTAGAAAAGTTTTGACTCTCAGACGAACAAAAATGCAGTTTGCATAGTGACAATTGTAATATTATTTTCATTATCTCTAAATATATTTTATTCTGTGATCTCAAAGAGTAGGCAAATGGACATAGACCTATCACCATGTAACCAATCATAGAATGCACACTAAATATGTATAAAATATATGATTTATTGCAAAACGTATCTATTTAGACAAAAACAGACAGGACATAGACAATGGCGGGAAGTTAAAACCAGCAGGTAGATCAAGATATTTACAGAGTAACCAAATTCCAGTATACACACTTTTAAAAAACCCACAAGCAAACATTGACTATAATGTAGAAATGAAACTATGAAAATGAAGTGCTAATTAATATAATACTGTAAATAAACCAAATGCAATCTCTAACTACAACAATTTCACAAAAAAACATTAATGCCAAATTAAGAAGGATCACATAAAGTGCAAGTGAAAAAAGTGGATTCTCATCTAAATGCAGATAAGATAAAGCCAAGGCACCCCCTGGAAATATAGCTTGCAGTGGTTTATTCACAGCATTATATTGTAGTACATTATATTGTAGTATATTATAGTGTATACATTATAGCACTTTTCAATTTGTACACTATTAGTTTCATGCTTGCTTGTGGTTTTTAACAGTCAGACCCAAAGCGGTGCAAATTCTCCTTAAGCTCCCTATAGCAGGTCTGTCTATGGCAGTAGTCCTCAAACTTCCTCCTCAAGGGCCGAGATAGGCCAAGTTTTGCAGCTCTCTATGCTGATGCACAGATGTAATAATTAGGGCTATAGCTCTGTCTGAGCACCAGTTAATTCACCTGTGGAGTAGCGTGGAGAGCTGCAAAACCTGGCCTGTCTTGGCCCTTGAGGAGGAAGTTTGAGGACTACTGGTCTATGGTCTTAGTACTAGATTGTCCTGTGTATTGTTAGCTTCAATGTCAAAGAATAAGAGCCTTAAAGTGGATTGAAACCTGTGATTTTGACTTTCCTGGATTTTGATGTCCTGTTGTATAACCCCCGCCCCAATCACCTAGAACAATTCACCTTTCCCCGGGCCTATGGGCTCTCATCCAATCTGAGCCATTTGCCATGCATTTGTAATGTTCTGCAAGCGCCTCTGAGGCAATCGGGGGGCGTGAGAGGCTGGATCTAAATGACTGGGAGCACATGGCCTAAAGATACTGGGGATGTGGCCACCTGTGTTTACATCGATAAAGAAGCCAAGAAGAAGGTTAGTTTTGCGGTGGCAGGGGTCACACAGCAGGGCATTTATAAGATTCTAGGGCCGGCCTCCTTGGATTTTGGTCCCTTTTTTTCACAACTCATACTTTTTTATACTAAAGTAGTATTGTTATTTATATTTATTATTATTTATTAAATTACAATTATATTAAATACAATAAGAGATTAATGCCTTGGTCTTAACACGAATGATCAAGCAGAAATGATACGTAGGATTAGTTACAAGTGCTGTGGCCTCCACGACAGAGGCGGGTGTAATGTTATACAGCAGCACACTGTTAGCAGGAAGCCATTACATGCTGAGGAGAAAGCAGGCCCTGGTCTCTCCACAGAGGAGCACAAAACAAGCACAGTTAAGGTGCACAATGGCTATTTAACTGCAGCCAGATTCCCACAAAGCAATGTCGAGGAATCTGTACCAAGAGGTCTCCACTTTCTGAGGTAACATGTTATCGTTCCGGGAACACAATGCCGGGCCCCCAGAGTGTTGGAGTGCCAAGCTGGCCATATGTTAGCGTTCTGTGAAGGAGCATTAACACTTTATTAGCTTGGCCGGGGGCATTCTGTGTAGAGACACTTGCCAAGAGACACAAAAAAACATTTTAGTAAAACAGAAATTATTTACATATTAACAGATATTAACCAGTAATAACATAGCAAGCAGATGGAGCCATGTGTATTACCTGTCAGGAACCGCTTACCTGATCTGTCCGACGTCTCCAGGCGGCCAGCCGCAGCTGTCACTGTGCGGCGGGCGCGCCGGGCGGCGTCGGCTTGAGCAGCGTCGGCTCGAGCGGCGCCCAGCTCAGCCACGCCCCCCGCTTCCTCCTCCAGTAGACGTGCTCGCGCGTGGCCGCGAGCACGTGTCTGTTATGCCCTCTGGCGGCGCTGTGCTGTGCGAGCCCGCCGGAGGATCAATTAAAGGGCCAATGAGCCCTAGGGGATTGAGGGCTTCGCCTTCTTCTGCTCTGCGGGCCAATCAGCCCCATTGATATCTTAGCCTTTACCTCCTCTCTTCTTGCCAGCCAATTACCCTTAGGAATCCTACGTGCACCAATCAGTACACTGCTCCCTCAGACCTGTCCCTATAAAGGCAATTCCCTCTCAGTTGTGAATTGCCTGTGATAGCGCTCAGAACCCTGTGTATTCTATTCCTGTGAAGTTTAGCCTGTTGCCGACTTGATTGCACTGACCATTCTCGATCCTGAATCCTCGTTGCCGACCTCTGCCTGTATTGACGCCTCTTGATCCTGAACCCTTGTTGCCGACCTCTGCCTGTATTGACGCCTCTTGATCCTGAACCCTTGTTGCCGACCTTGCCTGTACGGACGCCTCTAGATCCTGAACCCCTGTTGCCGACCTCAGCCTGTACCCCGACTACGTCTTGCCTGATCCTTGGTGCCGCTACGATCTCTGCCTTCCTGTTATCGACCTATTGCCTGTCTCTGGACTTCCGTCACTCACGCTCCAGTTACTGGTTCTCCAGATCTCTCCATATAAGCTAGCATCCTTTGAGCCAATAAGTCCTGGGGGCAACCGATCCCGGGTAGGCGTACTTGCGTCCCGGCAAGCGGGGGCTCCTACAGGTGAAGCTGGCTGTGGAGATTGGGGGTTGCGAGCTCATAAGAGGTCTGGAGTTTCCCCCTAGCGTGACATTACCATGCATTTTATCTTAACTTTGAGCTGCTGGGGCTTGCATTGCTCAACTATGGTTTTACACAACAATCTTTCCCCCAATTGTATACATATTTCAGGCTTTTATAGTGGAGCATTTTACACCAAATGGGCATTTATCCATGTGCATATGCTGCTGCCAATCTGGGATTTTCTTACCTGTCTGGCGATTGGCTGCTGATGGTCATTTGGTTCAGTTTTACTTCGGTGGTGAAGAATTCCCGGTGGGCCTCATTGATTTAGGGCCAGTTAGGCAGCTGCTTGCAACACCCACAACCAATCCCTGTCTCCATAGTCTCCCTATCAGGCCCCTGTATTTGGCCCCACTGTTCCCCCTAGCCAAACAGCCCAAATCCTACTCCCAATGCTATAGCTTCAGCATCATGGTTGTGGGGAGCCATATCTGCCCCTACAATACTAAAGCTTCACAGCCATTGGGTTAAGCAAGGCTAAATCCACTTCTGCCAATGACTCTAAGGCTTGTGCATACTTGTTAATCATCCAGGATGTACATTGAGGCAGACTCATGGGCTGTCCCGGGATCAATAGAATTCCTGGCTGATTTTGGCGCCAGTCCTCGACTGTCCACAGGGACACTAAAATAACCTACCTCCTTATGCTATTAGCGAGCTCTGCATTAGAGAGATATTCATCTTTTCCTAGCCCAGCTCCATCCTATGGAGGGTAGAAAAAACCTGCACCCCCTCTAATAGATGCTGTGCAGCAATGTGCAGCTTTATCCTGGCTCTCCTGTCATACAGAGGTCTATGAGTAGAAAGGTTAATGTCTCATAAATTGTGGGGGTTCACAGGCGGTGGGAGTAGGTGGATTAGACTCCTTGTGGATCGGGACCTCATGTGGCTCAGGTTACCAAGGAGAGTTTAGGCCTGCTTTAAGTAGGGATATCAATTGGGAGCACAAATTAACTGGGTGTAGCACTTTGTGTATGTTAGTAAAGGCGTAAAGTATTAAATTAATTATTGATCACTTGGGTCACTTATGTCAGAATATTGTTCATTGACTTTGGCCCCGCCTTTAATACCATTATTCTTGACATCCTACATAGGTAGCTGAGGCAACTGTCAGTCCCATCAAGCACTTGCTAATGGATCAGAAACTTTCTGGTAAACCAAACCCAATGTGTAAGACAAGGAGGATTTGTGTCTTGCAGTGAAGTGAGTGATGTGGGAGCTCCTCTGGGTTGTGTTCTCTCACCTGAGAGATGTGGATTCAGTTAAACCGGACCAACAGCCTGGCACAGTTGGAAAAGAAAGCTAACGACCATTTTGGAGCTTCCTCTCCCAGCGTCTCAGCCATGCTGCTGCCTGGATTCAACTGACATAACTGACAATACACAGTAACAGGAAGCCCAGCAGCACTTCCTGTTTGCAGGTGGCCTGCAAATGCATGAGCCCCATTTTGTTTCTAAAATTTAGTAAGGCAGGAGTTAGAAAATGGTAAATTGATTTTTATGTGCAGCAATCTAAGGGAGGACCAATGTTTCCACACTCCGTCCATCGAGTGATGAACGAGTCTTTTGGTCAACCATAACAATACGACCAACCGATTAACCAATTCTCGATCATCACTTGATCTCAGCGGCCGTTTCCATGGAGCGAATATCACTAAATTGTGGTCGCTTTAGAGAATTCTAGCTCAATATTCGCTCCATCTAAATGGGACATTAGGAAAGCCCAACAGAGACTTTATCTTCTACACCAATTATAATGATTTGATAAGACTAAAATCTAGAACTCTAAGGACTGCTCTCACCCAGGAAACTTCTTCTTCTCCCGTCTGGATAATGTTATAGATAAACGTGGGCCCAGGGCACTAATCTGGCCGCTGCGCGCACACACACACACACACACACACACACACACACACATATATAGTCAGGGATTGGGGCGAACAAAAGTGACACGGATGACAGTTCTTGAAAAGCAAAGGAAATTTTATTGAAAATAAAATATTCACCTGCAAAAAAACATATCTCTTATGTCAGAGATGGTTGCAGCACAAAACGTAGTATCAAGCGGTTACTTCACCAGCTCTGTGAAAGTCCAGGGTTTGATAGCCCAGCAAACTACAAGTCCAGGTTACAGGGCATACCAGCCCACGCTGCTCATCCACAAGTCCAAGTTCAGGGACACAAGCAAAGTCCTTCGGCTGCATACAGTTCTGTTATTCACTTTGAGCAGTACGACCTGGGCTCCTTACTCCAGGATGTTCAACAGCAAACTAAAAGGCTCAGCGGCTCATTTTATTTATGCTTCCCCTGCAACCAGCCTCATCACCTGTGCGAGGCCTGGGATCAGGGAACAAACCTGTAGAGGACTGGGGAATGTGAACTGGGTCCTGAAAACCCGGCATGGATCGTGCCTGATAGAGCATAGCAGGGGAAAAATAGATAACATTCATTACTTTCCCATACACCTTACCACAATACATATATATATATATATATATATATATATATATATATATAATGTAACCTTTCAGCTCCGCTGCCACAAATGGGGCATCTTCTGATGCTGATCGCCCCCCAGTCCTTATTGCCTTCCCTAAAGCGACCAATCCTCCTCTAGTCCTTGTTGTATTCTCTATTGCCACCAAGCACCCTTCAGCCCTTATTGCTTGCTCCGCTGCCACTAAAGACTTCATCATTGCTATCAGTTGTCACATGGTTCTTGACACCTTCTGAGCTTCCATCAATTGCCCTCCATTCCATGCTTCCATCTCCATTGTTGCTGATCATCCCCTGTTGCTTAGGCCAGCCATGAGCAGGTTTGCACACACCTGGCATTTGGTGGTGCAGGTCCACTATAAAATATTACCATGGCGGACACTAGACCATCCCCTCTGATCTCTCTGCCGGATGAATCTGCTTTGTCCACCCCTGGGGAGGGGGCTCCCCCTGCTCCACGGGTGGCCTGGTGCTCAGCGACTGGCGGGTGAACTTGGCCCTAAGGGGTGGCTGTTTGATGTAGAAGGGCCCCTACCTGACAGTCGTGATGCGGAAGCAGATGAGCAGGAGCCTACTCCTTGTGTGACCGGACGCGGATGGTGAGGCGGACCCCGCCCGACCGGCTGCCTGGTGGGGGGCCGGGGGGGAGGGATTGGGTCGGGAATTGATTTTTACCTCCAAGAACTGCAGATTATGTTAAGACGACATATACACCTGACTTTTCTTATACTTTCTATGGTATCTTTATTCCTGTATTGTATCTATTGAAACTTGGATAAACCTAAATAAAGAGTTTAAAAAAAAAATGTAATACCATAGTGTGAGCCTGAGTGGGCCCCTGAAATATCAGGGACCCTGGCAATGGCCCAGGTTTGCCCTGTACTGGCACAGGCCCTATGCAGGGGATTCAGCAATGTGCCCGGCATGGCAGCAGGCTGGGGTATAGCCAACAAGATCAGACATTTCACTGCCTACAGACAAGCTTACGCATTTCTTGATGTGTCCTCTCCCCCACCTGTGTCCCCCACAACTGCTCTCGTCCCTCTGCTGAAGCCCATCAGCTGGATTTTGAATTCTAAATAGGTTTTATTTTCAGGGTATGGCTTATATTTCGTGCATTAACAAAAAATGCTGAAAAATCTTACTAGAGCTTATTGATGGGGTAACAGGGCATATTGTACTTTATTGTACTTACTCATATATTTAGAACTCACTAAGGTTAATAGGTTTGTTTGTGGAGGTAGATTACTATTGTTGCAACATTTATTCCCTATTTTTTCTAGTGTGCAATAATTGTCCAGTTTCCCCAGCCATTTTAAACCACTCTAGCTGAAAGAAATTTCTTTTTTGTATTTTAAGACCCAGTGATCTTCTCGGGCACAGGCACAGGCATACAAGGGGGGAATTTACTCAAAATGATTTATTTTGATGTCCACAAAGTCAAACTTAAAGCGGACCTTCACCCTAAATAAGAGCCTATCTTATATGTTTCCCACACCCTGTACATACAGATTGCTCACATTAAAAATCATCCTACCTGCATCTAATGCATGGTATGAGCCTTTAAACACCCAAGATGGCGGCTCATGGAACATCAGGCAGCCTGCAAACAGGAAGTGCCTTCTGACTGTGCTGCTCTGCATTCTGGGATTGCTGACCTTTTCCTGACTCTGACCTCTGCTCTGTCTGAGCAAAGCACAGCTATAACCGGTCCCCCTGCACTTTTGCCCCCTCCTCCTCTTCTCAGTATGTGATGCTTCTGAGTCAAGATGGCGGCGCCCGTATCCTAGAGTCCTGAACAGATTTTCAGCCCAGTGGGGGAAAGAATAATAAGCAAGTGACTAAAAACTTAAAATATATTAACTTTAGATGCTGGGGAATAGTTTTTGAAGGGTTTGGCTTTTCATTAAATCATGGTGAAGGTCCGGTTTAAGCAGGCTTTCTCCAGCATATAAACAGGAAGCACAGGTCTTCACTGCCCTCCAGGCCTACTCACAGTTCATATAAGGGCACTTCAGCCCTGACATCTGTCTCGCTCAGTTTAGCAGCAGCCTCTATCCGGCCCTTCTCCTGGTGCCGCCTGCACCCTGTAGCCACACATCTACCAGGCTGAGAGCTCTCCTCAGTCTGACCATCCACAGGGCACTCCAACACTCGGCTGCAGGTGCCACATGCACCTCAGCAAGCCTCCAGCTGTGGCTCATCAGCACCCTTCTGAGCTTATCAGCCTCTTTATAACCCCCCTGCACTGGATCAGTACTGGACCGGGCTACTTGGCCAGCAGGATTCACCCAGCTTCCCTTACTGGTCAGACTCAAGGAACCTATAGAGCACCTTCGGCAGCCCCTTAAAGGGCCGGTAACAACAATAATTGCACTCTTTCCTGGAGTCTGTAGCCTAACCTAGTACTTTCCGATCCAGAAATGCTCAAATAAGGCATTTTTACACGATGTGGCAGACACAAAAAAGTGGCTCTGTGTGGCGCTAATGCTTCTTAATAAGGCTTTTATCATCAGGCCTGTATTTGGAGACTAGCAGTATATAATTTACTTTACTGCAAATACACTAAATGCATTGCAACTAAAAACCTTTTTCTACATGTGATACAACTGGTTTGTGTCACTGGGGGTTTCTATGGGGATAATCCTGACAGCAATGAGGGTCTATCTCCCGCCTTGACCAAATTTGTGTTTGTCATTAGTTAGTTGCTCTATGGTTACTCACTGCAGACAACATGAGCAAGCTTTCAGGAAGTGAGCCATTCTCTGTACAACATCTGGATCACTGCCCTGCTGATCCAACTTTCCACAGATAATACTCATCCCCGAACGCATCCTGGTTTAGATGTGATATTGCTTAATTTTATTTACAATTTCCTGGAAAAGCTGCATAATGTATCATAAGCAGTAAGAAATGTTTTCTACCCCATTTACCCCACCAGGGCCTGTCATGTCCCATGTATTTAGATACCAGACAGCTGTAACCCTGCCAATGCTTTCACTTTCATAAACGTATTTAAACCATATAATTTTTACATGATAACCGTATTTGCCGGCGTATAAGACGACCCCCCCAACATTTCCACTCAAAATATAGCGTTTGTTATATACTCGCCGTATAAGACTACTCCCTCTTCCACACACCTTCCACACACCAAATAAAAACGTGAAAGAACATCAGATTTGCTTTAGTTTACATTTTTAATGGGGCTTCTGGGAGGGGGGTTTACACAGCGGGGCATCCCAATTCAGGATACCCCGCTGTGTATAACCCTCCAGAAAGTCCAGTAAACACTTACCTTACCTGGCTTCAATGGTGCATGCGCGTGCTCTGGTCCAATGAAAGCCGCTCACCGTCACTGCGTAATTCAACAGGCTGGGATCCCCATTAGTTCTAATGAGAGCCACCTGCCCAATTACACAGGGACAGTGGTCGTTCTCATTGGACCAGAGCCTGCGCATGCACCGTTGGACCTGGAAGAGGCGAGTGTCTTTGGGTATTGTGGGGGCTGGCCTCTGATCTCCCCCCCCCGGACATTCCAAATCGGGATGCCCCTGGGTAAGCCGGCCAGATTTACTTGTTGGTCGCGGGGCAAGTGCGCCCACACAGGCATGCAAATGGGAGGAGCCTAATTGCCTCTCTCTAGTCCCGCGCTGGCATTGCTTCCTGGAGGGGGCGGGCACCGAAGCAGCTGATTGGAGGGGAGGCGGTAAGGGCGGGCGGCTTCCGAGATCAGCATGGAGACCCCGGGCACGCACGTGAGAGCCCCTTGACAGGTGATTGGGGGGGGGGGCGATGGGCGTCAGGGTGCCGATCGGCGCGCCGGGGGGCACGCGCGCGTGTGCCCGTAACTTAATTATAGATGATTGGGGCGGCGAGCGAGCGGCGCTGCTGGTGGAGGAGTCCCAAATTGCGGCAAATACGGCCCTGGTCACCCGGCGTATAAGACAACCCCCCCACTTGGAAGCATGTTTTTCAGGGGCAGAAAGTCGTCTTATACGCCGGCAAATTCGGTAGATATCTACTGCTCTAGACCCTTTTAAAAGCTCTTTTGCTCGTAAACAGGGTTCTGTCGGGTTTCTGTCTGGGAACTTCAATTTATACCACATTGCAACCCTTATACAATTTCATAAAAACATTTCCATTTTATTCCAATATTTTTTAAAAGATTTAAAATAGACATACATCACATATTACACATTATTCAGCCATCATCAATTCATTCGAATACTCAAAGACCTGTATATAGTAATAAAAAAAGATAAAACTGAATAAAAGTCAATGCATGATGCTATCACATAAGCTTTGTTTGGCATATAAGGTTGTAACATTATTTTTTATCATTTTTTTATCTTTAAACACCTTTTGTTTTTCTTTTTTTTTTCATTCTTGTGTCATTTATACTAATAATGACTCTTTAGATAACATACAGATCCACAAATAGCTTTCAGCAAGGAGTAGCTGTCAGTCACCTTTTTCACATGGTCCTGGAGAAGTAAAAGTGAAAGGAGGGCAAACCTTTGAGCCCTGCTATGGCTTCTATCCGGCGCTGCTGGAAATACAGGAGAGGCACATGGGACAGTCATCAGGTGAGCTGCTCTCTGCCTTATTATTGCTTACATTTGCTTCACCAAATATAGAATGCATAAAACTAACCCCATGAAATGTGATTTTGTCTCATATATTGACCACTTCTCCATTTTGTTGTATTTTGCAGCTGAGTTTTTCATGACTATAGACAATGGCCAAAAAAATATTTTTAGTCACACTGAATGCTGATTGTAAAGAAATCCATCTTAAAATAGACTTTTGTCAAATAATAAGATTTCTATCTATGGTTAAATTCTTCATATTATGCTAGCACAACCTTGTAAATCCTTACATACGTAGATTTAGTAACATTTACCCAGTATTGCTGATTTCCTCCAGCCAGTTATATTTGTCACATTCAAGCGAGGCTGCTGAAGCTAGCCTGCTTTTTCAGTGTTTGGTAAACCCAACAAGAGCTTGTGTTCTAAAACACAAATTACTACATATATCTATCTATGTTAATATTCACTAAATATAGCATAGCCTTACAGGCTGCAATGTATATCCAGCAGTTAGGCCATTTTCTTCTTAAACCTGTTCTGAAGTAGAACCAACAGGACATTGTGCCCAAATCAGCTCTGACCAGTGGTGCTACGATCGATTACTGCAGCCTTGCTTGTCATGCAAACCTCTTTATTGGCCACAGATGACCATGCCACCAGGAAGTGCTAACCCTGTGCCACACAGACACCTGGTGAATGCTGAGTGACAGGGTTGCAATGAGGAATCTGGCACCACTCATGTATCTTCATATTGTCCATCCTATTTTGGTTCTTGCCCCCAGGGCACCCCGATGCGGATGTCTGGCTGTGTGAAAGCCCTAGGTCGCCCAGTAAACTCACCTTTCCCCAGTCCTGCAGCACATGGGTGGGCTCTTGTCCAATCATTGTACTTGGCTAAACTCTTCATAATTGGCTAGGCATGCACTGTTGGATGGGGGGGGTGAGTATCACAGGGTAGTCAGGGGGGTTTCACACAGCAGGGCATCCTGAATCTTGATGCCCTGGGGGGAGGGATTCAGGCGGCCCTAGAGTCTTATAGACCTAAGGGCTGCTTTCGGTCCACTTTAACAGCAATGGTGAGGGCTGCCATAAGGGATGACCAATACTCCAGCATAAAGCCTGAGGGGCTGTGAAAGCAGGTTTTTTGGGGCCCATACCCAATATTGGAAAACAAATAAAAGAGTTTAAACTGAAAAAATGCTTTCCTCAAAGAACAAGTAGTTATATTGAGAAATTAGCCAGTGGGTAAAGTGATGCAAAAAATCTATTAACATTTAGCTTTGTACACAAATATGCACCTTACTAATTTCAACACATACCAATGACTGTCACCTTGCATTCAAAATACAAAGGTTTGCTGATGATGGTTATGTTGCAGTGTGAGTCAAATCCAGATAGACATTAGTGGTATAACAGGAGCTTGTATTACTGGAGCATGAGGCTCATAAACAGACAGGAAGAGAAAACCAAAGAGCAACTAGAAGAGCTGGAAATAACAACACAGCAGTAAGTTACATAGAAGCTCTACAGTTGCACATTGGTCACAGCTCCATCTAGTGTCATAACCTGCAATAGCTGCAAACTGCAATAAACCTAACAAAAGTCATTAATCACATTCAGACACAAGATGTAAGCTGTTGCAAAAGTTTTATATCTCCAACAGGTTACTGGCCTCATTTGGGATACATTGGTCTATGAGGAGAAGACATAGCAATAGCAGCCAGGAAGGTTGTGCCTAAAAACAACCTAGTTTAGTGGGATAGTGGTTGGCTTTAGACATACTCCTCATGTTACCCCCATCTGGTAATGAATGGCAAATATAATTGCATACATGTGGCTGCCGTCATATCAGGTCAGGAACAATAGACCCAACTTACCATGTGCATCTAGGACTCAACAGACCCTCAGAAGGAGACCTCAGCATCAGCAACCTCCATTAACAACTTTCAAACCTCTAGCTGCAAGCTGGGATGGAAACTCATCTGGCACCCCCCTGCTGAGAGCACAAGCTGATCAGATACTTCAAAGACAATTTGCAGCCAGAGAGACATTATAATTTCATAAGTAATTATGACGTTACAATGCATCATAGTCATTTACCAGTTACATCTTCACGATCTGAACATGAAGCGTGACCCTCTGGGTCTCTGTATTTCTGGCCCCTCGGATGGGGAAATACAGAGATACAGGTAGGAAAGCCATGCTTAGTCTCTAAGTTTCAGTGATAACCAGACACAATATGGGGGGGGGGGGGGGGGGGGGTCCATCATTTTTACCACATATTTTTATGTTTTTTAATCTGTAATATGGGATGTGTACAGTGATTTTTGTGCCAGGGTTTGTGCAATACTAAGAGGCCGATTCATCAATAGCGCCAGGTAGCGACAGATGAGCGACTGTAGCGTGATTTTTTCAGCGCCAGCCAGTATTCGCTGTGCTTGGCCGGTATTAGCTTGATGACAGCGACTCAGTCGGTGTGCGGTAATGTTGAATACGGGCTGGGGGGTCGCTGTTTCACAGGTCCAGCGTTGTATGTGAGCGCCTGACAACGAATGGCCAGAGCGAACGGCTAGCTTCATATTCATCAAAAAATCACGCTCCGAATGTGCTGTCGCTGTCCATTTCTTGTTTAAACCCCAGAGCGCTGGTGGCGATCTGTATTAACTAGTTTTTAACCCCTAAACAACCATATTTTTTGAATGTAACATTATACATGTTTTTAGAATCATTTTGTTATATGAATACATTAATCTCAGACCTGTTAGATCAATTCTGCACATATTTTTTTTTATTTTTTTTTTACTTAAAAAAAAATCCTAACATTGCAGAAGTGTTCTCCGATTTTTTGACATTAAAAAAATTAAAAAAAAAATTATTACCAATTAATCATGAATTATTATAGATTGCTCCATTGAAATGCATTGGACATCGCCAGGGAGCGACAGCTCATACCTGGCGCTGTGAGGGAATTTGCAGCGGCGCTGTTCGGTCCAGGCGGCTTCATGATGAATGCCGCGCTAGCCTCATTTTGCTTGATAAATGCGTCATTGTGACCGCCGCCGGGCGTACTTGAGTCGGTAGTCGCCGTTAGCTGCCGCTACCTGGCGCTCGTCAGACACTACCTGGCGCTATCGCTTGATGAATAAGGGCCTAATAAAACTTATCGTTTCTGGCAATAAGCGTGCCTGTATTTAGTGCCAATCCCACATTTAACCATTTCTTTGGTGTGTGTATATTTTGGAGTCAGTTAGTAGGTTAAGTGGGACGCCAATCATATCTGGTGCACGTGTTTTCAAATAGAGGGATCTCTCAGTCTTTTACATTTGTGGCACCCCATAGATAAACACATGCACACATTGATGAAGCACTGATGAATACACTGTGCTATACAATCTGACTTTAGGAATTTACACTCCCCCATCCCTAATCACACTGTATAGGGCTAAAGACCACCACTATCTGCAAGGAGGAATAAGGTACGCAATCCCTACCGGATAAACCTGAGTAATACATACTCTATAGTATACCTAGGTAGGAGTCCCCCTTTTCCCTACTATGAAGAAAGCATTTCATTGCCAATAACCACCCATAACTGGACCTGAAGGTGCATGGTATTGTGACAGGGGAGCTAATTTGGCCCCAATCTTCTGTGCTAGGAACTCCTAGCCTGCCCCCAATGTTATGTCTGAACATAACCATTTAAGACGATAGAACAGTGCCCTTTGTTATTATCCATTTACTAGTGCAGCACTGGGGATTTGTCTCTCCAGTTTTAGCCCTAGGTTTTTAAATCTTTTAGAGTGGTCATAGGTCTCCTTCTTCCCGTGTCACTTACTCCGTTCTTAACAGATGTACAGCAACACCATGCTCCTTCTATTTCTAAATGACTGATGTAACTGCACTCCAAGAACCGTGACTTGGAAATTAAGTATGTAATAATTTGGGTATGCTTTCATCCAATATACTTTGACTCCATGTAAGTGATAGCTATTAAACAAAAGTGACCTGAAAATAGATTGCTGCATCACAGATGATTTAGTTCAAAATAACGTGGATTGTCACTTAAAGGGGCACTGTTGCAAAAAAGGTCCAGTAATCACATATATAACCTGCATCAGGTTATCAGGTCATCAGGTTAAATTCAGCAAAGCTTGCTTCTTTCTTTTACTGCACAGAATAGGAGTGACCAATTTTGATTCTGCTTTTAAATGGAAGATCTGCTCAGTTGACAAATTCAATTAAGGTTGTTGCACACCATAAATTGTGTTAGAGAAAATTGCAATAGACCGCTCCCTACTGACAAAGATCTTTTCCTGACCGAAACGTTGAGGACATTTTTTTGTATTTTCTACCTGGCATCTGGACTTGTACGCTTGTACGCTTGTACGCTATGGACTATTTACTTTTTAAATACTTCTAGCTCCAAAAGGGCTATTTAACTTTGATCTCTGGTTTGCAAAGGGGAAACCTTGTGTATAGCATACCAAATGTATTTCAAGGCCCTGAATCTGTTACAATTGTTGTGTGCCTTATATACCCTCCCGCATATTGAAGGGTGTACATTACCAGCGAGTTCCCCTAGTCAGAAACCATATCAGATTGTCTTTGCTTACGCTAACTGATCACATTAAAGTGGACCAACACCCAGGGGGGATCGGCCCGGAAATCTATAAGATTCCCGGACCGATCAGATCCCTCCCCGCGGGGCATCCGAAATCGGGATGTCCCGCGGGGAGGAACCCCCCAGGAGGCCCACAATCCTCACCTTACCGGCGATCCAACGGCGGCCGCGTCTCTCGCTTCCCTCTAGCAGGGCGCGCTCCCGCGCCGGCCGTTTTGTGAATAGCCGGCGCAGGCGCGCTCCCTGTTAGAGGGAAGCGAGAGACGCAGCCAATGACAGCGCTCTGGTATGCGCGTCCAAGCGGCTTTGGACGCGCATACCAGAGCTGGTCTGAGCGCTGTCATTGGCCGAACGAGGTCACGTGGGAGCGGGGAGAGGTGAGTTTTTGCGGCGATCGGGGGGGTTTCAGACAGCGGGGCACCCCTGATCGGGGTGCCCCACCTAAGTGGACCAACACCCAGGATAGTCAAAATCCTGGGTGTTGGTCCACATTAAACATGTCCTTTTTGCACTAGCTCAAATTTGAACCCCTTTTGATCCATTTACTCCCCTTTGCCATTAGGATCTGATCAGTTCTACAGCCTGTTCCCAGAGCCAGCCTGTGCTGGAACAGCTGTTAAACCGGACCTTCACCATAATTTAATGAAAAGCCCAAACCCTTATTAAATGATTCCCCAGCATCTAAAAATAATATATTTAAAGTTTTTAGTCACTTACTAATTATTCTTTCCCCACTGGGCTGCAAATCTGTTCAGGATACAGGCGCGGCCATCTTGACTCAGAAGCATCACACTTACTGAGGAGAGGAGAGCAGGATAAAGTACAGGGGGGCGGGTTATAGCTTTGTTTTGCTCAGACAGAGCAGAGCTGGGGTCAGGAAAAGGTCAGCAATCCCAGAATGCAGAGCAGCACAGTTAGAAGGCACTTCCTGTTTGCAGGCTGCCTGATGTCCCATGAGCCGCCATCTTAGATGTTTAAAGGCTCATAACATGCAGTAGATGCAGGTAGGATGATTTTTAATGTGAGCAATCTGTATGTACAAGGTGTGGGAAACATATAAGATGGGCTCTTATTCAAGGTGAAGGCCCGCTTTAAGAGCTTTTTTCGTTTTTCAGTTTTTCTGATGGTGTGTAAATGCTATTGTTCACCACATGCTGTCTTAGGAAACAAGCTGTCAGATAGTGAGAAGTTACCCCATGTAAATGTAGAATGGTACTCAAAAACCAGCCCTAGATTTTTATTCCTAACCAGTAGAAGAAAACCCCAAGCTTGGCAGGAATTGTTTTCAGTTGGGGTATAGAAATGTAAGATTAGATAATTGTGATAAAGCTCTTTTGAGCAAATGCAATTAATTCCACCTTTTTAGCAATTCATCAATCTAATTTACAGAGATCTGTTTTCCTTTGACATGGTCAGTGTTTTAATAGAAATAACAATTTCACTGTGAGGCAATATTCTCTGAGAATAAACCATGGGTCATCCAAATTATCTGTGTACATAGTGAACATTTTTGTCCATTGGCAGCAAATATGATGGCTTGACCCCAACTGCAACCTTACTCAGAAATGCAATGTCTAGGTCAAAGGCGGCAGAGTCCTCCTAAAGGGCCAGCAACAGGCCGTGTATTGTGGATCTTCACACAGGGGGTATAGTTAAGAGCTATGAGCCGGCTATATGGAGATGCACAAAACATGACCTGTTGCTGGTTGTTTAGAAGGGAGATTGACACCCCCTGGTCTAGGTGATCCCACAACTAAAAAATAAAAAAATTGATATGCCATTGAGGACTGAAAGACTTAAAGGCAAAATTAAAAAAGTGCCCAGTGCATCTGCTGGATATTTAGATCAGATGTAGTTAAAACTTAAACTTTGCTAAGTCAATTTAAAATAGCAAGTCAGGAGTTAAACGAAGTGGAGGTCCTCATTCCACCCAGGCAGCGCGCTTTGAGTTGTTGTCCTAATCTGTATCAAGCCTAACTGAATTTAGTAAATGTTTTAACCCTATCTGATCTAAGAATCCAGCAGAAATGCTGGTCACTCATTATTAATTGGGGAAATGGTTGCAGATACCCCTGCTGTGCTGCTTCAGTAGGATGATGTCTTCAGGTGAGAACCCAGCAATCTGCTTTCCAAAATACCTAAAGGCATAGATGAGGCAATGGCAATAATTGGACAGCAAGAAAGTCAGATGCCCCATGTCTCCTCCATTTCCTGCAGAGTGCTGTAGATGCTGTAAAAGCGCTTTACGGTTTCTTCTAATTTCATTTCCATGCCAGGGCCAGGCCACATTTAAAAAAGTAAGTTTTTTCCAATGGCATCATTCAGCAGCGTTTGAAATTCCTCACTAGCTGGTATGATGTGGTTACTACCTAGTCCCTCATACTGCATATTAACAAGGGGCCTATTATTAGTGTCACTGTCTACTATCATGTTGTTGTGACACTGAAAATACACAGAGCAAATACATTATTTCAAAGAGCATCTTCAATTATCAATGTAAACATTATTCCATGGTGCGTGCACTTTTGAGAAAACACGTGTCGTCCACTGTTCTAGTAAATTCTTCTGATTCCGATCACTAGTGCAAATAATCCCCAGGTAAAAAACGTCACTTATAGTTACAGTATCCATTTCCAGCATTAAATAAAAACTACCAGTTCCTCAGCAGTAGTTGTATGCAAAAGAACATAAAAACATCTAGTGCACTAACGTTTAAAAATAAGACTTTTAAAAAATGATTTACATACACTCACAAACATGGGTCAGATAGCACCAGACGTCTCTCACCAGCATCCAGAACCACAACGGCTGCATATGGAAAAAGAAAGAGGGTGGATAAATGTCCCCATCTTCATACTAGCCTGAAAGATCAAAAAAATAGCCGCCGGAGCCACCACCTGACGCATTTCATCGCTGAACGAGACTTTAACTAAGGCTGCACCATGTATCATGCCGTTGGTCTTACCTGCTCACCACTTTCACACTGTCATCTGTCTGGGACAGTGAAGGGTGGCCTTCTGGCCTGGCAACCAATGGATAGCACCTTTTATAGGAACCTCTGCTTCCCTGTCAGCTGCCTTTCGCATCACCACCTGTGCTGCTGTGGCCTTGGCATACCTGTTGCTTAGCAAAGGTGGACACTGGTGGGCTCAAAGTGCGATCTAAATCCTGTCCTTCTCTGCCAAGGTTTGCCCACTGCTGTGGTTGCCTACTGACTTAATTGCTGGCCCTGCTTTATCTGACTATGTCCAGAGCCAAGCCCTATTGCTTACCTTGATTGTTTGACTACATCCCATACCAAAAGCTGTGCCACACTGCTTATTCTGACTCGTCAAATTGCATAAATGTGGGGCTTTGGAGACAGCTTCACGCTGTGTATGTGTGTCCCTATCAAACGAGAGCTTAACCCAAGAGACTAGATAGCAATAAACTCAGCTGAAGAGGCCTGTGTGGGAGTTACTTTATTTTCAGACTGGAATCTTGAGATGAACACAAGCAGGTAAAAAGGCTGTTCTTTAGCCAGAGAGTAGCAGCATACATGAGTACATCATAGAAAACGGGAGGGAGGGAGAAGCTGCTTGCATCACAGCTAGGCTACAGCAGCTGAGGAAAGGAAAAACAAGTGAAAAAGCATACCACTATACTTATGTAAATAAACTCTATAACACTCTATTAAAATAAAACACCAGAAAAAAATCTGACACAAGAAGATTAATCATGAATTGAAAAAAGCACAAAAATACATTTTCTTTGCTGTAAATCCTGGTGATGGTTTCGTCATCCTGCATGCCCGTCCAATGAACGTGATTGGTCATTGGCAGTTATGTAGGGCTACTGCTTAAATGGAATGCAGCACTTGTAAGTACAGGGCTGCTTTAGGGGAGCAGGTGAAGACACAGCAGGGCACCCCGAATTGGGATGGATCCATGCTGTGGTGGTAGAGGAAGTAAAGTTATTTTTGACTTTATTTCCTCTTTAAGAGTTATGGAAGTAAGGAGTGCATATTATTATAACCACCACCTGAATGTATATCTTATTAGGCAGAGGAAGGCAAATGTGATATTGAACCCTGTCCAAGCATGGCATAAACTGAACCTTCAGAAGAAAGGCAAAACTGATCATCAACTTGTCATCGGGTGAGTCACCTTCTTGCCACATGCTTGTTCGGGTAATAAGTACATATGAAATTAAGTAAAATTTGCTCAGCCTGGCACATTGCAATACACATGACTGATTGTCTTCCTCCTCCAATACCCACATCCGCTTGGCAGTATGGTAATAAACCCGCAATATGTCAGCGCTGCCAATATCAGAATGTGCAGGTTAAGACAATGATTCACAGGGACGTAGACACACCAAGAGTGATATTTCATAATGTAAGCTAATGTGCTTTGAACTTTGTAGCATTTTTTTTTTGTAATAGTCTATGTGCATTATGTTTTACCTTGTCTATAATTATAACTTGTACAGCATTACAGTAGAACATATAATAATAATAATGTAGCCCAGGCACCAAACAACACAGTGTGTGCGGTAGGCTCCTGGCACACAGAATGATGGGTCAGAGACAGTGGTCACTTGACTTTACTTCCTCTTTACCTAGTTAACACGGTTTAATTGTCCTGTCAATTGTAATAGTTTTAGTTATCTGTTGGAAAATATTATCTACCCTTCCAATCCTAATCCTTGCCATACAACTTGGTCAAAAAGGTGGAAGAAAAATATAGAATGAGTGGAAGTTATAAGAAACCATTTCATATCATCACCATATAAAACTTTTAGTCTTGGGATCTGATCTGACTGCACTCAGTAGAAGGAGGACTTTCTCCTTCTATCAGGAATCATTTTCTAGTAATATCTGGAGGGTTTTCTAATTGCTTTTGCATGAACATAGGTAGACTGAAGATTTGTGTCTACTGTATCTCACGTTCAAGGTTTGACTACACTTCCCACTCTCCAACACAAAATTAAGAATTCTCATCAAACACCTCAGCCACCCTATCCCCTCAAAAACACTACCAAAAATATTACCTTACACATATTTGTATGAGCTGAGAAGTATTGTATATCTCATTCCAGTGGAAAATTGTTTTTATTGATAATAAAAATATTGAAACAAAAATATTACCTTATCAAAAGTGCAGCTTCAGGTGGTCGTGCATGGCCTGCCTCTGCGTTGATGGCCATCAAGACTACACCCCCCGAGAGGGAGGGGTCAGAACAGGTGCAGACAGGAGACCGGGTGCTTCTGCTGCAGATGCTGAGGCAGACAGAATTTCCATTTCTATTTGCAGGGTCATCATCCGAGCTGCCCAGACAGGGTCCCTCCCACCAGCACACAGACCCTTGGCCCATGATGTCAGTCTTGGTTCGCCTGTCCTTATGATGGCCATGTTAAGGAAAGCCACTTCTATGCTTTAGGCTGGATTCAAACCTAAGTGATGTGTCACCCGAGTCCTGGCGATTTGCCAGCATTTTGTTAGCGAACGTGCTTGGCTAGTAAGAGATTGCAAGCCTGACTGCAGCAAAAATGCAGCATGCTCAAGTTTTCGCCAAATGAATGGGCTAAGCCTGGTGTAAATTGAGTGCTCAAAAAGGCAAAGCTAATAACTTGTTTGTCATTCAACCTCTTGTCCCATGCTTGTTTGGGTAAAAAATGCTTATTTATTGAAGTATAATTTGCCCAGCTAGGCACATTTGCAATAAACATGACTGATCGCCTTCCTCTACGAATTCCCACATCTGTTTGCCAGTATGGTGTAAAAACACAATTCTGTGAGACTCACCTGTAGAATTGGTTTTGATTCCAATCCATTCCAGGCCGTCCCTTAATCATTACACCTGGGTAATTCCTGCCCGGAGGGTGTAGACTGCAAGATAAAAAAAGGTTTGACTCCTCCCGGCCTCAAATCAAAGACCAGTAATTAAAAAGCAGTAAATCGGGGGCGTGGCTTGACATGGCGCCGTAGAGACGTGGGCAAGGGGAGCTCCGCACTGACACAGTGTTTAGAGGCACTCAGGCACTATAGAAGAGCCTAAGGAACAGATGCCCAGAAAGGGGAAAAGCAGGGGAGCACCCAGGAAGCTGCGGGACAGCTCCATTCCCTCCTTTTTTCGCGCTCGGGACGGCGGTACCTCTGGGGGGCAGGCGATAAGATGGCGGCGAGAGGTGCGGGTCCTGTTCTGATCGCCCGCAGCGCACCGAGGACCCACGACCCCATGGAGGGGACTCCTGCGCTCCACCGCCGGAGAGAGCAGAGACGGCAGACGCGAGCTGGCCGCGGGCGGGGGGAGCCCTCCCCCGCCGCCGGGGGACGGAGGCTTAGGACGCGAGCCGGCTGCAGGCGTGAGACAGCTGTGAGTGGGAGACACTGCCAGTTGGTGTCCGCTCAGGTTCATCAAGAGGCGGACGGTCACACAGGCCCTACTGGAGGAGCACCTGGCGGCACCAAGGTTAGTGGTTGCACCCCAGCCCCCTTACCCCTGGATTCCAGCCGGAGCCCACTCAGACAGGGCACGCAGCGGCAGGGGACCCACTTCCTGACAATGGGGGAGCCACAGCAGCCAAATAGTGGCCCCACCTCACAGATATCTGGCGCTGGGTCACTGGAGATAGACGCGAGGAGCCCTGATTCGCCACCCCGGGTCATGGGTCTGATGCGCATTCCCCCTGTTAGTGGGGATATGTCCCGACTCTCGCCAGGATCGGTTGCCTTCTCCCCCGAGCTGAGCAGCATATCAGCCACGCCGACGCCCCCAGAGAGTCCCACTCCACCCTGGCGGGTCCACCCTGAGACGGTCCCCAACACTGGGTCAAGAGATCAAGGGATATGGGGCACAGTGGGGCTGTCACGGCTAGGACGCCCCGGACAGAACCCCCTGACCAGTGGGAGCCAGTGCAGCCCCTTTCATCCTGCTGCCCACCACACAGGGCAGGGTGAGCCTAATGCCGTACTGAACTCTCATGCAGGGGAAGTGACCCTGCATAGCCCCACACTTTCAGTACCTGACCACGACTTCCAATCGTCCATTCCGCTCGACCTACTGTCGCATGTAGTAGCAGAAGCGGTTAGAGTCAACATCAATGAGACCCTGTGTGGCCTCCCTACCAAAGGTGACTTCGATGGATACGTCTCCCAGATGGAGGGTGCTATTAAGAGGGAGCTGGCGACCTTACAAGGGGCGGTGACAGACATCACGCTTAGAGTGGACGGCGCGGAGAGCTCGCACAGGTCGCTAGAAGCACGTGTGGCAACTCTGGAACAACAGCAAATAGAGAGCAGGCGTCATGTGTCTGACCTCATCCTTGCACATGACGACGTCGAGAACTGAAACCGGAGGAACAACCTTCGCTTGAGGGGAGTCCCTGAATAGGTGGAGCCCCGAGACCTTGCAGCTACAGTAACAGCAATTTTCAATGAGCTCCTGGAGCTCCCCAGCACTAACAGTATTGAACTGGACCGGGTACATCGCGCGCTGGGCCCCCGTCCGCCGGGGAGAGACAGACCCAGAGACATCATATGCCGGGTTCACTTCTTCAAAATTAAATAAGAGATTACCCGCCGAGCTTGGGAGAAAGGGCCCATTGCGTTCCAGGGCGCCCAGGTGATGATTCTACAAGACCTGTCTCGCAGGACTTTGCAAATGCAAATTGCTGGTCAGTATCCAGAGCCAGAGAGCTACCTACCGCTGGGGACACCCTTTTCAACTACTAGTTCGGAAAAAAGACAGCCTCTTCGTGCTGAGAACTCCTAGCCAGCTTCCGGACTTGTTCCATTTCTTGGAGGTGGCGCCGGTGGATGTGCCTGACTGGACTGTTCCGGACCTACCGGCTGTTGATGGCCGCTGGCCGCAGAGAGCAGCTGGAGCCCCTCGCAGGGCTGGAAGAAACAGACGAGGCCTCCGTTCCCTCTGTGCAGACACCCAGTTCCTCCTCGCGTCGGTCAGTCCCACCACCCTGTGATTTAGAGCTGGGGGGTGAGCAACCGGGGTGGGCGAGGCGGGTGGCGCTATGGTAAGGGCCCCTTGTTAAGTGTTAATTGGTTTAAAGAATATTTAAGTTGATCAGGGAACCCCGGCTGGGGACTTGCCTCCCGCGGGCCACCAGCCGGCTCCCCTACGTTCTGTGTTATGTTTTATTTCATTCTGCTAGGTTGGAGTGGGTTTGGTCGCTCTTGGTGGATGTGGCAGCGCCACCGAGCACATTGGACGTGCATCCCTGGCCCTCCTGTTGATTATACTAACATGTTGCTGAGATGAGTCCGTTTGGAATAGTTGCTGTTCGGCCGCATGTGTATGGGCTGTCGGTCGGCTCTGTCCCATTGGGACCTGCCGGGTGGCTGCCTGGTGTACCGTCCTGCTCCTGACAGGGGCCCGTCAGTGGCATTATGCCCACGGGCCTCACTGCCACCTTTTACGGCACTAGCCGCGGTTGCGGGTGCTCGGCGGTCTCTCGGCTGGGATGCGCTGCTGACCGGGTGGCCGTGCTCGGGCGGCCCTGACGCTCGATCCTATGGTTTCCATCCACCCTGCTACCTACACCCCCCCCCATATCTCTCATGCCTTAGAGTGCAATCTGCTGAGATTACAAATATAGTGCGGCTCACACCCCGCAGATCACGGCTCCAGTCTTCTACTCCCCCTATACGCTAGGTGCACCCCTTTAGTGACGGCCTTGGTCCTCACAGAGGGGAGGGAAAGAAGCGGACTGCTTATCCGCCCCATTATTGTTGGGGGGATAGTGTGGACCTCCACCGTTTTCCGCTAAAAAGCACCATCCCCGGAGCGCGTGTTTCATGATTTACCGGTTGACTACCAGTTAGTCTAGTTCTTAGTTTCATACTTGTTTACTCCCCCCTACCTGTGTACCCCCCCCCCCAGTCTTAACTGTTTCCCTGGCGCCCCGCAACCCCAGAGGCTTTAGCAGCAGCCTCATTCTAATTTATCTATTGTTCCCCGGCGGACTCATAATATGGGCTTGCTGAAGGTTGTGTCCCTGAATGTAAAAGGCCTGAACACGCCAGAAAAAAGAATGATACTGTGGCAGGAGTTGAGGAGATACAGGGCGAAAATAATTTTCATCCAAGAGACGCATTTCAAAAGAGGTGCGGCTCCCAAAACTGAATAGTAGATTTTTCCCACTCGTCTTCACCAGCTGTGCCGCTGAAGGGAAAAAAAAGGGAGCGGCAATCTTGATTGCAAGAGATGCTTCTTTCTCTTTGTTGGATTCATGGACTGATGACTCGGGGAGAGTGGTCATGGTTAAAGGCTTGATTAACCAGAAGTGTTATACCTTGATTTCGGTGTACGCTCCCAACCAGGGTCAGGTCCAGTTCCTCAAGCAGACATTGGACAGAGCCCAGAGGTTTGCTGAGGGTGAGCTGATCCTGGGGGGGGGATTTTAACCTGCCAATTGACCCTCTCATCGACACCTCGGCGGGTAAATCTGCAGTTACTCAACACGCTCTCAGATCCCTAAGGAAACGATTACAGAGCCTACAGCTGGTGGATGCGTGGCGAATTAGAAACCCCACGGCAAGGGATTATTCATTTTATTCTAAGGTGCATGTGACGTACTCCAGGATTGATTACTCGCATAGCTTGAGCGAGTTTCGGGTGATGGTATTTACCCCACCTCATTCTCGGACCACGCCCCTGTTTACCTGGATCTAGAGCTGGTGAATAGGACCCTCTCCCCCTTCACATGGCGGCTAAACAAATCCCTGCTGCAAAATTCGGTGGTGCTACAGGCTGTCAGAGATGGTATCACCTCATACTTTAACGAGAACGACAACGGGGAGGTCTTGCCTCTGACCCTATGGGAAGCCCACAAAAGCGTTATCCGGGGTATCCTGATTAACCAGGCCTCGAGATTAAAGAAGGAAAACACAGCTATGCTGGCGAGACTGACAGAAAAGGTCAATGCTCTGGAACTCTCCCACAAGCAGTCAGAGGCAGCAAGTGTACTCGGAGAGCTTACGCAAGCTAGAGTGGCCCTCAATGCAAAAAGCTAAGCATGTGATTAGAAAATGTAAAAGGCGGTATTATGAATTTGGTAACAAAAATAGTGCCCTCCTTGCAAGAGCCCTCAAACAACAGCAGACCCAGAATTTCATACCTGAAATTTTGGACGAGGCCCAACGGAAGCAGCATACTTCAGAGTCCATAGCGGCGCATTTAGGAATTATTACTCGGGTCTCTATGGCCTATCCGGCGGCGCGTCAGGAGTAGGGCAAGTAGAGAGAATTAGGCAATACCTGGCGAGTTCAAATATGCCTCGGAGGAGGTCTCGGAGGAGTCTGCAGCCCTACTTAAGACCCCAATTAACATGGGTGAACTGGCGGAGGCAATTAAATTCACGCCAGTGGGAAAGGCACCGGGGCCGGACGGTTTTACGGCTAGGTATTACAAAACCTTTGAGGCACTGTTGGGACCGCGATTGATAAGGGCCTGGAACATGATACTTGACGAGGAAAACCTGGGAGCATTCTCGAGTAGGGAATTAGAAGCCCATATCACCGTTATCCATAAGGGAAAGACACGTTATCCTGCAAAAGTTATAGACCCATCTCTCTGCTTAACGCGGACATGAAGCTTTATGCAAAAATCTTAGCTAATAGATTTTCACCGCTGGTCCCCCATCTCGTGCACCTGGATCAGACTGGGTTTGTACTGCATAGAGAGGCTAGGGACAACGTTATTCGAGCCATTAATAGCATACTGTGACAGACTCTCTGCCCCTTTGGACTTTACACAGGTTCATTACTTTCCTTTTCTTAAGCATGTACAGACTGCCATTGTGTTGATTGATTACGTTATTCATTGTTCTGATTGATTGTGTTACAGACTGCCATTGTGTTGATTGATTACGTCACAGACAATGGCATTGTTCTGATTGATTGTATTACAGACTGCTATTGTTATACTGATTGTGTTACCGGCAGAGTTGAGGGATGGTGTGCCCTGCTGCTATTGGTCGGTGTGTGTGTCATGCAGTTCTCCATCAGGTCCACCTTGCATGGAGACTTGTGTATATAAGGCCTAGAGTGGCACTAATAAAGTCACTTCACCTTCACCCTCAATACTGAGTTCTGTCTCTTATTGGGGGAAACGCTATATTACAATTCACTAGCCCTTGTAAGGGCTGTTCCTGTTTCCTCACAAACGACTCTGGGACTCCTGCAGCACCTCTCACCATTGGGAAAAGGACGACTCTGGCGGGGAAGCCCTCCGGGGATAAAGGTTATAGCTACAATTGGTGGCAAGTGGTCGGATGGTCCTTTCTACCCAGAGAGAGTGCTACCCTGATGGAGAGTCAGTATGACAAGTTGAAAAGGCTGACCCTGAAGGATCTACTCGAGAGCCGGGGAAGGTCAGCTAGCAACCGCCCACGTCAGGAACTGATAGCCGAACTGATCGAAATGGATTGTGCAGCAGTGAGGACCGAAACCAATATAGAGAACGATGAAGACGCTGCTCTTGTTCAAGCAGTTCGGAACAGATTGTCGGTCTATGGCCCGAATCCATCACAGGAACTGATCGACCGAGTCTTTGCCGCAGCGGAGGCAGAGGCCAGTAAGCGAAGGGAAGATCGGCGACTTTCAACCCAGCAGCCTCTCAGCCTCAGTTACACTGGGGGGAGAAAGATTCCATTTGCAGCATTTAAGTCCTTCCAGGAAAGTGACGACGAGATTGACGGATTTTTGGCCGATTTTGAACGGCAGTGCGCTTTACACCGTGTACCTACAGAGAAATGTGTCACCATATTATCAGGGAAACTATCTGGGAAAGCTTCCGATGCTTTCCGGGCCATCCCTGATGCGGACTTACCACACTACCATCTGGTAAAGGAGGCTTTGTTAGCCCGGTACGCTGTCACCCCGGAAGCCTACAGGCGACGATTTCGGGAATCCAAAAAGAAGGGAGGGGATTCTTACACGGAGTGGGCATGTCGCCTCCATCGTACAGCATCACACTGGGTCACTGGATGCAAAGCCTCGACCGCTGAGGATGTACTACAGTTGGTTTTACTAGAACATTTTCTCAATGCCCTTCAACCAGAGCTAAGAGAGTGGGTACGTGACCGGATGAGTACACTGATGCGCGCCGGACCGAACAGTCCGCTCCAAAACCCCAACCTCCCATCAAGTTTCAAGCAACTGTGGCTTCCGCGCCAACTCGTTACTCTGGGCCACATAGGCCAGCGCAGAAACCGAACCGCTCCACAGTTCAGTGCCATCGTTGCAAACAATGGGGACATTATGGCAGGGATTGCGCCCTAGAGCCTCCCCAAAACACGTGGGGGCAAAAACAACCTTCCACCTCCCGTACTCCTGCAGCACACTGTTTGGAAGCTGAGAGCAGTTCGGAAGAGTATCTGGGGGTACTGTATGAAGCTGATCCCGTACAAGCGGCCATTCCAGACAACCGACAGCACCATCGCCAGGAGGTACGAGTCAATGGGCGCACCGCGCAAGGATTACGCGACACTGGAGCCACACTTACCTTGCTCCAACCTCATTTGGTCAAGAACAAAGACCGCACTGGACACACTGTTGCAGTAAGGGTGGCGGGAGGAGCGGTGTTTCGACTCCCCACCGCCCGAGTACATCTTGACTGGGGCGCTGGATCCGGCAGGGTACAGGTGGGACTTATGGACAGCTTACCAGCAGAAGTACTATTGGGAAATGATCTAGGACCAATGACTTCTGCCTACGCTACCTCTGGGCCAGCCAGCATCAACCCTGTTACAACTCGGGCCCAAGGCCGAGCTGCCGACTCCAGTCCACTGGTCGGGGAGACCCAGATAAGACACACTGATGATCTAACTGAGACGGTAGCCTAGGACAACCCAGAGGAGTTTGGGTTAGAGACTAAGCTAGATCCCTCACTCACCAAGTACAGGGATAGGGCTGAGACGGGGGAGAGAGGGTTAGAAGGAGAGGGATTCATGTGGGAGCAGGGTAAGCTATATAGGGTGTCGGTCACCCGAAGCTATGGGACGGTCCCATCGCAGAGACGCCAGCTGGTAGTACCCAAAAAATACCGGCTGGCGCTTCTGCGAATTGGACACGATATCCCACTAGCAGGACACCTGGGGGTATCTCGCACAACAGGCAGAACAACCCAGCACTTTTTCTGGCCGGGAGTTTCCAAGGATGTACGAAACTACTGTAGGACCTGTGATATATGTCAAAGAGTAGGGAAGAGGGGAGACCACCCTAAAGCTCAATTACTGTCTATGCCAGTTATTGGGGAGCCATTTAGCCGGATAGCAGTTGACCTAATAGGACCCCTCAAGCGACCGAGTCAGTCGGGTAAGCAGTACATACTTACAGTGATGGACTATGCCACCCGATACCCGGAAGCCGTAGCCCTCTCAAATATTCAGGCAGATACTGTTGCCAGTGCCCTAGTCGGGATATTCACCAGAGTAGGTTTCCCAAAAGAAATAATATCTGACCAAGGGACGCAGTTTACCGCAGACCTAACCCGCCAGTTATGGGAGGCCTGTGATATTAAGCCCTTGTTCAGCTCCCCGTATCACCCCCAGACCAATGGTCTTTGTGAGCGCTTTAACGGGACCCTAAAGCAAATGTTGAAGACGTTCACAGACACCTACAGGGACTGGGAGAGATTCCTACCTCACCTCCTGTTTGCATACTGAGAGGTGCCACAGGAATCCACTGGGTTCTCTCCCTTTGAACTATTATATGGGAGGAGGGTACGAGGCCCCCTAGATCTCATTCGTGAGCACTGGGAGGGAGAGACCGAGAGGGAAGGGACTCCCATCGTATCATACGTGGTAGAGCTCCGGGACCGCATGGAGCAATTAGCCCAGATGGCAAAGGAGAACCTCCAGGCGGCCCAGGGACGACAGAAAGTATGGTATGATAGGAGTGCCCGTCAGCGTACATTCCAGATAGGACAGAAGGTGTTAGTCTTGAAACCCATCAAGACTGATAAACTACAGGCAGCGTGGCAAGGTCCCTATAAAGTAGTAGAGCAGCTATGTGACACCACGTATGTCATCGCTAGCTGTAAAGATGAGAGGATAAGGCGGTCCTTTCACGTAAATATGTTAAAAGAATATCAGGAGAGGCCGGAGGACGTAGCAGCTGTATGTGCCCCAGCTACTGACGACCAAGACAATTTACCATTACCCGACCTTTTAGATAGACAACCCCAGAGTGACCCCATCCACCAAGTCCAGTTAGGGGACCGGCTAACTCCCACCGAAAGGGAGCAGATGCTCCACTTACTATTGAGTAAACAACAAACATTTTCACAAGAACCAGGTTGTACCTTTCTCACCACCCACAAGGTAGAAACCCCTGGGCAAAGTCCCCTTAGACAGCCCCCCTACCGGATACCTGAAGCGGTCCGTGAAGGGATGAGAGGGGAGATACAGGAAATGTTGAGGTTAGGCGTCATTGAGCCATCCGATAGCCCGTGGGCATCTCCAGTAGCCCTAGTCCCGAAAAAAGATGGGACTACCCGATTCTGCGTGGACTATCGGCGGTTAAATGAAAAAACAGTGACCGATGCTTACCCCATGCCCCGAGTAGACGAACTACTAGACCGTATCGCCAGGGGTCACTATCTGACCACCATCGACCTCTGCAAGGGGTACTGGCAGATTCCCTTGGCTGAAGAGGCTATCCCCAAGTCAGCTTTTGTCACCCCGTTTGGCTTGTACCAGTTTAAGGTCATGCCATTTGGGATGAAAAACGCCCCAGCCACGTTCCAACGCTTGGTGGATAGACTTCTTGATGGCCTCCGGGAATTTGCCTGTGCATACCTGGATGATATTGCGATCTACAGTGACTCCTGGGAAGAACACTTAAGGCATGTAGGGACAGTGTTAGATCAGATTCAGGCCGCCGGCCTGACGCTGAAACCAGATAAGTGCCATGTGGGTATGGCAGAGGTCCAGTATTTGGGACATCGGGTGGGGTGTGGGAAACAGAGACCAGAGCCTGCCAAGATCGAAGCAGTTGCTAACTGGCCCACACCGCGTACTAAGACCCAAGTACTGGCCTTCCTGGGGACCACAGGGTAGTACAGACGGTTTGTCCCAGACTATAGTGCAGTGGCCAAACCCTTGACTGACTTGACGAAAAAGAACCTACCCAGACAAGTCCTGTGGTCCCCCGACTGTGAAAAGGCCTTTCAAGCGCTAAAGACTGCCTTAGTGAATGCGCCTGTCTTGGCTGCCCCAGTCGCTAACAAACGTTTCCTCGTGCACACAGATGCCTCCATGTTCGGACTGGGAGCAGTTCTAAGTCAAGTGGGAGAAGATGGAGGGGAGCACCCTGTTGCGTATATCAGTAGGAAACTGTTACCTCGGGAAGTGAGCTATGCGGCTGTGGAAAAAGAATGTTTGGCGTTGGTATGGGCTTTGAAAAAACTTACTCCAGACCACAATCCCTTGGTATGGCTGAACCGGGTCGCAGGGGACAATGGACGACTATTGCGATGGAGCTTGGCCCTGCAGCCATATAATTTTACAATCCAATACAGGCCCGGTAGACAAAACGGTAATGCAGATGGATTATCCCGGCAAACAGAACTCTGCCCATAACAAGAGTCCGGACAGCCCCACGTTAACCCGAACAGGGTCAATCCGGGTCTGCCGGGTGTTCCACAAAAAGGGGGCATTGTGACAGACTCTCTGCCCCTTTGGACTTTACACGGGTTCATTACTTTCCTTTTCTTAAGCATGTACAGACTGCCATTGTGTTGGTTGATTGATTACGTTATTCATTGTTCTGATTGATTGTGTTACAGACTGCCATTGTGTTGATTGATTACGTCACAGACAATGGCATTGTTCTGATTGATTGTATTACAGACTGCTATTGTTATACTGATTGTGTTACCGGCAGAGTTGAGGGATGGTGTGCCCTGCTGCTATTGGTCGGTGTGTGTGTCATGCAGTTCTCCATCAGGTCCACCTTGCATGGAGACTTGTGTATATAAGGCCTAGAGTGGCACTAATAAAGTCACTTCACCTTCACCCTCAATACTGAGTTCTGTCTCTTATTGGGGGAAACGCTATATTACAATTCACTAGCCCTTGTAAGGGCTGTTCCTGTTTCCTCACAGACGACTCTGGGACTCCTGCAGCACCTCTCACCATTGGGAAAAGGACGACTCTGGCGGGGAAGCCCTCCGGCGATAAAGGTTATCGCTACACATACATTCAGCCAAAACCTCTGAGACCCCCCTGATGCTCCTCTCCACCGATGCCGAGAAGGCTTTCGATAGGTTAAGTTGGCCGTTCCTGAGAGAGTCCCTTCGGCATATCGGTTTGGGAAACAATATGAGATTGTTCATTGAAGCCCTATACACCACTCCTTCAGCAAGGGTAAGGGTCAATGGCCACCTCTCGGACCCGGTGTGGATCAGGAATGGAACTCGCCAGGGTTGCCCCCTCTCACCCCTCCTCTTTGCCTTATCGCTTGAGCCCTTCCTGTGTAGAATCAGAGAAAACAATGATATCCGGGGACTAGTCTCCCGCGAGAGCATCCATAAGGTCGCTGCTTACGTGGATGATCTACTCTTTTTTATTACTAATCCCTCAGTAACGATTCCAGTCCTGATGAAGGAATTTGAGACATACGGGAGGCTCGCACATACGACAATCATTCCCTTTTAGATGGACCAGGGCCTCATTAACATACCTGGGAACTCAGCTACCTTGCTTCCTGTACAACATAGTAGCCCTGAACTTCCTCCCATTGGCTAGGAGAATTAGGGCTGATTTGGAGAGGTGGGACCTACCCACCTTCTCCTGGATGGGGAGGGTAAACATAATAAAGATGACGACCCTGCCCAGATTGCTGTACCTGTTCCAGGCCCTGCCGGTCCGGATTCCTGCGAGTTTCTTCACTGACCTCAGCAGGTCCCTTCTGAGTTTCGTCTGGAATACAAAGCGGCTCGAGGATTGGGAGGCGCACACTCTATAGGCCCAAAAATCAGGGGGGCATGTCTCTACCCGACATTAGGCTCTACTGGGCGGCCTCACACCTGCAGAGAATCTGCGAGTGGGAGACGTGCTGGGACACAAAAAGATGGGTCCAGCTGGAGCGTACCATGGCTCCCACCCCGCCGGATACCTTGATGTGGGGCAGGGGGGACCTACCCCTAGACCTGAGGAGACACCCGACTATTGCGGCAACACTGAGGGTCTTTGGGAAGTACAGAGCATACTCGGAGATCTCCCCATGGCCCTCCCCTATGGTTCCCATAATAGCCAACCCGTTATTTGCCCCTGGGTCCTCCAGAGCAGACCTCAGGGGTTGGAGCGAGCTGCGTCAACTGAGAGCCGGGGATTTGATCTCGGAAAGAGGGTGGACATCACTGCCAGATTTGAGATCCAAATGGGGAAATACAGAGCTTGACCCATGGACCCTAATACCTTTGCAGTCCTTTGTGTCTGGGCAGGGCCTGAGGAGGGATAGGTGTAGGATTCATACTGAGCTGGAGAGGATTTGTCTGGCTGAAACTCCGAACGATCACCCGACCTCCAAATTATATTCAATGTTGGTGGGGGAGTGTGACAGCCCCTGACGTTCTGAAGGGAATGGGAAGCCGACATAGGGACGGTGTTTGACAGGGACCAGAGAGAGAAGATTGCCTCGCTTGCTCACAGATCCTCAATTGCCACCAGAGTGCAGGAATCTAACTATAAGGTATTAACACGGTGGTATTATACGCCTGACAGGCTTAACAAATTGTCTGCCACGATGGATCCACATTGTTGGAGGTGCGGGACCGAGCGGGGCACTCTGGTTCATGTCCTCTGGTCCTGCTCCAAGATCCGGGCATACTGAGAGGGAGTGCTGACCATTATCTCCCAACTCACCGGGGGTCAGACCCTCACAGACCCCGCTCAGATCCTACTGCATTCAACGAATCGCTCTGTGAGCAAGTATAAGAAATCTCTGCAGGTTCATCTGTTGAATGCGGCTAAGCTGGCGATTCCAAGATTTTGGAAGCAAAAAAGAGCCCCCACTGTAAGAAACTGGGTTGAGGAGGTGTTGAACATCTCAGAGATGGAGGATCTCACACTGGCAATGCATGACAGAGACGAGCAGTACAGGCGCACGTGGATGCCATGGCTAATTTACCAGGAGTCTGAAGACTTTAAACAGCTGTTTGCTGAACCAGATAGTTGAGATCAAGACTTGAACCATGGTAACATCACGCTGGCTCCCCTGGTGGTGGGCTTGACCGTTGACTCCGGATAGCCTCTGGGGTGCCTTGCGGGGAGAGGCGCTGGCAGATCATGGGCGGGGGGGGCTGACTGTGATCATGGTCCCCAACAGAAAGCCTTAACATACTGCCGTGCTGGCTGTATGTGGGATTGTGTGTTATATAGATCTTCAAGCTGCTCCCTTGCCCTATTACCTTACCCCAACCCCTGCCCTTTACCCTATTGTAATTTGTTATCCTTTCTTCTGTATGTTATAAGCAAAACCTTTAAATAAAGAATAAAAAAAAATAAAAAAAAAGCAGTAAATCATATACCAAGAGGCAAGGCCGGGCGGCCCAAGTCTAGGAGACAATGTTACCTCACACCAAACTCTTGTTTTCTCGCGAAAAATCCTTCTCGTCCTTTTTTTTTTTTTTTTTTTTACAATTGTCCTATTAAATAATAAATTGAGTAATCGCCTTAAAAAAGGCATCCAGGACATAATAAACCCCAAAAGAGGGCGGGGCGGGTCAGACGGCCTGGAATGGATCGGAATCAAAACCAATTCTACAGGTCAGTCTTACAGAATTGTGTTTTTTCTTCCAATCTATTCCAGGCCGTCCCTTAATCATTACACCTGGGACATCCAAAAGCAGTGCCTAATATGGGCGGGATCCCCAACGCGGTACAGCAGGTAGTTCAATTCACTACCGCCTGAAGTACTTTTCGACCAAATACAGAGTCAGCTAAGGCCCTAACACCTACCCTGTAAAACTGGTAAATGTATGAACCGAAGACAAGGTGGCAGCTTTACAAACCTGTTCCACCGAGGCCTGATGCTGAAAGGCCCAGGAAGCACCAATGGCCCTAGTGGAAAGAGCTGTAACCCAAAACAAGGGGCTCCTTCCCCTTGGCAGAATAGTGTCTTACCACTGTTTGCCTAATCCATCGATTGATGGCAGACTTAGCTGGTGGAACACCTTTCCGTGGACCCTCAGGTATGACATAAGAAGTCCAAACTATGGAAAGATTGTGTAGTAGTGAGATAATACCTTAGTGCTCTCACTACATCCAAACAATGAACAACACCCCTTCCTTATTAGACACTGGAGCAGGACATAAAGAAGGCAAAACCATCTCTTCATTAAAATGAAAAGATACCTTTAGGAAGAAAATCTTAAAACACTCAAATAACGAGGCTTACTGATAAGCTGCTAATTCAGAAACCCGCCTGCTGAGGTTATTGCCACTAAGAGATAACCATAAGTGCCCTTAGACTTAATGATGCATCTACCATGGTTCAAAAAGGAGGACCCTGAAAAACAAGTTCAGGTCCTAAGCCGTCAGAAGTGGATTATGAGGAGGCCGCACATGAGCGACTCCTTGTAAAACAAGTTCTGATAAAATTATTCTCAGCTATGGGTTTCTGAAAGAAGATAGATAGCAGATATTTGTCCTCAATTGAAGATCTTCATCAAGACTTCTGCAAAAAAACCAATATATTCTGTAAACAAAACAGTACTACAAGCGAACCCCTGGATTCGCACCAAGCGATAAATGCTTGCCAGACTCTATAGTAGATCACTTGATAAAGATTTCTTCCTGGCCTGAAACATAGTCTGGATGACTCTGGCAGAAAAAAACCCTTTCTTCCAAGATAAAGGATTCAATAGCCAGGCTTTCCAAGCCATAACTTGTGATTTGGGATGCCTTAGAGGTCCCTGTGTGAGAAGATCTGGATCGTCGCCTCCACAAGTTGCCCTGTGACATCCTTATTATGTCTGAGAACCAGCTTCTTCTTGTTACCGAGGAGCCACCAGAATGGTTGGGACTCCCTTGTGAGCTAAACCTTTTTTAATACTTGACCCAAGAGTGAAATCGGAGGGAAATGCATAAAGAAGCTTGAATGCTGACCACTGAAGAATCAGGGCATCTGTTGCTATTGTTAGAGAATCCCTGGGGTGAGACAAACTTTGGACCCTCCGGCTGAGCCGTGATGCAAGAGATCTACGTCTGGGGTCCCCCAGCACATGCATAGGAATTAAAACCCTCTGGCTAAGAGACCATTCCCTCTGATGCAGGACCGTTCTGCTGAGATGATCGGCCTACAAGTTGTCCACTCCAGGTATGTGTACCACCAAAAGACATGGAACCGGTTTCTGGGTCCCAAAGTAAAAACCCAGCTCACTTCCATCAGGGCTTTACAGCTTCTGATGACCTCATGGTGGTTGATATATACCACCGCCATCTAATTGTCTGTTTGAATCCGGACGGGATGCCCCATCAGATGGGATGTCCAATGTCTGAATACAATAGAATTGCTCTCAGTTTCAGGATCTTTATGGAGATTCTGCCCTCCTTTGGACTCCACTGTCCCTGGATCGTTTGCGACTCCATGACACTCCCCCCAACCAGATAGACTGGCATCCATGGTGATGATCTTCCACTGTACTGGGAGGGAGGATTTGCTCATCTGAAGAGGCTGAGGACTAGGCTAGAGACTGCCTTGCTGACGGTGTCATGCAAAAAGAGTGATCCTGAGTGTTTGGGTCTCGATCCCAGATTGTGAGCAATTCCATCTGCAGGGGTCTTGTGAAAACAGTGCAAAAGGTACTGACTCAAGCAAGATACCATCAGGCCCAACAGACACATTTCTTGATGAATCGCCAGGTGAGGGCAAGACAAGAGACCCTGTACCCTGGCCTGAAGTAAGAGTCACTTCTGTGTTGGAAAAGCACTCTTGCCTGAGACGTGTCATGACATTCCCAGAAAAGAATAACTCTTGAAGCTATGAAAAGATATCCTTCTGGGCCCCCTGACATGATGGGGCCCATATCAACCGATAGACTCAGTAAGGGATTACATGTATCCCTGACTTCTTAGAGAACATGAGACCTGCCAACACCTTGGTAAACACCCTTGGAAAACGGTTTAGGTCCACTTGAGGGTGGCTGTGCGGTGCAGTGGCTCAGAGCAGCCCCCTTTTTGCTGGCCAACAACCTCAGCTTAAACACATAGGAAAGAGCAATAAGAAAGGGAATATCCCTTGGTGCCCCCCAAGCAGGCTCACCAGACAAAAACCTGCAGCCAACTTGCTTGTTAATGAAGCCTGCAGCCCTGAGAGTTTAACACTCAGAAAAGCGCCCCAGGCACTTCACTTTACCTTCACGGACCCCAATTTAAACAGCAACAAAGCTGGGGAGGCATAGAGTTGGGTCAGAGGAATCCGTGGGAATAAGGTCGTGCAGGAAGCTGACAGGTTGAAATCCCAGCTTGCTGCCAATACCTAATCTTTGAGAGAGAGAATCAAGCCATCTTCACAGTCCCCCAACCGCAAGAAATAAACTGGTTTTTGATTAGAGGCAGCTGCTACTTATGGGGCCGGGAAGAGCCACACCTTTTTTATCTTGCAGTCTACACCCTCCGGGCAGGAATTACCCAGGTGTAATGATAAAGGGACGGCCTAGAATGGATTGGAAGAAAAACCCACAATTTGTCAACACACTTAAATGACACTGCCAACATCAGAATGTCTAGGTCAAGGCAGTACATTATGACAATGATTCACATGGATGTTGGATATTTCATAACGCTAAGTAATGTAAATCAAGCACCAAACCATTATTCCAATGATCTGTGTACATGCTGAACTGACCCAGCAAAGCACCAGAGGATCCTCTGGTGAGGCCCAAGTCACTAACCCAGGCCACCATCATATTTATATCCCAGGGAGTGGCTTCACTCGGAATCCCCCTAGCATAATTTGACAGCTAGGGGGCAGGAGGAAATCTTCAGCAAAGCCATGCCCTGGTGTGTAAATATCCACTCTTCAGTGGGGATCGATCAAAGCCTGGCAGGGTGCCAGCACTGTCCAAACAGTGGCAAAGCAGTCATTCTTACCACTTATGCCGGCAGAAGAGGACATGAGGAGGGACCCTAAAGGCCCCAGAGAGTAGGGCTATGTCGTCCGGTGCTGTATAAAGACAGAAGCCACCCAACACTGGATGAAGGAGAACTAGCAGGCTTCCTGAGTCTTTAAAGATCAAGAACAGGGGAGATGAGCTAAATGAGCTGAGTTCTGTGAGGTCTGGAGTTCCTCCGCAATATGGGAGCATGCATCTGCCCTGTATTGCCTTTGGCTGGCTCCTTTTTCTGGGTTTTCCCCAGCCATATGCTGCTCCACCAGCAGAGGTGCTGGGGATTGCCAGCACCTGTGTTAGTTCCTTCCTTTTCTAAGCTGATCCACCCTTCCAGCCGGTGGATCAGCATTGCTTTGACTTCTGGAATGGTTTTCTGAAGCGAGACCCAGGTCCCCTGCCAGTCTTTTGATCTGCTTTTGGACTTTAGAACTGGATCCCAGTGCACATAGGTTTGCAGTGTTCACCTGTGTATCTGTACAGCAGCCTACTGTTCACCACTACAAATGTCATTTTCTTGTTCTTTATTGCCCTTTTAACATCAGGTGTCAGCCATGAAGGGATTCATTTTAGCTGCTTATATTTTTTTACCCATAGGAATAACTTTTGTAATGTTGGTATTCACAACTGACTTAAATTACTCCCATTTGGCATCTGTATCCTTATTCCTCAACTGATGCTCCCAGTCTATGTCCTGGAGTGTAGCTCTAAACCTGGGGAAGATGGCCTTTCTAAACCTACATACCTATATACAACTATATCGTGGTCACGGTTACCAAGATTTTCATGGACTGTTACCGTTCCTATCAGGTCATCATCATTTGATATTACCAGATTCAAAAGAGCATCACCCTAGTAGGTGCCTCCACGAACTGATTCATATAGTTATCTTATAGCAAGCTCTCCCCCTTGTAGTAAGTCCCCCATCACCACGTCGTCAGTGATGCCAGCTCTATCTGTTTATGTATTTGACCATCTATTATAATATAAGGATAAATATTGTCTACAATGAAGATCTCCCAGGAGCAAGCTGTCACGTCACTGGTGGTCTGTCCATTGAGGTTAAAGTGGTACTGCAGGCAAAGGTAATTGTTGCACCATTGTGTTGGGCTACATTGTTTTAAATTGTTTAAATTGAAGCAGAAATGGCTGAGATATCGAGGTTTACAGGTTCAGCTTATGATTTTTGACCTGAAAAAAGTGGGTGTGGCCCTTGGATCTGTGATGCTGCGTAATAATCAGCTCTCTGCATTATTAGCAATGTGATGAATCTGGAGGACACGAAGACGGGGCGGGAGGAGGGACGCACCAGCAATCCTGTCCTGCTCTACTGAGCTGATTGGGGGACAGGATGAAAAAATACAATTCTCTGAGTACTCACCTGTAGAATTGGTATTATAAGTATACAGCACACCCTGTTCCAGAATAATCCTTACACATAGGTTATACATCCACAAGATGGTGCTGGACTGCAGAAAAAGACTTGTGGCCACTCCCGGCCCCTTAAATAGCCGAGGAACCTCCCACTAATTCCCAGTAATGACAAGCAGTTAACAAGAAGCTGGGAGAATTAAAAATGAATAAGAATCCAAAATGGACAATCACCATACAGAGGTAACCAAGAACAATGATAAAGGGCGGGGTGGAACAGGGCGTGCTGTATACTTATAATACCAATTCTACAGGTGAGTACTCACAGAATTGTATTATTGCAAGTATACAGCACGTCCTATTCCAGAATATCCCTTACACATGGGACATCCATTTGCAGTGTCCGTAAGGTAGGGTGGGATCCACAAAAGTAACAGCGGGCAGTTTAAACCACTGCCGCCTGCAGAACTTTGCGGCCAAAAGCAGCATCCGCTGAGGCCCTAACGTCAACCTTGTAAAACTTGGAAAAGGTATGAACAGAAGACCAAGTAGCGGCCTTGCAAACTTGTTCAACAGAAGCTTGGTGCTGAAAAGCCCAAGAGGCACCAATAGCATGAGTAGAATGAGCAGTAAGGCATAAGGGAGGCTCCTTCCTCTTAGAAGAATAGGCTTGTATGACCGCCTGACGAATCCACTTACTGATGGTGGATTTAGCCATAGGCAAACCCTTCCTAGGTCCAGAAGGAAGAACAAAAAGAGTATCAGTCTTCCTGAAGGATTCAGTAGCTACCAGATAAAATTTTAAAGTCCTAACCACGTCCAGAGAATGTAATACCCTCTCCTTAGGGTTACTAGGATTAGGACACAAGGAAGGCAAGACAATGTCCTGATTGAGATGAAATGCAGACACAACCTTAGGCAAGAAATCTGGCTTGATCCGAAACACCACCTTGTCCTGTTGTCTCTCAAAGTAAGGAGGTTTAATAGAAAGCGCCACCAACTCAGAAACACGCCTAACAGAAGTGATAGCCACCAAAAAGACTACCTTAAGAGTCAAAATAGGCAAGGCAGCCTCACAAATAGGTTCAAAAGGAGAACCCTGCATGGCAGATAAAACCAAATTCAAATCCCAGACTGGTAACAAAGGCTTACGTGGCGGGCACACGTGAGTAACCCCCTGGAAAAAAGTCTTAACCAAACGGTGGTTGGCAAAAGACCTTTGGAAGAAAATAGCCAAGGCTGAAACATGGCCCTTGAGGGTACTAAGTTGAAGGCCCAAATCCAAACCATGCTGCAAGAATTCCAGAATCCTGGGAATAGAAAACACCCTACAGAGAAAAGACTTAGACTCACACCAGGCAATGTAAGCATGCCAGACCCTGAAATAGATAAAGGACGAGGACTTCTTCCTAGCCCTAATCATGGTGTCAACCACAGAGGCAGGCAACCCCTTTTCCATCAAGATGGAGGTTTCAGCAGCCAAGCCGTCAAAACCAGCGTTTGTTAATTGGGATGGCACAGCTGCCCCTGAGTGAGCAGATCTGGGTCCTTGGGCAGGACGTACTGATCTACTGCCAACTGCACGATGTCTGCGAACCACACCCTTCTTGGCCAACAGGGGGCCACCAGGATGGTTGGCACCCCCTCCTGGGCTATCTTGCGCAGCACCCTGCCCAGCAGAGGAAACGGAGGGAACACAGAGGAGCTGAAAGCTCTTCCAAGACAATGCTAGTGAATCCATGGCCAAGGCCAGAGGATCCTGGGACAGAGAGACAAAGACTGGAAGTTTGTGATTGTGACGGGACGCAAACAGATCCACATCCGGCTGACCCCAGGGGAGAGCGAAACACCCTGCTGCTGAGGGACCATTCTCCCAGACGAGAGGTACCCCTGCTCAGGGAGTCTGCCTCCAGATTTTCCACCATATACACTGCTGAGATGCAGGGAACATTCTCCTCCGCCCATGACAGAATCAGAGACACTTCCTTGAGGGCCCTCTTGCTCGGGGTCCCTCCCTGATGATTGATGTAGGCAACCGCCGTCTGGTTGTCCGAGCAGATCTGAACAGCCCGACCCCGAAGGTGAGGGGTCAATTGGGCGAGAACCAACCTTACCGCCCTCAGTTTCAGAATGTTGATAGGAGTATGGGCCTCCTGGGGGCCCCACTGACCCTGGAATTTCAAGGACTTCCAGAAACCCCCCAACCTGTCAGACTGGCATCTGTGTTACAGTCTCTCAGCAAGGGGGCAGAAAGGTTCTGCCCACCAAGAGGTTCCTTGAGTCCAGCCACCACGAGAGGGACCGTCTGGCCAGGGGGGACAGAGCAAACACCTGATCCAGAGACACAGGGTCCAGATCCCACACTGATAAGAGGTGCAGCTGCAGAGGTCTCATGTGAAACTGAGCATATGGGGGGGGCGTGGCCTGGCAGGCGAATGGAGAGGACGTAGAGGAAAGCGCTCCTGAGATTCTAAGGGCCAATTGTGATTATCTCAGGCTACTTGACTTCCATCTTCTCTGCTTTGATGGCTGGGAAGAAGCACAAAAGAAGAGATCGCGGTAGAGAGGTCTCACATACCCCTGATCCCCGGCAGGGAGACCTGATGGCCGGCGGCGGGGGCCACGTGAGCGGCGGAACCATGGCGGCGTCTCCTTCATCTCCAGCGGAGACATCTGTCAGCAGCGAGGAGGGACGTCTGAGCGGCGGCGGTACTGAGACTGTGTCTCCGGACACACCACAGGAATGTGGGAGGCAGACTTCAGGCGAGGCGGCGGTGGGGGGAGCAGCGGCCGGTGCGGCTGCACTATCCAAGATGGCGGCCGTCACTGAGGAGAGGCGAGTGCGCCCGTCCTCCCCGCGATCCGAAGCAGAGACGCCGGCGGCGGGGAGTCGTGATCACAGTGGGGGGAGCAGCCCGCGGATGGTGTGGCCGGGGGACCAGAAGACCGAGGCGGCTGTCAAGACTAAGAGCTGCAACAAAACGGCGCCGGGTCCTCCTAGACACAGCACCTGCTCTGAGTTGACGGACCTGAGGTACACTGGGGAAACTTCAGTGGGCAGCTCAGGGAAGACATCACATGATCTCCCAGGGGGCACAGTTCAAGCTGGCAGCGGAGAGGGCTCCCATCTCCATATTGAGAAGCCTGCCGATCGATCCCAAGGGGCACCATACCCACATGCAACCAGCTTGCAGCGGGGCTTAAAGGCACAGGATATGCATGGAAGGGGTAGCAGGGAGGACGAGGCGCTGAATGCCACAGCTTATGGGAACTCGACTGTAGACCCACGATCTCCCACCCAGGGGCTGAAGGGGAGACAAGCTGTTTGGGGAAACTTTGGTAGGTTTGCATACACCCCCACCACTAGAAGCGCAGATCTCTCAGCTGCCCCAAGTCCCCGACGGGTGGCGAGTCCCTCCTCCTCCCTACCCTCCGGAAGTGGCCTCCCGCAAAGAACCCCAAGGGCTAGAAGCCTCCCAAGACCCGGGGAGTGATGTGGCGCACTGGGAACAGAGAAGCGCCGACTGATGCGGCCTCCCAGCCACCAAACCCGTCCATCCCACCCCACGATCTATCTATGGAATGGTCTTCCTCAGAAGACGCCAGCATCCTCAGCCCTCCACTCCTGCTAAATATCTCTCAGGAAGATCTCCCACACCCTGACGTGCGGCTCTCGCCTGCAAATGAGGTCATACTCCCATCCCCGATGGGTCCAAGCCCTCCATCCTCTCCTCAGAACCCTACAGCGACACAAGCCATATCAGAACCAACCGGCAACATTCACAGTGAAACTCTCTCCTTCCTTAAAGCTATCCCCACAAGAGCAGATTTTGAGGCGCTTATAGCACGATATGAGATGGCGTACAAGAAAGACATCGCGGAAGTGAGGGGCCAGCTCCAGGCACTCGACTCCAGAGTTACATCCCACCGGTCGGCGAACGAGTCCGCCATTGCAGACCTAACTGCACGGGTGGAAGCCCAAAGCTCACAAATACTACAGCTTCAACTTATGCATGACGACTTGGAAAATAGACATAGGAGGAACAACCTTCGGCTTAGAGGAATACCAGAGGCGTCGTCCGGAGAGGATGTGAAACAAATAATTACCACCATTTTCAATACCCTCCTGGACAGAAACATTGACACCCCAATCGAAATCGATAGGGCACATAGGGCCCTGGGCTCGCGCAATCCTGATCCGGCGTTCCCACGTGATGTCATATGTCGGATACACTTCTATAGAGTGAAGGAAGAGATATCGAGAAAGGCGTGGAAACATGGCCCTGTGGAATTTGATGGCGCCAGAATTCACATTCTCCCGGATCTCTCCAGACGAACGCTGCAGATGAGACGGGTGATGAGGCCGGTGCTGGATGCAGTACGGAAGGCGGGCGCCACATTCCCATTCCACCTAATAGTCTCTAAGGGGCGAGATACGTTCTTCCTTAAAACCTACCAGGACTTGGAAAACCTCTTTTCGTTCCTGGGGTGTGACCCGGTGAGGGTGCCCAACTGGCTGTTGCCTACAACTGAACCCCTCCCGCAGAGGCTTCTCCCGTCAACTGAGATCGGCCAGACCAAGAGGCAGTACCGACCACAGACCTCGTCCACAAGACAACGAACTCTGAACACACACACCGCGATTTTGGACTACCCAATCAGCTTTCCTCTTAGGTTTCAGTTAATCCAGTTGTTTTGTTTCTGACTGTTCCGCGGGCGCGGCCGGGTCTTGGGCTGGCCGCCGGTGATGGGAGGTTCTATGTGAATCTAGATGGCTTTCGAGAGCCGGTGGCTCGCCATAGACCTGGGCCTGCCCCAGTGGTGGCGGCCTTGCGCCTCTCTTTGCCGGCGGAGAATAGTGATTGGCCGCTGCCCGTAGGAACTTAGAATGTAATCTCGTTTACAGTTGTTCGTTGTTTATTGCTGACCGCTTCTCTCATAGATTAGTAGCCCAGTTGACCAAACTGCCCTGATATCTCGGGAGTTTATAACTCCACAGTTCGTCGCTAGACACAGTCCCCCACTTAGGCCAAGCTTTGCCCTCCTCTTACTGGAGGAGGTTCGAAGCTAAGAGCATTTGCTAATTAGATTTGGTTCCCCCTAGCCCTTTAGTTAGATAAGCAATATTTCCCTCATTTATATCCTTTCGTTCCAAAGTTTTGGTCTCCCTGACCCTCTAGCTGGGCAGGTGATCTATCCTGTTTCTGTTCCCATTTGCTCCCTCCCTCTTTGGTTTTTACCCTTCTTCTTTCTCTTCCCCACTCTCTTGTCCCTTCATACAGACTTTCTGTCTTTCTATCCTTTTCTATCTTATCTCTTTGCGGTCGGCGGAGGGGGGAGAGAGGTTCCCAGCGCGCGGCGGGTGGTGCTCCTTGTTTTGTGCGCAGCCACTGGCCCCTCCTCACTCGATCTCTGTCTTCGTTACTGAGGTCCTTCCGTACGTACCATAATGGGGGAAACTAACCTGGTCTCTTTTAATGTAAAAGGCTTGAATACCCCTGAAAAGCGATCTATGATTTTGAATACCCTCAAAGCTCTGAAGGCCCAGGTAGCTTTCCTTCAAGAGACTCACTTCAAGGCCTCCAACCCCCCGACCCTGAGGAGTAAGGTATTTTCAATTTCGTACCACAGTTACTCTCCAGACTCGCGATCAAGGGGAGTGAGTATATTGCTTTCCAGGGCAACTCCTTGGGAAGAGGTGGGCTCTCTGGGTGATGGGGAGGGAAGGTGGCTCTTTCTAAAAGGTAAGATTAGGACGGAAGTTTTTACCTTTGTTAATATATATGCGCCCAACACTGGGCAAATATCATTCCTTGAGGAGGTATTCGACAAGATGGCAAATTTTTCAGAGGGCAAACTAATAGTGGGAGGTGATTTTAACCTCTCTTTAGAACCCCTTATCGATACCTCCAAAGGACACTCCTACATCTCCTACCCCAAACTCAGGAGGATTAAGAGACTCCTACATACCCACCAGCTAATTGACCCATGGCGCATACTTAACCCTGAAGTCCGAGACTATTCTTTTTTTTCCACCCCGCATAACATGTATTCTAGGATAGATTTCTTCTTGATACAACATTACCTGCTCCCACAGGTGACGGCTGTGTCGATAGGAAACATCACTTTCTCAGATCATGCCCCAATTACACTCAAACTTGCAGAGCAATCACAGGTCCCGCGTCCTTGGTCCTGGAGATTGAATAATTCTCTAATCCAAGACCCGTTGATTAGAGAGGACGTGACGAAAAGCCTGCAAGAATTTTTCAATACCAACTCTATCCCTGATGTCAGTCTGCCTGTGATCTGGGAAGCACATAAATGTGTAATGCGTGGGCTGATGATTCAACACGGAACCAGGATTAAAAAGGAGAGAAACAAACAGATTCTAGAATTGCTTGGGGAAATTCTGAAGTTTGAAACTCTCCACAAGCAGTCATTGGCCGTGACACACCTGGCCACTCTGACCACCCTCAGAGAGCGGCTAAAGACAATATACTGTGACAGAACCAAACTCCAGCTCATCAAGAGCCAGAAAGTCTTTTATGAAACTGGAGACGGTTGCTTGCTGGCCTCGGCTCTGAGGGGGGAGAGGGCCAGAACCTATATCCCCAAAATACGCGATCGGGGGGGAACATGGTGCACACAGACAAGGACATAGCGGGAGTGTTTAGGGGGTTCTACCAGTCCTTATATAATATCCCCCCACCGCAGTCAAATAGCGGGAGGGCAGAGATAGGAGACTACATCAGAAATTCGGGAATGCCTAGGCTTCCTTGGGCTGTGTTACAGGACCTAGAAGCCCCAATCACACAGGAAGAACTGGAGATGGCCATTAAGGGGTCAGCCAATGGAAAAGCACCAGGGCCTGATGGGCTCCCCCTACTGTACTATAAAGAATGTAAATCAATCCTAATACCTAGGCTCACTGGGGTCTTCAACTCCTTGAGGACAGATAACGCGCTCCCCATTGACAGTCTCTGTGCACACATTTCGGTCATACCGAAAGAGGGGAAAGACCCATCAATCAGCTCTAGCTACAGACCGATTTCCCTTCTTAATGTTGACATCAAGCTCCTTGCCAAAATTCTCGCTACCCGCCTGGCCCCCCATCTCCATCAGGTGATCCACCTAGATCAGGTCGGATTCATGCCCCATAGGGAGGCACGCGATAACACAGCGAAGGCACTTAACCTGCTTCAGGCTGCCCTAGTGGGGGGCCTCCCCTCGATTTTCCTCGCGACTGATGCCGAGAAGGCCTTCGACAGAGTAAGCTGGGGCTTTATGTTCGGGGTCCTCAACCACATTGGGCTCAGGCCCTGCACTCGGTCCTGGATAACAAGCCTATATCAACACCCCACTGCTTCAGTTAGGGTTAACGGTTTGCGGTAGGAGGCCTTCGGCATCGGGAACAAGACGAGGCAGGGATGTCCCCTTTCCCCTCTAATTTTCATCCTGACATTGGAGCCCTTCCTCTGTAGAGTGATAGGGAATCCTAATGTTCAGGGGATCTCCCTCCCCTCTGGCCAGTACAAAGTTGCGGCCTTTGCTGATGATCTGCTCTTTTTTGTAACCGGCCCGGAGGTGACGCTCCCAAACCTTATAAAGGAGTTGGAGATCTACAAGAACCTGTCAAACTACAAGGTAAACATGCAAAAATCTGAAGTGCTCAACATTAATATTCCGTTAGCTAGAGAAGACAATCTCCAGAAATCATTCCCCTTTAGATGGGCTAAGGAATGCATCACCTATCTGGGTACGAAGCTGGGCAGGTCCCTTGACAAGATATTTTCGCTAAACTTCCCTCTACTTCTCCGCGCGTTTTCTAAGGATCTAGAGGCGTGGTCGCTTAAAAAGCTCTCTTGGTTTGGGAGATGTAATGCCTTGAAAATGAACTTACTCCCACGCCTCCTATATGTGATGCAGGCCTTGCCAGTCCACATCCCCAGCGCATTTCTACAACGAATAAAAGCTCTTTTTACTAAATTCATTTGGTTGGGTAAGAGCCCGAGAATTAATAGAAAGCTGCTAGTCAGGGCGAAGGACAAGGGGGGAATAGGCCTTCCCGACCCAGGCCTATACTATGCTGCTACTCATTTAACGAGAGTGGTATATTGGTGTAGACACAGAAACCACAAGCAGTGGGTCCAAATAGAACAGGATTGCTCAACCTCCCTATTGGGTTATATCCCCTGGCTCCCAAGACAGGAGTTAGGTGCGGAATTAAAGCACCCTACAATTGGGGCCTCGCTAAAAGTATGTCTAAAGTACTTCCCCCTTGAGGGCGTGTCACCGACTTTCTCCCCCATGTTCCCTATACTGGGAAACCCTGCATTCCCACCGGGCATGGAGAGAGGGATGGCGGAAAGATGGATGGGAGAGGGGATCGGCAGGGTCAGACACTTCCGCACCCAGGGTCGATGGGAATCACTAGACGTATTAGCGCAATCACGGGACCTCCCCAGATGGGATAATTGGCAGAAAATGCAAATAAACCATTTCTTAGCGTCACTTAAACTACAGGCCAGGGAGCACAGTTTGAGAGGCTTTGTGAAGAGAGGGGACCTGTTCAACATTTCCTTTCCTGCGCTTACAAAATTCTAATATGTCCCCAAGACCAAGACCCCCTGCCTTTCTGTGTGAAGTGGGAGCGGGACCTGGATGTCGCCCTCACACCAAATCAGAAAGATGTGATTGTTCGCTTGGCGCATAAAACAGCAACTTGCACAAAGTATCAGGAGTGTAACTATAAAATCCTAACATGGTGGTATAGGGTCCCAACCCTCTTCCATAAGTGGTCCCCAGATGTTTCCCCACTCTGCTGGCGTTGTAACAACGAGAGAGAGGACTTCCTCCATATATTCTGGTCGTGTCCTAAATTGTCGAGATTCTGGGAGAAGGTGGGGAGCATAATGCAGAATATGACTGAGGAGGTGATTCCACTGGGCCCGGCCTTCTTCCTCCTCCATCACTCGGGGATTCCTACTAAAAAACACCAGCGATCTGTTCTGAGCCAGATGGCAAATGCTGCGAAGGCATGCATTCCAGCGCTCTGGAAGACCACAACACCCCCCACCATCTCTTCCTGGCTAAACAGGGTGGCAGAGATCGAGAGATTTGAGTGCCTGATCGCAGCGCAGACTGAATCCTCCGAGAGCCACCGACTCAAGTGGTTCAGCTGGATGTAGTTCACGACCACACAGGATTATAGAACCCTCCTGGAGGACGGTCTTTGACTGGGCCTCCCCTTCTCTTTCCCCTCCGCTTGCCATTTAGGTTAACCTTTCCTTCCTTCACCCCTCTTTTTTCCCCGTCTCTCTCTTCCTTCCTCTTTGCCCTCACCCCTTAATTTCTTACAGTTTTTGTCTATAAGAGTTTTTGCATGTCGAGCTTTCATTAACCCCGGGGGTTTTGGATCGATCGGGGGGGGGGGGGGCGTCGGCACCACCTGTATTTCTTTCTTTAACCTTTATTATTGTTTTATTGATTTGTATTGTAATCGTGAAAACAGAAAATAAAGAATATATAAAACAAAAAGAAACTGAGCATAGGGTACCGCCTCGAAGCAAGACACCATCAGGCCCAACAGTTGCATCCCCTGCCGGATGGAGGGATGAGGACAAGAAAGAAGAAACTGGGCCAGAGCTTGAAGACTCTCCACCTTCTGTTGGGGGAGAAAAACCTTGACCTGAGATGTATCCAGAGTCATGCCCAGAAAGGACCTCACCAGAGACGGGAACAGAGAAGACTTAGGATGGTTGATCACCCAGCCGAATGACTCTAGTGTGGTCACCACCACCTGGGTATCCAGCCCTGCCTGACTGAAGGACTGAGACGAGATTAGAATGTCATCCAAATAAGGGAGAATGCCCTGAGCTCTCAGCAGAGCCATCGTGCCCGCCAGCACCTTGGTGAATACCCTGGGGGCCGAGGTGATACCGAAAGGCAGTGCCACAAATTGATAATGCTGATCTCCCAGAGCAAACCTGAGGAATTTCTGATGACCTGGAAAGATTGGTACATGAAGGTAAGCGTCCTTGATGTCTACTGAGGTCATGAAGTCGCCTGGGCGCAGTGAATCGACTGCTGTGCGTAGCGTCTCCATGCGAAAATGCTCGAATATGACAAACTTGTTGAGACACTTTAACCCTTTAACTGCCAACCTACCTAGATTTTTTGTTACACTCTGTTGCCAGACTACTTTTCACTTTTTTGCGCTACACATGTTCAACCTTGATTTATGAAGGGATTTCCAGGGATTTTCCAGGAAAATTATATATTGTTTTTTTCAGCAGAGTTTGGGCTTCAACATGAAATGTCTTGTTTGGACTTTTTTAGTGTATTCTCAATACTTTTGGGTAAAATATGTGCAAAAAAATTAAAAAAATCTTTTTTTTTACAATTTGTAGTATTTTTTTGTAATAAAAAAATTTAAGTTTGTTAATAAAATCTTATTGCGTGTGAAAGCCCTATTTCTCCCGGTTACAACGGTACCACATATGTATTGGTAGACACCCTTTCCTGCCCAGGAGACTCCCCCAAACTGAAACAGCAGTTTAGGAGATTTCAGATAGGATACAACTATGCAATATGATTGCATAGTTGTAAGGGGTTAATGTAAAAAAAAAAAATGACATAGGGTCCTCATTTTTTTTTGGAATTTTAAGGGTTAAAAAACCCTTAAAATCCCCCCAAAAATGACGTAGAGTCCCCCTTACCCAGCATTACCGACCCGGACCAGCTATGGGGGCTTGTAGAACAGGGCGCAGGGGCCAGTGTTGGTGGCCCCTGGCCCTGCAGGCTACTGGCCCACATAGCCACTAAGTGGCCCGGGCCCTTCTTCCCCCCCGGCCGTTGGGGAGGCAGGTAATGGGGGGGCTGGGGGTTATGGCAAGTCACCTGCTAGCCGCAGGTGATTGCCAGCCCCAGAACCTTGTGAACTGGTATAAGGGGTCTCATGGACCCCTTACCAGTTCACAAATAGTTAAAAGAAAAAAGACACCAGACAAAACATATTTTATTAATTTTTTTTTCACTTATACTTACCTCCCATCCAGTGTCCCGCGCCGCTGCAGATGACACTTGTCGGTAGTGATCGGAGCAGGGAGGGTGGGAGGCAGGGAGATCAGAGCCTCCCTGCCTCGATCGCTACCGACATGACGTCATCCCGCTCCTCCCACGAGTGGGTGGGGCTAGGGGCGGGGCCAGCGCCGGCCCAAGAGGATGGTGAGGGCCCGTTGCTGGGTCCTCACCCAAAGCGTGGTAAGTCCGGGGGGGGGGGGGATCGGAGCCCCCCCTGGTGAAGAGAAGACAACAGAGGAGCGGTCAGGCTGTCAGGTGAGTTTGTGTCATTTTTTTCTTCTTTCAGATGGCGCGGGGGGCTATTCCGGGCCCCCTCCTGAAGATCAGAGGCCCGGGGCGGAAATCGAACAGGTGATACTTGAAGAGAATCGCTGCCACTTTCAAACGAGTCAAACGGGTCAGGTAAGTCTGTATCTTTGTTGGTTTTTTTTATGGGGCTCTAAAGTCAGCTATGTGAGTCTCACGTAGCTGCTGCTTAACGGTTGGAGAGGCAGCTACGGGAGACTCACGTAGCTGTTACTAGAAGGGTTAAATCCAAAATGGGCCTGAAGGACCCATCCTTTTTGGGGACCGTGTAGAGATTGGAATAGAAGCCTCTGCCCCTTTCCCTGAAAGGTACAAGGCAGATAACCCCCAACTCCAGAAGGTTTTGGACTGCAAGGCGCAGGCCCTGAGCTGAGGAATCTTGGGGGCGGCCAGGCTATAAACTATCTTGTAACCGGAGGAAACCACCTCCTGGATCCATCTGTCTGCTACACGTCGCCTCCAGACATGAGCAAAGAGCCGAAGCCGTCCCCCCACCCGGATGGGTGAGGGCGCCTCCTCATGCCTGAGGGGGCGGCTTAGGGGAGGATTTGGGCTTGGGACCCCAGGAGAGGCCGGGGCGGTCACATCCTCTTCCCCTGCCCCAATAATCTCCACGTGCTCCAGCAAAGGAAGCTCCTCGACCAGCCCTGGAAGCGCGGAAGGAGGGGAGAGAGGCACCAGTCCCCTGAAAGGGCCGAGACGGCCTCCTACGTTGATAACCTACCACCCCTGGCAAACAAGTCCAAGCATTCACCAAAGAGGCGCAGCCCCTTAAAGGGAAAACCAGTGAGAGCCTTCTTAGCAGCGTTATCAGCTACCCACTGACGCAGCCAGACAGAGCGACGTATAGCCACTAACAGAGCAGACGTCCTCCCACACATTCTAGTGGCATCATCCATAGCAGATAGAACATATGAAACAAATTCATAGCAAAGCAGGAGAGATCTATACTCCTCTCCTCCCGCAACATCAGAAGCCCCATCTAAGAGACTCTTAAAGTGGACCAACACCCACCGGTGATCGGCCCGGGAATCTATAAGATTCCCGGGCCGATCACCTCCCTCCCCGCGGGACATCCGAGATCGGGATGTCCCGCAGGGTGAAACCCCCCCAAACACCTTACCTAATCTTGGCCTAATCTTGTGAATGGCCGGCGCGGGCACGCGCGCGTCAAGAGGGACGCGTGGGAGGCGGCGGCAGAGGAGCCGCTTGTCCGCGGCTTGTCCGTCGGCGCGGGGAGAGGTGAGTTCGGGGGGTTCGGGGGGGTTTCACACAGCGGGGCACACCGAAGTGGACCAAGACCCAGGATAGTCAAAATCCTGGGTGTTGGTCCGCTTTAAGCAGCCCTTTAATAGCAATAGCTGTAATGGCAGAGGCACAAACCGGGCGCAGCGCAGTTCCCACACAGGCAAAGGCATGACAAGCCAGCTGGACCATGCGCCGGTCCTCACCATCCCGCAGGGTAGTAGTGTCAGGAGAATGCATGACAGATGTATTTGACAACCCCAGAACGGGCGCGTCCACCACGAGGGGACATGACCAACGTTTAATCACATCAGCAGGAAAGGGATAACTCTTGTCCCCACTCTTGGGCACCCCAGGTAGCTTGCTAGGCCATTCCCATTCCTTGAGCATCAGATTATTAAAGTGAGTCTGCTCAGGGAACTCCAAGCGTGGCTTCACTGTATGAAAAAGCTCACCCTGCTGCTGCGGAGCCACGGCTGGAGGGAAAATGCAAAGCACTTCAAAAATGTGAGACAACCACCTATCAGTGTCATCTGAGGACCATTGGTCTTCTCCAAAAAGGAGACCCGGTATCACCATACACCCTAGGTTGTTCCTCAGATGATTCTGAATCAGAGAATAGTTCCCCCTGCTCAAGGGGACCATAACCCGAGATGTCAAAAGATTCCTCAGCCTCAACAGGGAAGAGGGAAACAGCAGGGGATAGATGCCGCTTCTTGGCAGTAGCCTTACGTGGGCCCGACTCAGCAATATGCTTTTCAAGTACCTGCTGGGCGCAGATTACACATACCCTGACATCTTCACTTATAGGGGAAACCCCACGCAACACACAGCAGGGATTGTCCCAAAGGAACCCCAAGCACATTATCCCCAGAAGCCTCCATATGGTGATTTTTACAAAGGTATGCACAATAATCAGAACAGGGACACAGCTAAACAGCCACCCTATTTGGGATGCCCCCCAAAACCCGCTAGGGGAAGTGGGAGAATGGCAATAGGCAGGGCCGAGAGAACCACAGTCAAGGGACCCGCCTGCAAGGAACAATGTACACCATAAGCATCCCTAGCCATACAATAATAACCAAAGATAAAAAACCCTGTAAGGGACTCACGGACCAAGCCGGCAAGCCCCTAGATAAGCCGATCACCAACGCGTCACAGCACCGCAATGGAAGGGCCACAAAATGGCGCCGACAGCAGTACCTAGAGGGGCGGGCGCATGACGCGGAACGCATCAATCACGGTACCCGCCCCCTGAAGAGCGCAAAAACAAGACCATGTGACACGCCGGCGCCTTGACAGTTAAACAAAAAAAAACACAGTAAAAGCGCCGACCACCGCGGAGCGCCGTACTACGGCCTCCACACACACCAAACACAAGTGACAAAAAACACATTCGTAAAAACACCAGAGTGTACCCCCCAGGCGTCCCCTGCCGATCATGCGGAATGCAATGAGGGGGTCCTGCACAACCACAGCGTGAAAAGGGAGGGGGGGGAAGGAGGGATAAATATCCCGAGATAAAGGGGCTGGGGGCATCCCGATGAGGCTCACCATAAAAAGCCTGTCGCCGCCTACCCTTTGGTACAGGGTCTTGCGGCCCGGAGCAACGCTCCTTCAGCACCTGACCCTAGTGCTGTCCTACCTTCACCCGAACCGTCAGCCGTGGCTGGGAGGCAGTGGGTCCAGAACGGGTGGAAATATGCCTGCAGGGCCCTAGGCAAAGTCCACTCCCTGCGAAGAAGAGAGCCATCTTCACCTTCGCAGTCCAGACTGCAGAAAGACTCTGGGAATTAGTGGGAGGTGCCTGGCTATTTAAGGGGCCGGGAGTGGCCACAAGTCTTTTTCTGCAGTCCAGCGCCATCTTGTGGATGTATAACCCATGTGTAAGGATTATTCTGGAACAGAACGTGCTGTATAATTGGAATACAGAATGTCGTTGGTGAACCTGTAAACCTCAAGGCTCACATGGGAAGGTGAGCACTGACTTTTATAACCCATGATGCCATTTAGACCAGCAGAGTAGTACAAACCAAGCATTCATACAGTAATAGTATGAGATATTTTAAACAGATTTAGAACAGGGACCTAACTTAATGCATGCGGTTAATGATAGCGGGCGACATCCTATTTTAAGACCTCTTAACCATGTCACCCTACATGACACTAAAAGCAGAACACCACACAAAAAGCAGTGTTCTTTAATCAGTATTGGGGGGGGGGCGCATTTGATTGCTGAATGCACCACATATCACCTACAAATGCCTGATTCCTCCAACCCCGATGCTCATCTCTGCCAGGATTGATCCTACTGGCCAGTGGATCAAGTCCTCAAGTGACCTTTACAGGTTGTAACTTCCTGGCACACCTCTTGCCACCATAGGCTACGTGGTTCCAGTGTTTCCGAAGTCTGCAGGCATTACTTTTCTTTTCTCTGGCCCTCATTTGTTTTAAACTTTTTATATACTGCATTTTTGCCCTATAAGACACACCTAGGATTTGGAGAAAGAAAAAATACAATTCTGTGAAATACTGACCTGTAGAATTGATATTATTTGTATACAGTACGTCCTGCTCCACCCCACCCTGATTAATGTAGGACACTGTCGTCAGACAGACCGAGTGCCCCCAAACTGGCAGGCCCAGAAGGGAAGTAGTCAAGCGAGATAGAACCAACTGAAAACGCTCACTGTTTCAAACATCAATAGGCGTAAGGACCTTCTAAGGGCCCCACCACCCCCAGAATCGCAGGGAGTTTCAGAAGAAACCCTCCCCCTTCAACCTGATAGGTTGGCATCCATGGTGACCGTTTCCAGGAAGGGGCAAGAAGGAACTGCCCCCAGACAGGTTCCTTGAGTTCATCCACTCCAAGAGAAACCTTCTTACCAGGTGGGAAGGCCCACAGACCCTGCTCCAGGGATGCTGGATCCCTGTCCTGTATTAACAATAGAAGTCGCAGAAGGGCCAAGGGGAACTGAGTATAAGGGACCTCTTCCGAGCAAGCCACCAACGGGCCCACCAGCTGCATCCCTGCCTGGTGAAGGGACCGGGACAGCAATGAGAGACTGAGCCCATGTGACCAGATTGCCCACTTTATTGCTGAGAAGGGGAGATTCTGGTTTGAACCTAATCCAGATTCATTCCTAGTAATGGAGTTACCATTTAAGGGAACAATGAGGACTTGGGGTTATTGATCACCCATCCAAATGACTCCCAATGTACACCACCAGCCGGGTATCCAACTTAGCCTGATGTAGAGACTGGGAAGTGAGAAGGACGTCCAGGTAGGTCATCGCGCGGATGCCCCTTGGTCTCATCAGAGACATTACCACCGTCAGCACCTGAGTGAGCACTCTGGGAGCTGAAGAGAGGCCAGATAAGGCCACAATTAGCAGTGTTGGACTTCCAACACGAATCCTGAAGTGCCTCGGTGTCCTGAAGGCACAGGGATGTAAACATAAGCATTTTAGAGCTCCCCAGACGGCAAGAACCCCCTGGGCACAATGTGCTGATGGCCCATCTAAGAGTTTCCATGCAGAAACTGCCTGTAATTAGAGAATTGCTGTGAATCCAGAATGGGCCAGCCGGACCTATCCTTTTGGGGGGACTGTGGAAAAGTTGGTGTAGCGTCCCCTGCCTGTTACGGGCAACCTGCAAGAGACCCTCAGACCTCGCAGGCCTAGCATGGCCTGTGCCAGCAACTGAACAGCGGCAGGGACCAGGAGTACCTGGGACCTGATAAAACTGGGGAAGGCCGCGCAGCAAACTATCTTGTATCTGGAGGACACAACCTCCTGAATCCACCAGTATGAGGCGTAATCAGGAGCATCCCACGCGTCACGCGCGAACAGGCAAAATGGCGCCGTGTACCTCGAAGGGCGGGCCAGCGGTCCATGACGCGGAGCAGGCCAAACTAGACCCCGCCTTCCCGGGGAGGGCCGGGAGGAGCCTGAAGTCCGACAACAGCCAATGAGGACACATAGGTGTCTGAGGTAACGCCGGCAGTCCGCAAGTAAAATACATAGAAAGGGCGCGTCGGATGACACCTTATCTATAAAAGTCCACATAAGTGCAAGGGTCCAATACAGACCATACATAGAAAGGGCGTGGCGGCTGACACCATATCTATAAAGGTCCAAAGACAGACAAAGGCCATATACGTGCAAGGATCCAATACAGACCACACAGGCACACCCCCCCCACCCAACTACGGGGGGAACGAGGGAGGATGGCGGTCCTTGGTACAGGACCCACCGCTACACGGGGCAGTAATGCGGGAGGGGCATCCCATAGAGGCTCACCATCAGCCTACACCGCCTACCCTTTGGTGGGGGACTGCGGAGGAGCAGCGCTCCATAAGCACGCGTGGTGCTGCCTACCTTCACCCGACCAGCGCAGCCCAGGCTGGGAGGCACAACACAACGAGGACCGGTGGGAATAGTCCAACAGGGCTGCAGGCTTTAATAGCCCCGCTCACCTGCAAGAGAGTGATACTTCATGTCTTCGCAGTCAGCACTGCAGAGAAATCTGGGGATTTGTGGGAGGTCCCCGGGTATTTGAGGGCCGGGAGGAGCCTGTTTTGCATGTCTCTGCAGTGCAGCGCCATCTGGCGGAGGATAACCCAAGTACTATATCTGGAGCAGGACGTACTGTATACTAAGAATAAATATTCTAAACTGTTGTGCTAAAACATCCCCTTTACAGACAGTGTGGCATTCCCCCCCATTCCTTCCCCAAAGGCATTGTGGCATTCCTCCCTCCCATTCCCATAAGCAGTGTGGTATTCCCATCATCCCATCCCTATAGGCAGTGTGGCTCAGCCAATCAGCACGCTCGTTCTCGAGTCTGTGCCGTGGGAGCGCCAGGAAAGTGAGTGAATGGGGCATCCTGATTCGGGATTCCCCCACTGAATGGAACACCCCCCTGCAAAGTGAAAGTCGGATGTTTTGTTCCTCTATGCTTCCCAATGTAACCAGATACTTGGCTTTCTGCAATGTACAATCAGGCAAAGGCTTGTTTGTTACACCTTCAGATTTATTTAAAAAAAGTAAAAACATTACAACATAGGAGTTTTATTAAATAAAGGAATTGTAGTTGTCATTTATTTAACAAGAAGTATGGGAAACATTATAATGACTGCCGACACTGTATATGTACACCTTAGTATACATACACATTACTTGGACTCTAGACAGATTAAAAGCCAAACTCCAGACATTTTTTTTTTAATTTTGGGTACAGTTAGGAAAAGAAAGAATCCCTTTACTGTCTATGACCCCATTTCCAGAAATAAAGCCACATCTTGTCTGTGGTAAACCAAAAGAAAGGACATCTGAGGGACAGAAGTCATAGTTGTGAGGTGTCGCAGGGCTAAAGCAGAACAAATCCTGGTGTGGCTGGCTTTGGAATCTGAAAGATTTCAGGACTGGCTGTAGGCCTTTCCCCAGGGGCGTCCCAATTTGGAATGCCCCACTGTGTGAACCCCAACGGGGCACCAGTAAGCACTCACCTTTCCCCGATCCAACGGCGCATGCCTGGCTCTCATCCAGAGCCGTTTGCTGCTCTGATTGTTTACACCTGCATCCTTGGGTTGTGTGCGCACTCCTGTCGCAGTCGGGACGGGAGTGTGCACAGCACTGGGGTTGCGCCCGCTCTCACTCCCCATTGAAATTGGGGACAGCCTATTTGCCAAAGGATGTAAACACAGCAAAGGGCTCCGACTGGACGATATCTTGCGCATGCACCATTGGACTGAAGAGGCATCCCAATTCGGGAGCATGGAAAAAAAAAACCTAGGGAACTCAAAATAAAACAAAAACTTATTTGTTGAGCTGGTCACTGCATTTAGATCCTGAGGACATATTTTTATGTTGAATTTACTTAGCCTCTAAAGGGGTCACCAACAGCAAAAAAAAAGTTTACACCAAGTTATAATCCTGCCCTGGAGTATGCAAAACTCACAAAAAAACATTTTGGCTGGAGTTGAGCTCTAGAAGGAAAATTTTCAGGAACACTTTCAGGATCTTTCAAATTATTGTGTTAAATCAGACTTGAACCCTCCTTGACAACTCTGCCTGATAGGTTCGTGAACATAGACTTGAACCCTAAGTCACCTATTACCGCTGTCTGTGAGTCAATAATTTAAAGAAAAAGTGCACTTTTGGGGTCTTTTCCAAAGAAAGAGGGGCAATAGACAATTCCTTTACCCTACCGCTGCTTGGTCTACTGCAGCCACTGTTTGTAAAGCCAAGAACTTTGCTTCCTGGTTCTGGCTGGTGGGTGGGAGTGGCCTGTATACGGCAGACACCCATTACAAACCTCTGTACACCTAATTTCTTGGTGTATAGGGGGCCCCTATTTTTTTCAGACTTTGGCACTGGTAAAGCGAAATACTTCACTTTACATCATAGAGCTTTGCATGATTGGGGACTAGCTGCACACTGTAGTGCTGCATGCCTCTTAATCAATGCAGCAGACACACGTGTATGTAGCAGCTTCCTTCCTCCTTCAGCTAGGAAAAAGACAATTCTGTGAGTACTCACCTGTAGAATTGCTTTTACTATGCATGGCAAGGCCTGTTTCAAGAAGTCCTTACGTATGGGATATTCCGCCACAAGGTGGCGCAGTGCACTGCAGAAGAGTTGTGGCTCCTCCCGGTACCATATAAAAACAGGATCACCAATAGACCAATCCAGCGTTGACAAGCAGTTATTTAAGAAACCGGGAGATAAGGTAAAAAAGGTAACAAAACCCCAACTAACTTGGAACAATCACCATAAAGAGGCAACCAAGAATAACGATAACAAGGGTGGGGTGAAGCAGGCCGTGCAATGCATAGTAAAAGCAATTCTACATGTGAGTACTCACAGAATTGTCTTTTTCCTATTGCATGGCACAACCTGCTTCAAGAAGTCCTTACGTATGGGATGTCCAACAGCAGTGTCCGTAATGTAGGGTGGGATCCCCAAAGAGTAACAACAGGCAGTTCAAACCACTACCGCCTGAAGTACCTTGCGGCTGAAAGCAGCATCAGCTGAGGCCTTAACATCAACCTTGTAAAACTTGGAAAAAGTATGAACAGAAGACCAAGTTGCGGCCTTACAAACTTGTTCAACAGAAGCTTGGTGCGGAAAAGGCCAAGAAGCACCAATAGCACGAGTGGAATGAGCAGTAACCCTAAAAAGGAGGAACCTTCCCCCTGGCAGAGTAGGCCTGTTCCACCACCTGACAGATCCACTTGCTAATAGTGGATTTAGCCGGGGGCATGTTGTTCAGAGCCCTGACAACATCTAGAGAATGAAGGGTCCACTCCTTGGAATTAGCAGGGTTAGGACACAAAGAAGGGAAAACAATGTCCTGATTGAGATGAAAAGCAGACACAACCTTAGGCAAGCAAATCCGGCTTAACCTGAAACACCACCTTATCCTGATGCCGCTCAAAATAAGGAGGTTTGATGAAAAGCGCCGCCAGCTCAGAAACTCGCCTGACCGAAGTAATGGCCACCAAAAAGGCTACCTTAAGAGTCAGAATGGGAAAAGCAGCCACATGGATATGCTCAAAAGGAGGACCCTGCAGAGCAGACAACACCAGATTCAAGTCCCAAACCGGTAGCATAGGCTTACGTGGCGGACGCACATGAGTAACTCCCTGTAAAAAAGTCTTAACCAACCGGTGATTGGCAAAGGATCTTTGGAAAAAAAATTGCCAGAGCTGACACCTGTCCCTTGAGGGTACTAAGTTGAAAGCCCGAATCCAAACCATGTTGCAAAATTTCCAGAATGCTGGGGATAGAAAACACCCGACAAGGAAGAGACTTGGACTCACACCAAGCAATGTAAGCATGCCAGATCCTGTAGTAGATAAAGGACGAAGACTTCTTCCTAGCCCTAATCAAGGTATCAACAACAGAAGCCGGCAACTCTTTATCCATCAAGATGGAGGTTTCAGCAGCTAAGCCGTTAAAGCCAGCGTTTGTAAATTGGGATGGCACAGTTGTCCCTGAGTGAGCAGATCTGGATCCTTGGGCAAGACATACTGACATACTGCCAACTGCACGGCGTCTGCGAACAACACCCTCCTTGGCCAACAGGGGGCCACCAGAATGGCTGGTACCCCTTCCTGGGCTATCTTGCGCAGCACCCTGCCCAGCAGAGGAAAGGGAGGGAACACAGAGAAGCCAAAACTCCATACAAGGCATTGCTAGCGCATCCGTGGCGAAAGCCAGAGGGTTCTATGACAGGGAGACAAACCTGGGAAGCTTGTGATTGTGTCGGAACGCAAACAGGTCCACATCCAGCTGACCCCTGCGGTGACACAGGGAGTGAAATACCTTGTTGCTGAGGGACCATTCCCCCAGCCCAGACGTCCCCCTGCTCAGGGAGTCTGCCTCCTGGTTCTCCACCCCCTGGAATGTAAACAGCCGAGATGCAAGGGACATTCTCTTCTGCCCGAGACAGTATCAGGGACACTTCCCTGAGGGCTCGCTTGCTCCGAGGCCCTCCCTGATGATTGATGTAGGCAACCGCCGTCTGGTTGTCAGAGCGGATCTGAACAGCCCGACCCCGAAGATGTGTGGTCAGCTGAGAAAGAACCAACCTGATTGCCCTCAGTTCCAGGACATTGATGGGAGCATGGGCCTCCTGGGGGCCCCACCGACCCAGGAACTGAAGGGACTTCCAAAAACCCCCCCAACCGGTCAGACTGGCATTTGTGGTGACAGTCTCCCAGCACGGGGGCAGAAAGGTCCTGCCCACTAGAAGGTTCCCTGAGTCCAGCCACCACGAGAGGGACTGTCTGGCCGGGGGGGGGGGGCATCACAAATTCCTGATCCAGGGACACAGGGTCCCGATCCCAAACTGACAAGAGGTGCAACTGAAGAGGTCTTATGTGAAACGGAGCAAAAGGGACCGCCTCGAAGCAGGACACCATCAGACCCACCAACTGCATCCCTTGCCGGATGGAGGGATGGGGACACAAGAGCAGAGTCCGTGCCTGCATCTGAAGGCCCTCCACTTTCTGCTGAGGGAGAAATACCTTGACCTAAGAGGTATCCAGAGTCATGCCCAGGAAGGACCTCACAAAAGACAGAGACAGTGAAGACTTGGGATAGTTGATCACCCAGCCGAAAGACTCGAGAGTGGAGGTCACCACCAGAGTATCCTTCTCGGCCTGATGAAGAGACTGAGCCGCAATCAGAATGTCATCCAGGTAAGGGAGGATGCGAATGCCCTGATTCCGCAGCAGAGCCATCACGCCCGCCAGCACCTTGGTGAACACCTGAGGCGCCGAGGGGATACCGAACGGTAAAGCCACAAACTGGTAATGCTGATCCTCTAGAGCGAACCTGAGAAATCTCTGATGACCTGGAAAGATTGACACGTGAAGATAGCATCCTTGATGTCCACGGAGGTCATGAAGTCGCCCGGGTGCAGGGTACTGACAGCCGAGCGTAGCGTCTCCATGCGAAAGTGTTTGAACCTGACAAACTTGTTGAGACCCTTCAAGTCGAGGATGGGCCTCAAGGACCCGTCTTTTTTGGGGACCGTGAAAAGATTGGAGTAGAACCTCTGACCCCGTTCCTTGGGAGGCACCAGACAAATGACTCCTGACTCCAACAGACGTTGAACCCTGAGCTGACAGAGGGTTTTGAGACATCGGGCATCTGAATCTTGGGGGCGGCCAGGCTGCAAACTATCTTGTAACCGGAGGACACCACCGCCTGAATCCGCCGGTCTGAGACGCGCAGTCTCCAGACGTGAGCAAAGGGCCGAAGCGCCCCCCCCCCCCCCACCCGGATGGGTGAGGGCGCCTCCTCATGCCTGATGACCACGTGGTCTGCCACGGCCCCAAGAATCCCTGTGGGTACCCGAAAAGAGGGAGCCACGACCTCCTCTGGAGCACGAAAAGAGGGGAGGGAAGCGGAGGGCCCCCGAAAAGACCGAGGCTGCCTCCTACGCTGAGGCAGCCTACCATCCTTGGATAGAACATCCAGACGCTCACCAAAGAGCGGCAGCCCCGTAAAGGGGAGCCCAGTGAGAGCCTTCTTAGCAGCAGCGTCAGCCGCCTACTGACGCAGCCAAACAGAGCGGCGCATAGCCACCAAAAGGGCAGAGGCCCTACCACTCAGCCGTACCACATCATCCATGGCAGTAAGGACAAAGGCAACAAAATCAGAGCAAAGCAAAAGGGACCTATAATCCTCCCCCCTGCTACCAGCCGTAGTGCCATCAAGGAGATGCTTGAGCTGTTTCTTAAGGGCAATAGCTGTAATGGCAGCGGCGCAGACCGGACGCAGCCCAGCCCCCACAAATGTAAAAGCATGGAAGGCCAGCTGATCCATGCGCCGGTCCTCGCTGTCCCGCAGTGTAGTAGTGTCAGGGGAAGGCATGACCGAGGTGTTGGACAGCCCTAGAACGGAAGCGTCCACCTCAGGGGGACACGACCATCGCTTGACCAGGTCAGCAGTAAAAGGGTACCTCTTATCCAACCCTTTGGGCACCGCAGGCAATCTACTAGGACGTTCCCACTCCTTGGGCACCATATTAGTGAAATGGCTCTGCTAAGGGAACTCCAGACGCTGTTTATCAGGACGAAAGAGCTCACCCTGCTTCCTCTTAGCCACCTCAGGGGGAACAATGCGCAAGATTTCAAAAATGAGAGCTAACCGGTTATCAGTGTCCTCAGGGAACTATGAGTCCTCTCCAGACGCAGACCCAGGGTCACTGTCATAACCCTCCTGCTGGTCCCCAGAGGAGTCAGAGTCCTGTAAAAGTCCCCCCTCCTCTAGGGGGTAACGGCCACCAAAAGCCTGGCAAGCTACCTTTCAATAGTGGCCATGCGCAGTGCCAGATCAGACTGTGACCCCCCACTAGTATCCCCCACACTGGGGGCTAAATGCAGTCGCGGAGGGGTAGGCGACGCCGAGGGGGGCGCGGAGCTGGGAAGCAAAGCGGGTAGCCCAGCCTGGGAAGCAAAGCGGGTAGCCCAGCCTGGGCCGCAATGATACCCTGGGCGCACGGCACACACACACACACCGGCACTGTTACTCAGAGCGGATGCCCCGCACATGGCACACAGCCGGGATACCCCCGAGCACGCTATTCCCAATCCCTATGGTGATTAAGACAGGTACAATAGGCCAGCACAGGGTAAGGGCTAATAAAAAGCCACCCGGGATGCCCCCCCAAGGGATGCCCCCCGAAGCCACACAAGCATCCCGCAGCACATGCCTCCAAAGAAACCAAAAACCCTCAAAGGGGACTCACGGACCAAGCAGGCCGAAATCACCAAGTCGCCAGACCACAGGAGGAAGCGACCCGGGCAGAGATCGCCGCCGCAGCTCCGGGAGGAAGAAGAGCCCCAGACGTGCAGCAGAAACAAAATGGCGCCGGTGCTCACGTGACCGCGACAGCATCATCACATAGCACAAGAAACGCCTCACAGTTATAACACCGCCCGCCACAGAGCATAGTACAAACCGGCGACGGCAGCGAAAAACAGTTAAAAAAAAAAAAACAAAAACAGCTAAAGGCAATCGCCGCTACCACCCGCCCCCCCTCCGCCCAAACACACGTCGAGGTTGGGGGGGGGGAGGAAAGCCAGCAGGCAGCGGCAAGAGCCCAGGCCAGGGATGGGGGGACCCCAAACACCAGAAAACAAGCACAAAGTCCCCAAAACACTTACCCCCTCAGAAGCTAGGACAGGAACTCTGCATCCCTAGTAGGCGCACCATAAAGCCTATGGCCGGCTACCCTTTGTGGGTCCGCGGCCAGGAGCAGCACTCCTTGTACACTTGACCCTAGTGCTCCTCTACCCTCACTCGATCAGACAGCCGAGGCTGGGAGGCAGGGGGGGTCCGGAAACTGATGGAAATAGACATGCAGGGCCACAGGCTTGGTTGCCCCGCTCACCCTCACCTGCGCAATATAAGAGCCATCTTCTATCTTCGCAGAATCACTGCAGAGAAACACTGGATTGGTCTATTGGTGATCCTGTTTTTATATGGTACCGGGAGGAGCCACAACGCTTCTGCAGTGCAATGCGTCACCTTGTGGCGGAATATCCAATACGTAAGGACTTCTTGAAGCAGAGCTTACTGATGTTGTGAAGATGTAGGTTAATTTGTGTCCCAGTGGACCAGAACCTTCTGTTGCAAAGAAAGGTTTAGGCCCACTTTTTATCTGGTCAAAATTGGTGCAGCTGCAAGTTACAGAGTTGCCAGGGAGCATAGAGGTCTACTTTAAGACAGCTTCCCTTTAGCGGACAATCAGTATGAGAATTGAAGTGATAAAGCTTCAAATCTACATGCAGTATCCACCATTAATCTGCATGATTACTGGCGGAAAATAGTTATGTGGATGACCAGCCTTAAAGAACACCCACAAGGATTGCATCCAGAAAATGACTGTGCATATGGCAGACATCAGGTATAGCTGCCTGACCTATAGCCATTTCATTTTATTATTCTAGCCAAGTATATACACATCCTCCTTTAAGATGGGTCATTGAAAACAATATAAAAGTATTCATAGATTTAGAACAAAACTCCTTCCCTTTAAGCTACCAGCAACGGAACACTCAATATTCTACAAAACGCAAAACATACAGATGACTTCTAATCCCCATTATTGCTTTTCCCGGGCACACCATGATTTGGTTCATAACATCACTGCTTTCCAATACACCAGTCTAAGAATAAGGATTAAAAAACAAGTCTCCCCAGCAGCAAAATGAATGACCGTGTGCTATACGTGTCCCGAGTTTCTGCCACACCGGGTGTTCAGTCCTTTCAGACATTTCTCTTATGCAATATCCAGGAACTCATCTCATTGCGGCAGATGAAAGCCTAGTAATTCAGAAGTCCAGAGGAAGGTGGGAAACAGATACTTTCTAGATATATTGTCAGACATTATCCTAGAAAAACTACAATGCGACAACTGCATGAAGTAAACCGATAACGCGTAATGTGTCCCCATTCTAGCTCATGATGGACCTCTGAGAGGCTATTTACAAGTCCAGCTCCAGGTCCTCTATTTCTTCCTCTAGTGCTTTCCTCCTGGCCAGCTTTTCTAGCTGTTCTTTGGATGGTTCTTTAATCTCTCCAGAGTCTATTTTCTGCTGCAGCTCCTCCACCTGTCGAAGCTTCTTCCGCAGGTTTTTCAGTTTCTTTGCCTTCTCGGCTGCTGGATTCTCATTAGCCACTTTGTCCTTCGGCTCCCTATTTTCAGAAATGTTCACCTTCTCCAATTCCTGCCTGGTCTCCTCCACTGACTCCCGCTCACCCTTTTCTTGTTTTCTTTTTTCCTTTCGCTTCATATTTCTTTTGGCCGCTTTAGACAGGGTGGTGTCTGTTTCTGGTTTTGAATGCTGATGTGTCTTATTGGCGGGGGGCTCTTCGTGGCTAAGGCCAGGCGGAAGTGAAGGCTTGCTTTTAAAAAACTTGACATACTTGTTTTCATATCTGTAGTACAAAATGTCAAATAAAAGAAAATGTTTTAGTATGGAGCATAAAGGTCTGTTGGGCAGGTGGAGGACACAACACACATTAATCTAGATGTTCGGGTTTATGGGGTATTCATACCTTTAGAATAAAGTAGAACTGGTGCTTCCACCACATGCCCCAGAAGAAGAAAGGTTTTAGTACCCATCAGCACTTCTACATATTTCTAAATGTATGGATACCCAACCCTTATGTTTAGAGTTGTCCTCCACATGCCCCAGAAGAAACAATATCACTGTTAAAAGAGAAAAAAAAAAATACGGTAACTAATGATAGAGAAGGACCAATCATGTTCAAAGCTTTATGAAACCAGACCAAAAGTCAAAATTGACTCTAATCCGAGTTGTAGAATTCTTTGAGGGCATGATTTGGGATGCCCTACATTAGGAATCATTGCACACTCTCCTAGCCTGAGATCCACCTCTGTACACAAATTGAGTACAGTGACATTCCCTCCTCTCCCACTGTGTACATTCCACCTGGCAGACAAAAGCTGGCAATGTTCTAAACTTTTTTCCATTCTAAAAAAACAAAACAAAAAGGGCTTTTGCCGTTGAGATATACAGTTTAAACTTTTTATGTTTAGTTTTTCATTCTCACACACAGAGGGGGAGTGAGCATGGCCATACTGAGCACTGAGCTGGGAGGAAACGCTTAAGTGAACAACAGTCACTTGAGAGGAGGAGGCTATAGGTTTTATTAACCCCTTGCGTTGGCAGTGCATTTAACCCTTTAACTGCCAGCCTACCTTGAGATTTTGTCACCCTTTGTTGCCAGATTATTTTGCCCTATTTTGCGCTCCCCATGTTCCAACTGTGATTTTTGAAGGGATTTCCCAGAAAAGTGATATATTGTTTTTTTCAGCGGAGCCTGGGATTTAACATGAAATGTCTTGTTTGTCATTTTCTAAGTGTATTCTCAATATTTTTGGGTGAAAATTGTGCAAAAAAAAACAAACAATTTTTTACAATTTGTAGTGTTTTTTGTAATAAAAAATGTAAGTTTGTCAATAAAATCTTATTGCGTGTGAAACCCCAATTTCTCCCGGTTACAGCGGTACCACATATGTATAGGTAGATACCCTTTCCTGCCCAGAAGACTCCCCCAAACTGAAACAAAGCTTTAGGAGATTTTCAGATAAAATACAACTATGCTATGCAATATGCGCACCTTGCAGTTTTTCAAGAAAAACAACCCTTTACATTTGAAATACCCCCCACAAACTATATATTCCCTAGAAGTACACACCTCAAGCTTTCTAGGCGTACCAGGCTTGTTGACATGGGTGCAGTTTTCTGGAAGTAATCCCTCAATGTATTCTTTGGTTGCACAGGGTTTCCCTAAAAACGAATAAAAAAGCAGAATCAAAACCACATTTTCCTAAAAAAAAAACCTATATGCAAACCAGAAAAAAACAGAAAATCTGAAAAAGCAACATCCCCCAAACAGAACGATACCCAACATGCATAGGTTCTGTCAAGGAAAGAGTTGCCAAACACACCAAAGTAAAGCATGCGCATAACGGTAATTTTACTTCAGATTTTCAGCTCTGCAGAGAAAGTGCGCACCTTGTGCTTTTTCTACCAAACCAACCCTTTACATTTGGAATATCCCCCATAAACCATATATTCCCTGAAAGTACACATGTTAAGCTTTCTAAGCGGACCCAGCTTGTTTGTAGTGGGCTCATCTTTCTGGAAGTAATATCTCGAAGAATTCTTAGGTTGCACAGGGTTTCACAAAAAAATGTATAAAAAAGCAGAATAAAAAACACCTTTTCCTAAAATATCAATATGCAAATAAGAACAAACAAGCTAAATCTGAAAGCGCAAGATCCCCCGAGCAGAACAATACCCAACATGCATAGATACCTGTAACCTTTTGACTGCCAGTCTACTTGAGATTTTGTCACCCTCTCCTGACAGGATATTTTTCACCATTTTGCGTGATGTTTAACTGATTTTTGCAGGAATTTCCAGGAGAATTGCATATTTTCTTTTTGTGGCAGAGTTTAGGCTTTAACATGAAATGTCTTGTTTGTATTTCTTCTACTTTTTTAAATATTTTTAAATAAATAAAAAAATATATATTTTTTTTAAATTGTCTCCTTTATTTTAAACAAAAACATTTATTTTATTAAAGAAAACCATATTGCATGTGAAAGCCCAATTTCTCCCGATTACAATGATACCACATATGTATCGGTAGCCCCCCGTTCCTGTCCAGGAGATCCCCTAAAATTAGAAGAGCACTTTATAACATTTACAAATAAAATACAACTACTATCCACATAATAAAGGGTTAAATAAAAATAAATAAATAAATTGGTGTGGGGTCTCCCTTCACGGGGGGGGGGGGGGGGAGGAACACCATTTCTTGGGGGAATTTTAAGTTTTTTTTGGGAGGCAGGTAATGGGGGGGTCTCGGGGTTAATGGCAAGTCACCCACTAGGCGCAGGTGACTTGCCAGACCCCCGAGCCCTGTGAACTGGTATAGGGGTCACATGGACCCCTTACCAGTTCACAAAGGGTTAAAAGTAAAAAAAAAAAAAAAAACACACACAGAGACACACTTTATTAAAAAAATATATTTTTTTTATTATTTTTTTTAATACTTACCTCCCATCCATCCCTGTGTCCCACGCTGATCACTTAGGCTTCTGCTCTCCTGCTGCTGCTGGAAGCCTTTTAACCCCTACTGGGTTACAGGTAACAAAGGGTTAATTAAAAAAAAAATGACATAAGGTCCCCCCTCCCAGGGAGGGGGACCCCATTTTATTTTTGGGATTTTTAAGAGTTAAAACCCTTGAAAATCCCCCCCCCCCCCAAAAATGGCGTGAGGTCCCCCCTACCCAGCATAACCAGCCTGTGACCAGCTATGGGGGCTTGTAGAACAGGGCGCAGGGGCCAGCTTTAGTGGCCCCTGGCCCTGCGGCTACAAGCCGTCATAGCCTAGGGCCACGGCTCTTCTGCCCCCCCCTGGGCTTTGGGGAGGCAGGTAATTTGGGGGGCCAGGGGTTAATGGCAAGTCACCCCCTAGCCGCAGGTGACTTGCCAGACCCCCGAGCCTTGTGAACTGGTATAGGGGTCACATGGACCCCCTACCAGTTCACAAAGGGTTAAAAGTAAAAAAAAAAAAAAAAAACACACAGACACACTTTTTAAAAAATATCTTTATTTAAAAAAAAAATAAATGTTTTTTAATATTTTTTTTTAATACTTACCTCCCATCCATCCCTGTGTCCCACGCTGATCACTTAGGCTTCTGCTCTCCTTTTATACCTACTGGGTTACAGGTAACAAAGGGTTAATTTAAAAAAATATGACATAGGGTCCCCCCTCTCAGGGAGGGGGACCCCATTTTTTTTTTTGTATTTTTAAGGGTTAAAACCCTTAAAAATCCCAAAAAAAAAAATGGTGTGAGGTCCCCCCTACCCAGCGTAACCAGCTATGGGGGCTTGTAGAACACGGCGCAGGGGCCAGCTTTAGTGGCCACGGCTCTTCTGCCCCCCCCCTGGGCTTTGGGGAGGCAGGTCATTTGGGGGGGCCAGGGGTTAATGGCAAGTCACCCGCCAGCCGCAGGTGACTTGCCAGACCCCCGAGCCCTGTGAACTGGTATAGGGGTCACATGGACCCCTTACCAGTTCACAAAGGGTTAAAAGTTAAAAAAAAAAAAAAAAAAAAAAGACAGACACGTATTTTTTTTAAATAACTTTATTAAAAAAAATAAAAAGTTTTACTTTACTCACCTCCGATCTTCATTTCCTGTGTCCCGCGGCGATCTGATGTCAGTGGCGTCCGATCGCCTGCCACCCCCCTCCTCTGCCCAGCCGTCACTGGCATCTGACAGCTGAACCGGTGACGTCACCGGCCCCGCCCCGAATCCAAGATGGCGGCCGCCATCGGAAGACGCTGCTGAGGGAGGAGGGCTGTTATGCCCCTTTCAGAAGACAGAAAAGCGGGGGGGGAAATCGGAGGCCCCCCCCCCAGCCCCCCCGCCCCCGTGAAGAGGAGAGCCGGCGGGGACAAAGGTAGGTAACTCATTTTTATTTTTTTTTTAACAGGAAACCGGGCGGCTGCTGAAACGGGGGGGGGGGGGGGCGGCACCCTATTCTGGGCCCTCCCCTGCAGCCGGAGAAGCCCCGATGGGCAATTGGAGCCCCTCTGGCTGAAGAGGAGACCCGGCCGGATCGAACGAGGGGTCAGGTAAGTGTCTTATGAAATGTCTTGTTTGGCCTTTTTTTAGTGTTTTCTCAATACTTTTTGGTGAAATATATGCAAAAACTTAAGTTAGGTACCTAGTAATTTTTTCTAAACATCCGAAAGGGCAGCATACGCCTTAGACCTCCGGGCTCCTCCCACCAAAGGGGAACATGTGACCACCAGCCAGAATAAAAAAAAAAAGTCTTGACTCCTCCTCCTATTCCCCAGTTGTTGTAGAGATCTGAAAGAGAGAAAAGAAACAGATCCACAACTCCAACATATAATCAATACATAATCCAACTGCACATAAGAAAAAAAAGGGAGGGAAGCCGGTGTATGCTGCCCTTTCGGATGTTTAGAAAAAAATGTTACCAGGTACCTAACTTAAGTTTTCTCAAAACATCCTTCGGGCAGCATACGCCCAAGAGATGGGCAAGTACTACCTCGTTGGGTGTGAAGAACAGCATGGAGGACACTTCTGCCAAAAGACAGATCCTTCTGGAACCGGAGATCCAACCGAACGAGTCCAGCAAAAAACCTTCGTTGAGGACCAAGTGGCTGCTTTACCCCGCCTGCTCTGCACATGTAGCATCACTTCTTGTAAATGAGACATGATACCATTTGGCCGGACAATCTCGATAAGCCCAATTCTGTAAAGACAAGAACACTCTTTGTCCTAACTCGGACCTACAACGTACATGAACCCACTGTCGGATCTCCCTTAGTTTGGTCAAGGGACATCAACAATGTGTAAAACATCTAAAGGATATCATACAAAGCTTCATCAGTTATTGAAAGAAGGACCATTCCTTGCGTCCAAGAAAAACTGATGAGATCTTAGGTCAATAGCAAAGGATCCACTCGCAGAATACTGGATCTGGGAGAAAAGCTCAAAAGGTTGAACACTTGATCCTGAATAAAAATCTTAACCCTAAAAGTTGCTCTGGTAGGTGTAAGGACTATCCCAGTGCTAGAGTCAGCCTAGGCCCCAGAGATAGCCTAGGGCTAAAGTCAGCCTAGGGAAGGCCCAGGGCTAGAGGTGGCCCAGGGCTAGAGGCCTAGTATAAAAACCTAGGATAAAAGACCGCCTAGGGCCAGAGGCGTCCTAGAGACCCGAATGGATAACACCCATCTAACCAGAAAAAAATATAGGCTAGACAGAATACCGAGAAAGGTGTCCGCCCCCTACAGCTGGATCCGCTGGTTTCAGAAAAATACAACTCTGTGAGTACTCACCTGTAGAATTGATTTTATAGTATACAGCACATCCTGTTCCAGAAATTCCTTACGATTGGGATATCCGCCACAAGGTGGCGCAGTGGACTGCAGAAAGACCTGTGGCCACTCCCGGCCCCATAAACAGCCAGCAACCTTCCACCAATTTCCAGTGTTGACAAGCAGTTATACAAGAAGCTGGGAGAGTCAAAAAATGTATAAGAACCCAAATGAACCTTAGAACAACAACCATACAGAGGTAACCAAGAAAAATGATAATAAGGGAGGGATGGAACAGGACGTGCTGTATACTATAAAATCAATTCTACAGGCGAGTACTCACAGAATTGTATTTTTCCAAGTATACAGCACGTCCTGTTCCAGTAATTCCTTCGCTTGGGACATTCAAAAGCAGTGTCCGTAAGGTAGGGTGGGATCCCCAAAGAGCAACGACGGCCAGTTCAAACCACTGCCGCCTGCAGAACTTTGCAGCCAAAAACAGCGTCAGCTGAAGCCCTAACATCAACTTTGTAAAACTTGGAAAAGGTATGAACAGAAGACCAAGTAGCAGCCTTGCAAACTTGTTCAACAGAAGCTTGAGGCTTCAGGTGCTGAAAAGCCCAAGAGGCACCAATAGCACGAGTGGAATGCGCAGTAAGGCGGAAGGGAGGCTCCTTCCCCTTAGCAGAATAGGCTTGCACCACCGCCTGACGAATCCACTTGCTGATAGTGGATTTAGCCGGAGGCAAACCCTTCCTAGGTCCAGAAGGGAGAACAAAAAGAGCATCAGCCTTCCTGAAGGATTCAATAGCTACGAAATAAAACTACAGAACCCTGACCACATCCAAGGAATGCAGAGTCCACTCCTTGGAATTAGCAGGATTAGGACACAATGAAGGCCCAAATCCAAACCATGCTGCAAAAATTCCAGGATCCTGGGAATAGAAAACACCAGACAGGGAAGAGACTTAGACTCACACCAGGCAATGTAAGCATGCCATACCCTATAGTAGATAAAGGACGAGGACTTCTTCCTAGCCTGAATCATGGTAGTAACAGAGGTAGGCAGCCCCTTTTCCATCAAGATGGAGGTCTCAGCAGCCAGGCCGTTAAAGCCAGCGTTTGTAAATTGGGAAGCATAGCTGCCCCTGAGTGAGCAGGTCTGGAACCTTGGGCAGGACGTATTGATCTACTGCCAACTGCACGACGTCTGCGAACCACACCCTTCTTGGCCAACAGGGGGCCACCAGGATGGTTGGCACCCCTTCCGGGCTACCTTGCGCAGCACCCTGCCCAGCAGAGGAAACGGAGGAAACACAGAGGAGCCGAAAGCTCTTCCAAGACATTGTTAGTGCATCCATGGCTAAGGCCAGAGGGTCCTGTGACAGAGAGACAAAGACTGGAAACTTGTGATTGTGACGGGACGCAAACAGATCCACATCCGGCTGACCCCAACGGTGGTACAGGGAGAGAAACACCCTGCTGCTGAGGGACCATTCTCACAGACGAGAAGTCCCCCTGCTCAGGGAGTCCGCCTCCAGATTTTCCTCCCCCGGGATGTACACTGCCGAGATGCAGGGAACATTCTCCTCCTCCCATGACAGAATCAGAGACACTTCCTTGAGGGCCCTCTTGCTCGGGGTCCCTCCCCGATGATTGATGTAGGCAACCGCCGCCTGGTTGTCCGAGCGGATCTGAACAGCCCGACCCCGAAGGTGTGGGGTCAATTGGGCGAGAACCAACCTTACCGCCCTCAGTTCCAGAATGTTGATAGGAGTATGGGCCTCCTGGGGGCCCCATTGAGCCTGGAATTTCAAGGACTTCCAGAAGCCCCCCCACCCTGTCAGACTGGCATATGTGGTGAAAGTCTCCCAGCAAGGGGACAGAAAGGTTCTGCCCACCAAGAGGTTCCTTGAGTCCAGCCACCTCGAGAGGGACCTCGTCTGGCCAGGGGGGACAGAACAAACACCTCATCCAGGGACACAGGGTCCCGATCCCACACTGATAAGAGATGTAGCTGCAGAGGTCTCATGTGAAACTGAGCATAGGGTACTGCCTCGAAGCAAGACACCATCAAGCCCACCAGCTGCATCCCCTGCCGGATGGAGGGATGAGAACAAGAAAGAAGAAATTGGGCCTGAGCTTGAAGACTCTCCACCTTCTCTTGAGGGAGAAAACCCTTGACCTGAGAAGTATCCAAAGTCATGCCCAGAAAGGACTCCACCAGTGACGGGAACAGAAAAGACTTGGGATGGTTGATCACCCAGCCGAAGGACTCTAGTGTGGACACCACTATCTGGGTATCCAGTTTTGCCTGATGGAAGGACTGGGAGGAGATCAGAAGGTTGTCCAAATAAGGAAGGATGCGAATGCCCTGAGATCTCAACAGAGCCATCACACCCGCCAGTACCTTGGAGAGTACCCTGGGAGCCGAGGTGATACCGAAAGGTAAGGCCACAAATTGGTAGTGCTGATCCTGCAGAGCGAACCTGAGAAATTTCTGATGACCTGGGAAGATTGGTACATGAAGGAAAGCGTCCTTGATGTCTACAGATGTCATGAAGTCGCCTGGGCGCAGAGTATTGACTGCTGAGCGTAGGGTCTCCATGCGAAAATGCTTGAATCTGACAAACTTGTTGAGGCGCTTTAAATCCAGGATGGCCTGAAGGGACCCATCCTTTTTGGGAACTGTGAATAGATTGGAGTAGAAACCTCTGCCCCTTTCCTTGATAGGCACTGGGCAGATGACACCCAACTCCAGAAGGTTTTGGACCGCAAGCCGCAATCCCTGAGCTGACAGGGGGTTTTGAGCCATCCGGGATCTGATAAATCTTGGGGGCGGCTAGGCTGCAAACTATCTTGTAATCTGAGGACACCACCTCCTGAATACATCTGTCTGCTACACGTAGCCTCCAGACATGAGCAAAGAGCCGAAGCCGTCCCCCCACCCGGATAGGTAAGGGCGCCTCCTCATGCCTGAAGGGGCTTGGGGGAGGACTTGGGCCCCCATGAGAGCCCGGGACGGCCACGTCCTCTACCCCTGCCCCAAAAGTCTCCACGTGCCCCAGCAAAGGAAACTCCTCGACTAGCCCTCCCGTAGTACTAAGTAGGGGGGCAGAAACTTACAGATGTGTGCCAACCAAAACCTTTGTTTTTAACCAGATTTTAGAGACAAACTATTGGAATGTTTGCTAGCTATCAGAGCTGAATGCTTCTGCTACTTTATGATTCGTATATCCCCTGGTAATAGACTGTGCAATCAAATTGTAAAGTGTGTGACCACTATAAATTGTAATGTTGGATGTAAGTTTTGAATATTGTTTATCTGAAGAGAACGCTTGTCAACTGTTGTATGTCTGAGTAATACAAGCCTGGAGCTTGCCATAGACAGGCAAGCTATTAATTATGAGAAACATCCCAGGGGGGCTTTAAACTACATCACGTTTGTGAGGGGAGAGAGATGCACGCAAATAATGTCTTATTTTTATCATTGGGAAACCTGGGCGAATATTTTTTAACGCACTCAGCCCAGTCTTCTGGCTGACAGTCACTACGGACTGCTTATATTAGATTTGATTAGGCAGGGGATCAGCTCATGCATGTAGGGTTTTGTCTCATCAGCCCCCAAGCCATAGAAACACACTTGGGCATAAGGCTCCCTAGCCTGTAAATCCCTATATGAGGAATACTATTTACACTGGCTTGCTGGTGTTCAATTCCCTATAGATCCGATTCTGTCAGTAACAATATCTAAGCCACATGGAAACAAACAAGCTGACTGCCACTGCTGCTAGCATGCTGGAAAGCTGTACAGCAACTATACAAGAGAAAATCAGAGGCTGTCATTTATTTCATTAAGCACAGATGCAAGTACCTGGAACTGCCCAGAATCACTTAGCATTGTTAAAGGCATGTCTGACATTCCAGTTCTTTACGGACAGGTTTCTTGAATGTTTCTGTTACGGTCGGTGGCAGCAAATATTCTCTGTGTGTATTTTATGCCACCGTCTTTCATTCATCCTGGAAGCAGAACAATGCATGAGCCACTCCTGGATTTCTCGCAGTGCAGAGTGAAGGGCTGCGGCATGCCTATGCAGTAATTGGGTGACTAATGAGTCATACAGGGCCACTGTGATTGGAGGAGGATAATGGGGAGCATGTGAGTTTTTTTTAATACCGTTCGGTAAATCAGGCTTTGTGCGGATAAAGGAGCTGGACACGCACCCTAAATAAATGGCTAGACGTCAGCTTTAAAACTAATCTATGCTCAGGGGGACAGGCTGTGTACGATCCAATCATCACAAATAACAGGCACTAACTTTTACAAAAACTTACACAGGAACTTCTTCTTGAGGAACATAACCTTCCTTGACTTTCCTTTGCTTTCGCCAGGTGCCGTCAGGGCGCTGAGTGGCAGCTATGTATTTCCCTTACAAAAAAAAAAAAAAACATGTAAGTACAAAAAGCAAGCATATAATTGCAGTGAGGGGTTTTAGATGTATATGCATAAGGTGGAACAAAACCCTTTTTGTATCACTGCATTTTGGTCCGCTTAACAGGGTCAATTTTGCTGCGAAGTGTAAAACCCCAAGGAATTGGCTGTATCTCTTACCTCTCCACACTCCCATGGTGCATGTGCGGGCCGTCAGCCAATCTGAATAGATTAAGATGCATAATTATGTCCAACAATCTATTCTGAATAGATTGCTGTGATGCCTCCCACTGGCTGCTCATGCCTGCACCACCCCATTCAAATAGTCCTAGCACTGGAGCATGCTTCAGCCCGAGCAGTGGTGGACAGGGCCAGAATCAGTCAGGCATCTTACCAGCCCATGCGCAGCCCGTGACAGACTTGCTGAGTCCCCCTCCATACGTGAGCCTGGGGTTAGAATGTTCCTTAGCTTCTGGGTACAGGGGGCTGGGAGGGAGACTTAGGGGGCAGGGATTGAATGGGGGTGTTAAATGCAGCAGTCCAACTGGCCCCAAAGCAGTGCAGCCCACCTTATAAAATCCAGGTACTGGATGACAGCAAAAAGGGCAAAATCTCGACAACAGCAGCTTTATTCAAATGCACCCCAGGATGAATCATTTGTTTAACAGGTAAGCAAACAATGATCTGTCTTTACACTTAGCCTAGACAATCCCTTTAAAGTGGAACAACACCCAGGGGTGATCGGCCCAGGAATCTATAAGATTCCCGGGCCGATCACCTCCCTCACCGCGGGACATCCGAGATCGGGATGTCCCGCGGGGTGAAACTCCTCCAAAACACCTTACCCCTCTAGACGTGCGCGCGCCCGCTGTTTGTGAATGGCCGGCGCGGGCCCTGTAAGAGTGACGTGCGGGAGGCGGCGCCGGACACGCTGTCTTATCTGTCGGCGGGGATTGGACGGCGCGGTCACGTGGGAGCGTGGTGAGATGAGTTTTTGGGGCTTTCTGGGGGGTTTCAGAAAGTGGACCAAAACCCAGGATAGTCAAAATCCTGGGTGTTGGTCCACTTTAAGGATTGCAGTGACAGAATAGCTTACTCACTACTGTACACCCCCCTTTGTCCCTGCCCGTCAGCAGCAGGTGCAGGGTTCAGCATTTCAAAACCAAACTTGAAGACCAGGTAGTGGGACATGCATGTCTATAGTTCCGGGGGCTGTCCATGGTTTGCATGTAAACTGGTGGACCATTTCTCCCCTGCCATCACTGTAACAGAGCAGACATGCTAGTTACATTGCCGGCAGCAGGGACATGTGAGCATGTCCCATACCCTGCTCACCAAGGATTTTTTTTTATTAATCCACCAACAGGGATCTTAATTATTATTACATATTTATATAGCGCCATCTTCTTCCGTAGAGCTGTACAAGGTATAATTACAGACAAGGTAAAACATGCTGTACAGGGACCATTGCAAAGTAGATGCTACCAAGTTCAGCCCAAATGTTGTGAGAACAGGAAACAGAGCCCTGCCCTAGCGCTTACAGTCTAAAAGACCTTAATAACCAGTTGGCTTTATGTCCCACTGCCATGAATGTCTCTTGCCATGTCGGGCCACAGATGAACCCAATGTCTGCTTTGACTTTCATGGTTCCCTTTATGGAGCAATTACAGGCCAACTCTAACAAAAGCCATGCAGCTGTCAGAGAAGTAAACATCAGCACACATTGCCTTGCGGCTAGTTGAACTATGGGAATAAACCAGAACATGAGAGTAAGCTTATGAAGATGATGCAGTTGAAAACAGAGCCGCCAAAATTCCCACCCATATGTCGCCACAAGTTTAAAACGTCTAATTACAATCTAATTAACTGATTCTAGATAAACAGATTGAATACCCCACAATAAACAACAACTGGTCCCGCAAACCCAAACTTAATGAGCATATGGATTTATACTCACACGTAACCCAACTGCTTGTTTATCCTTCCATTTGTGCTACTTCAAATTCAGCAATATAGACAGACTAAGATTGATTCATGACCGTAATTTTTTTACTTACGTAAACACTTTTCCTTTGGATTTTTTCTCTAATCGCATTTCAGCACCATATTTAGCTGTGTAATTTGTTTTAAAAATGATCAAAAGAAAAAAACAATTCTGTGAGTACTCACCTGTAGAATTGTTTTTGACGGTGTCCTGTTCAGGTCGCTCCATTTCCGACATGTGGGTAATCCGCCACAAGGTGTCGCAGTGACTGCAAGATGAAAATCGAAGCTCCTCCCGGCTCCATATAAGGCAGCTGTCTCCCAAAATCCCCCAGTGGTTCAAAAGCAGTAAAACAGAGACATGCCGGGAGGCCAGGAAACCATGTTACATCACATAGCTTCAGCATGTACTCTCTCACGAGAAAAAAACAATGGGCTAAAGCCAAATACAATAGTAACCACCATAACAGGCAAACGGAGATAACAGAACAAGGGTGGGATGGAACGACCTGAACAGGACACCGTCAAAAACAATTCTACAGGTGAGTACTCACAGAATTGTATTTTTCCCAGTGTCCTGTTCAGGTCGCTCCATTTCTGACATGTGGGGCATCCAAAAGCAGTGTCCAAAGAAGGGTGGGATCCCCAGTGAGCAACAGCACGTAGTTTATGACACTACCGCCTGAAGCACCTTACGGCCAAAAAGAGCATCAGCTGAGGCCCTAACATCAACCTTGTAAAACTTATTAAAAGTATGAACTGAAGATCAAGTAGCGGCTTACAAACCTGTTCAACCGATGCCTGGTGCTGAAAAGCCCAAGAGGCAGCTGTGATCCGAAAAGGGGGTTCCTTCCCCTTGGCAGAGTACGCTTGCACCACTGCCTGTCTGATCCAGTTGCTGAGAGTGGATTTGGCTGGAGGCAGACCCTTCCTAGGTCCGTCAGTGAGGACAAACAGAGAATCCGATTTCTTGAAGGGTTCCATAGCAACCAGGTAGTACTTAAGCACTCTGACCACGTCCAAGGCATGGAGGGTCCTTTCCTTAGAATTAGAAGGCGTGGGACACAAGGAAGGCAAAACAATGTCCTTATTGAGGTGAAAGGAATATCAACCTTAGGTAAAAAAACCAGGTTTAAGGCGAAAAACCACCTTATCCTGATGCCGCTCAAAATAGGGAGGCTTCATACAAAGTGCTGCCAGCTCTGAAACGTGACACACCGAAGTGATAGCCACCAAAAAGACCACCTTTAGAGTCAGAATGGATAAGGCAGCATCGCACAAGGGCTCAAAGGGAGGACCCTGGAGAGCAGAAAGCACCAAGTTCAAATCCCACACCGGTAACCGAGGCTTACGCGGTAGACGTACATGAGTAACTCCTTGGAAAAAAAGTCTTGGCAAGTCTATGATTGGCGAAGGATCTTTGGAAAAAAATAGCCAAGGCCAAAACCTGACTCTTGAGGGTACTCAGCTGGAGACCCGAGTCCAATCCATGTTGTAAGAACTCCAAAATCCTTGAAAGAGAGAATGTGCGACAGGGGAGAATCTTGGGACTCACACCAGGCAATGTAAGCGTGCCAAACTCTGTAATAAATCATGAAAGAGGATTTGTTTCGAGCCTGAATCATGGTACGCACGACCGAAGCAGACAGTCCTGTCTCCATCAAGATGGAGGTTTCAGCAGCCAAGCCGTCAATGGCCAGCATTTGTAAATTGGGGTGGCGCAGCCGCCCCTGAATGAGAAGCCCTGGATCGCAGGGCATGACGTAGTGATCCACCGACATCTGAACTATGTCCGCGAACCAACACCGCCTCGGCCAACGAGGAGCCACCAGAATGGTTGGCACCCCCTCCTGGGCAATCTTGTGCAGCACTCGACCCAGGAGTGGAAAAGGAGGAAAGGCGTAAAGAAGACGGAACTCCGTCCAAGGAATTGCCAGAGCGTCCGTAGCGAAGGCCAGAGGATCTCTTGATAGAGAGACTAACTGTGGAAGCTTGTGATTGTGTCAGGACGCAAACAGGTCCACATCCGGCTGACCCCGGCGGCGACACAGAGCGTGAAAGATCTTGTTGCCGAGAGACCATTCTCCCAGACGAGAGGCCCCCCCCCCCTGCTCAGGGAGTCTGCCTCCGGGTTCTCAACCCCGGGGATGTAAACCGCAGAGATGCAGGGAACATTCTCTCCAAGTCAGGATCTGGGTCACCTCCTTGAGGGCTCGCTCGCTCCGAGTCCCGCCCTGGTGATCGACGTAGGCGCCAGCCTGTCTGAACGGACCTGGACCGCACGACCCCGTAGATGGGGAGTCAAATGAAAAAGGACCAACCGGATCGCTCTCATCCCCAAGAGACTGATAGGCAAATGGGCCTCTTGCGGACACCACTGGCCCTGGAACTTCAGCGATTGCCAAAAACCTCCCCAGCCGGTCAGACTAGCGTTCCCAGCAAGGAGTCAGAATGGACCTGCCCACTAGAAGATTTCTGGAGTCCAACCACCACGAGAGGGACCACCTGGCCAGAGGAGAATTCTTGCTCCAGGGACTCCTGTGTCCGGTCCCAAACGGTCAAGAGATTCAACTGAAGAGGCCTCATGTGGAACTGAGCAAGGACACAGCATCGAAACATGACACCATGAGACCCACCAGCTTCATCCCCAGACGGATGGATGGTAGCTGGCACGACAGTAAGGTCCACTTCTGAAGACCCACAACCTTCTGCTGGGGGAGGAAAACCTTCACCTGAGAGGTGTCCAACATCGTGCCCATGAAGGACCTCACCAATGAGGGAGTGATCGAAGACTTGGGTAATTGATCACCCATCTGAAATCCTCGAGTGGACAATACCGTCTGGGTGTCGCTCTCGGCCTGCTGAAGAGATTGAGCAGCGATCAGCAAGTCGTCCAGATAAGGAAGAACACGAATGCCCTGGCTCCTCAAGAGGGCCATTATGCCCGCCAGCACCTTGGCGAACTCCCAGGGGGCTGAGGATATCCCAAACGGTAGCGCCACAAACTGGTAGTGCTGGTCCTCCAGCGCAAACCTCAGGAACTTCTGGTGTCCCTGGAATATAGGAATGTGCAGGTAAGCATCCCTGATATCCACCGTGGTCATGAAGTCACACGGCCGAAGCGAACTCACCCCAGACCGTAAGGTCTCCATGCGAAAATGTTTGACTCTGACAAACTTGTTGAGACCCTTCAGTTGCAGGATAGGCCTCAGAGTACCGTCCTTCTTGGTTACCATGAAAAGATTGGAGTAGAACCCTTGACCTCGCTCCGGGTGTGGCACTGGACAAATCACCCCGGATAACAGAAGGCATTGAACAGCCATTCTTAGACCCTGTGCAGTCAATGGGTTCTGGGATATTCGCGACTGAAGAAATCTTGGGGGTGGCCAAGCTGCCAGCTCTATTTTGTAACCAGAGGAAACCACCTCCTGAATCCACCGATTCGAGACATGCTGTCCCCAGACATGAGCAAATAACAGAAGCCGTCCCCTCAGTCGGATGGGTGCGCCTCCTAATGCCTTAGGGGTCTTGGCAGGGGGCTTGGACTTGGATCCCCACGAGGGATTGGGTCGGCCACGGGACCTACCTCGTCCCCAGGAATCTCTGTGGCCACCTGAAAAGGAAGTCCCTCTTCCTCCTCGAAAGGAGCGAAAAGTAGACGAGCCCCGAAAGGGCCACACAGGTTTCCGTCGCTGAGGAAGTCTCCCATCCTTCGTCAGGAGATCCAGACGCTCCCCGAATAACCGAAGCCCCAAAAAGGGAATACCAGTGAGCGATTTCTTGGCAGCGGCATCGGCTGCCCACTGCAGCAGCCAGATAGAGCGACGGAGCGCAACCAGCAGGGCCAAAGCCCGGCTGCCAAGCCGGACGCTATCGTCCATGGCCGAGGCTATAAAAGCAATAAAGTCAGCACAGGCTGGGAGATCCTTATACTCCTCCGCCCACTTGCGAGATCTGGCGATATCAACAAGACGTTTCACCTTCTTCTTGATGGCTAGGGAGACAATGACCGAGGCACAAACCGGACGGAGGCCAGCACCCACAAAGGTGAAGGCGCGACAAGCCAGCTGATCCATGCGCCGGTCAGCAGGGTCGCACAAGGAAGCAGTATCGGGTGACGGCATAACCGTGGTATTGGAGAGCCCCAGAAAAGGAGCATCAACCTCCAGGGGACGGGACCAAAGGCGAAACAACATCTCAGAGAAAGGATACAATCTGTCCAGGCTGTCCAGGCCCTTAGGCACCGACGGCAATTTATTAGGCCTTTCCCATTCCTTAAAAACCATTTTGGAGAAGTGGCCCTGTTCAGGAAAAACAAGACACTGTCTCTCAGGCCGAAATAAATCCCCCTGCTTCTTTTTGGCCGCCTTCGGGGGTACAATGTGCAAGGTCTCAAATGCCGCAGATAACTTCTCTGTGTCATCGGGGAGCCACAAATCCTCGCTGAGGAAGACCCAGGGTCACTGTCATAGCCACCCGGTCGATTCCCTGAGAAGTCGGAGTCATGAAACAACTCACCCTCCTCCATGGAATCCCGACCACCAAAAACCTCATAATCATCATCAAAAAGCGAATAACCCGGCTCAATACGCCGCTTCTTGCTTGCGGCTTTGCCGGCAACCGAGCGTGATAATTGTCTCTCTATGCTGGCCACTCGGATCGCCAAATCCAAATCCAATCAGAGACCCCCTGCTGGCTTCTCCCTCACTGGGAGCTAAATGCAGGTGCGGGGGTGTCGGTGAGGCCTTAAGAAAAATAGGACTGGGGACCGCAGTGCCCGCCCCATCCTGTTCCAGAATAACACTTTTGGCGCAAGCTACACAACTGCGCTGAGACCGCTCAGAGGGCATGTACCACACATGAGACAGAGCTTAACCCGCCCTGAGGGGGCGGCCCCTAGCTCGCTATCCCCAGAAGCCTCCATTATGGTGATTAGTAGCAAAAGAATCTGGTTACAAGGCACTGACAGCCCAAACCCGTACAATCCCCAATTAAATCCCGCTAATAGATCCCTTTAATAAGAGACTGCCGAGAGAGGGGGGAGGGGGGGTGGATGAGACTGGCAGGAACCACAATACTGGAGGATAATATGGGACCTGTCTGAAAGACACAAGGAGAAAAAAAACAATGAGCATCCCACAGCACATGCATGGAAAAGACAAAAAGGAACTGGACTCAAGGACCACAGAGGGACAGAGGAGCCGAGCATCTGATCCTAGAAGGGCAGTGCAGCCAACCTCGAGGGAAGAACTCCAGATGCGCTCAGTCAGGAGATAGGGACCAGCGTGCTCTTTCAGGGTGCAGGAAGACCGCAAGGAAAATGGCGCTGATCGGGGCTGTTGAGAGCACCTCGAGGGGTGGGCCGCGCAGTGGCCCTGCCCCCCTGCAGAGCGCGAACCCCGGGCGCCAGGGAAGAAGAAAATGGCGCCTGGACAACAGAGAGAGAGGCAGCCTGAGGAGACCCTTCCCCTCCCCGACACGGAGCATGGCCCGCCCCCCCCTTCCTCACAGCGCCGGACAGGAGGAGAGGTGAGGAGGAGCAGGAACGAGGGAGGCGAGTACAAGCAAAAATGGCAAGACAGTTAAGAGACATACACACAGTACCAATAAAGCTTGTGGGTGACATGAGGAGATAAGGGGTCCCTAGGTGGTTCCTCCCCCCCGGCTACCCTTCGGAGAGGGTCTGCGGCCCAGAGCATAGCTCTGCCGAATGCCTGACCCTCGGCGTTCCCCTACCATCACCTGTTCCGTGGCCAAGGCTGGGAGGCAGGGTGGGTCCCCGGAAGAAGGTGGGAATAGGGCTGCAGTGGCCGTCAGGCTTGGGATGCCCCGCTCGCCTGCAATCCAGAGAGAGAAATAGCATGATCTTCGCAGTCAGACTGCAAGAAGAATTCTGGGGGATTTTGAGAGACAGCTGCCTTATATGGAGCCAGGAGGAGCTTTAATTTTCATCTTGCAGTCACTGCGCCACCTTGTGGCAGATTACCCACATGTCAGAAATGGAGCGAACTGAACAGGACACTGGGAAAAAGTGTTTACTCTCATGAATCAGTCCTTATGTGTATGTTACAACATGGAGAGTGCAAAGATGATATAACATCCATCATCTACTCTATCCCCAGCAATCTCCAAGTGCAGCAATCAACCTGTCCAGTTATGAGTTATGAAGTAACAATGGTTGTGAATCAATTTCTCCTTCTGTGGTGCAAATGGGACAACAGGTAGAAATGACTGGCAATTAACAGAGAACCCCTATGGAGTGGTTATGCAGGTGGTGACCACAGACCATTTCTCTGTTCTCATTCTTTTTGGCTGTTTTGGTCACTTTTATCACTGATCTCACCCCCTAGAGCAGCGGTTCTCAACCTGTGGGTCGGGACCCCCGGTTTAAAAGGTTAATGTAAAAACAGTACACACACCATACACACAATACTGTGTAAGTGTAAGGTGCTTTGTGTGTAATCATTACACAGTACACAAAGCAGCTTACACTTACACAAAGCACCATACATTTACACAGTGTGAACTACATCGGTCTTATACTATAGAAGACCACTATAAGATGTAGTTCACACTGTTCCCCAATGTATATTTATCTCCCATATCTCCCACTATTTTCCCATATTCTGAATGAGGAAATTTCATTGTGAGTGCAGCGGATTTTGTGGAAGAGAACGCCCGAGAATCTCGAGTTACCACACAATCCGCCACAGCCTCCTATTAATTTCAATAAGAGGCGGAGAAATTACAGTTTCCGACACATGCTATGTCATGGGGAAATTTATTGGAATTAGTAATAAATATTTCTCAACATATAATTAAATATTGTTTTTGTGACTAATCACTATGTTTAAACTATGTTTGATTTGTAGCAATGAGAATACATAATGCATATCAGGTAATGCCTATCAGGTATTTACATTCTGAACCATAACTGTAGCAAAATTACAGTTTTGAAGTAGCCACCAAAACTATTTTTTGGTTTGGGGTCACCGCAACATGAGGAACTGTATTGCCGGGTCACGGCGTTAGAAAGGTTGAGAACCACTGCCCTAGAGGTAGCATCAGGCAGCGTCTACAACCCACAGACGTAGCTCATAGAGCTGTAGCAAAAAGGATAGCTGTGTCTGTCAGCTGCGTCTAGAGCACGGCGCAGATACCAGACCAGTACATCATGAAATGTGGAGAGGCCATAGGAAGGCAACATATCAGCAGCAGGACCACTACAAGAAGACTGCAAAATGACCTCTAGCAGGCCACTAATCCATGTGTCTGCTCAAACTGTCCGAAACAGACTACATGAGGGTTGTATGAGGGCTTGACGTCCACAATCAACATTGTGCTTACAGCCCAACACTGTGCAGTTGGGTCTCTTCCATGCACCACAGGCAGTCCAGGAGTTGACTGATGCTTTAATCCAGGTCTGGAAGAAAACCCCTCAGGAAAACATCTGCTGCCTAATCAGGAGCATGCCCAGTTGTTGGAGGTCATACAGGCACGTGGAGGGCACACACACTACTGAGCCTCATTTTCTCGAGGCATTTCCACTAAATTTGGATCAGACCTGCATGGTCTGTGCTACTTGGAGTTATATATCTTCATTTTCTGATGACTGTTGGTGTGGGCATAAATGTAGCTGCTGGTTTAGCCTCATTGAGTGGAAAAAATGAACAAAAAACCTCCGTTAACGTCCTTTTTAGGAATCCTTCAGCTTGACCACATGGAGAGATTATGCTCCACCCCCTGGGAGGAAACACAAAACAGGAACAGAGTTTAAAAGCCCCACCCCTTCCTCCCCACTTCAGTTATAGAACAGTAACCGAACTTCAACCCTTGACATCTGGGTGGGTAATAAGCGGTCAAGCTGAAGGATTCCTAAAAAGGACGTTACCGGTAAGTAACGGAGGTTTTTCCAAGTCATCCTTCAGCTTGACCACATGGAGAGGATTAGGCAAGTAATTATACGTTAGGGGTGGGATTGATGTTTGCAGATAGTAGATCAAGTCTATAGTGTTTAAGGAAGGTGTGGGGCGAAAACCATATGGCAGCTTTACATCTATAGGAGCCCCAGTTCTTTCTGCCCAAGATGTGCCCATTGCCCTTGTGAAGTGAACCGACACTTCAGGGGGAGTCACTCCCTTACTAACATATGACTTTGCCCTAGTCAGTTTTAACCATCTAGCAATAGTAGCCCTTGAGGCTGCTGAACCTTTATTTTTCCCCCTTAATGCTACTAGCATTTGCTCTGTCAAGTGCCAGCACTTTGACCTTTTCAATAATAATCAGAGCTCTTCATCCTTACCAACTGTACCTGGCAGTGTTGGAAGAACTATGTCTTGCTACCGGTTATCAGAAGTTGCTATCTTAGGCAAAAAATAAACGGACTGGGTCTAGAATTATTTTATCTGGAAGTATAGCCCCAATAAAATTCCTATACTTAATTGTGCTTGAATTCATTAACCCCTTTTTGTTACTAGGGTTAGAGTTAAGATCAGCCTAGGGCTAGAGGTAGCCTAGGGTTAGAGATATTCATTCTGTCCAAGTTTTTGATCCAGAACAAACTGATAATACAGGAGTCTTCAGGGTACTTACATCCTGTCCCTTTTCGAATCCTTTTAGCAACAAATCTAGCACTGCAACTACATCTTTTACCTTCAGATTGTGAAGCTCCCAAAAGAAGAAAACTTCTTTCCATAACTTTTCCTTGTATATAACTTAAGATTTTGCAAAATATTTCTATCCCTCTCGGGGAACCCCCTCTTTCATCCGCATGGGGCCCTTTCAGGATCCATGCTGTCATTCGAATACTTGCTGGATTCGGATGCAGTACTAACTTCTGAAGTATGATGTCTACAACTTCCGACAGATTCCGAGGACCTCTTATCCCCATCCTGGTTAATTCTGCAAACCACACTCTTCTTGGCCAGTAAGGTGCGAAGAGTATCCTATTTGCTTTCTCCTGGGCCACCTTCCATATCACCTGCGGCAGGATTCTGAAGGGTGAAAAAGAATAGGCAAGATGAACGTTCCATTTTTTGAGAAACCGCCTCTATTGCTACTGCTCCCTCCTCCCTCACTGGAGAGAAGAATTTTTTACATTCTCTTTTGTTTGTAAACAGGTCTATTTGAGGTTGTCCCCAAGTACTCGTGCTCAAACCGAATATGTCTTACTTCATACACCACTCTGCTTGATGCACTTTACCTCAACTTAGAGCGTTTGCCGTTAAGGAATCTACCTGTTTCTGTAAAGGAATTAACAGACCTATCACAAGTGTGATCCATGTCTTTGACCTTGTTCCCCCTTGAAAGTTTAGGTAGGCTACTGCTGTAATATGGTCTGACCTAATCTGCACCTCTCCCCCCCCCCCCTTTCCTTCTGGAAGATGTTTAGTGCTGGTTTTACTGGTATAAACTCCATGACATTTGAGGACTTCCCTGCTATTTCTTTTGGCCATTTCCCTTGGTAAGTCTCCTGGTATGGCCCCCAGCCCCAACTGCTTTTAGTACTGCTGGGTTGGACTGTCTCCATTCTCTGCCCCCTGTTAGTTTTTGGCCTCTGTCTGCCAGAGAATATCCTTTAGGACTGCTGAGCTTGACTGCACCAACTGATCATTGACCTCTGCTCTTTGTTCCACTTTAGTAGCAGTAATTCTGCAGAACCCTTGAGTGTACTGCTGGAATGGTTAAAGTCATTAGTCCTAGCACCTTTATTATTGCTTCTAGGGTTAATCTTGGCTCTTCTGCCAGTAAACCACCTCCTTCACTATCCTTAGTGACTTTGCTTCAGGCAGAATTATTTTCCTCTGGGTGCTGTCTATTAGGGAACCCAGAAATTTGCACTGCTGTGAGAGAATTAGACTGGACCTCTCCAGGTTAACACCCATTCCAGATCCCTTAGGACTGTTATAGTCTTTACCAAATGCACTAACAGGGTCTCTTTGGAACTTATTTAGAATCAGAAGATCTTCCAGATATGGAATGACATTGATTCCTAGTTGTCTGAGGAGTACCATAGACTCTGCTAATATTTTCATAGAGACTCTAGAAGAGGCTGACAGGTTAAATGGAAGTACTCTGTATTGTATATGACCATCTCTTGAGCTAGCTGAACCGCAAATCTCAATTATTTGCGGTGAGCTTCCCGGATTGTAATGTGTGGATACGCATTCTAAGGATCCAGATTGGCCATCAAGGCATTTTGGATCAGAGTGTGCCGTACAGAGTAGATTGATTGTATTCTGAACCTCTTGCCAAACAATTCTGTTTTTCCCTGATGGTTTATTACCAGAAAAAACATGTGTAGTAACCTTAAAGTGGACTGTCACCCAGGGGTGATCGGCCCGGGAATCTATAAGATTCCCGGGCCGATCACCTCCCTCACCGCGGGACATCCCGATCTCGGATGTCCCGCGGTGAGGGAGGTGATCAGCCCCAAAACCCCCGAAAAACTTACCTCATCGGCAGCGGCAACGGCCGCCGCCGCCTCCCGCGCGCCCCTCTAGGTGTGCGCGCCCCCGCGCCGGCGGTTTGTGAATGGCCGGCGCGGGCACTGTCAGAGGGGCGTGCGGGAGGCGGCGGCGGCGGACGCGCTGTCTTGTCCGCCGCTGTCACCCGCTTGTCCGTGGCTACGTGGGAGCGTGACGAGGTGAGTTTTGGTGGCTTTCTGGGGGGTTTTACACAGCGGGGGGGTGCCCCCCTGAAGTGGACCAAAACCCAGGATAGTCAAAATCCTGGGTGTTGGTCCACTTTAAAGGGGTATTAAGTTTTCGGGAGAAAAAAAATCTTTTTTTTCCAGGGTTATCCCATTCAGTTTTAAATAAATCCTGTAACACTGAATTAATTGGGAACGATTCTTCATACTGTTTAATTAAGAATTCTCTGTAATTTAACATTAAGTCTAGATCCTCAGTGAGATAATGGGAATTCTCATGTTCCCTCTCTTTCTGACCCTGACCTGAAAGAATATAATGTATTTTTTAACAGGAAATCTCTTTCCTGATTCTGTGAATATTGTTGTAATGTTATCTAAGTGTTCCCCAACAATCTTCAACCCTGAAAAGAATGGAACACAGTATATATTATATATTTTGTTTTTGTTTTTTTTTAACTATTGTTCCCAGATCAGTCTTTAGCCCGATTGCCCGATGGACACCGGCCCCTAGCTGAGGCTCTGATGATTTTTTGACAAGCATGTGTAAAAACATGGCTCTGTATAATGTTGGGAGAACCTCAATTTTCTAGATGAGAAACTCATTTTGTCTATCCACTTAGACATACTTCTCCGAACCACATCCAAAGTACTTGTTGATTTATTTGGATAGTGGTCGTGGGAGGTTTTTTGAGTATTCAAATTATTAAATAGCTCCCTTGACCTGGCTATCTGTGATGGCATTAGCTATATATGCAATAGCAAGAGACCATTGATAATGGGTTGTTTCTGTTCAGTTCTTGTTTCAGAATCTGACTTCTCTAAAACATAATTTGAACAAATGCATGTTTTAGACAGACCCCTTATTAAAGGGATATCTCTCTCTCTCTCTCTCTCTCTCTCTCTCTCTCTCTATTATCTATAAAAAATACATACATACACATACATATATCCATATATGCATGATCTTATACATACATATATAACTCCAAGGACTAACATAATATATACACACATATGTATATATATCATAGACAACCTTAGTACATATATCTCTATATGTATAATAATCATGAAACAGTGAACCTTGCGGTCCTACCGCTTGCTGGCTTCCATCGGCTGTGTCCGACCCAAACCTGCAGCATCTGTTTCAGCGTTGGTGGGGCTTGTGGGGAATCCGGCCTGGCTGCTGCTGCCGCTGTCCCTCCTTTTCCAGCTAATCCGATGCTATCCTCGGCCGATCAGTGAACCATGCTGGTTTCCACTTCCTGTTTCCTGCCGAAAACAGGAAGTGATGGCCGATGATGTCAGAGACACACCTCCAAGTTTAAAATAATGGAGGGAAAAAGTTCGCAACTAGCGAACTATGTATAACTAGCGCAACCATTCCTCAGGGATTACTCTCAGATCACCATGCAACTCCAGCGTACCTACTCCATAATGGAGCAGGATTTTAAAAGTGAAAATAGCACTGCCTGTGCCTTTTCCAGTAACTATGAGGGATATAGCCCCAGGTGCATCCAGTCTCCAACAGGGTCTCCTGTGGGTTATATCTGGTGCAGCTGGCTAACTCCAAACTATGGAGGGTATAAAACAATAAACTAAAACAATAACCTGGCCGTTTACTAAGAAACATACTAAGAAACATCAGCACACACTCTGTCTCAAGGTTTCCCAGGGAGGAAACACAAAGAACTGAAGTGGGGAGGAAGGGGTGGGGCTTTTAAACTCTGTTCCTGTTTTGTGTTTCCTCCCAGGGGGTGGAGCATGATCTCTCCATGTGGTCAAGCTGAAGGATGACTTGGAAAAACATTGTTACTCTTTGTGCTACTGCCAGATTGCCAGTGTGAGATTCACTGCAATATTATAAACATAAATAAAGTGCAGAGTCGATACAAGGGAAGGTTAAATGGACTTCATGACCCAAATTCTGCAGCAGCTTCGTCACAGTCTTGACACTACAATGATCAAATATAGTGCAAGCGGTCTACTGCTTGCACTTCACTTCTTTCAACTGCTCTCGCTGTGACTGGAGAAGCTCCATCCACTGTAAAATGTGTGGTGGGGGGTGGGGGGCAGGCGCTGCCATCAGTATGCTGCTTCCAGATGACACAGATGCAGGACCAAAACTCTAAAACGGCATGTCGGGTCAGAAAGGCTTAATGAAATTGATGAACCACGAATCGCTGAATGATTCACACAGTGGGGCATGTCAAAATTCCTGATTGTTCCCCTTCAAGGTATCTGTATAATTTGTGGCATCATGTTCTGGGACATTTTTATAGTCAGTGATTTCCCACAGTGTGGATGATGGATTAGATACCATTAACAACATGGTAGCACTTGTTGCTGCATTAATAGGGGGTGCCTGGCAGATATAGAATTTATAGAACCAAGTAATTTATAGCAGAAGTATCTGATTTTGCTATTTAATCCTTCACAATATATTTATGGGGAATACATGTTGACACTAGTGATCCAGATCATAGACAGGTCTATACAGTTCATGGTCATAATAATTACCAGTGAAAGTGATAATTATTAATACACAGTCCATATGTTATACCCGGCTTTCTCTTCTCCTTTAGGTTTTAAAGTGGACCAACACCCAGGATTTTGACTATCCTGGGTTTTGGTCCACTTCGGCGGGGCACCCCGCTGTGTGAAACCCCCCAGAAACCCCAAAAAACTCACCTCTCCCCGCTCCCACGTGAACGCCGCAGCCAATCCCCGCCAACGTCCAGGCGGGGGACAGGAACGTCCGGCGGCGGCGGATCAGGTAAGATCTTTTTGGGGTTTCTGGGGGGTTTCACCCCGCGGGACATCCCGATCTCGGATGTCCCGCGGGGAGGGAGGTGATCGGCCCGGGAATCTTATAGATTTCCGGGCCGATTACCCCTGGGTGTTGGTCCACTTTAAGGAGGGCCAAAACCCTCCCCCGCCAGGGTTCCTGAAAGTTCACCTTGCTTGTCCGACACTTGAATACCTGCCGGTAGTGGAGCAGAGCAAGAATACTGGACCGGAGCTGTGTGAATGTGCTGTGGGACCTTGGATTGAGGCGAGCATACAGTAACCATAAAAGTTGCACACTGTGGGGCATCCTAAATTTAGATACTGCTATGCCAAGCATTCACATTGTATTTTAGAAAAAATGGGGCAAAAGAGGTTTTAACCTGCATGTGTGCTGTATGCATTTGATTTGTTGTATGCAATACATGCTTAGGGCATTTTTTACCAATATTTTGGTTCACGTGGCGGTCAGCACATTTGTTTTTGTGGTATAGATGTTATTTTAACAGTTTTAACTGGTTTACAGCACGCAAAGAAGCGCTCACCTCCGAATGCCAACTGGTGGTGGATGCTGAAGTGGACAGTGGTCAATCAATGAGGGTATCTGCTGTCTGGCAGCAAGGGGACACACTGCTGCAGGCTGGGGAGCGTGTCATTAGCACCGGAGTTGTTACCATACCATGGGTGCTATTAGCTAGGCCAGTGTGGTTTCTGTGGTATTGATTATTAACTGCCTTTACATTGACTTTACAATGTGATGCTATTAAAATCAGACACTGATATAAATCATTTTATATATCAAGGAAATATCTTGCAAGGTGGGCCGGCGTGTAGACATAGCTCTGCTCTGTAAGTGACCTCGTTTAAGCTATAACCCTTCTGCAGAAAGGCCTTTTTTTTCTTTGAAGGGATAGAGTTGCAGATAGAGCAGCTATTGTGGTGCTGAATGTATTAGATTTCAAGACACTGCTACAAATTACACTGGTCACATTATTTATTCACCACACATGGCACTGATCAGGAAGATTAAACACCTACCCACAGGGCCATGCTAAACATTTACACCGTAAGCAACTTCTTAAAGCAGTCTCACAAAACTTTAGAACTACTGCAATACTTCCCTTGGGGGTATGTGGGATTCCTTGCAGCCTGCCCTGGAGTCTTGCTCCCCCTGGGGCATCCAGATTCAGATGCCCTGCGGTGTCAAACCGCCCAGGTCAACCAAAAAACTCACCGTTGTGCCCGCACCCCAACGGCGAATGCGTGAGCAGCAGCCGCATCCCCACTATCCCTTTAGCAGGGCGCATGTCCGCGTCAGGTGTTTGTGAAGGGCTGGCACATGCACGTTCCCTGTTAAAGGGTAGCGGGGGTGCGGCTGCCAGAGCACTCTGATCTGCTTGCCTTAAAGGCCTAGGATAAAAGGGTGGGAGCCGATCCGAGCGCGCTGACTGGACGAGAGGCTGTAATTGTGCGGTAAGACCGAGGAGGGATGATCGAGATCGGGCAACCTGGGGGATTCACACAGCAGGGCATCCCCGATCGGGGTGCCCGGGGGCTAAGACCAAAACCCAGGATAGTCAAAATCCTGGATTTTGGTCCACTATAACATTTGTCTTGTTTATTTTGAATAAAAAAATTTATTTTATTCCAGAAAACCATATTGCACGTGAAAGCCCCATTTCTCCCAATTACAACGCTACTACATATGTATCGGTAGCGCCCCCCCCGTTCCTGCCCAGGACACCCCCCCCCAAACTGAAAAGTTTAACAAGTATAACATTTACAAATAAACTACAACTACTAGCCACACTATAAAGGGTTACATTTAAAGCATGGATTAAAAATTTTTATGGTATGGCGTGGGGTCCCCCCTTCCCAGCATAACCAGCAGATAAGGGGGCTTGTAGACCAGGGTTCAGAGGCCAGCCTCCTTGCTTGTCCCTGAGCCTTGTGAACTGATATAGGGGTCTCGTGGATCCCTTACTAGTTCGAAAATGGGGGGGGGGGGGGTAATGGGGGGCTGGGGGTTAATGGCAAGTCACCCAGTAGCTGCTAGCCTTGTGAACTGGTATAGGGGTCTCATGGATCCCTTACCAGTTCACAAAGGGTTAAATGTAAAACAAAAAAAACAAAAAAACCACACACACACACCAGAAAAAAATGTGATTTTTTTAATTCCTCCGATCAATCCATCCCTGAAGGCAGGTATTGGGGGAGTGGGGGTTAATGGCAAGTCACCCGCTAGCCACAGGTGACTTGCTTGTCCCTGAGCCTTGTGAACTGATACAGGGGGTCTTGTGGATCCCTTACTAGTTCAAAAAGGGCTAACTGTAAAAAAAAAAAAAAAAAAAAAAAAAAAAAACACCTTAAAGTAAAAATAAAAAACACCTTAAAGTGGACCAACACCCAGGATTTTGACTATCCTGGGTCTTGGTCCACTTCGGTGGTGCCCCGCTGTGTGAAACCTCCCCCCGATCACCCGAAAAACTCACCTCTCCCCGCGCCGACGGACAAGCATTTTGACAGCCGCGGACAAGCGGCTCCTCCGCCGCCGCCGCCTCCCGCGCATCACTCTTGACGCGCGCGCGCCGGCCATTCACAGACGGCCGGCGCGCGCACGCACGTCTAGAGGGGCGCAAGGGAGGGGGCGGCCGGCCGAAGACAAGGTAAGGGGATTTGGGGTGTTTGGGGGGGTTTCACCCCGCGGGACATCCCGATCTCGGATATCCCGCAGGGAGGGAGGTGATTCCCGGGCCGATCACGGGAGGGTGATGGTCCACTTTAAAGTAAAAAAAAAAAAAAATTAAAAAAAAAAACACCTTAAAGTAAACAAAAAAAAAATTACACCTTAAAAGTAACCAAAAAAAAAGTTTTCTTTACTCACCTCCGATCGTCAGCTCCTCTGTCCTTTGCTGATTTGATGATAGATGCGGTCATCTGCCCCACTCCCAAGAAAGCGAATCTATAGGTGGCGGTGCAGTGACGACGGCCTACTCTAGGGACCCCTCTCCTCCGACGCTCTGAATCCCCCGGTTTGAGAGAATGGCGCTCCCGGTGCCTCACGTCACTCAAACAGCGCCATCCATTCATTGCAATGGAGGGGTGGGCCAGCCTGGTGCACACATCAGCTGGAGAGAAGCTGGGGATGCCACTGGGGCTCCCTCATGTGTCGTGGATCAATGGAAAGCCGAGTGTCATAGGGATTTTACACATCAGGTCGTTCCAATTCAGGATGTACCAAAATGGCATACAGACCTATTTAGACCGGTGGTTGCGCCTTTTTAAAGGGGTTTGGTCTACTTTAAAGCTGAACAAAACCCCGAAATGTGGGGCTTTCCCAGCTTTTGTTCTGTTCCCCGGGGGCATCCCAAATTGGGATGTTCCACTGTGTGAAACCCCCAGAAAGCCCAGATAAAATAACCTCTTTATTGTTCCCATGGCACATGCGCAGCCAATCAGGGGTATTTGCCATGTTTACATCCTTTGCCAAACAGCTCTCAGTCAATGACTTCAGACAGGCGTGCACGTTCCCGTCCAAGCCAATCTGAATGGCTGACAAAAGTGCACACCACCGCCAAATGAGAGCCGTTGCCCCACTCTGTGAAACCCCAACAGTGCCGGGTAATTGGCAAAAGTGGGTCTTTTCAAATAGGCTTTAAAGCAGAACAAAAGCTACCAGTAGACACCATGAAATTTAAATGATTCCAGGACTTTCCCCAGTCCTGAATCAGGATGATCCATGATGCATCAGGGAAAACCAGCAGCCAGCCCTGGAATCTTTTAGATCCACTTTTATAGAATCTTTTAGATTCCAGGGATGCCGCTGGTGGGTTTTATTATGCTTTAAAGCCAATCTAGAAAACACACCCGACTCTGGGACCAGCTGCTCCAGCTATGTGACTCCACCTCCTCTGTTATCCATAGTCATGTGGAAAACACCTGAACTGGCCCCGCTGAGCGCACCTACCTCCATGCCACCGCTCTGCAGCACAGTGGCATTGGAAGGGCTAATAGAGCAGGGAGCAGTCTTCTGCTGTCAGCAGGGGGAAGCGGAATTCTTTTTAATTTTACATAGCTATTCACTCTTTAACTTCCAGTCTGACTAGATGCAGAATGTCATACAAGGATGGATGTGCAATGCAGAAATCATGTCAGCTTATGCTTGCCACTGTTACAGAACTACAACTCCAAGCATGTAGAAAGAAGCAGCAGCGCATGCTGGGAGTTGTAGTTCCACCACTGGAGTGGGAGGGCGAGCAGGAGCTGCAGAAGTGCTGAGGATTGCAGCAGAGAACGAGCACACTGATGGAGGGAGAAATGGCGGGCGGACTGGTGGCCACAGGGGAGGGGAGACTCTCCACAAAGGAAGCGCGGCCGGCAATGGGCGGCGGAGGAACGAGTTCCGTATCTGAGCTGCTGCCGGTAACGTGAGGAGCCCGAGCGCCACTCACCGGATTCATCGGTCACATAGGGAGTCGCCATCATGGTCCTCTCAGCGTGCTCACTTCCGCCGCCGGGCCACTGTGACGTAATGAGCCGAGGCATGGAGGGGCGGGGCTAAGGTGTTTCCAAGCGGGAATGTGACACGGACGCGGGTGTGCTTAGAGGGGTTGAGGTGAGAGAGCGCCCCCTAGCTTAACAAAAGCCATTCACACCTTGTAGCCTGTTATTCAAAACCTGGCTTTTTTCCCATTGCTGGCCTTAAACCGGACCTACAGCATCATTTAATGAAAAGCCCAAATGCTTGAAAAACTTTTCCCCAGCATCCTGCATCTAAAATTAATATATTTTAAGCTTTTAGTCACTTTTATTTTATTCTTTCCCCCGCTGGGCTGCAACTCTGTTCAGGACTCTAGGATACGGGCGCCGCCATCTTGGCTCAGTAGCCTCACATAATGAGATGAGGAGAGGGGTCAAAAGTGCAGGGGGCAGGGTTATAGCTGTGCTTTGCACAGACAGAGCAGAGCTGGGGTCAGGAAAAGGTCAGCAATCCCAAAATGCAGAGCGACAGAAGACACAACCTGTTTGCAGGCTGCCTGATGCTCCATGAGCCGCCATCTTGGATGTTTAAAGGCTCATACCATGCAGTAGATGCAGGTAGGATGATTTTTAATGTGAGCAATCTGTATGTACAGGTCGGGGGAAACATATCAGTTGGATTCTTATTCAGAGTGAAGGTCTACTTTAAGCGTCATTCATATCACCTGTCTGGATGTGTGTTCATGCGTAGGGCCAAATTAAAGTGGAATAACACACAGGACTTTCACTTTCCCATGTGTTATTCCTCCATGCGGCTGCATCTCGGATTGGGATGCCCTGCTGTGTGTATTCCCGCAGATCTCCCGTTTAACTTACCTTTCAAGCTGAAAGCAAGCGCACTGATTGGCTGAGCGTCCCACTTGCCTAACTTCCAATTTTTCAGTGTGGGAAAGAGGAACAATAAGCCACACCCCCTCATTGATTTACAGCTAGGAAATAGGGTGTAACAGCTACAACAATATAAACACTTTAAAGCGGACCTTCAGCATCATTTAATGAAAAGCCCAAACCCTTAAAAACTATTCCCCAGCATCTAAAATTAATATATTTAACTTTTTTACTCATTTACTTTTTATTCTTTCCCTCACTGGCCTGCAGCTCTGTTCAGCACTCTAGGTTACGGGCGCTGCCATCTTGGCTCAGTAGTATCACCTACTGAGGAGAGAAGAGGGGTCAAACGTGCAGGGGGGCGGGGTTATAGCTGTACTTTGCAAAAACAGAGCAGAGCTGGGGTCAGAAAAAGGTCAGCAATCCCAGAATGCAGAGCGACACAGTCAGAAGACACTTCCTGTTTGCAGGCAGCCTGCACCTCCATGGGCCGCCATCTTGGATGTTTAAAGTCTCAAAAAATGCAATAGATGCAGGTAGGATGATTTTTAATATGGGCAATGTGTATGTACAGCGTGAGGGAAACATATAAGATAGGCTCTTATTTAGGGTGAAGGTCCGCTTTAAATAGGAGAATAAATCGTTTATTGATGCACATCTGCATATTAATACTCGAAGAATGACAGAGAAGAACAACGAGAGATGCAGGGACATGGACTCAAAAAGAGGGACAGTCCCTCCAAATCAGGGACAGTTTGGAGGTATGCACTTGGCTCCCTTCGATGCTGCTGATGGCTAAGCACCCGAGCGGCGCAGAAGGGAGCCGAGTGTACCGCCAGCCGCATCCCCCGCTCACCTTGCAGCCGAGACGTGCCCACGCCGCTAATTCAGAAAGGCCAGGCGTGGGTGCATGTATGGCTAGAGGTGTGCGGGGATGCAGGAGAAGGTGAGTGGATCTGGAGGGTTTCACACTGTGGGGCATCCCGATTCCGGAAGCCCCAATGACAGAAACTGGGACAGTCCAGGAGTCTTTTAGACTCCAGGGCCTTCAAAGTTCCTCTAAAGGAGCACTGCGAAATTGCCTAATGTTAAAAATACATATATACACGTCGGCTAATGAGAGGAGGGGTCACTTATACACTCAAGCTGAATAAAACTCCTGACAAGCTTGTGGTTTTTGCTCTTATGTTAGGAATAAAATCCAGGGCTGAAACATTTAGTGTATCAGGGGTGACAGGGCCTGAATTCCTCTTCCATTAAAATAAAAAAAAGAACAAGCCTGACGGGATATTTCTTGATGCTGGATGTATAAGTGATCTCTCCTCCCGCCATCCAGCATATTAATATGGATTTTATCATTAGGCCATTTTTTGTGATAGGGCTCCTTTAAGTGTGTATAATGTATGGAACAGTCCTTTAATGGGGGCCCCCATAAAGGTGGGGCAGGGGGGTAGATGAGTGGACATCAGTGGGGGTTGGATGCAGTGGCATAACTAATTGTGACAGGTGCTGGTGCAAATATTAAATAAGGCCTTTCCATGAATTTGTATTGTTCTTTAACTCAGTTGAATTCAGCTAGACAACTAAAGACTGAAACAGCAGAGACAAATGATGCTTCCTTTTTCTAAATGATGCCAAATGAGCGCAAATAGGATAAATAAGGGGAAGGAGCCACAATAATGGGGCCCCTCTGACCTCCTGGGCTCTTGAGCGGTCTCACACCCTGCACCCTATATGGTTACGCAGCTGGTTGGATGCAAGGAACTGGAGGTTGGGACAGAAGAAGTTCAGACTGGAAGACTGGACTGGGACAAGGCAGCACACACTAGGAAAATGAGTGGGGAAAAGGATCAAACTGGGATACTGGAATAGGGCAGAGAGGTGCACCCCACTGGGTGGCTAGGGAGAGAGAAGGATCACACTGGGTGGCTGGGCCTGAGCAAGAAGATAGTCCCTCTGTGAGACTGGGCTGTGGAAAGAGGAGGAACACATTGGAAAACTGGACTGTGGTGGGGAGAAGAGGATCACACTGGAAGACTGGACTGGGGGGAGGAGGATCCAACTGGGGGCAGAGAAGGCTTAAACTGAGAGTTTGGACTAAGGGCAGAACTGGACAGAATAGCACCTAAGAGTTGATTCGGAGAGACAAAAAACACTTTCTTTTTTGTGACGATCTTTTTTTTTTTCTTTTTTAATTTTCCCGCTCTCGTATGAGTGTACGAGTGATTCTAAGCATGCATTGCAAGCCTTCAGTAAAGTCTTCATCCGTTCGTATGTCAACGAGAAGTCATTTTCCAGCTTTGGTTTTCCGTTTATGTTACTCATGTTACAACGTAGGCTTTCCTTCTTGCCCTTTTCCATTGTTTCCGTTCATTTACGTTTCCCGTTAGATTCTGATTTCCTTTTACAATAAATAATTGTCCAGACGAAAATCCTTACGACCTTACGCCTGCGCACTACAAACTTAACTCATTAATGTGCTCGCCTACATATTTGGTTCACTAAATTTGGCTACAATGCTTAGCTAAATCACTTCGCGCTCAGTATATTCTTGGATTTACCACCCCTAAAACTTACCCAAATCACTTCGCGGTCTCATTCTTCTTCCATTTCACACCCCTAAAACTTACCCAAATCACTTCGCGGTCTCATTCTTCTTCCATTTCACACCCCTAAAACTTACCCAAATCACTTCGCGGTCTCATTCTTCTTCCATTTCACACCCCTAAAACTTACCCAAATCACTTCGCAGTCTCATTCTTATTCCATTTCACACCCCTAAAACTTACCCAAATCTCTTCGCAGTCCTGCAAATCTTCATCTCTGAATATTTCTTGCCCCATTCATTTTGTGGTAACCAACCCTTAATTAATGTATTTAGAAAAGGAAATGACACAGAAACAGGTTTTTGGTTGTTTTTTTTAATAACACATGCCACTTTGTGTAGGGCTTTTTTTTGTAAAAAGATTTTGATTAAAAATGTTACAATTTTTTTAATTAAAAAATAACATTTATAAATGTAAAGCAATGGCAGGACCCAGAACTGCATCTCGGCCACCAATGCAAGGACCCTTGCACTCATTTGTGCCACTCTGGCACAAGTGGTCCCTGTATAAAAACAAAAAAAACATTATTTGTTGGCAAATACATGTTTATCAGCTGTAGATGGAATATTTATTAGGTTGCAAGTTAACTCATGAGGCCATATGTCATTATGCCAAGGAATTAATTAAAGGAAGAGGCTATATGTAATTATGCTAAGGAATTAATCCAAGGAAGAGGGCATATGTCATTATGCTAATTCCATTGACTATGGCTTTAGGTATCTTGGTGATCATGTCAATTCCCACATACTCAAAATAATGACGTTACAACTTACTTCGTTGGTGGCTGAGGTCTGCTTCGGGGACCACCCTCGGTTCTGGGACCTGCCACTGCTGGGAAGTTGAGGCTGTAGAGACATGTCAGGGTCACTTCTAATGTCTGAGTCAACAGTAAGCAAATGAAATTTGAATGTGTGTGTGACATCACCCACCTTCTACATGTGCCTCCTGGGCCTGATCTGCTGCAGTCCCTACTCCAGATCCTTCACCCGCTACCGAATCATCTAGAAAAAGAGATTAAGGGAATCAGCTTTTGTTTAAATAGCATGCATGTGTGTGCGGTTACATTAAGAGTCACATACCAGAGGCTAATGGCTCCGTCGCTTGGTACGACTCCCTGCCCACGCCGTGACGCCCCTCCTCTGTAGAAAGGTCCAGGGGCTGGTCGGAGGCCACTACAGAGGAGGGGTAGGAACGTCGCCCTGGAGATCCACCACCTTCACTTTCTGCTACAGATTCATGCAGCACTGGTCGGCCTGTGCGCCTCCGGGTGCGTTGGATTCGGTACTCCATTTCCAGCACTAGAAAAGCATTTATAAATAAAGGCCTACCTTCTGTATTATTTACATCTACCATGCAATCGCTATGTACTTGGGAAATGGAGCCTAAAAAATTGCCGCACCCGGGGCATGTGTAGTCGCTTCAGGTCCGACCAATGCTGCATGATCTGCATGTGGGTGAAGGTGGTGTCCGTCTCCTGCTGGATCCGGGAAAGATCTCCAGGGCGACGTTCCTCTTCTCAAACGATTTGGGCAGGTAGTCGTACCTGCGCTGAAGCATCGTCTAAAAAACACAAAATAGAAATAGTTGTTAGCTAAAACTGCATACAAATATGTGTCACAAATTGATCAGTTAAATGACATTCCAAGACACATTTCTAGCCTCAAACTATCCTTCTAGATGCAAGTGACTTGGTTCGCATATGTGCGCACTTCTGTTTTGCACGGAGTTTTACAAACTTTTAAACAAAACTTTTTCTTCCTGCGCTTCCTTAAGGCCTAGGCATGCATTTAGATGGCAAATCAAAGTCTTTACAATACACTTACGAGCGTAATCAGCTCTTGTTGTTGGCGGGTGAAGATCGTCGGCGCCATCTTTCTTCTTGTCCGCAGCAGATAAGTAATGCCCCAGCGGTTTCCAGGTTCCACACGGCCGGAAGAACGGCCGTACGCACGCGTACGCATAAGCGTCATACCCAGTCATTAGGATTAAAGGGTTCTGGACACACAGCTCATTCTCTTTGAGATTTTCAACATGCCAGCTAAAAAAGCCATCGCTAAGGCCACACCAGCCAAGGAGGCCACCAGCAAAAGGCCCCAGCGGCTTGAGGAGCCTTCTTCCTCACGTCCAACCACTCGGTCACAACTACTTACTCCCAAGGTGCGGGAAACGCGCAGCCACAGTGGCCAACCCAAGGCGACACTGGCCACCCAGGCCACAAAACCCAAACCAACCACCAAAGCCAAGGAGGGAGCGGCTAAGAAGAAGCCAACAACAACAAAGCAGGCAGGTACACCGGCAAGAAAGGCCACTAAGAAGCAGAGGGTGAGAAGCCCCAGCCCCCAAAGAACACCCTCCCCTCCTCCCCAGCCTAGCACATCCCTTCATAAAGCACACTCCACTGGCAAGGCCAGTAAGAGCCAGCGTGGCAGAAGCCCCAGCCCAGCCTGCTCTGCCTCTCCAGCTCCACGTGGTAAAAGCTCCCATCTGAATGAAACCACTAGTGGCAAGGCCACCAAGATCCACAGGCCCAGAAGCCCCGGCCAAGCCAGCTCTGCCTCTCCTGAGCCACGTAGTAAAAGCTCCCATGGGCATGGAACCACTAGTGGCAAGGCCACCAAGAGCCACAGGCCCAAAAGCCCCAGCCCAGCCAGCTCTGCCTCTCCTGAGCCACGTGCCAGTACCTCCCATGGGCATCGAACCACAAGTGGCAAGGGCACAAAGAGGCACAGGGCCAGAAGCCCCACACCCTCAAGCACACCCTCTCCTCCTCGGCCACATTTGCCACCGGCACAGGTGGCAACCAACGATCCATATGCCACATCCACGCCTGGAAGTTCAGTGGCCACCCAGGCAAGGACCCCCAGTCCAATTGCAAGTCCAGTCCATTCGTTCTCAAGCCACGTGACACACATTTCAACACAACAGAGCCAGCCCATAATGTCCCCCGAATTGCCTACATACAGAGATGAGCCAGAACAGCAAGCAATAGGCCGAACATTGCGGCGAGGACAGTTGAGTGGCAGGTTGGGTGAGGCCCAAACTCTTGCATTGGCAAGTGGGCTCACACTCCATTATGACGAGCTATATGGGCGAAAATCAAAATTCTACAAGCAAAATGAGAAAGACAGAAATCTTGGAGGAGCTCACCAGACAGGTCAATGCAGCGGGGGAGGAGCTTAAAGATGTGGAGCAGATACAGCGCAAAATATCTGACCTGAAGTATGCAGCACGGAAGAAACATATTAAACGGTGCAATTACAGGTACATATTTGAGTTGTGCATTTGTCTACTTGTTGTATTGACCACAATGCCCTAAATTTGCGAACCTCTATTTTTCAGCTTACAAACTGGTGGAGGCTTCCCAACAAAATTACAGTTTACACAAGCTGAGGAGATGGTGCTGGCATTGATACACCCCGTGGCATTAGAGGGCCTCTCTGGCAGACGGGACACGGACATCCCTACCATTTCTGCAGGTTAGTAATGTTAGTGTGTATGTGAAATGTTTTAAACGTGTGAAATGAGGCTCACAGGCATATATGAACACATGCCCCTAGAGAGTGGCTTGGAGGGGAGGTTACAGTTTTAGCTGGGTGTTTAATGTCTGCGGAATGTTCATTTCAAAATTTGGCAGGCCATACACGACCTTGGACAGTATTTATGGTCACTATTAAAGTCTTTATATTAGCAAAGCACTGCCTGTTATGTGAATCTAGTCAATCATATACAACACTTCCTTCTTTGTCTTTACACCACTTGGGTTTTAGCTGTGCTTTGGTCTAAAATACTTGATCTGGGGTCAGGGAAAGGTCTACATAGGAAGAATGCCCACCAGCATACTCTGAAGACACATGTTATTTGCAAGCTGAGTGTGGGCCCCTAATGGCCCTTTAGGGATGTGTTAAGCCTCATAACATGCAGTACATGCATGTTTGGACTATTTAAGGTGACCAGTGTGTATGTACAGGGTGAGGCATACATATAAGAGATACTGACATTCATAGTGAAGGACACCTTGTCCCGCTGTTGGAGTTTGCATTCCTGCTTGGCCACATGTTTTTTTAAGCATATGTAGTAATCCAGATCAGCAATGGATTTTTTGGTGTTTATGTGCCTTTTTATTTTAAACACAGCCCAGCATCAAGCCTCAGCAAGTGGGGAAGCCTCATCCAGTTTGACCACGCCGTCAACTTCCGTGCTGCCTAGGAGCCAGGAACAGATATATACGGTATATGGACTTTGCTGAAACTGCTGATGCATGTGAATGCACATGACTAATTTGCATAACAAATATATTTAGGGCCCAAACTCAACCTTTTTTGGCACATGTCCCAACAGACCCACACACTGATGGAGGAAATCCAGGAGATGGAGGAGGATGCCAGCTTGATGGGACCTTCAGAACTGACCCCCCTGAAACCTAATCTGCCACTGTCCCAACATGCTACTGCACCAAATCCTCTGCAGCAGAGTGAAGCTGGACGCATGCTGCCAGCCCATCGTGGGCAGCAGGCTGAGACTGAGCCTACAGTCCCCAGTGGTAGCTCTGCTGCAGAGGATTTGCCGAGCACATCTGCGACTCTTGCTCACCCTAGAGGTCTAGCATCTGCAGGCGCTCAAACCCAGGGAATTGGTAGATGTAGTTAGCAACGTCGACCAGTTTCCCAGGGGAGGCACGTGCCGATCCTGAAGTCAGCGTGGCGCCATGATAGCCGTTTATTTCGGCAGGTGACTCAAAGAACCACAGAGCAGCTTACTGCACAATTAGATAACATTAAATAATACATTCACCACCATGCAGACAGAATTTAGGACGAGCAACAGCCACATGGCCACCTTAAATAATAATTTCACAGCCATGCTCGAGGAAGTTCGAACAAGCAATAGATTCATGTTGGAACAGTGGCAGATTATGAATGCCACACATGCCCAGGTGATGGGCCACCTCCAAGGCCCACCACCAGGGTTTTATGGGCAACACCCATTTTAACAGCTATTTGACCTGTATCTGCTCCACATCTTTCCTCTACATCCCCACTGTATTGACCTGTTTGGTGAGGGCTACCAAGATTGCCTTTTTATGGCTTTGCTTGTATGATTTTGATTTTCGCCCATATAGCTTAATTAGAGTGCTGAGATACCCCACTAGCCAAGGCATGAGCTAATGCCTCACTGAAGCTGCCGCTCAAGCTGCCACACTGCAGGCTTGGGCCTAATGAAATTGTGTCTGGCTCATCCTGTTTGTTGGCAAGATTGGGGGACATTCTGGGCTGGGAAACTACTTCCTTGAACCATGGCAAAGATTGGACTGGACTTGCATTTGGACTGGGGTTTTTTGTTTGGGTGGGCCACTGACTTACAGGCGTGGATGTGGCATAGGTATGGATGCTTTCCACCTGTGCCTGTGGCAAATGTGGCCAAGCAGGAGAGGGTGTGTATGTGGCCCTATGTATTACTGGCCAAATATTCTCATGCAAATGGTTGCTCCCTATATATGTTTATTTTATTTGTTATTGAAACTTTGGCCTGGAGTGCGTTACTTTAAAACTCCTGGATGTGGCCAAGTGCTAGGTGCCATGAGTCTGCACCAATGTATATTTCTGTTGTACTATGTATGTACATGAAGTCTGCGAGTGCCCTTCAACTCCAAATTTTCATATTTCACTAGAATATATTGAATGTGACTTTAGCTGTTGTTGATGCATTAATGTTTTGGTTCTTTTGAGATTACTGAATGTTTTTCTAAACAAACGTGGCAAAAAAATGCATGAGGCTCAGATCATGTGTCAATATTTTAGTAATTAATTAATTATTATTTTTTTTAAATAAAATACAAAAGCCTTCACAAAGGCAAATGAAAGTAAAAATAAACAATTACATGCAACAAACAAACACAGGAAATCCAAATTAGGCAAAATGGGTGCTTATCAAAGCAGAGGCACTAGGTGTGCCACGGTAGTTCTCTTCTGGGTCCTGGCTGGGTGGAGAGGGGGGCAGATCCACATACCGGGGGACACGCTGCATTATGGCAAAGTTGTGGAGGACACAGCAGGCCAGTATGATATCGATGACCTTGTTGGGGTCATACTGGAGTGCCCTCCTGGTATGGTCCAAACACCTGAAGCGAGTTTTTAATAGGCCAAAGGCCCTCTTTACAACAGCCCGGGTTTTGCGGTGCGCCCGATTGTAGGCGTCCTGGGCTGCATTCTGTGGCCGAAGGACGGGCGTCATCAGCCAGGGAAGAAGCGGATAGCCGGAATCCCCTGAAAGAATAATAAAATACTTACATAAATGACACATTCAAATCAAAAATGTATGGACAAGCGGTCGTTCACCCTGACTAAGAGCCTATCTTATATTTCAGCCACACCCTGTACATACAGATTGCTCACCTAAAAAAACAGCCTAACACCATCTACTGCATGTTCTGAGCCTTTAAACATCAAAGTTGGCGGCTGAGGGCAAATCAGGCAGCCTGCAAACAGGAATTGGCTTAGGACTGTGCTGCTCTGCATTCTGGGATGTCTTACCTTTTCAGGACCCCAGATCTGCTTTATCTGAGCAAAGCACAGCTATAACCCGCCCCTGCACTTTATTCCGCTCGCCTCTCCTCTTTAAGTGTCATACATCTGAGCAAAGATGGCGCAGACCCTATCATAAAGTCAAGAACAGAATTGCAGCCGAGTGTGGGAAAGAATAGTAGAAACTAAAAATATATTATTTTTAAATGCTGGAAAATCAGTTTTTAAGGGTTTGTGCTTTGCTAAAGATCATGGTTAAGGTCCGGTTTAACTTTTTATCAAGGGTTAAAAACAGCCATAGGTTCAGACATGGGTCATAAACTATATTCATAGGCATACATTGAAAAGTGAATGACGTAATTTGCGTCAACTTACCAAGGAGCCATCCACCTGAGAGTTCTACAGACTCAAACCGACGGTATAATCCAGATCTTCGCAAGATGTACACGCCATGGGATGAGCCTGGAAACCCGGCGAGGACACTAAGGAACCGCATGTCCGGAGCCACCACTGCGTGGACATTCAGTGAGTGGCCCATTTTGCGGTTCCTGGGAAAAAAGAAAAATTAAACAAATTAGCAAGGCAAGGTAAACTACTCAAACACTTACTCCTAACAACCTCCAAAAAACATGTTGGTCAATACAAATAACACTAACTACATAAGTAGTTTTTAGCAAAAAAAAGGATATGTATGTTGGATCAAATAAAGATTAACATTCGAATGACTAATTAAGGTCCACATGAAAATGTTTGGCTTTGGCCGACATTAAAAACATTGATGAAGCTATAGACGGTCAAATGGATCACAGGGACAAGTTACAAGGAGTGATTAAGCTATACACGGTCAAATGGGGCAGAGGGACACCTGAGGAGGAGGGACTAAGCTATACATGGTCAAATGGGGCACAGGGACAATTTACAAGGAGGGATTAAGCTATACACGGTCAAATGGGGCACAGGGACAGTTTACAAGGAGGGATTAAGATATACAGTGTAAGCTGTTTCACAGGGACAATTTACAAGGAGGGATTAATAGATAGTTAAAATACAGTTTGTCTAAACTATATAACAAAATGACCGATTGAACTTACCTATAGATGTACTCGTCGGCTGCAGGAGGGACCAATGCAACGTGGGTGCAATCAATCGCACCCATGACGTTGGGCATGTCGGCGATATTATAAAAAGCCAACTTAAGCGCGTTCCAGGCTACCATGTCGTCCAGAAATTAAATATATTTCTGACTAATGGTAGCCATGCCTTCCAAAAACTTGGATAGCGTGCGGCTCGGCGTAGGCTGGGAGATCCCCACGGAGAGGGCACCCAGCCTCTGGAACGAGCTGTTCGCAAAAAATTGCAGGCAGCCAAGCATCTTGGACATACCTAAAATTGCTTGACCCTTCCTTGTGGTGCGGGCTAACCATGGCAGCTCACTATACAACTTATGGAGAGAAGCGCAATTAAGTCTGGTCAGCTCAAACAACTCAACGTCATGCATGCGATTGATATGCATGCATCGCCGGTGCTATCTGGCCTCGGCCCTGCTGATACATGCAATGCCCATTAGCTGAAGGCGCTCATACTCCTCCACAAAGCCGCAAAACATGGTCAAAGCAAGGTATCCGAGGTCAAAATGGTCCCGTAAGTGGTTCGTAAAGGAAACGGTTTTATAGGGTGGTGGTCCCTCGGCAATCAGCTCTCTGAATAAGATGCAACCCCATACCAATAACGTAAGTTATCTGAACGAACGCAAAATATCAGATTTTGATGGAAAAATGATCCGAACTAACGCAAATGATCCGATTTAGTTTCGTTCATCGAAAGCGCATATACGCATTAGCGCGATCCAACGTACGAATGGAAAATGGAACAGAAAAACCAAAAAAAAATGACAAACACACACAAAAGCATACACAGACAGCTACGAAAGTCCAGACGAATGTGTCTCTGAATCGAGGCTCTAGTGCAAGAAGGGAGAAAAGGGAAATGTGTGTACTCACCGGTAAATTTCCTTTTGCATCCTCTTCCATTCCGGGGCACCACCATTAGCAACACGTGAGTTAACCTCAGCCTTAGGTGGGGACTTGCAAAAAAAAACTAGCTCCTCGTCACTTATATAGGGCAGGCGGTGGCATGATCTCCTCAATTAATTAAAAAGAAGTTCAACCACAGCATCGGGAGGGGAGAAATGCTAACCTGCGCATAATGCACAGTGCAACAAAACTAAAACCACGTAGAAGGCCTCAACTGCCAACTACGCAGTTGTAACACAACAGTAGGGCGGGGGTGGTCCCCCAGAATGTAAGAGGACAAGAAAGGAAATTTACTGGCGAGTACACAAATTTCCCTTCGCACAGTCTGCAACACCTTATGCCCTGACATCAAGTATGTTAAACTTGGTGAAGGTGTGGAGAGACAACCAGGTCGCCATCTTGCAGACCTGTTCCGTCTAATGTTGGAAAGCCCAAGATGTAGCAATCACCATGGTGGAGTGAGCAGTGACCCGGAAGGGCACCTTCTTCCTCTTACAGGCAGGGCCAGCTCCAGGTTTATGTGGGCCCTTGGGCAGCATGGTCCCAGAGGAACCTTTGTGGTGAAGAGCCGGGTCACATCACTGAGGAACGTCCCAAATCTGGATGCCCCCTAAGGATCATGCTATTTGGAACAAAACTCTAGTTTTGGTCTACTTTGAAGCGCACCAAACCCCTTTAAACCTGACCTTGGAGTCTAAACAGTTCTAGATTCTCCTGATTTTGGATGCCCCTGTGTGTGTTATTCCCCCCCCCCCCCCTATTCATTACTTTCCTTGAAATGGTGAATCCACTGTGGGATTGCCAGTTTGAGTTAACGGCCAAACCAGGGGGGTTCTTTCACAAACAGGGGCATCCCAAATTGAGATGCCCCTGTAAAGTGGACCAAAACTCAGGGGTGGAATTGCTTGCATAGTGGGTATGCCAGCGATCCCAGGGGTTTTACACAGTAGGGTATCACAGATTGGGATGCTCCAGGGAAATCAGCTGGTGTGGGCAACTTAAAAGCAGAACAAAACCCTGCACTTCCTCCACTGGAATCTAAATCGAGATGCCCCGTTGTGTGGAACCCTGCCATTCGAGCAGATGTGGGCACCAGGTGCGGCGGTGCCCTCCCAGTCCGCCGCCGATCAAGCACCTTCACACACCCCAAAGGCCGGCCCTGTCAGTGGGCCCCCCCGGCAGTGGCCCACGCGGCAAGGCTGGTGCTGGCCCTGCTTGCAGGCATAGGCTTGTATGAACGCCTGCCTGATCTATATGCTAAGCGAGGACCTGGTAGCCGCCAGGCCCCTCCTTGGCCCTTCTAGGATCACAAACAAGACATCTGCCTTATGTACCTCTTGAGTAGCGGCCAAGTAGTACTTTAATGTTCTGACCACATTGAGGTAATGCAGGAGTCGTTCCTTATGGCGAGTGAGGTGAGGGCACAAGGAGGGCAGCACAATCTCCTGATTAAAGTGGACCAACACCCACCGCTGATCGGCCCAGGAATCTTATAGATCAGCTCCCTCCCCGCAGGGCATCCAAAATTGGGATGCCCTGCTGTGTGAAACCCCCCCGGACGCCCACAAACCTTACCTTCTCCCGTTCCAACAGCGCATGCGCGGGCTGCCGAGAGGCGGCGGCGGCCTCAGTTTGTCCGTCGCTTGTCCGTCGTGAGGTAAGTTTTTTTGGGCTTTCTGGGGGGTTTCACACAGCGGGGCCCCCGATCAGGGTGCCCCGCAGAAGTGGACCGACACCCAGGATAGTGAAAATCCTGGGTATTGGTCCACTTTAAGATGGAAGGGAGAGACCACCTTGGGCAAAAAAATCCTGCTTCACATGAAACATCGTTTTGCCTTCATGCAGCACCAAAAAGGGTGATCTGATCGAAAGCGTTACATGCAGAACTTGCGGGCGGGCTGAATGGACCCGTCCTTCGGGAATGACGAATAGTATTGAGTAGGAGCCACAGCCCCACTCTGTGTGGGGCATAGGTACTACGACTCCCTGGTGCAGCAAGAAATCTATCACGCAATCACAAGCTATCTGTCAGTCTCCTCGCCTTTCCTGCCCTGTAAAGCATTGTGAGTGCGCTATGCCACGGACTACATGCAGCAGCAGACATGCTCAGCTGGATGTTTGTAACAGAGCAGGTTGTTCATCTGTCGCATGCTCCACAGTGACACCTGGTGTTCAGCCCACTGCAAGTTCACAAAGCCTAGAGTGTAAGCTCTTGGGCTTGATTTCACTTCTGGGTTTCCTGAGTCTGAATGGACAGGAAGTGACTTCACCCAGACTCTGACACATCCCTCCCTGTTCTGATTGATAGCCCTATTTCAGAGGACAGCTGGCCTACAGCCTATGCTGTGTTATCAGCTTACTTCCTGGTCTCTGTTTCCCTGACTCCTGAATGTTTCCTCTTGTGGGACGTGTGCCCGGTATAAACACATAACCACCAAACCTGCAGGTCTTCTCATGCCTCTCCCAGTGCCAGAACGTCCCTGGGAACAGATTTCTATTGAATTTATTGTAGAACTTTCACCTTCGGACAACAACAACACTATCTTGGTGGTTGTGGACTATTTAACCAAGTATGATAATTTTATAGCTCTCCCCAGCCTTCCTTCGGCCTTGAAGTTAGCACAAGTTTTTGTGAAAGAGATTGTTTACATGGCCTGCCGTCTAAGATTGTGTCTAACCTCGGTTCCCAATTTACTGCCCGGTTCTGGACAGCGCTCTGTAGGAGTTTACGGATCACTTTGGCGCACTCATCATCCTCAGACCAACGGACAAACTGAACGGGTGAATCAATCACTGGAGCAGTGCTACTCCTCGGCTCTGCAGGACAATTAGACACAGTTACTTCCATTAGCTAAACTGGCTTATAATAACTCTGTCCATTCTTCGACCCGCCTCACTCTGTTTGCTGCAAATTATGGATTTGATGCCAAGACCTTGCCTGATACCTGCATCCCAGTGAATGTACCGGCAGCTGCAGATTTAGGAGCTCATCTAATTGCCACTCATCAGATGCTCCGAACAACCCTTTGAGCTGCCCAAGAACGTTACAAACGGACAGCAGACACCCATCGGCCTTCAGCTTCCAATTTTGCGGTAGGAGATCAAGTCCTGCCCTCTACCACTCATCTAAGGCTTCATCTTCCCTCAAAGAAGTTGGGTCCTAAGTTTATCGGGCCTTTTAAGATCAAGAGAGCCATTAACGAAGTTGCCTTTAAATTGGAATTACCTACTCGCCTGAAGATACATCCAGTTTTTCACGTGTCGCTTTTAAAGAAAGGAACTTTTAGAGATTCCCAAGATAAACCTCCTGATCCAATTATTGTGGATGGTGAAGAGGAATATGAGGTCGAACAGATCCTGGATTCACGGAAGCGAGGTGCCTCCATTCAGTATCTTGTTTGTTGGAAAGGTTACGCCCAGAGGAAGATTCCTGGGAACCATCTAGTAATCTCAATGCTCCACAATTAATCCGAGCTTTTCAGCGAAGACTCTCTAGGTCGGCTGCCCGGAGGCGTCCTTTAAGGGGGGGGAAATGTCAGTCTCCTCGCCTTTCCTGCCCTTTAAAGCATTGTGAGCGTGCTGTGCCACGGACTGCATGCAGCAGCAGACATGCTCGGCTGGATGTTTGTAACAGACAGGCTGTTCATCTGTCGCATGCTCCACAGTGACACCTGGTGTTCATCCCACTGCAAGTACACAAAGCCTAGAGTGTAAGCTCTTGGGCTTGATGTCACTTCTGGGTTTCCTGAGTCTGAATGGACAGGAAGTGACTTCACCCAGACTCTGACACATCCCTCCCTGTTCTGATTGATAGCCCTATTTAAGAGGACAGCTGGCCTACAGCCTATGCTGTGTTATCAGCTTACTTCCTGGTCTCTGTTTCCCTGACTCCTGAATGTCTGATCTGAATACCTGGATTTACTTACGGACGGATAACTCATTTTTGATGCGGATTGCTCAGTGGACTTTGCTTGTTTTCTGCCTGCCCCTGAACCCAGATTCATCCTTGGACTCTGCCCAGACTGTTTTATTTTGCCCTTTGGGATTATTTGCTTTACTTCGCCCCATACCTGGAGCTCAGCTCAGCTCTCCGCATGGTTGTAGCCAAGAGGCTTGACACTATCACCCTTTCCATGACGTGGGATGGCTTGGACACCACAAAACTGTGTGGAGGCCTGGTCCAGAACTCGATCTTGTATCAGAAAGAAACAACCTCCCAGACCTAAGCGTCGGATAGCCATTCTCTTCACACCAGCCCTGAGAGGGCTTGGGCCAGCTGGCCCATTGGGGTCTAGGTTTCTCTTGTAGTTTTTGCTTATCCGAAAAATCCTTGCACCATCTGGAGTCTGTCAAACCTCCGAACTTCCGAAAGGGACGAAAATTTGGCAACCAGTGTCGGCCGATCACTGTTTTAGCCAGACCGTATGTCACAAGGTTACCAGCAGGGCCAGCCCCCTACCACCAGACGCACCAAGTAGTCCATAGCCAGCACAAAATATCTGAAGAACTCCATATCGAAGGAGTCCAAGCGAAGTGCAGAGGAATGCGAATCTCCATTTCGCAAACGCCTCTTCTGCTGCTTCATCCACCTTGCCTGCCATAGCAGCCATGGACATAGCGCAAGCTGGGCGCATGGCCAACCACGCTGAATGCCTGTAGTGGCTGCATATATCTGAAGAACTCCATATCGAAGGAGTCCAAACGAAGTGCAGAGGAATGCGAATCTCCATTTCGCAAACGCCTCTTCTGCTGCTTCATCCACCTTGCCTGCCATAGCAGCCATGGACATAGCGCAAGCTGGGCGCATGGCCAACCACGCTGAATGCCTGTAGTGGCTGCATACGCTGTATAAAAAATGCGCCTACTCGAAGGATTTCACACAGTGGGGCACACCAAACTGGGGTGTTCCGGGGGATGGGCCAAAACCAGGCATAGCAAAATCCTGGGTTTTGGTCTACTTTTAAATCTTTTGGGCAAAGTTGTTTATTTGGTCTATTTTTTATGTAACAAGACAAAAACAATTGAATTTATACATTTGTGTAGGATCAGAATGGGGGGGGGGCAGACATTGCGCCTGTATAGGGCCACAAAATTCCTAGTGGTGGCCCTATCTGTCAGCAGGGCCATTTTTGCCACTAGGCACGGGTAGGCAAAAAATCAACTTTCATACAGCGATGCCCCCCCCCGCTGCCACCAGTAGGCTACAATAGGCAGCCGAGACAACTGTGGGGGCAATCCCCGACCCAACCCAGCCCCCCACCTGCCCAGTCCCACCCAGTGCAGCCTCTTCCCATGCATCCCGTCCAGCCTAGCACAGCCCAGCCTGCCCTGCCCCACTCCGCCCAGCCGCTCTGTCCCACTCCGCCCAGCCTAGCGCAGCCCAGAGCCTGGCGCAGCCCAGCCCCGCCCTACCCCGCCCAGTTGAGCCCCCTTGCAGCTGCCACCTGTGTCCTTCCCATGACAGTAGCGCCGTGTCAGCGCGTCAAGTGCGGGAGTCGGGGGCATGGTTTCTCCAGGCGCTCCCTCATGGTAAGACTTACCACCCAAGGGTTGTGGGGGTTAACTTGGGGGGGGGGGTTACAGTGGACCAACCGCAGGTTGATCAAGTGACCTTGGGGCATTCTGGAAAGAGCTATGCATGCTATGCAGAGCGGCTCTGAGCGCGCAGGTGGCCGCATCCCCGCTTCCCTCTAACAGGGAGCATGAATGGCCGGCGCTGGCATGCGCCCTGCTAGAGGGAGACCACGTTTATGATGCAGATCTGTATGTTACGCCTCAAAGGGGGGAAAAGGAGAACAACGAGGGACAGGGGGACATGGACTCAAAAGAGGGACAGTCCCTCCAAATTAGGGACACTTTGGAGGTATGGGGGTGGGAGCACGCCACACACAGCGGGGGGACCAGGGATGTGACTGCTCCTTGTTACCCTGTGCCGCAGCTCTCATACAAATGGCATTTTATGCTGTGCATTAAAATGCATGGCATAAAGCGCTGATTGAACGAGAGCTTGTGCATGCGCTGTGGGATGAGGAAAGGTGAGTCTTTGGGGAGATTGGTGTTTTTTATAGAGCGGGGCATCACAAATCTGGTTGTTCCTAAGTAAGTACCAAAGCCCAGAATAGTGAAAATCCTGGGTTTTGGTTCACTTAAAGTGTAACAAAACTTGGGATTGTGTCTTTCCGTGTTTTGTTCCGTGCCCTCAAGGCATCCTGAATTGGGATGCCCGCTATGTGAAACCACCCCCAGTTTGCCCAGTAAAACTCACCTCTCCTCGGTCCAATGGTGAATGCGCAGTGTCTCATCAAGTTAGAGCCCATTGCAGTGTTTATATCCTTTGGCAAATGGCTCTGATTATAGGAGAGCCAGCACAAGCTCTGCTGGAGAGGGGAAAGGTGAGTGTTTACAGGCGCCTTGGGGGTTTCACACAGTGGAGCATCTGGAATCAGGATGCACCTTGGAAAGCCAGCAGCTGGCCCTGGAATCTTTTAGGCCGGCCACTAATGAGTTTAAAAGCTGGTAAACCTGTTTGAAGATGTTTCGTGTGTGAAAACCCAGGTAATGCCAAAAAGCTTACCTCACTCCCATGGTGCATGCCCAGGCTTACAGCAAATTAGAATATTTAGCATCACCCTGCAATCTATTCTGAATGAATGACGTGCCAGGAACCTCCCGCTCTGCATGCCCGCACTGGTCATTTAGCCACAGAGATGCCACCTCTGGCTGCACATGCACTGTGGAATCGATGGAAAGGTAAGTCTTATGGCTATCCCAGGGGGCTTTACACAGTGCCTGCACTGGTCATTTAGCCACAGAGATGCCATCTCTGGCTGCACATGCACTGTGGGATCAATGGAAAGGTAAGTCTTATGGCTATCCCAGGGGGCATTACACAGTGCCCGCACCAGTCATTCAGCCACAGAGATGCCATCTCTGGCTGCACATGTACTGTGGGATTGATGGAAAGGTCCCAGGGGGTTTTACACAGTGGGATATCCTAAATCAAAAGAGGGAAACAGCTGGCCCTGGAGTCCATTTGACTTTAGGGCTGTCCAAATTGGTTTTGATATGCTTTTACAATATGTGTGAAGTGTGTGTAGTGAGGGGTAATGGAGTATTTGGGGGGTAATTGTGGGTGTGTACGTAAGGGGTTAAAGTGGAACAAAACCCAGCCTGACCAGCCCCAGGGGCATCCCTGAATTGCCCTGCTGAGTTAAGCCCCCGGGGTACCAGTAGTCACTCACTTTTCCTGGTTCCAGTGGTGCATGTGCAGGCTCTTGGCCAATCAGGGCATTTTGACATGACAATGTAATTCAGCAAATAGCTCTCATTGTTTTCGATCCCCTGCGCTCTCCATTGCGAGCCATTTCCTGGATTACATAGTCACAGAAATTGGCTCGCAATGGAGAAAAGACATGCATGAGCCGCTGAACGCAGGAAAGGTGAGCGAATCCTGGCGTCCTGAGGGGGTTTCACACTCCAGTTTGGGATGCCACCAAGGAATGGAACAAAAACCGGGAATGTCCGATACCAGGGTTTTGTTCCACTTTGATTGTATGTGTGGGAGGTAAAAACAGAGCAACGCATAGGTTTTGCCACCCCTTTACTGGAGCATCCCGAAACCTCAAGGAACCCCAAAAATCTCGACTAGCTCCCATGTTGCATGCACAGGCTTCCAGTAACTCAGTATAGATTAAATCACCCAGCTTTCTATTCTTAATCAATATAAGACTTGGAAACACCCGCTGGCTGCTACCCTCCTGCTGTGTGCCCGTGCTGGCCATGCATGCACTGTGGGATCAATGATAAGGTATGTTTTATGATGATCCCAGGGAGTTTCACTGAAGCCTGGAGAGGGATCTTTTAGACTACGGGGCTGGATGAAACTGGTTAAGGTCTGGTTTCACATGTGTGGGGTTATTAGTGTGTGTGTGTGTTTTGGGATGTAAGAGTGGTGAGGCGATGTAATGAGAATAATGGTGTGTTTTTGTGGGTCAACTGGTTTGTGGGGCTAATAGTGTGAGGGGTTGATGGGGTGTTTGCCCTTTGCTGATTCCCCTCTTCCTCATTGAAGGCCCATTTCTTGATCCTCGCTCCCTTGGCCTAATGGACCTACGATTGGCCACTAGCTGCCAATTTGACTCCGGACCCAATGACCACCGGTCTACAATCTTAGAGCCCTGTTTTTTGGGGGGAATGAGGATCATTTAATAAAGATTGGGTTTGCAGGAGTAGTGTATGAGCATCAGCACAGTGAGCATATTTTTTTATAAAATTGGTTTTGGATGTCTGTGATGAATGTGGATGGGTTAAAGTATATGTCTGGCTTCCTGGACATGATCACCAGGAATGTAATTATCCTGGTGATTGTTACTTATCCCTGCCGCATTCTGATTTGGGGTGCCCTGATGTGTGGAACCCCCCTGGATTGCCCACTCAACTCACCTTTTCACGGTCCCTATGGCACATGTGCGGGCTTTCGTCCAATCTGTGTTATGCTGTGCATACTAATGCAATTGTTTTGAACTGTGTGTCGGAATCGGGAGTGACAGCAGCCACATCCCTAGTTCCCCTGCGGAATATGCACGCTCCCTCGCCCAGCCTATCTGAATGGCAGGGAGAAGGAGCATGTTTTGCAGCAGGGATGCCGGGAATGCGGCATGCAATCGAGGGACCAACGGAAATGTAAGTGGTTTTCAGGCCACTGCAGGGGATCACAATGGGGCATCCTGATTCAGGATGCCCCAGGGGCACTTAGTCAACTGACCCTGGAGTCTTTTAGAGTTCAGAGACAGCTGGGCTGGTGGTCCACTTTAAAAATAAAAAATGTGACCTGGCCCACGTCAGGTGGCCATTCCTCTGCACTCAGTGGCTATAACTGAATCTCTGCTTAACTAGCTAATCACTGTGAGAGCAGGGTTGCTACTGCACTGACTGGCTAAGCCAACAGTTGTGTTTGGGGTTTTCATTATTATTTGTGGGATGTGGGTTGATCTTTTTGTACTATGCCTATTAATTGTGGGCTCCGTTCTTGCATCAGGCTGCTGAACAACCAGACTACAAAAGTTTTGACTCTCGACTCAACAAAAGGTAAAAATCTAGTTTGGCTAGTGACTTTCAAAAAGAGGGTCCGCTGCTTTATTTCAGGATATGATTTATTCTGTGATTTCTTTGGTCTTCTTTTATTCTGTGATCTCTTTGGGTAAGACTTTTTTTCTGGAGCATAGATGGCACACATATAGGAATTCTTCCTCCACATTTAACCCATCCATGGAATGGGTGTACACATTCCCGAAGTGGTGGGCTACTTTAATTACAGCACTTGGGGAGCAGTTGGGGGTTACTTACCTTGCTTCAGAGCACCGGGATTCAAACCTGCAACCTTACCTTAGGCCATGATTGCCCCATTCTGTGATTTCTTAGGGTCCGGGTTAATTCTGTGTTTTTTCTGTGCAAGTTCTCATTTATGCAGAGTATATCTGTAGTCAAGGCAGCTGGAGTTAGTGGTATTTTTCTTAAAGACAATTAGCTTGTCAACTAAAGAACATCTCAGGCAGCAGAGAGGATAGGTTCATAGGTTCACCCCTGATCATGGGTACCAACAGTGCTTATTTACGCAGGTGCGGGCATCTGCCAACAACACACACAACAAGCACCTTCTCAGGCACCGTTGAACTATCTCCACTCACTCACTGCTGATCCCTTGTTTCAGTCTTCCCCACCTTAGCTGACTTGCTCTCCCGCTGCATCCCGCATGTACTCCACTGTTGTAGCCTTCTCTAATGGGTGTTATACTCACTTCACCTCTCCCACTTGGTTGGGGGGGCGGACGCACAAATAGTGCCTAGGGCAGCATGAACCCTAAGTACGACTGTAATTTACATTGGTAAATAGACACCTTTGTCTTGCTGGAAAACTTCTGCGCTTTACCTGAAGAACCACAACACCGAAGAGGGTACAGGGGGTTGATCAAAAATGCTTTTTTAGCACTTTATTGCATGTTGAGTTGAAAGTCTTCCCAAACTTACATGTAAGCAGGAAGTTGACTAATGTCCAGGAAAGTTCTGATGCATCCTCATTTAGCATGTACTGAGACTCTTTAGGAAAAAAATGTGGTTAACACATTTCGTGGCCTTATCTGTTCCAAGTTTGTTACGCCTTGCTTTGTCATGCAGACACAAGTCACTGGGGTTAGTTGGACTGTTTCATTGATTTCCAGTATACTGTCATCCAGTATTCATCCCTCTTGCATGGGCTGGTCATACAGTTTTTTCCCTGGATGTATCTAGCGTGACAAGTGATGACTTTGTTTCCTCCATCACCTTGCTTAATTGTTTGTGGCATGTACATTTACATCACGCCTGTTCTTTTGATTAGTTACCACTTCTGCTTTTTCACAATTAAAGGATTTTGCTTGGTTTATTTTGCATAGTATGACACATTCATTATTGACTCATCATTATGATAATGACGAGATTACCAGAAGATAGACATTTTTTCAATTATGAATCACTTGAAGTATCTGAATAATTGCTTATTATATTACACCATGCATTCTGCTGAAACACGTGTCACATATAAACATTCCCATTGGAATCCATTACCTGTCATATAGGAGGACATGATGGTATATTTAAGATCATTTAATACAAAATTATTTAATATGAAATAATATGAAAATATAATAATAAATAATAAAAAGTGATATACTCACCCCTGGCGTTGATCGTTGATAGCCTGGTGCTGAGACACTTGATAGCCAGATCCCAGTCCCGTGCCATCCATGCAACTGCCGCTTCGTCCAGCTGCCCGTGTCTGTTCAATGCCCGATGGACTGCCCCAAGCCATTGGTCACATGCAGTATGGCACCCCTCTCCATTGCCGTGAACGAAGGGGGGAAAATGCCATAGTTCCTGTGATGATGGCGCGGGGCAGTCCATAAGCTGATGAATGGATGCGAGCTGCTAAAGATGGTGGCGGTGGCAGCTCCGCTGACTGGATCAGACATTCTGGTAAGTGTATCAGCACCAGACTAGCAGCGATCACCTGCAGGGAATTAAAGGAGAGTATAGCGTTTTTTGGTTTCACTTCTTACAGAAGGACTTTAATATGTGCAATGTCATTGAACCATATTGCACACTAGAAGCAGCATTCTCCTCACAATAAAGAGGATAGAAGGAAAGAAAGAGCAAAACGTGCACCACAAACCCATACCTTTCAAAGCTGTGTTCATCTATGCAGTGGAAGAATCCAGGGCAGGCATTAGGGGAAGAAAACTGTAGTATTGCCCAGGGCCGCATCTTTATATGTGCTCCCTGCCTTATCCTAGGTACAGCCCTGGAGATTTGGGCTGGTGGGGGATAGGAGGAGGTACAGTGATAATTTAATATTGCTGGGTGGGGGTGGCTAGGTGAATTGGGGGCTAATGAATGTTGCTGGATGACATGCCAAACCTGGATGCCCCAGAGGGACAGACCAAAGCCCAACTTGTCTCATTTCCAACTTGTAAAAAGAATATACCAGTCGCACTGACCTGAGGCGATAAAGATCCCTGAGTCCTTTACTCCTTCTTTTCCTATGTATATTGTCCATCAGAAACACCTCTTTTCTATGTGCATCCTGTTGCCTCTTTGCCTTTGCATCTCTCAGTGTTTGCCTCTCTTACTTCCTTTGCTCACTCTATTCTTAAAGGAAAACTCCCTTTGTGGTTCAGGTTTTTGGTGTTCTGCTTTCATTTTTTCCTCCTTTGGAATGGAAAATAAACATTTGTGGTAGGACTGTGTCTCCATACCTGTGATTTACTTACTCCAAGTCTCTTCTATTCCACTGACTGTGTGTGTGTTGGGAAAGTGGAGTGGCTTTACTGGCCTTGGGTAAGGGCCTTAGTATAGTTCTAACTACAAATCCCAGAATCCTTCCACTGTAACAGGTGAGCTCATCTGCAGCTTTGGCTAAACCAAGCAGAAGTAATGACCTTCTCAGGTGAGGACACAGCCCCTCATCTCAAGTTGAATTAGAGCAGCAGGGGATACTCATGTAAGTTTAAGAATGTGGAACTTCATCTCGGCCTTAGCCAATTTTATAATTAGCAGTCCAGAGTCAGGAGGTCTCTGCTTCCTACACAGAACACACCAGTTTGGTGTACGTTGCTAAGGTAAACACATTGTTTCTAGAGAAAACTATTTTCTTTTACAACGCGGGGAGCCTTATTTATGAATCGTCAGCGCCACACAGCGCCACTTTTTTGGCCTCAGCGGCACTCAACGTCTTATTTAATGCTAGCACCCAAAATGGCGCAGCGCTGGGTGCTCTGGTTGAAGCAGATGAAACCTGACAATGTACAGAACCGATTAAAGTGTTTGATGCTTATTATTAATATTACACACATTTATTTGTTGAGAACTTGCATTGTTACTTGACAATCGTGTCAATGAACGCAGGACCTAGAAAATTATTTTCTGTGGCTTCTTTTGGTTAAAGATGTTTAATTTGGAGAACAACTAAAACGCAGCCTAAACACACTGTAAAGTTTGTCCCCTTTGTCTCCAGCAGTGATTTCTTGTAACTGTAATGATGTAGCGCTAACGCCGGAAGAATACAAACAAACAAGGGCTGACACAGGCTGGCCAATACCTAGTGCAACAATCAAAGCTAATTAGTTAGTAGTGACTTCTAGTGTCATTGGAGTCCACAGCACAGCACCAGAAAAGAAGCAGGCACTCCAAAAATGGTGTTATAGCCACCAGAAAGATGATAAATGGTGCCCATCATAAATAAGGCCCAGAGTTGCAAACAAAAAAAACTAACAGATAAGCTCAGCACCTTCAGGAAAACATTTTGGCCCACAGTAATGGAGACTTTTAAAAATGTCATTTTTAAATGACAAAAGTGGAAATACCCTTTAACCGTATGCTTCTCTCTGTCTCCGTGGAGCGGATTAAGCACCAGGTGAAAAAGGTTCACTGTAGGTGAAAAAATCTGATGCTGAATCACCTCTCCAGGGCGTGGGTCCGGCTCCCCAGGGTGGGCGATGGCCAGTCCACCATTTGTATGATTGGGATTTCTAGGAAATTTAAGAGCTCCGGAAGTTGTGAGTGGGATCGCAAAACAAACAGACGACCTTGTCTTGTGACCAACAAGTGGAAGGGGTATCCCCATCTGTAGGTTCAATTGACTTTATAGCCTCCAGTAGTGGTTTTAAGACCCAATGCATTTGAAGAGTACGTCTTGCTATATAAGGTAGCAAAGTTATCTTTAAATTGCCCAAGGTTAAATTACCTTGGGCAATAAGCAGATGTTAGCCTAGTTGCTGTAGTTCAGTTACTACAAGTGAAAATAAATGGCCTTGTGGAATCAACAGATGTTGGTAATTGTACCCAACAGCTGTAGTGCAAGCACTACATGTTTTTTTCTATTTATTTATTATTTTATTTATTTGTTTTATTATTATTTATTAAATGCCCTTGGACAAGATCAGCTGCTGGTAAATGTGCCCAGTTGCTGTAGTTCAAGCACTACACCTGAAAATAAATGACCTAGTGCAATGAACAGATGATGGTAAATGTACTCAGTTGCTTAGTTGAGGCACTGCAAGTGAAAATAAATGTCCTTGGGCAATGAGCAGATTTGGGTAAATGTGCCCAGTTGCTGTAGTTCAGGCACTACAAGTGAAAATAAATGGCCTGGGGCAATGAACAGAAATTGGTTAAAATTTTCAGTTGCTGTAGTTCAGGCATTGCAAGTTTTTAATTTTTAATTAATTTATTTATTTTTAATTAAATGCTCTTGGACAATGAGCAGATGTTGGTAAATGTGGCCAGTTGCTGCAGTTCAGGCACTACATGTTTTTAATTTTTATTTTACATTTTTAATGAAATGCCCTTGCGCAATGAGCAGATGTTGGTAAACCTGCCCAGTTGTTGTAGGGAAGGCTTTACAAGGGAAAATAAATGGTCTAGGGTAATGAGCAGATGTTGGTAAATATGCCCAGTTGCTGTAGTATGGACACTGCAAGTGAAAATAAATGACCTAGGGCAATCAGCAGATGTTGGTAAATGTGCCCAGTTGCTGTAATTCAGGCACTACAAGTAAAAATAAATGGCTTAGGGCACTGGGCAGATGTCGGTAAATTTGGACAGTTGTAGTTTAGTCACTACAAGTGAAAATAAATGCCTTTGGGCAATGTTCAGATGTAGGTAAATGTCCACAGTTGCTGTAGTCCAGGCACTACAAGTGAAAATAAATGGCCTAGGGCAATGAGCAGATGTTGGTAATTGTGTCCATAGTTCAGGCACTACAAGAGAAAATAAATGGCCTTGGGCAATGAGCAGATGTTGATTAACATATTCAGTTGCTGTAGTTCAAGCATTACACATGTTTAATTTTGTTTATTTTTTTTTTTTTGGAAATTCTTTATTTTAATTTTAATTCAAAGACACACAAAAAAGAAGGTACAGCCTTCACAGAGGTAAGTTACAAAGCCATCTCGCATGTATAGGTACAGAAGGAGCACATTATTATATCACTGGTGCGCTAGATACACAATTATACTAAAGATATTTCTCGAGGATCCACATTCACCTTTGGTTCTGTACCCATCCCAGCAGTGCCTTCCGACAGGGACCCAAACGTTGGTCCCCACAAGGGGCCCCCGCCCGGGGCGGGAACCCGGCACTGGAATCCAGCACAGTCCGCGCGGAACACCCGTTCCAGAATGAGATGACTCTGTCAGTGAAAGCATTTTATACCCCCAAAAAAGTGAGAAAGAGAAGAAAGAGAAGATTGGGGGGGGGGGGATAGAGTGGGGAGGAAGGTAGGAGGGAGGGGGTTGAACCAGGGGGAGGTTCAGCCCATAGTCACACTGCTACACAATACCTCATCTCGTTTATAGCTTCCCACTTCATAGTCCGGAAGTAATGTCTCCGGGCCGAGAAAAGATCAATCGCAAGATATGCCCAAGGGTCTCAGGGGGGGAGGGGATCGCCAGGGGACACGAGCTGCTTAAACCTTACTGTCTCTCTGAAGAGAAACCACGGCATCCACATCTGCAGGCATTGCGTCGTAGTCTCATGGACCGCGGCCGTGAGCTCCTCCATTTCCATGATATGGTTAACCTCCCCGAACCAGTCCGCCACCGAGGGAACCGCCTCAGATCTCCACAACCTGGGTATCATCGCCTTTGCTGCATTAATGAGATGCCTCAAAAGCGATCTCTTGTAGGTCTTCAGGGGGGTGTCCGCCAAATGCAGGAGGAGCAGAGAGGGGTCCCAGGTCATCAATCGACCCAGAATTTCTTCAGAAATACCAGCCACTGAGCGCCAAAAGGGTACAATCTTAGGGCATTCCCAGAAGATATGAAAGAAGCTGCCCACTGCTCCCCGGCACCTCCAACACTCGGCGGAATGGGTCAGGGAAAAACCATGAAGCCTCTTCGGGGTGTAGTACCACCTTGTGAGACACTTATAGTTAGTTTCCTGAATCTTAGAGAAGACGGAAGTTTTGTGCGTTGCCAGAAAGATGTATTTCCACTGCTCCTTTGTGAGGCGCCTATCCAGATCCCTCTCCCAGTCCGCACAGAATCAGGGTGTTTCATCGTCTCCTCCATCTCCCAAAAGAGCATACATTTGAGAAATCAGCTGCGCAGGAGGGTCCCTTGCTCTTGCTAGTTGCTCAAAGGGGGTGAGGGGCCTGAGCAACACCTGTCTAGGCCCTAGACTCGAGTAGGTGCGTATCCCACTTTTTCCTCAGGTCCTCTAATCGCGCCCACCCAGAGGGTAGGATAAGGTGCAATCCTCCTGGAACACCCCTTTCCTCGAAGCTCCGACGAAGGCGAGGGACAATGCCTATGGGGAAAGACGGGTTGTTCGCCAGCGGCACCAGGGGGGTTGGCCACGGTGATATCTCCTGTCTGTCCCTGAGCCTATCAAAGACTCCGAGTGTAGTGGAAATGAGCGGATGATCTCTACAGAGGGTCTTCCCTGCTTTAACAGCCCAGGCCGCATCCTTTAGTGGAGTGTGAAGCCACGTTGCCTCCAGATTCACCCACTTCTTTTTGTGGCCTGATGGTGCCAATCTAATATGCATTGGAGATGGATCGCGCACCAATAACGCAGTAGGTCCGGACAAGCAAGTCCACCCGACTGTTTGGATCTGAATAGAAGCTGCAGTCTCAGTCTCGGTTTGCACCCTTGCCAGATGAATTTGATGAACAACGAATTAAGGGATTTAAAGTATGCCCTGGGGATTCGTATCGGGAGGGCCTGGAGTAAATATAATATCTTTGGCAGGACCGACATTTTAAGGATGCTAATTCTTCCTAGCCACGTAAAGGTAGGTAGGTCCCAGTTCCCCAGATCGTTTTTGATTTTAGTAAGAAGGGGGCCGAAGTTTGCTGCATAAATCTCATCTACCATTTTCGTGATCGTAGTGCCTAGATAGGTAATGGCTGAGGGGGGCCACCTAAAATGGAAGGACGCTTTTAACTGGGCCTCCACCTCCTGAGGGAGTTTCAGCCCCAGGGCCTCCGATTTATCATCATTTATTTTCAGGAAGGACATCCTGCCGAAACACTCAAATTCCTTTAACAAAATTGTCAGTCCCACTACCAGGTTTGTAAGAAAGCACAAGAGATCGTCCGCATATGCTGAGATCTTATGTGTAGACGGGCCCACCGAGATCCCTCGGATGTCCCCCTGCCCCCTGATTCTGCACAAAAAAGGTTCCATAGATAGGGCAAAGATCAACGGGGAGAGGGGGCATCCCTGCCTAGTACCATTTCTAATGTCCACCCGTCCCGAGAGAGCACCATTTACCTTGATCCTGGCCGAGGGATCCGAATATAAAGCCATGATCATCTGCAGGGCTTTAGGGCCCAGGCCAATGTATTCCAACACTGCCCTGATGTACAGCCAATTTACCCGGTCAAATGCCTTCTCAGCATCATTGGACAGCAAGATGGCCGGCTCTCCAGTTTGCTCGATCCTATGCAGCAGGTTCAGCACCCTGGTCGTATTGTCCCTGGCTTCTCTACCCGATACAAAGCCAGACTGGTCACCATCCACTAATGCCGGTAGCAGCCCTGATAGCCTGTTTGCCAGGATTTTTGCATATAGCTTGAGATCTACGTTCAATAATGAGATGGGCCTGTAGCTACCGCAGGAAAGCGGATCCTTCCCAGGCTTATGGATAATCATCACATAGGCGGATAGCGCCTCACTCGGGATATCGGCGGGGACAGGGGACGTAGTAAGCGAATTGAAAGCTGAGAGAAAGTGCGGGGCGAGAAGCGGAAGGAATTGCTTATAATAGGCCACGGTAAATCCGTCCGGCCTCGGCCACTTTCCACTGGGGGAACCCTTAACCGCAGCACTCAACTCCCCCAGAGAAATTGGACTCTCCAGCACCTCCCTCTCTTCCTCCCCAAGCCTAGGCATACCGGATTCCTCTATGTATCGCTTAATCATCGCTAGGCGTTCCTGGCCTGAAACCGACCCTTCAGGGCGAATGTTGTAAAGTTTCTGATAAAAGGCCTGAAAGGTCTTTGCTATGTCTGGTGTGCTATGCAGCTTTTTTTGTTGCCCGTCAACGATGGCTTCCACAAAGTTTAATGTTTGCTGCTTCCTAAGGGCCCTTGCCAAGAGTGCACTGCTTTTTATTACCCCATTCGAAGTATAGTCTTTTGCAACGCTTTATAATATATGCCGCCCTCGAGGACAGGAGAGAGTTCAGAGTCGATCTGGCCTCAATGAGGACCGGGAGATTACTTTTTGCCAAAGAGGCTTTGTGTGTTTTTTCCAGCTCCTGGACCCTTTCGAGGCGCCTCTGCAACTCCTGCTCTCGCTCTCTCTTTTTCGTGGTGGTGTACCTGATGAGGGAGCCCTTGATAACTGCTTTATGGGCTTGCCAGTTGTTGAACGGAGAAGTATCCGCACTTTTGTTAACTTCAAAATAATTTTTGATAGTACTTTGCAGGTCCTGGACTAACGGCTCATTCTGCAATAGGGATTCGTTCAGCCTCCACGTCCACTCCCCCCTCGAAACCCCCAGGCAAGCTAATAGTGAGAGTCACCGGGGCGTGGTCGGACATGACCGTGGTCTCTATTTTGGTGTCCACCACCTGGGGCAGTAGGCCATGGGACACTAGGACATAATCAATTCTGGAATATGTGGCGTGAACCGCAGAATAAAATGAGTAATCTTTAGTGGTTGGGTGGCTGATATGCCAGGGATCACAGAGCTGAGCCCTATGGAGGGCTTTCTTGATTCTTTTTAATGCCACGTAAGCCAGAGCCAACCGCCCAGTGGAAGAGTCTAGCAATGGATCCATTGCCACATTTAGATCTCCCCCAAGGATGATGGGGCCATCCTGCACCGCCAAGAGCTTGTCCAAGAAAGCCTCAAGAAAAGTCACCTGCCCAGAATAGGGAGCATAAGCTACCGCCAAGGTGTAATTTTTATTAAACAAGGAGCCCTTAAGAATTAAGTACCTACCCTGTTCATCCGCTATCCTGTCCGAAACTCGGAAGGGGGTGTTCCTAGCAATTAATATCGCAACCCCCCTTGCTTTAACATCTGGCGCGTTGCTTGTGTAGGACTGGGAGAAGGGTCCTGGAGGACAGCCTAGGAACACCCCCGCCCCTGAAGTGTGTCTCCTGAATGAATGCAATATTTGCTTTGTGCCTGGTTAGTTCCTGGAATAATTTAGATCTTTTCAAGGGGTGTTTAAGCCCCTGGCATTTATCGAGATCACCCTGAGCTTTTGCGCGAAGGGAGGAGCAGGAATGTCGGTCGCCCGAGCACCCTGTGTACTATCCCCGCTTCTGGACATGCTGGTGATTTAAGAACAGGTACCGCCCTGGTTCAGGATGGGCCGTAAGGGGAAGGGAGGGGCCAAGGAGAACAGGTCAGAGGACTAGAAGGGAAGGAAGGGGGAGGGTCAGGGGGCGGGAAAAAGAGAGGGAGAGACTAGAGAAAAAAAGGTATAGAAAAAATAAGAAGTCAAAACTTTTTAGAACTAGTTGGTCACCGAGGCGGGCGCTACCCGAACCGGGATCGACGCCGGGGTTCACCCAGCAAACCGAGGCAACAAACAGAGTACCGACCCAGATCTGCGACACCCCGGCGCCCCTAAGATGTGGGGACCGAGAAACCACGGCCAGGAACACCGGCAATGTGGGCAGCGGTCACTCAATCCACCAGCGCAAAACCAGCGCCCGCTCCCAGCAGCCATTCAATCACAAATAAACTGTATAAACTCTTAAACATTTATAACATTTAAAGCTATTAAACTAGAGAGCCCAGCTGATCCAAAACAACAGGTTAGAGCTCCGCCTTGCCCCCCATCCGGCCAGGAAGCCCACCGCCATTTGGTCGCGCCAAGGGCAGCGGAGTTTGAAAGAACTCCTCTCAAAGAGTGGGAGCTAGGCCCCCAACCCCATGCCCAGCCATAGGCCGGTGATAGAGGCTGAGGTCCTGATCGGGCACGCGGCACAGGCCAAGCAGATCAACACTAAATCAAAAACACCATAGACAAAAGCATCATTAGAGTTACGACCTGGTCAAAAGGTATCCAGGGAGAAGGGTCTAAGAGGTACCCAACCCCAGACCAATGACAAGTCCAACTAGCACGTGATCGGATAATCTACGGGTCAACAGGCTGGGGGTCTGCCCTTCCTCTTACTTGTGACGGGTAAGGGTCCGGGGGATAAGAGAGCCAGTCCGGGACCCGGATGGGGCGCAGATCAAACTGGTTAAATAGGCCTGGCAAATCTTCATGCTTGCGGAGCGAGAAGGTCTTCCCCTGTTTTGAGGCGATTAAGGCAAAGGGATACCCCCATCTGTAAGTGACCTTATTCTGCTTGAGAGTCTCCAGCAACGGCCGGAGGACCCTCCTCCTCTCCAAGGTGGACCGAGAAAGATCTGAATAGAAGTGCAGGATTGCACCGTCAAAGTCCAGCGAGCATTTTCTTCTTGCTGCTGTCATGATTGCTTCTTTTTCCTGAAAAAGTGAATTCTATAGATGACGTCTCGTGGGGGGGTCGTTCTGACGAGGAGGGGGGGTGATTGCTTTATGCACCCGGTCTATCTCTATTTTGGAGTCGCTGCCAGACGGCTCCCCCAATAACGTAGAGAAAATCCCCTGCAAGGTGGGAAGAAGGTCCTCTGCACGCGTCACTTCGGGGAGCCCTCGTATACATATGTTATTTCGCCGATTGCGGTTCTCCAAGTCCTCGAGATGAAGGGCCAGAGTAGCAGTAACTGATTCTTGTGCCTGCAAACGGCGTGTGAGTTGTTGAATGGAAGATTTGTCCTCCTCACACTGCTGCTCAACTCCAGTAAGCCTAGAGTCCAATTGCTTAAGATCTCCACGTAAGAGCCCCACCTCTTCAGATAGCTTCTCCCCAAGCGAGCGGGTGATCTTGGTAAGATCTTCCTTTGTCGGTATAGACCGCAAATAGGCCCAGATATCAGACAGAGTGTTGTCAGGTGGCCCGAGCTCAAGGAGTCCTCCTCCCCAGCCGCCGTTTCCCTCATTCGCCTTCCCCCGGGAGGCCCCCCCAGCGTAACCCGATTCACGAGCGGGTTCTACAGGCTTGGATATGTAGCGGTTCAAATCGCCTTGAGTAGTTGCCGCTGCACTTCTTGATTGACCCCTGCTATCCTTAGGTTTGCTGCCGCCTCCCATTATCGTATTCCCTAAGTTGAGGGGAGGGTCCCGGAAAGCTTTGAAGGCACTTAAGTGAGGAGAATCCGGCCTTGGATGTTCGAGGGCACCCAGACGCAGGGAATTTGGGCCAGGGAACTTTATAGGCGCTTTACTGATGGGGAGCTGGATCAATAAGCTTTAAGGTCACTTCTAAGAGTTACGGCAGATCCCGACTGCTTTGAAGGTGCGTTAATCAGGGTTTCCAATCTCCTGGAGTATAGGGGCACTCCCGCTGGGCTTATCAGGGCCTAGTTGCTTTGAAGGTGCTTAAGTGGGGGTTAACCAACCCAAAGTGCAGAACGCCCGACTCCGATCACAGGGAGGGTGGCTAGATGGGGGAGCCCCGGGCCCGAGTGCTTTGAGGGTGCTTCGATAAAGAGTGTCTGGACCAGACTGCTTTGAGGGGGCTTCAGTTAGGGCTGCAAGAGACTGAGTGCTTCAAGCCTGATTAACTGGGGTTCCTCAGACTCAAAATGGATGGGGACATCTCAATGAGGGCTGCCCGGCCCTGAATGCTTGTAGAAGCTTTAATAAAGCTCGAGCACAGAAAGCCCCGGGGTGAGGCATGTCCGGTTCAAAATGTTATGGGGCACCCCGATGGGGGATGTCCGTCCCAGTGTGTTTGCAGGGGCCAACGCGGAGCTTTCAGCCCAGGGTGAGCAGGGGGGATCTCAAAATACACCTCTTCTCCAAGAGTGCCAGGGATTAATAGGATGGCAGTATAATAAGCCTTATCCGGGGGCCATGGGGTCCGGTCATGGTTTGTGCCTTCCCCTTACTGGCAGGGGGCTCTCCACTTCGACAGCTGGGGATGAGCAGGAACGCTGTAGATGACTGTAAATCTGCACTTCACAAGTGTAGGGTGAGCTGGCTGGCGCCGGACGCTGAGGGCCGCCACCAGCCCCACTCCGATATGCGCCCAGGAGGAGGGGGGGGGGAGAGGCAGCAGGGAAGGGTCCCCCAGCTGTCTTGGAACTAACACCCCAGCCCTCCCCTCACCTCCGCTATGCTTGTTTCCTCCGCCGCCTCGCCAGCCGAGTACAGGATCCAAGATGGCCGCTCTGCCCTGATGCAGATGGGTGATGCAGGGAAGATGGCGGCTGCGACCACGCCGCCTCTTGTCCAGGCCAGGCCGCCTCTCCTCCAGCCACGCTACGTCACAAAAACAGACCAAGGTGGGTCCCCATGAACTGTGGGTAGGTGCTCCCAGGTGATAAGGCTCACAGGGCTCTGTGCTGAAAGCTAGTAAAAGCTGTAGCTGCCGGGAGCGGACTGCCAGCACGTCTTCACCGCTCCATGGCAAGCTCCGCCCCCCTATTTTATTTTTTTTAATTAAATGCCCTCGGGCAATAGGCATTATTCTGTTAAATGTGCCCAATTTCTGTAGTTCAGACACCACAAGTAAAAATAAATGGCCTAGGGCAATGAACAGATGTGTGCCCAGTTGCTGTAGTTCAGGCACTACATGTTTTTTGTTTTTATTTTACTGTTTTAATGAAATGTCCTTGGGCAATGAGCAGATGTTGGTAAACCTGCTCAGTTGCTGTAGTTCAGGCACTACAACTCAAAATAAATGGCATAGGGCAATGGGCAGATGTCTGTAAACAGTTTCCATAGTTAATGCACTACAAGTGAAAATACTGTAAATGGCCTTGGGCAATCAGAAGATGTTGTTAAATGTGCCCAGTTGCTGTGGCTCATGGACTACATGTTTTTTTATTCTTCTTTTTCTTTTTTTAATGACATGCCCTTGGGCAATGAACAAATGTTGGTAAATGTGACCAGTTGCTGAAGTTCAGGCACTACAAGTGATAATTAATGGCCTAGGGCAATAAGTAGATGTTGGTAAATGTGCCCAATTGCTTTAGTTCAGGCACAGCAAGTGAACATAAATGGCTTTGGGAAATCAGTAGATGTTGGCAAATGTGCCTGATTGCTTTAGTATTCTGACTCACCAGATGGCAGTAATGTGAATCCTGTAGACAGCTCCACATTCCCTGTGTGTTTCCATAAAGCTTGGCAGATAGCTTACTCAACCACTCGAGGACTACATGGATAAGTTTCAAAAGCTTTATTTGAGTGCATAAACTTGCAGCAAAACTTACAGCAGACATGTACATTCAATACAGCAGGAAAACGTGTGATGTAACCCATACACATCAGTAGGTAGCAAAACTGTAGCTGCAGAAGGGAGCAGCAGGTGTGTACTGCTTTGATACCAAACTAGAAATGGCTGAAGGAGAGGGGAAGAAGGGAGGAGTTACTTGCATCAGAGCAAGACTAAGGAAGCTAGGAAGGTACAAGGGGGGTTAAAGGCACACTGCTAGCCTATGTAAATAAACATTTACACTGGGTAATATAAAACACACGTCGTGGGACATGACAGACACAAGAAGTAAAAATAAATGGCCTAGGGCAATGAGCAGATGTTGGTAACTGTGTCCATTGTCCAAGCACTACAAGTGAAAATAAATGGCACGGGGCAATGAACATATGTTGGTTAACATGCTCAGTTGCTGTAGTTCAGGTGTTACAATTTTTTATTTATTTTAACTAAATGCTCTTGGGCAATAAACAAATGTTGGTAAATGTGCCCAGTTTCTGTAGTTCGGGCACTACAAGTGAAAATAAATGGGCAAGGACAATGAGCAGACATCGGTAAATGTGCCCTGTTGCTGTAGTTCAGGCACTACAAGTGAAAATAAATGGCCTTGGAAAATGAGCAGATGTTGGTTAACATGTTCAGTTGCTGTAGTTCAGACATTACAAATTTTTAATATTTATTTAATTTTTTAATGAAATGCTCTTGGGCAATAAGCAGATGTTGGTAAATGTGCCCAGTTTCTGTAGTTCAGGAACTACAAGTGAAAATAAATGACCTAGGGCAATGAGCAGATGTTTGTTAATGTGCCCAATTGCTGTAGTTCAGGCACTACATTTTTTTTTTATTTTGATTTTACTTTTTTAATGAAATGCCCTAGGGCAATGAGCAGATACTGGTAGGCATGCCCAGTTGCTGTAGTTCAGGCACTGCAAGTGAAAATAAATGGCCGGGGGCAATGAGCAAATGTTTGTAAATGTGGCCAATTGCTTTAGTTCAGGCACTCCATGTTTTTTTATTTTTATGGCTGTGGTTGTTAGAGGCAGAAAGCCGGTTCATGCAGCCCATCAGCCAGCTTTTCTGAGGCCAAACACAAACTTCTGGCTGAAGTCTGTCTTCAGGGCAAGTAAAGAGAATTTTTTTCCTAATGACAAGAAGTGTATGACAGGGTTTTTAATTTTACAGGAAATGTAAAATGTATAACTAAATTATAGAATGACCAATATATATATATATATATATATATATATATATATATATATATATATATATAATGTTATTGCTCAATTTTCCATGTGCTTATCTGTTTTGCCTCTGACAGGGAATACAATCAAGTTTACCATTAAGCCAGCAAGAGAGAAAATTATATATATATATATATATATATTTGAACATTAGAATCTGATTATTTACAGGTCTGTGTTGTGACAATGCAATACCATAATGAAACTATTATATTATCGCATGTGGTCTCCTCCTTTTGGGCGCTTCTTTTTTCCTTTTTTATCTGTTTATTAAGGAATAATAGCAGATACAATACATAGATATAATGATAGTAATGTGATAGTACATATGAGTTGACAAGACCCTAGTCAGGAAATAACTTTTATTTTCTGGCATTCTAAAAATAGAATATTTTCTGGCATTCCCAAAATAGAACAAAGGTTTTCTTTACTCACCATTGGATCTGTAGACTGCAGCCACTCAACCAAGCCCCTTGTGAACAGCAATAGAGGGATCATCAACGATAATACATTTAGGTACCAGTCTGTATCTTTAAATGTCAAAAAAAGTTTGAGTGTGTGTGTTGGATTTCTGGAGCTAAGGTATCAATACATTTTTCACAAGTTTTAAAGAAGAATTGGTTCATTCTTTCTTTGTTGACAGCAGTATCTGTACAGTCAAATTCAAGTACGCCTATAGTTGGTGGTGCGGTGTGGCGTGTGTCCAGTTTTGTAAAATTACTTGTTTTGCTACTGCAGAGATTATAAACACAAGCAGTGTTGTCCCCTTCTGGTAAAAAAGAAAAAGTCACCAGCCAGGTAATCCAGTGAAAACATTTGTATTCAAACTTTATTGTATTAAAACAACATAAAAAAGCCAAAAGGCCAGTATTCCAGAGAAGAAAACACTTGAAAAGCGTCTACGCGTTTCGGACCGACACCCAGCCCTTAATCATGACATATACATCACATAATGAATTGTCTTATATCTGTTAACTATCGGCACCACCCTGCTCTGGGCAGTAACTTCCAAAAGCACACATAATAAATTTGTTCACAAGAGTCACAGGCATTGTATTCAACTTCAAAAAATCCTTCAGGTTGTGGCAGGGCTTATTAACTATTTCAGAATCCAAGGGTACAAAAATAAAAAAAAACCACCCACATGATTTATTCATAAGAGGGATCAAACCATATACAACACATTCTATCCCCGCTTTTTTTGAGAAACAGCAGAGCCTTACTTAGAATGGTGAAACATATATATTCCGATGGCACATATTAAAGGAAATAACTATAGAGGGGATAAATTAGACTAATACTGTGTATGGAGGCGCACAAGAGCCCTAGGTGATACAACAGTTAATATCTGCAACATTGTACCACTATGTATCCAAATCGATACATAGGGCTTTATTCATCAAGCCATAGCACCAGCTAACGACTGGCAGCGACAGGTAACAACAGTTAGCGAACGGGGACTGCCGTACGCAATACCACATTTATCAAAGCATATCTGGTGAGCGACTCTAACAGCGGCACGTAGCGACCAATTCATCACAGACGGCTCACCATATACCGCCGGCGTTCTGGCTTTCAGAGCGCCTGGTATTACCTGTCGCTACCTGACGCTCTCCCATACATTTCAATGGACAATCCTTTTCTTCTGTTTAAACAGGGTTTTTTATTTATTTATTTATTTTTTAAATCATCAAATAATTGTGTCACCTCTCCTGGCCTATTTAAAGTTATTTTTGAAACTTTATTTAATTTATAATATTTTTATGCAGAATTGTCCTTACATGTCTGGTATTAAAGTGTTCATGTTACAATGTAATAACAATGTAATTCCATATGTTTTCGCTTTGTTACTAGTGGGTACATGTTCAAAAACAGACTTTAATCACACAGCCTCTGGCGCTCTGGGCTACAACAACCCGATTTTGAGCGCTGACGCTGTGTGAGGCTATTTTTTTTATGAATATGGTGTGAGTCGGAAGCACTGAGCTGGCGCTACCTTTCGCTCCCATATAGTGCTGTACTGGTGTTATAGCGACTCACACATCAAATTCATTAATGCCGGCCAGCAACTGAAGCACTCTGAAACAGCGAACCATGGCCGAGCACAGCGACTACTAGCGGTCGCTCTCAATGCCTTGCTACAGACACTCAGCTGTTGGTACCTAGCGCTAGTAATGAATCAGCCTGATACTGAATAGAAAGAAATCTATGTTCATGCGTGTCTGCAGTCACTGCAGAGCATAGATTTCTTTCTTTCTGGACTACAATTATGGCCCATTCCGTTGTAACTAGAAGATAGTACCAGTTTATTAGTCACATATCTGTGGATTGCTTTGTGCATTAATCCAAAGGTGAAAATATTCAGTTGACAATATTTAAGAGGGTATACAGGATTATAAAAAAATAAAAACAGTGGAGGACTGTAAAGCAGTCCAGGAGTATTTGTAATAATTCAGTATATCTGGGACCTCAGCATCTGGAAAATGTCCACACCATTTGCTTATTCCCAGCTGAAGTTTATTCAATTCTAGTACTTCTAGTACTTCCCTCAGGAGGCATGGCTTGTTTAGGTGGGGTTTCAGTCTTTTAACATTTTAGGTGAAAGCTCAATTTACTGGCAGTGCATTTTTTATGTTTGACCTGATAAAGGAGGCAATCTGTTGAGTGTAAAATCAAAGTGCTGAAATCACTCTTGATTCTTGATGAGTGAGTGATTTAGCCCCTCCAAGATGTAACAAATATTGAATGCGAGTGATTACCCCAAAGCATAGTGGTTCAGTTCCTCTAATAAAATGTCCTGTGCCTGCAATGGGGCAATTCTATAGATTAGACTATTTCTAATGAAATAGACATTTTATTTTACAAACCTGTAAATAACAGAAAGTTTTGGAGAATTTAAGCTAATTTGTGGAGGCTCATTTGAACGTGTTTCAATGCCCCATAAGGTACGATAAAGGGCAACACCAACACCTGAAACGCGTCACCTGGAACTTGGGGGAGCCTTCACCCTGTTTTTGTCTTGTGTGGAACCTTTTAAGTATATGGATTAAATGCTACAGTTTAACCGTTTGCCTAAGATGGGACCGTGCTGGAAAACTTTACAAGTTTCTGCTGCATCTGGGAGGTCAGACTCCTTTCCATGTTATTATACATGTCTGTCAGCATTACACATCTTTGTATAGGGTGGTTGCCAATATTTGTACGAATACCCTATAAAGGGCTGACATTTGTAAAAAGAAATCTCTGCTTTGCTGGAAAAAATCTGCACCACACCTAAGGGACTGCCGCACCAGCAACACCAAAAGTGGTGTAGAGGTTTTCATGAAAAAAATTTTTTTTAGCACTTGTTTGTTAAAGGGTTTCACCACCCAACTAAAAAACAGTAGGTCACTTTTTTTGCCGCGGAGCTAATCAGTCCTACTTTGACAATAAGCAACCCACACCAGCCATGTCAGAACCCCTGCCACTTCCAAAATGGTCCCATGCCCCTGTGACTGATGGCGGAGAGGTACAATATTGCTAGGGAAGTCCTCTTCATTCACTACAATAGAGTGGTTGTGTCAAGCTTCACCACACCCTCTCAATTGCAGTAAATGAAGAGAGCGTAGCTATGCCCCGTGACTGATGGTGGATGGGTGTAATCCTGACACAGAAGTGGAGATATATAGAGTTCTGACCTGGCCTGCGCAGGATGAATTGCTAAATGCTGGAGTAGAAACAATCACCTATGGGGGGAAAAAGTGAGTGCCCTTTTGTTTTTTTATTGGGTGGTCAGTCACTTTAAGTTGAAAAGTTCACCAATTGTTAATGCACCCTCCCCTTCCACCATGTGCTCTCTCTGGATATAAATGTAAATGTTAGAGGAAAGCTGACTAATATCTGATGCTCCCTAATTTGGCATGGATCAAGGCACTTTGGGAAATAAACATGGTTAACACAATTTTATAGCCCAATGTCAAGTCTGATATGCCTTGCTATGCCATGCACGTGCATGTCACTGGGGTAGGTTGGACTGTTTCAGTGATTTCCAATATACTGTCATCAAGTATTCATCCCTCTTGCATGGGCTGGTCATATTTTTTATCTAGCATTACAAGTGATGATTGTATTTCCTTCATCCCACAGTTGCCTAGCACCATAAACAGGGATCCCTTAATCATTTGAGGTATGTAAATTTACATCATGTCCGATTGTTTGATTAGTTACCACTTTTCCTTTTTCACAATTAAAGGAATTGATTTATTTTGAATAGTTTAACATATTATTTATTGGCTCATCACTGTGATAATTGGAATAGTGCCAAATGCTTATGAATCACTTCTGAAAAATTACTTTGCTGATACACGTGTCAAATTTCAACAACCCTCTAGAATATTACCTCTAGAACCTACCTTCTAGAAAGGAATGACAGTATATTTCTGATGGTTTAATATTAATAATTCTAAATACATTTTTTTTTCATTGATACTTATTGTTACAGGTTAAGAATTATAGGTGATTTATAGGTAAATTCAGTTATTAGCATCCATGTAGTACACTGTTTCTCAAACTGCAGTATGAGTACACTGGGGGGTATTCAGCAATGTTCAAGGGTGCACCAACAAGGAGGTCTGACAGGTCTGGTATATTATTTTAACGATTAAACATTATTCTTTCCTGCTTCAAAAAGTGCTACAAGGTCCTTTAACTTGATCTCATCCTTGGGGGTATTTGGTTTTAACTGCTTGTTAGGGGTACTTGGTGTAAAAAGGTTGAGAACCACTGATGTAGCATTCTGGACTGCAGTATGACCCACCCCCACCCTTCACTTACACAAATCTGTGTTAATTTATACAGTTAAAGAACCCAGGGAGGCATTAGCAGAGGGGAACTGTATTCATAGGTGCTCCCTGCCTTTCCTGGTGCTGCTGCTTTGGTTTAGGCATGGTGTTCTGGGCTAGTGGGGGATAGAAGAGAGTGATAGGGATAATATTATAATGTAGGGTAGTGCTAGCTTGGTAAATAGGGGGCTAATGAGGGATGTTGTGCAGTGCTGGACACTGGAATTAGACATGGGTAAGGATGCTATGTGGCATCAGATGGTTTACCTTGACGGGAAAGTAAATTGCAGCTCACATTTAATTTTGACTTTTTGTACAAATGGCTCAGGTGCCCAATAGTATATTAAATGACCAATCCCTAAAAACAAAGGTGAACAAAATGTACACAGTTTTACTTAAAGTGGACCAAAACCCACCTTGGAGTCTATGAGACTCCAGGGCAGGCTTCACCCCTCCCGTAGGGCCATCACAAACTGAAACTCTCTCCCCGAGTTGTCCACAAAATATACCTTTCCCCCAGGCCCACGACGCATGCACGACTGGCCCCAGCATCACTCTCCTCCTTTCTTGAATGTACGCGGCCCTACCTGCAGCAACTGAATGGCTGTGCGTGGCTGCTCACAGCCAAAGGGAGTTTTTGACTTGCCTATTGAAAAAGGATGTGGAGTTTGTGGTTGTTCCAGACTTTGCAAAGGTCGAGAACAGGGTTAGGGTGTGCTGCAAAGTTACGCTTATGAAGAAATTTGAATTTTTAATTCTAAGTTATTCCGGCGGTTTGTTTCCTTACTTGAAGGTTAAAAGTAACCTGCGTTTACTTTTCCACATGGCAAACTTTAATCTTTACATCAATATAAACCTATTTCTTCAGTGAGAAAATTCCAGTTATGCTTTTTCAACTATTTTCATAATGAGAAATCTTCCTTAAACCGCTTAACTTCAAGTCTTTTTTAATTTGCTGATCCTCCACAAACTTTTTGCAGAAATTGTCTATCATAATAAAAAAAATAACATAATAAATCCCCCTTCGTGGGTAATATATCAGAGCAAGATAATTTTTAAATTGAGTTCTGAAATGTCTATCTAAGACCTTCTTAACAATAAAGGCAAACATGTTTTTTTTGTTCCTGGAATGTCTTTCTTTCTACGAGAAGAAGATATGTGATGTTTGTAGAAATAGAGACTATGTAAATATCATTTTAAGATGAGAGTGTGCGATGAGAGTGTGAATCTATGGGCAGAATGCCAGTATAAAATGAAAATGTCTATCAATTGTAACACCTCGTATATTGTGTATTTAATACACAATTGTAACTTACAATATATAAGATGCACAAGATGACCAGTTAAAAGAGAGTATATGAGCACTTAGGCATTAGGAGAAGAAACAGCTTAGGTCAATTGTCCCAAGTCTTGAAGCACTAGTTAGAGGGTTGGATTTAAACAGTAATCCCCAAAACATTGAATAAAAGATGTGATGTGACTTTATTTACCAACCCAATGAATTAATGTTTTGCTTATTATCCCTTTCAGTGCCAAGCACGTAGTTTCTACGTGCTTGCTTCCACTCCACTTAAGTGCCAAGCACGTAGAATCTACGTGCTTGACTTTTCCCCCTGCTACAGTAAAAGTAAAATAACAAAAACACTCACCTGACCTCTTGTTCGATCCGGCCGGGTCTCCTCTTCATCTGGGGGGCTTCGATCCCCCACCCAGGCCCCCCCCCCCGGGTGCAGGGGAGGGCCCGGAATAGCCACCCCCCCCCCTTTAGCAGCTGCCGAAATTCACGTAAAAAAAAAATTAAATAAAAATGACATTTACTTACCTCAATGCTTGATCGCTCCCGCAGGGTCTCCTCTTCACCAGGGGGGCCTCTGATTGCCCCCCCGGCTCTCCCTGTCCTCCTCGATGGGCGCCGCCATCTTGCCGCTATGCCCCTTTGGGGGCGGGGCTTATGACGTCACGCCTCGGGTGCCGTCCTGACTCCGGCTGTCATTTCTGACACTTGTCATCGCTGGCCACAGGAGGAGGAAGACAGGTGATGATCTGATCGCCTGCCTCCCTCCTCCACTGGCCAGCTATGACAACAACTGTCATCAGAGCTGCGAGGGACACAGGAGCTGAGGATCAGAGGTGAGTAAAGTAAAGAAAAAGTTTTTATTTTTTAATAAAGTCATTTTTTATTCTGTCTGTGTCTTTTTTTTTTACTGTTAACTCCTTGTGAGCTGGTAAGGGGTCCATGAGACCCCTTATACCAATTCACAAGACTCGGGGGTCTGGCAAGTCACCTGCGGCTAGTGGGTGACTTGCCATTAACCCCCGGCACCCCCATTACCTGCCTCCCCAAAGGCCAGGGGGGGCAGAAGAGCCCGGGCCCACAGGCTATGCGGGCTTGTAGCCTGCAGGGCCAGGGGCCACAAAAGCTGGCCCCTGTGCCCTGTTCCTACAAGCTCTGCATAGCTGGTCCCGGGCTGGTTACTTCGGGTAAGGGGGAACCCATGTCATTTTTTTGGGATTTTTAAGGGTTTTTAACCCTTAAAAATCCCCCCACAAAAATGGGGTCCCCCCCCGACCCTATTTCATTTTTTTTTAATTAACCCCTTATGTTCTTGCACCCAGCAGCTATAAAAGGCTTCCAGCAGATGAGCAGAAGCCAGTGACTGCCGAGGGACACAGTGCAAGATGGATGGGAGGTATGTATTAAAAAAAATAATAAAATATGTGTTTTCTCTGTGTGTGTGGTGTTTTTGTTTTACACTTAACCCCTTGTGAATTGGTAAGGGGTCCAAGAGATCCCTATACCAGTTCACAAGGCTGGGGGCTAGCCAGTCACCTGCGGCTAGCGGGTGACTTGCCATTAACCCGCGGCACCCCCAATTACCTGCCTCCCCAAAGCCCGGGGGGGGGGCAGAAGAGCCCGTGGCCATGGGCTATGCAGCAGGACACCCAACTCCCCTCTCCCCTCCCCTTACCTGTTTACTATACCACATCTGTCATTAAAGGATTTTTAACCTCAACTTAAGGATCCTCGTTATTAGAACAAAGAAACCTGGACCTGCATAAAGAAAAATCTACAGTGCAACGATTCATTGAGAGAGATCAGCCCAGGGTAGGTTAAGTATCCCCGGGCCGCGGCGGTGAGTGTTTGCTTGCTTGCTTTTTAAGCTTTCATAAATGTATCACTCACCGTTACAATTGATATGTTATCTATGTACTATTAATAAGTAACAACTTGTTTATCATATTGAACGTTTGAATAAAACAGCTGGGAACTTGGTTACAACACCTATAGCACCCAGCTCAGACAATTCCTCAAAGGTAAATAGAGTCCCCAAATTATAACTTATTAATTGGGGCATATTACCTATGATACTGTCACGCTCGAGGTAACTCCAGCCCTCCAGATAAGCCCTCAACCCCCAATCTCCGCAGCCAGCTTCACCTGTAGGAGCCCCCGCTTGCCGGGACGCAGAATACACCTGCCCGGGATCGGTTGCCCCCAGGACTTCAATGGCTCAAAGGATGAGAGCTTATTGGTAGGAGGTCTGGAGAACCTAATGGCTAGAGTGTAAGTAGTGGAAGTCCAGAGACAGGCCAGAGGTCGACAACGGGAAGACAGAGATCGTGGCAGTACAAAGGATTAGGCAACTCGTGGTCAAGGTTCAAAGCGAAGGTCGGCAACTGGGGTTCAGATCAAGAATGGTCGGTTCAGGCGGTGGTCGGCAACAGGGGTTCAGATCAAGATTGGTCGGTTCAGGCGGTGGTCGGCAACAGGGGTTCAGATCAAGATTGATCGGTTCAGGCTGTGGTCGGCAACAGGAATCAATAACGAATATACAGAAGTCAAAACTAGGTACGAGGCGCTATCACAGGCACTGAGTGAATGCTGGACTACAGTTTTATAGGGACAGACATGACTGAGGAAAGAGGGACAGGGACATGATTGGTGCAACGTAGGATACCAGCCAGGATTGGCCAGAACAATAGGGGAGTGTAACTATCCCTACCTGGGCTCATTGGCCCAAAGAACAACACTTGGGCTCATTTGCCCACTCAGAAGGGAGAGGGAGGGATTCCTCCCCTGGCTGAGCCTGCAGGCTCTAACACAGCTGCCTCCGGCGGACGCGCTGAGAGCAGCGCCGCCGGAGGGCATATGAAGAACGTGCTCCCGTGCGCGAGCACGAGGCAGAGAGAGGCGGGGACGAGGAGGGAGGACGGCCGTGCTCGAGGACGTGCCGGCCGCCGAGTGGGAGCTGCTGCTGTGGCCGGCCGCCTGGGGACAGCGCTGGAACGGGGCCCAGGTAAGCGATTCCTGACAGATACAAGTGAGCGCGATCCTATACAGGAGATTAACTTCTGGAAACGCTACCCTGCGCCAACAGAGGCTTATCTCCACCCCTATTATATGCGGGCTTGTAGCCTGCAGGGCCAGGGGCCACAAAAGCTGGCCCCTGCGTCCTGTTCCTACAAGCCCTGCATAGCTGGTCCCGGGCTGGCTACTTTGGGTAAGGGGGACCCCATGTAATTTTTTTTTTATTTTTAAGCCTTTTTAACCCTTAAAAATCCCCCCCAAAAAAGGGGTCCCCTTTCCCACGGATTTTGGATTTTTTTTCTCGATTTAACCCTTTGCAGTGTGGATGGTAGTTGTATTTTATTTGTAAATGTTATAAAGTACTTGTTTCAGTTTGGGGGGTCTCCTGGGCAGGAACAGGGGGCTACCGATAAATATGTGGTACCGTTCTAATCGGTAGAAATGGGTCTTTCTCATGCATATTGCCATAAACCATATTGGTTTTCTTTAATGAAATACATTTTTTATTTAAAATAAAGGAGGCAATTTTCTAAAAAAAAATTTTTTTACTTAATAATAATATTGTAAAAAACAGAATAAAATTTACAAACAAGACATTTCATGTTAAAGCCTAAACTCTGCTGCAAAAAAAAAAAAAAAATATATATATATATATATATATAACTTTCCAGAAAATTCCAGCAAAACATGGCGCAAAACATGGCGCAAAATGGGGAAAAATGACCTGTCAACAGAGGGTGACAAAATCTCAAGTAGGCTGTCAATTAGAAGGGTTTAAAGTAGCTATGCATGTTGGGTATTGTTCTGTTCGGGGGACCTTGCGCTTTCAGACTTAGCTTGTTCTTTCTTGTTTGTATATTTATATTTTAGGAAAAGGTGTTTTTTATTCAGCTTTTTTATACATTTTTTAGGGAAACCCTGCGCAACCAGAAAATTCTTTGAGGGATTAATTCCAGAAAGATGAGCCCACTACAAAAAGCTGTGTACCCTTAGAAAGCTTAACATGTGTACTTTCAGGGAATATATGGTTTATGGGGGATATTCCAAATGTAAAGGGTTGTTTTGGTTGAAAAAACGCAAGGTGCGCACTTTGTCTGCAGAGCTGAAATTTTCAAGTAAAATTACCGTTACGCACATGCTTTACTTTGGGGTGTTTTCCAACTCTTCCCTTGACAGTAGCTATGCATGTTGGGTATCGTTCTGTTCGGGGGATGTTGCTTTTTCAAATTTTACTTGTTTTTTCCTGTTTGTATATAGTTTTTTTAGGAAAACGTGGCTTTGATTCTGCTTTTTTATCCTTTTTTAGGGAAACTCTTTGCAACCAAAGATTACATTATGGGTTTAGTTCCAGAAAACTGTGGCCACATCAACAAGCCTGTTATACCTAGAAAGCTTGAGGTGTGTACTTCCAGAGAATATATAGTTTGTCAGGGGTATTTCAAATGTAAAGAGTTGTTTTTCTGGAAAAACTGCAAGGTGTGCATAGCGCATAGCATAGTTGTATTCTATCTGAAAATACCCTAAAGCGCTGTTTCAGTTTAGAGGAGTCTCCTGGGCAGGAAAGGGTGTCTACCTGTACCGTTCTAATCGGTAGAAATGGGTCTTTCTCATGCATATTGCCATAAACCATATTGGTTTTCTTTAATAAAATACATTTTTTATTTAAAATAAAGGAGGCAATTTTCTAAAAAAATGTATTTATTTATTTTTTTTCTTAATAATAATATTGTAAAAAACAGAATACAATTTACAAACAAGACATTTCATGTTAAAGCCTAAACTCTGCTGCAAAAAAAAAATATATATATATATAACTTTCCAGAAAATTCCAGCAAAACATGGCGCAAAACATGGCGCAAAATGGGGAAAAATGACCTGTCAACAGAGGGTGACAAAATCTCAAGTAGGCTGTCAATTAAAAGGGTTTAAAGTAGCTATGCATGTTGGGTATTGTTCTGTTAGGGGGACCTTGCGCTTTCAGACTTAGCTTGTTCTTTCTTGTTTGTATATTTATATTTTAGGAAAAGGTGTTTTTTATTCAGCTTTTTTATACATTTTTTAGGGAAACCCTGCGCAACCAGAAAATTCTTTGAGGGATTAATTCCAGAAAGATGAGCCCACTACAACAAGCTGTGTACCCTTAGAAAGCTTAACATGTGTACTTTCAGGGAATATATGGTTTATGGGGGATATTCCAAATGTAAAGGGTTGTTTTGGTTGAAAAAACGCAAGGTGCGCACTTTGTCTGCAGAGCTGAAATTTTCAAGTAAAATTACCGTTACGCACATGCTTTACTTTGGGGTGTTTTCCAACTCTTCCCTTGACAGTAGCTATGCATGTTGGGTATCGTTCTGTTCGGGGGATGTTGCTTTTTCAAATTTTACTTGTTTTTTCCTGTTTGTATATAGTTTTTTTAGGAAAACGTGGCTTTGATTCTGCTTTTTTATCCTTTTTTAGGGAAACTCTTTGCAACCAAAGATTACATTGAGGGTTTACTTCCAGAAAACTGTGGCCACATCAACAAGCCTGTTACACCTAGAAATCTTGAGGTGTGTACTTCCAGAGAATATATAGTTTGTCAGGGGTATTTCAAATGTAAAGAGTTGTTTTTCTGGAAAAACTGCAAGGTGTGCATAGCGCATAGCATAGTTGTATTCTATCTGAAAATACCCTAAAGCGCTGTTTCAGTTTAGAGGAGTCTCCTGGGCAGGAAAGGGTGTCTACCTATACATATGTGGTACCGCTGTAACTGGGAGAAATTGGGATTTCACAGGCAATAAGATTTTTTTGACAAACTTACATTTTTTATTACAAAAAAACACTACAAATAGTAAAAAAATTATTTTTTTTACATATTTCACCCAAAAATATTGAGAATACACCTAAAAAATGACAAACAAGAAATTTCATGTTAAAGCCCAGACTATGCTGAAAAAAACAATATATCATTTTTCTGGGAAATCCCTAGAACTCTCTTCAAAAATCACATTTGAACATGGGGAGCGCAAAATAGTGCAAAATGGTCTGGCAACAAAGGGTGACAAAAACTCCAGGTAGGCTGGCAGCGAAAGGGTTATAAGTTATTCATTTATACTTTATTCTTCATAGATGGGTATGTGCACTGAATTTGTGTACATGCGAAGGGTATATGCAATTAAATGCTACAATTGATTTTGTGCAATCAAAACATATACAATTTTCGTCCTATAAGACGCACATATTTTTCCCCAAAAGTGTGTGTGTGTGTGTGTGTGTGTGTGTGTGTGTGTGTGTGTGTGTGGGGGGGGGGGCAGTGCATCTTATCGGTGAATGTGGGAAATCTCAGAAACGGCGGAGGCAGCTGTATTTTCCACCTTCTCCGTGCCAGCACACACAGACATCGGCCTGTTACAGTGGTGGGTGTGGTGACGCTCGAGCATCTGCCATGCACACCGCTATACCAATGCCAGGTGTTCACTCTGTGTGCTGGCGCCACAGAGAGAAAGCGGTAAAGGCAGCTGTATCTGCCACCTTCTCCGTGGCGCTTGTATGTGCAGGCGCTGCGGAGAAGGCAGCAGATACAGCTGCCTCCATTGCTTCCTCTCTGCGGCGCCAGCACATAGCGTGAACACCCGGCCTTATACAGCAGTGGGCGTGGCTGACGCTCGAGCATCGTCCACGCCCACCGCTGTATAGTCCGGGTATCTCTGTCTGCTGGGGCCATGGAGAAGTGGCATTGGCCATGCCCACCACTATACTAAGCCGTGTGTCTGTGTGTGAAGACGGCGGGGAGGATTAAAAGGTGAGTTTACTTTATTCTTAGTATACAGTACGTCCTGCTCCAGATAGATTACTTACACTTGGGTTATCCTCCGCCAGATGGCGCTGCACTGCAGAGACATGCAAAAACAGGCTCCTCCCGGCCCCTCAAATACCCGGGGACCTCCCACAAATCCTCAGATTTCTCTGCAGTGCTTGCTGCGAAGACATGAAATTATCACTCTGTCGCAGGTGAGCGGGGCTATTAGCCTGCGGCCCTGTTGGACTATTCCCACCCGTCCTTCGTGTGATGTGCCTCCCAGCCTGGGCTGCGCTGGTCGGGTGAAGGTAGGCGGCACCATGCGTGCTTATGGAGTGCTGCTCCACCGCAGTCCCCCACCAAAGGGTAGGCGGTGTAGGCTGATGGTGAGCCTTTATGGGATGCCCCTCCCGCATTATTGTCCCATGCCCCGGTAGCGGTGGGCCCTGTACAAAGGGCCGCCATCCTCCCTCATTCTCCCTGTAGCCTTCGGGGGGGAAAGGGGGGGGTTGTGGGTGAGCGTGTATCGTGATTCGTGCATACAGACTTTTGTCATGCTTTTTGGACTAGTATATGTGGTGTCAGCCGCCGCGCTGACTTGTCTTTTTACTATTGCAAATGCCGCCGCCACCGCGCACGCCTTTTCCTTCATTTGGATGTTCCGCGCCGGGCGGCGGCATTACCTTAGACACTTCTGCATTCTCATTGGCTGCTTGTCGGTGGACTTCGCGATCTTCAGGGGGGCGGGGCCTGGCCTGTCGCTCCCTGCGTCACGGCTCGCTCTGGTCCGCCCTTCGAGGTACTCGGCGCCGTGTTGTCAGGTCGCGCGCAGTGTGTGACGTTCTTACTTACCGGGTTCCGTAAGTGCCCTCGCGGGCGGCTTTATACTCATTGTGGTGTGTTTGGTTCTGACACCTTTCTTCTCATTGTGTCTTTTAGACGGGTGAATCCTTTGGCTTCTCCCGGCCCGGTGTAATTGATAGTTGGGCCTTGTAAAATTACTCCCACTTCCCTAGCGGGTCATTGGGGCATCCAGGGTTGCTTTATAGCGTCAATCCCTACTGGCATATTGTGCCTAATAATCACCATATGGAGGCATCTCAGGATATTGTGACCGGGTTCCCCCTGGGACAAGACCGGTATGGCGTGTGGACAGCCTCATGCTGACGCTGACAAGGTCTGCGTACCCTATGCTGAACAAGCGCTGGCTTTGCAATCTGGCCTGCCAGTGGCTGCGCCTCGTTTCATTACTCCCCCCAGCTTAAATCTCTCTCCTGTTGAGTTGCATACTTGTGGGGATTCTCAGCCTGATGTGTATTCTAGACAGCGTACTGCTGAACAGATTATTGCGAGGTCTTTAGCGCGTAAGGGCCCTGGTAAGAAGTGGCACCTGACGCATTATGTTACTGTTTTCCCTATGGGATCTCAGGAGTTTATGAATCTGTGTGGCTATACCCCTTCTGATGAAGGAGAGCTCTTTTCTGACTCAGGCTCATCTGATGAGAGACCAAGGGGTCATGACGATTCTGGCTCTGACCCCTGGGCCCCGGATGACACTGACAGATTATTGACCCAGATCTTTGAGGTTCTGTCTATCTCTCTCCCTGGTGAGGCTCCCAGGCAAAAAGGGGAGCTTTTTCATACAGCAACATCACATTTGGAATTTCTAGAGCAGGCACATTTCCATACCCTTGTGCTCAAGGAATGGGAGTGCCCCAGTAAACTTCCCGGGGTTCCAAGGGATGGGGATAGGAAGTATCCTTTTCCCCCTGAGGTGGTTAAATGTTGGTCATCCCCCCCTCCCCGAGGTGGATGTCCCGATCCTAGGGCTATCTAACACCCCTGTCATGCATTCCCCTGATTCTACTACCCTGCGGGATGCTGAGGACCGGCGCATTGACCGGCTGGCCTCCCACGCCTTTGCATGTGCGGGGACGGCGCTGCGCCCGGTCTGTGCCTCTGCCATTACTGCTGTGGCCACTAGAACCCTCATCAGAAAAATGCTTGATAGTGCCCCTGATGATCTCCCCTGTGAGGTGTTTAATGCACTCTCCAGTTGTGATGTTTTTGTAAATTTTGTCCTATTAGCATTGGATGACACCATCAGAATGTGTGCAAGAACTTCTGCCCTCGTGGTGGCTATACGCCGCTTGGTTTGGCTGCGACAGTGGGGTGCTGACAATGCTGCGAAGAAGGCCCTCACTGGGCTTCCCTTTAAGGGGCTACGCCTGTTTGGGGCCCGTCTAGACCTGTTTGCTAAGAGAGGTAAGTTACCCCAGCGCAGACGGCTGTCTCGGCCCCTTCGGGGCCAGGGCCCCCCTTCACCCCCCTACCATGGTGTTAAACAAGAAACAGGGGTGTCCTTCGCGGGGGCTCGCGCAGATTCCTGTCACAGGAGCAGAAGACAACGTCCTGGCCCCTCCGGGGGGGCTAAGCCCAAATCCTCTCCCAAGTCCCCTCAGGCATGATGGGGCGCCCTCGCCTGTCAGGGTGAGGGGACGGCTGCGGCACTTTGCTCAAGTCTGGAGGCATCACGCCTCAGACCGGTGGATTCAGGAGGTAGTGTCCTCCGGCTACAAGATAGAGTTTGCTGTGCGGCCTCCCCCAAGATTTTCAGGTCCCGGAGGTCCCTCTTGTGGTGGATGGACTCAAGGAACCTGTTGGGGGGCAGATCCTTTCTTGCCCCTTCCTGGGAGACGGTCACCAGGGATGCCAGTCTATCAGGTTGGGGGGGGATTTCTGGAAGTCCCTGCGGTTCCAGGGGAGGTGGGGCCCTCAGGAGGCCCACACACCTATCAATGTCTTGAAGCTGTGAGCAGTCAGGTTAGTTCTGGCTCGCTTGACTACTCATCTTCAGGGCCTGCCTGTTCAGGGGCGCTCGGACAACCTGACGGCAGTTGCCTACATCAATCATCAGGGAGGGACCCGGAGCAAGGGGGCCCTCCAGGAAGTGTCTCTGATCCTGACCTGGGTGGAGGCCAATGTTCCCTGCATATCAGCGGTATACATTCCGGGGGGGTCCCTCTGCAACAGGGTGTTCCAATCTCTGTGTCACCGTTGGGGCCAACCAGATGTGGATCTGTTTGAGTCCCGTCACAATCACAAGCTCCCGGCCTTTGCCTCCCTGTCCCAGGATTCTCTGGCCGTGACCACGGATGCCTTAGTAATGTCATGGCAGGTCATTCAGTTCCTGTATGTCTTTCCTCCGTTCCCCCTGCTGAGCAGGGTTCTGCGCAAGATTGCTCTGGTGGGGGTGCCAGCAATTCCGGTGGCCCCCAGGTGCCCAAGAAGAGTGTGGTTCACAGACGTGGTGCAGATGGCAGTAGACCAGTACGTTCTGCCAGGGGTGCCAGATCTGTTCACTCAGGGCCCCTTACGCCATCCCAATTACAAACTCTGGCTTTGACGACCTGGCTGCTGAAACCTCCATCTTGATGGAGAAAGGCTTGTCTGCCTCGGTGGTTGATACCATGGTGCAGGCTAGGAAGAAAACTTCTTCTTCCATCTATTACAGGGTTTGGCGTACCTACTTTGACTGGTGTGAGTCTAGGTCTTCCCTGTCAGGTGTTTTCAGTCCCCAGGGTTCTGGAGTTCTTACGGCATGGGTTGGAGTCGGGACTCCAATTCAGTACTCTGAAGGGTCAGGCTTCTGCTCTGTCTGTTTTCTTTCAGAAGTCTTTTGCTCAGCATTCTCTGATTTAGACCTTTTTTCCAGGGGGTCGCTCCTGTGCGTTCCCCACGTGAACCTGTGGTCCCTGTTTGGGATTTGAACTTGGTTTTGTCTGATTTGTAGGGTGCTCCCTTTGAACCTATGCAGGATTCTGCTCTGGCTGTTTTTTACCTTCAGGGTTGTTTTTCTGGTAGCCATTACTTCGGCCAGGCGTGTGTCCGAGTTGGCGGCTTTTTCTATTCAGCCCCCATACCTTGAGAGACACCAGGACAAGGTGGTGTTCCGCGTTAAGCCAGATTTTTCTGCCTAGGGTAGTGTCTGCCTTTCATTGAATCAAGATATTGTTCTTCCTTCTTTGTGCCCTAATCCTAGCTATGCTAAGGAGAGGGTTTTGCATTCCTTGGATGTGGTCAGGTGTTTGAAGTATTACCTGGTGGTCACTGCGTCCTTCAGGAAAACTGATGCTCTTTTTTTTTGGTCCCTTCTGAGCCCAAGATGGGTTTGGCTCATGCCAAGTCTACTATTAGCAAATGGATCCGTCTGGCCGTGATTCTGGCCTTTTTCTGCTAAGGGGAGGAGTCCTCCCTTCGCCTTACTGCTCATTCTACTCGTGCTATTGGTGCCTCTTGGGCCTCCCAGCACCAGGCTTCTGTTGAACAAGTTTGCAAGGCCGCTACTTGGTCTTCTGTTCATAACTTTTCAAAGTTTTACAAGGTTGATGTTCAGGCCTCAGTTGATGCTGTTTTTGGCCACAAGGTTTGGCAGTGGTTTAAACTGTCTGCTGTTACCTTTTCTATTGGGAATCCCACCCTACTTTATGGACACTGCTATTGGATGTCCCAAGTGTAAGTAATCTATCTGGAGCAGGACGTACTGTATACTAAGAATAATACAATTCTGTGAAATACTCACCTGTAGAATTGGTATTATAAGTATACAGTACGTCCTGCTCCACCCCACCCTGGTTTTGCATTATTCTGGATCCCCTGTATGGTGATTGTTATCATTGTTATAAGTTACCAGTTTTTGGGTGGTTAAATTCTCCCGGCTTCTTGTTCACTGCTTTTCAATGCTGGGGATTTGTGGGAGGTCCCCGGGTATTTGAGGGGCCGGGAGGAGCCTGTTTTTGCATGTCTCTGCAGTGCAGCGATAACCCAAGTGTAAGTAATCTATCTGGAGCAGGACATACTGTATACTTATAATACCAATTCTACAGGTGAGTATTTCACAGAATTGTATTTTTTTTTGTTTTTACTTTTGCCTATGGGGAATGGGAGGGGGGGAATGCCACACTACCTATATGGGAAACCGGGGGGGGGGGGGCTCCATTGGCTATATGGGAATGGGGGAGATGCCACACTGCTTATATGGGAATGGGGAGGGATGCCACACTGACTATATGGGGAATGGGAGGGGAGATGCCACACTGCCTATATGGGAATGGGATGGGGAATGCCACGCTGCCTATATGGGGAATAGGATGAGGAATGCCACACTGCCTATATGGGGAATGGGAGGGGGGATTGCCACACTGCCTATATGGGAATGGGGGGGGGGGAATGCCTCACTGACTATATGGGGAATGGGATGGGGGGAATGCCACACTGCCTATATGGGGAATGGGATGGGGGGGAGGCCACACTGCCTATATGGGGAATGGGATGGAGGGGATGCCACACTGCCTATGGGGAATAGGCAGGGAGAATGTCACACTGCCTATGGGAATGGGATGGGGACATCCCACACTGTCTATGGGAATGAGAGGGGGGCATGCCACACTGCCTATGGGAATGGGGTGGTGGAACACCACACTGTCTGTAATTGGGTGTTTTAGCACAACATTTGGCTTAGAATATTTTGTTTCTAATTTTCCTTCTCCAAATCCTAGATGCGTCTTATGGGCAGGTGCATCTTATATGGCGACAAATACGAGCATATATACATTTATTACTAATGGTTTATATCATAGTTGGAGTACTTGAATATAAACATATCAGTGTTTGAAAAATATTATTAGAGTATATTGTACATAGTGGTGCTCTCAATATGGGTACGGTAAAAATATTCTGATCACTTGCAACCCTGCATTTAATTTTGCCCAGGGCCACACTTTGGGCCTGATTCAGAGCCTGCCTATGAATGCTCGGTTTTTCCGGCGTACAGCTTTTTTATGTTATATCCAGCTATTTTAATGTGCTTCCCGCTGTCCCCCGCCACTGTACCCATGGTAGTCTGTATGTCCTTCACCAAACTTATCTTTCTTCCCCCTGCTGGCATTTAGGGCATCCCATACAGTCTGCATGTTCTTCACCATACTTACCTTTCTTCCCCCAGCTGTCATCTAGGGCATCCCATGTAGTCTGCATGTAGATGGGGCGGGGCCAGAACCCAAGGATGGTGGCCCGGCCAAGAAAAAGTGGGACGACCTGAAGGTGGTGGTCCAGCGGAAACTCAGCCCGTCTGGTGCTAAGTGCTGAACATCCAGAGGGCTGCTTGTACAGAAAACATTGGACAACTCACTAAAGCAACCCTTTCCTTTGTTTGAATGTAGCTTGCAAACTGGTGTGGGACTCCCCAAAACTCCTCAATTTATCCATGCTGATGAGCGGATCTTGGGGATGCTCCACCCCAACACCTACCAGGGGGTGTCGGACACCATGGACACCGATAGACAGCATGTGCCCACCAGTGGTAATTGTAGCTTGGCACAGGGGAGAGTAGGCCAACCAAACCCGCCACCCACCAACCTTCTCACATGCACAGCTTACTTTAAGGGCCTGTCTGTGCAACATATGTTGTGTGACTACACACACCAATGGTATTAGGCAACCTTCATATGTAACAGACCAGAATTTCGGGGTCCATGTCAATGTGGGACCCAATGTGTATCCCTTGTAGGGATTTTGAAGGGGCACATATACTGTTAAGAGGAAACTACTAGTGCATTCACCTTGACTTTACAGCAACACTCCAGCCAGCAGCACCTTGCCTGCAAGCCCCGTCATCTGCAGCCACGGCAGGCCCCTATGGTTTGGCTACCACTAAGACAACATCAAGGCCAGGGTAAAGTTTGGGGCCCTGGAGGCTGTGTGTTAACATTGGGAAAAACTAACACGAATGTTGATTTTTATCAACACAGATAACACCTCTTCTGGATGAAATTAATGAGCCGGAGGAAGGGCACTCTGAACATCTGGATGAGACCCCAATATTATCTGGACACCCCCACCAGCTGCTGACACTATCGACACTGATCATCACCACTCCTGCCAGCAGCTCCAGCTTTATTCTGCTAGCATCAGCCCCACCAGCTCCACAGAGCACCCCGGAGGAAGACAGGCCAGGTGCAGCCAGGTGTCACTGGTCTTTGGTAAGTCAGTGCCAAATCATGGAGGAAAACTGGAAGACCAAATGCACTGCTTTTTGGCAAAATGCCAATAGATATTTTAAAGTAGTGCGATGGACTTCCAGTTTGCTTCATGAAAACCTGGCGGCAGTGGAGCAGCAGCGCCATCACCAGCAGATGGAGAGGCTGGTTGGGGCTCTGGTGGAGGCCAACCAGGTTGCCCTTCAAAGGCTGGAGAGTCCTGCGGCACAGCAAGCTGCAACGACCCTAAGGTTGGGCTACATCCCCCTAATGTGCCATGCTGGACTTTGGGTTGTGGGGGTTCCAAAGCTTTATTTACGCTGGACAGGCACATTTTTATGTCTCAATTTTCTGTTGACTTCCATCCACAGTTGTGCCATAACCCAACAAGTTGTGACCATTAACATGAAATTAGAGAATAAATCCAAAAAAAGAATGTTGTTTGGGTGTTATTTAATCACATCCAGACAAGGCAAGGGGTATAAAAAAATAAAAACTGACATAATTGTATAAAAACAAATTTATGAAAAAGTGGAGTCCACCAAATGCTGGTGAATGGTTTGGCCTACACAGCTCTGGGTGCCAGCATACAGATGTCCCGGTATCTCAGAAGCACAAGCAGGGATTGTTTCCTTCAAATATGTTGACACCCTCTTACTCCAAAGTTATGGAGGCTAATAAACCAGAACTGTGTAAACCGGAACTCCTCAATATAAATGCATTGTGGGAGGAGCCAGGGAAGCAGAAATGCTAAAAAAGGGAAAATCTGAGCCCACAACACATTGGACATTAAGGGAGTGGTCCATCTTGCAGATGCTGAAAAGAAGGCACAAATAAAAAAGGGTCACTAGACTGGCAACAACAAATGAACAGCAAAAATAAAGTAGGGCCAAATAGGACACAGGGAAGCTGTTTGGGGGAGGGGAAGCTAGGCTAATCTCAAGAGAGGAGAGTGGGCTACAAGGAGGAGCAATCTGGACCTAAACTTACTGAGACACAGGGAAACTGTTTGGGGGGAGGGGAAACTAGGCTAGCCTCAAGAGAGGAGAGTGGGCGGGCTACAAGAAGGAGCAATGTGGACCTAACCAGACTGAGACATAGGGAAGCTGTTTGGTGGGAGGGGATGCTAGGCTAGGCTCAAGAGAGGGAGTGGGCAAGAAAAATGAGCAATGTGGACCTAAACATATCAAAACATATACTCCTGAGCAGCTGGGGGTACCAGGGCCACATGCGTACAATTGATGGTACCCATGACACATATTTGCAATTTAAAAAAAACCCAACCTCACTGTGTTCCAGGCTGCCATGCTGTCAGAGGAAGAGATGTATTTCTGCAGGACAGCCAAGCCATCAAGAAATTTATTAAGGCCACGGCTGAGCGAATTCTAGGACATTCCAACTGACATTTCCCCTAGCTTCTGGAAGGAGCCAATGCGTTCAAGAGAGGCTCTGAATCAAGCCATTTTGAACAAATGGCAGAGGCCGTGTTGCTTTCCATCAGAGAATCAATTGTATCGAAGGCAGAAGGTGCTTCAGGCTGCCTGCTGACTAGGCCTTCAGGGATCAGCTTAGTAATATCTGTATTTTCACCATACTGCTGTAAATGGGTTGACCCATAAAAACAAGGGGAACGGGAAACCCTGATGCCACTGGCAGACTGCAATGGGTGTGATTGTATTGGTATGCAGTACGTTTTTGATTTTAAACAACTAGAGCTTGATTGGACATCGGTGGAGAAGATGTAGTGAGTGAGCTAGAACTCGCCAGGAATTTTTGACTTGCCTATTGAAAAAGGATGTGGAGGATGTGGTTGTGGAGTTTGTGGTTGTTCCAGACTTTGCAAAGGTTAAGAATAGGGTTAGAATCTGCTGCAGAGTTGCCCTTATGGAGGAAAATATGTTTGCCTTTATTGTTAAGAAGGTCTTAGATTGGCATTTCAGAATTAAATTTAAGAAGAGGGATTTATTATGTTATTTTATTATTATATTAGACAGTTTCTGCAATAAGTTTGTGGAGGATCAGCAAATGAAAAAAGACTTTAAGTTAAGGGATTTAAGGAAGATTTCTCATTATGAAGATGATTTAAAAAGCATAACTAGAATTTCCCCATTGAAAAAATAGCTTTAAAGAAAAAGTTTACCGGTAAAAGAATTTGCCATGTGGAAAAGTAAACACGGGTTACTTTTAACCTTCAAGGAAGGAAACAAGCTGCTGGTATAACTTAGAATTGAAAATTCCAATTTGTTCCTGATATCTTTTTCTTTCTACGAGAAGAACATATGTGATCTTTCTGCAAATAGAGACCAGGAAAAGATCATTTTAAAGTGGACCAACACCCAGGATTTTGACTATCGGGGTGCCCCGCTGTGTGAACCCCCCCCGAACCCCCCGAAAAACTCACCTCTCCCCGCTCCCAGCGCCGACGGACAAGCCGTGGACAAGCGGCTCCTCCGCCGCCGCCTCCCGTGCGTCACTCTTGACGCGCGCGCGCCCGCGCCGGCCATTCACACACGGCCAGCGCGGGCGCGCGCACGCCTAGAGGGGGTTTGGGGGTTTTGGGGGGGTTTCACCCCGCGGGACATCCCGATCTCGGATGTCCCGCGGGGAGGGAGGTGATTGGCCCGGGAATCTTATAGATTCCCAGGCCGATCACCCGAGGATGATGGTCCACTTTAAGAGCTGAGATCTGTGTAACAAGAGTGGGAATCTATGGGCAGAATGCCAGTATAAAAAGAAGAATGAGCAGAGGAATTTTCAAGCACAAAGTGCATCTCAAAAGGTTGTGAGACCTAAGATTAGACAAAAAAATAAACTCCATTTAGTGCTGTCCAGGCCTTCTAAAATGGTGGATCCACATCTCAGGACATGTGCCATTGGGTAAGGAATCCTGGGAAGGCATCACATGCAGCCTATCAGCAGCCAGGCACCACGGTCACAGCCCTATATAAGCGGCAGCCATCTTGCAGGTACTAATTTTAGTGGGATATTGCGGCGAGAATGGGACACAGTGAGGAAGAGACAGGGAAAGAAAGAGAGAGAGAGAGAGAGAAAGAGACAGGGAGAGAAAAAGAAAGTGAGAGAAAAAGACAGTGAGAGAAAAATATAGTGAGAGACAGAGTGGCAGTGTACAGTGAAAAAGCGATTCTGCACAGGGACAGTGTGTGTAGCAGAAGCAATTTGTGCGTCAGAATTCAAGCATAGAATCAGTGACAGGGAAGGGAGAGGGCCTGGAAAACAGTGTGGTGCCACATTGGTGTGTCTGTCTACAATGCTAAAGGTTTCATTTTTTTTTTTCTTTACAAAAGTTAATAGTAGCCAGCCAGTGAGCAGAGCACTAAAAGTGTATTGTGCTCAGTGAAGTGTAACCTAAGCATACATGTAAATGTACCAATTTGTTGCTGTTACTTAACTGGCTCTACCCAGGGCATCCCTTTTAAGCGCATCTGCCAGTTTTTGCATTTTGTTTAATGTTCAAGTGTTCATGGGCCAGTTAGAGTGAAAGGCCACACACCTAACCAAATAAATCCACCTCTTGCAAGAAATCCCTGTTTTCAAGTCTGCTGTAGTCTAGGTAAATGGCCCTCACCAGGGTATCACATTTAAGCGCATCTGCCAGTTTTTGCATTTTGTTTAATGATCAAGTGTTCATGGGCTGGTTAGTGTGAAAGGCCACACACCTGTCCAATTAACCCTTTAAGTGCCATCCTTCCTGGAGATTTTGTCAGACTCTGTTGCCAGACCATTTTGCACTATTTTGCGCTCCCCATGTTCAACTGTGATTTTTGAAGGAATTTCCAGAGATTTCCCAGGAAAATGATATATTGTTTTTTTCAGCAGAGCTTGGGCTTTAACATGAAATGTCTTGTTTGTCATTTTCTAAGTGTATTCCCAATATTTTGGGGTGAAAATTGTGCAAAAAAAAAAATTTGTAGTGTTTTTTTTGTAATAAAAAATGTAAGTTTGTCAATAAAATCGTATTTTGTGTGAAACCCCAATTTCTCCCGGTTACAGCGGTACCACATATGTATAGGTAGACACCCTTTCCTGCCCAGGAGACTCCCCCAAACTGAAACAACGCTTTAGGAGATTTTGAGATAAAATATAACTACAACAACTTTGCAATATGCGCACCTTGCAGTTTTTGAAAAAAAACAACCCTTTACATTTGAAATACCCCGACAAACTATATATTCCCTAGAAGTATACACCTCAGGCTTTCTAGGCGTACCAGGCTTGTTGACATAGGTGGCGTTTTCTGGAAGTAATCCCTCAATGTATTCTTTGGTTACAAAAATTAATAAAAAAGCAGAATCAAAACCACATTTTCCTAAAAAAAAACTATATGCAAACCATAAAAAAACTGAAAATCTGAAAAAGCAACATCCCCCAAACAGAACGATACCCAACCGCATAGGTTCTGTCAAGGAGAAAGTTGCCAAAAACACCAAAGTAAAGCATGTGCATAATGGTAATTTAACTTCAAAATTTCAGCTCTGCAGACAAAGTGCGCACCTTGTGCTTTTTCTACCAAAACAACCCTTTACATTTGGAATATCCCCCATAAACCATATATTTCCTGAAAGTACACATGTTAAGCTTTCTAAGCGTACCCAGTTTGTTGTAGTGGGCTCATCTTTCTGGGAGTAATATCTCGAAGAATTCTTAGGTTGCACAGGGTTTCACAAAAAATTGTATAAAAAAACAGAATAAATAACACCTTTTCCTAAAATATCAATATGCAAATAAGAAAAAACAAGGTAAATCTGAAAGCGCAAGGTCTACCGAGCAGAACAATACCCAACATGCATAGGTACCTGTAACCTTTTAACTGCCAGCCTACTTGAGATTTTGTCACCCTCTGCTGACAGGCAATTTTTCACCATTTTGCGCCATGCTTAAGTGTGATTTTTGCAGGAATTTCCAAGAAAATGGCAAATTTTCTTTTTGTGGCAGAGTTTAGACTTTAACATGAAATGTCTTGTTTGTATTTTTTCTACTTTTTTTAATATATTTTTTCTACTTTTTTAATATATTTTTAAGTAAATAAGTAAAAAAAAATAAAAATATATATATTTTTTTAAATTGTCTCCTTTGTTTTAACAAAAACATTTATTTTATTAAAGAAAACCATATTGCATGTGAAAGCCCCATTTCTTCCGATTACAATGATACCACATATGTAGTGGTAGCCCCCCGTTCCTGTCCAGGAGATCCCCTAAACTTAGAAGAGCACTTTATAACATTTACAAATAAAATACAACTACTATCCACATAATAAAGGGTTAAATAAAAAAAATTGGTGTGGGGTCCCCCTTCACAGGGGGGGGGGCACCATTTCTTGGGGGAATATAAGGGTTTTTTTTGGAGGCAGGTAATGGGGGGTCTAGGGGTTAATGGCAAGTCACACACTAGCCGCAGGTGACTTAGGGTCCCCCCTCGAAGGGAAGGGAAGGTTAAAACCCTTAAAAATCCCAAAAAAAAATGGCGTGAGGTCCCCCCTACCCAGCGTAACCAGCCTTTGACCAGCTATGTGGGCTTGTAGAACAGGGCGCAGGGGCCAGCTTAAGTGGCCCCTGGCCCTGCGGCTACAAGCCGTCATAGCCTAGGGCCACGGCTCTTCTGCCCCCCCCGGGCTTTGGGGAGGCAGGTAATTTGGGGGGCCAGGGGTTAATGGCAAGTCACCCGCTAGCCGCAGGTGACTTGCCAGACCCCCGAGCCTTGTGAACTGGTATAGGGGTCACATGGACCCCTTACCAGTTCACAAAGGGTTAAAAGTAAAAAAAAACACACAGACACACTTTTTAAAAAATATCTTTATTAAAAAAAAATAAATGTTTTTTAATACTTACCTCCCATCCATCCCTGTGTCCCACGCTGATCACTTAGGCTTCTGCTCTCCTGCTGCTGCTGGAAGCCTTTTATACCTACTGGGTTACAGGTAACAAACGGTTAATTAAAAAAAAAATGACATAGGGTCCCCCCTCGAAGGGAGGGGGACCCCATTTTTTTTTTGAATTTTTAAGGGTTAAAACCCTTAAAAATCCAAAAATAAAATGGCGTGAGGTCCCCCCTACCCAGCGTAACTAGCCTGTGACCAGCTATGGGGGCTTGTAGAACAGGGCGCAGGGGCCAGCTTTAGTGGCCCCTGGCCCTGCGGCTACAAGCTGTCATAGCCTGGGCTTTGGGGAGGCAGGTAATTTGGGGGGCCATTGGTTAATGGCAAGTCACCCGCTTGCGCAGGTGACTTGCCAGACCCCCGAGCCCTGTGAACTGGTATAAGGGGTCACATGGACCAGTTCACAAAGGGTTAACAGTATACAAAATAAACACAGACACAGGTTTTTGTAAATGTTTATTAGAAAAAAAAAAAAATTTAACTTTACTCACCTCCGATGTTCAGATGCAGTGTCCCGCGGCGATCTGATTCATGCAGGTGACAGCTGGGCAGAGAAGGGGGGAGGCAGGCGATCGGAGGATCGCCTACCTCCCTCCTTCTCTGCCCAGCCGTCACCGGCATCTGACAGGAGAACTGCCGGGTGCCCCGATGACATCCGAAGGGGCGGGGCTAAAATCCAAGATGGCGGCCGCCATCGGAAGCTGCGGCGGAGGGAGGGCTGTTATGCCCCCCTCCAGAAGACAGAAGAGCCGGGGGGTGATCGGAGCCCCCCCCCATGAAGAGGAGAGGCGGCGGGAGTCGGCGGGAGCGGAGGTGAGTAACTGTCATTTTTTCTTTTTTATTTTTTTAACAGGCAATCCCGGCGGCTGCTGAAACGGGGGGGCACCCTATTCCGGGCCCTCCCCTGCAGCCGGAGGAGCCCCGATCGGCGATTGGAGCCCCGCTGGCTGAAGAGGAGACCCGGCCGGATCAAACAAGGGGTCATGTAAGTGACTTTTTTTAAAACTTTTTTTAGTGTGATTGGGGAATGCCAGGCACGTAAAATTTACGTGGCTGGCACTTAAGTAGCGGAGAGGCAACCACGTAAATTTTACGTGGCTGGCATTTAAAGGGTTAAATCCACGTCTTGCAACAAATCCCTGTTTTTAAGTCTGCTAAGTCTGCTGTAGTCTGGCTAACTGGCCCTCACCAGGGCATCCCATTTAAGCGCATCTGACAGTTTTTGCATTTTGTTGTTTGCCCAGGTGTTGAAAGCCTAGTTAATGTTAAAAGCCACACTCCCGCCCAAAAATATAAAGCTCTTGCTGTTGTACCAAAACCTTGTTTTAAAGCTTGCTGTAGCACATTTAACTGGCCTAATCAGGGCATCCCATTCAAGTGCATCTGAGAGTTTTTGCATTTTGTTTTATGCCCTGGTGTTGTAAGCCTAGTATTAAAGGCCACACAAAGCCACACACCCATCCAAAAATATAGAGCTCTTGCTGTTGTACCAAAACCTTGTTTTAAAGCTTGCTGTAGCACATTTAACTGGCCTAATCAGGGCATCCCATTCAAGTACATCTGTGAGTTTTTGCATTTAGTTTTATGCCCAGGTGTTGAAAGCATAGTTAGTGTTAAAGGCCACACAAAACTACACACCTGCTGCTGTTCCAAAAATAATGTTTTAAGTGTAGTGTAGCGTATTGTTTTCCCCTCTTATATGCACTGTATGCACAGAGGAGTGGCAGAGGCATAAATTCATCAGGCAGAGGTCGCAGCAGACAAGGGGTGAGTGGCAGAAGGAGTCGCAGTGAGAGGCCTGATCTCCTGGTATCAGCTAGCGGTCGTGTCTCGACCCGCAATGCATCTGCTGTCATCGATTGGTTGCAGTGCGGCAGGCTATCTTCCCGGGAGGTAGTGGAACAGCGGTTCCTGGAGTTGGCGGCAGTAGCAGTGAATTAGTGACTGTTGGTGGGAAAATCAGCTACTCGGTGGTGTGGCAGTTTTTCTTTAAGCATCCGCAGGAGGTTAACATGGCCACATGCAATAATGTGTAGATAGAAGGTGAAGTGTGGCCAGGGCCCCAATGTTGGCACCACTGCCCTGCGTCAACAAATGCAGCGTCACCATAAAGCAGCCTGTGAGAACCGAGGCTCCGAAGTAGTGGTCCAGCCTGCTGCATCACCCAGTGGCACGCCACTCCCAGTTTCAGCCAGCCAAGGCTCCACCATCTCAGCCGAAGGGAGCTGTGTGTCATACCCATGCTCCTGCTACTCCTACTCAGGCAACCATTCGACCAGCAATCCATCGGCAAAGCCATGTCCAAGAGACAACAGTATGCGCCCACTCATCCAACTGCACAGAAGCTAAATGTGTTCCTGTCCATGTTGCTGGTGCTGCAGTACATCAGGGCACAGTGAAGCACAGTTTAGGTTTTGGGAAATGGGCCGTTTTTCTAGTCATCTGACATGAGAAGGGGAGCAGGAGCAGCCAGAGGATCTAGAGGGTTGTGAGGAAGGCAAAACAGAGGCCCCAGATACAAGTGGCAGTATGCAGTGGAGATGGAGGCAGGTAGTCCCTCCAAGTCACTTGCACAAATGTCACAATGCATTCTCGCTACCGGCACAAAACGGGGGCCTTTTTTACACCCACTGAGAGGGAGGACAAACTTACCTACTGCAGAGACATCCTAAGTAGTCAGTTGGCCAATGCTTATCTGCACCATCGTCCATCCTCACGCAGGTCTTACTCGGGGGGCCCTCTGCGCTCACATTCCACTGTCATGGCTGCTGGGGAGGGGTGAGGTGGTAGGAGCAGTAGCAGCTCCATCAGCAGCAGCCTGAGTCTACAGTTGCTGATCAGTAGCTTTCTACACCCACATAGTAAGGCAACTCATGAGCAGCGGGTAGACCTGGAATAGGACCTGAACCAGCAGGTGATGGCATACCTTGACATGGCCATGCCAACACACCTTGAGGATCCGCTGGACTTCTGGTCAGCCAAACTTTGTGGCTGCAACTAGCAGAGTTTGCCCTGGGAAAGCTGTCCTGCCTGGCCAGTAGTGTGCCATCAGAATGGGTGTTTAGTGCGGCGGGGGGGCATAGTAACCCCAAGGAGAACTCGTCTGTCCGCGAAGAATGTGTAGAGACTAACCTTTGTGAAGATGAGTCAGGCATGGATCAGCCAGGATTTCTACCATCCAATGCCTGATGTATTGGTAGTAATAGATTAGATTGATCATGGTGCCACAGCAACACTTCAGAAATATGGATAGTGCAAAATATGTTTACGGCGCTGCTCCCCAGTTACAGACATTCCTCTGCATCAGACCTCAAGTAAGTATTGACTTAATGCATTACTTAAAACTTAACTTTTAATAATAGTCTTAGGAAAACATATATGTACCCAAACTGCAGGGTGTGTCCTTCAGGATATATGGCCTCCTCATGCTGCTGCCAACTTCAGTGTGTCTTTCAAGCAATATATGTTCTCCTCATACTGCTGCCAACTCCAGGGTGTGTCTTTTAGGCAATATATGGTCTCCTCATACTGCTGCCAACACCAGGGTGTGTCTTTTAGGCAATATATGGTCTCCTCGTGCTGCTGCCAACTCCAGTGTGTTTCTTAGGCAACATATGGTCTCCTCATGCTGCTGCCAACTACAGGGTGTCTTTCAGGCGATATATGGGCTCCTTCTGCTGCTGCCAACTCCAGTCTGTCTTTCAGGCAATATATGGGCTCCTCATGCTGCTGCCAACTCCAGTGTGTCTTTCAGGCAATATATGGGCTCCTCATGCTGCTGCCAACTCCAGGGTGTGTCTTTTAGGCAATATATGGTCTCCTCATACTGCTGCCAACTCCAGCGTGTGTCTTTTAGGCAATATATGGTCTCCTCATGCTGCTGCCAACTCCAGTGTGTTTCTTAGGCAACATATGGTCTCCTCATGCTGCTGCCAACTACAGGATGTCTTTCAGGCGATATATGGGCTCCTTCTGCTGCTGCCAACTCCGGCCTGTCTTTCAGGCAATATATGGGCTCCTCATGCTGCTGCCAACTCCAGTGTGTCTTTCAGGCAATATATGGGCTCCTCATGCTGCTGACAACTCCAGGGTGTGTCTTTTAGGCAATATATGGTCTCCTCATACTGCTGCCAACTCCAGGGTGTGTCTTTTAGGCAATATATGGTCTCCTCGTGCTACTGCCAACTCCAGTGTGTTTCTTAGGCAACATATGGTCTCCTTATGCTGCTGCCAACTTCAGGGTGTGTCTTTCAGGCAATATATGGGCTCTTCATGCTGCTGACAACTACAGGGTGTGTCTTTCAGGCAATATATGGGCTCCTCATGCTGCTGCCAACTCCAGTGTGTCTTTCAGGCAATATATGGTCTCCTCATGCTGCTGCCAACTCCAGGGTGTGTCTTTCAGACAATGTATGGGCTCCTCATGCTGCTGCCAAATCCAGGGTGTGTCTTTCAGGAGATATATGGACTCCTCATGCTGCTGCCAACTCCAGGGTGTGTCTTTCAGGCAATATATGGGCTCCTCATGCTGCTGCCAACTCCAGTGTGTCTTTCAGGCAATATATTGTCTCCTCATGCTGCTGCCAACTCCCTTGTGTATCTTTCAGGCAATATATGAGCTCCTCATACTGCTGCCACACTTCAGGGTGTGTTTTCAGGCAATATATGGTCTCCTCGTGCGGCTGCCAACTCCAGTGTGTCTTTCAGGCAATATATGGCCTCCTCATGCTGCTGCCAACTCCAGGGTGTGTCTTTCAGGCAATATATCTGCCCCTCATGCGGCTGCCAACTCCAGGATGTGTCTTTCATTAATGCATTACTTAAAACGTAACTTTTATTAATAATTTTAGGAAAACATATATGTACCCAAACTGAAGGGTGTGTCTTTCAGGTGATATATGGGCTCCTCATGCTGCTGCCAACTCCAGTGTGTCTTTCAGGCAATATATGGGCTCTTCATGCTGCTGCCACCTCAAGGCTCTGTCATTGTTCTGCTCTGATACTAATAGCGATGTCTCTTATCTGCATGTCATACTTCTTTACAGTATTATTTCTCTAACCCAGCATGCATCCTATGTATGTTACAGCAAGGTAAAATATTCTACATCCCTACTGAGGCTCTCGGTAGGCCAGAAATAGCCATTTTTAATAGTGCTTTGCCGCTAAATAATTTTGGGGAAAATTCTGCGAATCGGCAGAATCGATTTTTTCCAAAATTATATACTACCTAAGATCTCACCTACTGGGAAAACTTGGCGTAATGTAAAGGGATATAGAAATGTGGCCTGAACCGCTGTGGAGTCAGTTTGTGCACCAAGGGGATAGTTTTAAATCAATCATATCAGCCATATAGTATAAAATGAAAGTGTTTATTCATTGCAACATCCCATATATGGTGTAATAACCTGTCACCTTTGTAACTTACAATCAGGGCCGGATTAAGTATGGTGGAGGCCCCTGGGCACAAAATCTGTTGGAGGCCCCAAGATACAGTATTTCATTCCTTTAAAATAATAGTCCAGCCAAGTAACTGATTGGTGGTTGTCTGGTACCCGCCTACTTACTGGAACATCAGATCGAGCCCCTTGTGCCACCCTTGTGCGGGTGCGTGTTTGTTGCTCGGGAACCCCTGATTTGCCATTCTGGGTGGGGGATGTTGTGGCCCAGCTGGTCCAGCAGAAAACAGTTCTCTGCATTGAGCTACCAGTGGCTGTGCTTGGTGGCTTATGTGCAGTGAGCAGCCTCTGATTGAACGCTCTGCACGCACCCATCACTGTAGCTTTGCTGCTGTAGACTCTCCCTCTTGCCTATGGTGGCTTTGTCTGTAGATTTGCGTGGGAGGGGGGCGCTGATAGCTTTGTTGCTGGACCAAGAAAAGCCTCCTGGACCAGGATAAACCCAAAGGTTGGTGGAGGCCCCCTTTGCAGGGCAAGTGGTGGAGGCCCCAGGGCTAGAGCCCCTTGCGCCCCCCTCATAATCCGGCCCTGCTTACAATATATAGGATGCACGGGCCGACCAGAGAATATATGAGCACTTAGGAGGCATTAGGAGAAGAAACAGCTTAGGTCACTTGTCCCAAGTCTTGCACTAGAGGGTTGAATTTTCTATTTGTGAACAGGAATCCTCAAAGGCTTGAATAAAAGATGTGATGTGGCTTTACTTACAACCCAATTAATCAATGTTTTGTTTATTATAATTTTCTTAAAGTTATTCTTCTATACTTTATTCCTCCCCCTTTTTTCATAGAGGGTTATTTCCAATGAATTTGTGCAAATGGTATGTGCAATTAAATTGTACAATTGATCTTGTGCAATCATAACATATACAGTATATATACATTTATTCGTAATGGTTTATATCATATTTGGAGTCCTTGAATATAAAAATATCAGTGTTTGGATAATATTATTGGAGTATATTGTACATAATGGTGCCCTCAAAATGGATACTGTTAAAATATTCTGTCACTTGTGCGTTGTATGTTATAAGATTGTGTAAAATGTTAGAACGTCATATGCTTTTATTAAATAGCGACCGTCGTGCAGACGCCATCTATCTGACAGCAGTTTGCCACCATTGCTGGCATGGTTTGTCCTTCTGATGTTAAGTTGTGTCAGTGACACACAGAGTGGGGGGTCCAGTGGTGGGTTCGGCGTTGGGCCCTTCCTGATTGGCACCATGCTGCTGAGGGGTTGTGCGCCCGCCTGGGTAAGTGTCCTATTTAAGAATTTCATTTTCAATAGGGGTTATATCACTAAGGGAGGAAGAAGCCTCCATTCTGTGGGCTATCATATATTATTTTTATGCTTGAAATAATGGAAGTGATTTTAAAGGGCCCCTGCAGCTGGAACATATTTATCTTGTAGCCAAAAAAAGTATCTAGTTTTGGAAGAACAAGTGGAACTGGTAGAAAATGGATATCTCAATTTTGTGTGTCTTTCGACAAATGAGACGAGCATTGACTCAATAATATAACGAGTTGTAGCTTGCAACCAGTACTTGAAAGGTAGATGTGATTTTGTGAATCTTTTAAGGTTCCAGGATTTATACTGTAGCAGTTTGGATTCAGCTGCACACCAGTCAAGGTATAGGAACCAGATGTAGTGAACCCTGGTGGTCGATATGCTGGTGAATTATGAAGAACTGGCATGAAGATATTATAAAGTGTATGCAGAATATGTGGAAGCAGATTTTGAAAAGAAAATCTTGGTTCTGTTAACGGCAAGATTTGGTGTGAGAAGAAGACTTGGACAGTTTTTGTTTTGTTGAGTTATTTTCTTATTTTATAGATAGGGTCAAATCTGATTTATGTTTTTATTATATAAAAGAAAGAGCTGCGGTGATGAATGGATTTTGGAGCATGTTTCTTTTGAAGAGTTTTTGATTTGTGTAATTATACCTTGAAGGCTTAAAAAATGGCGCTGCTGTGCAGTGATTGGCTAGCTAAGCAGTCAATCATGGCAGGGATGACAGCTTACACTGCAACTGCTGCTGAGATCCTCTTTGGGAGCAGGTGGACGCAAGTCGGTGAGAACCTGCTGGCACTGCTAGTGGCCAGGTGTGCTTGCCTACAAACTATACTTAATGGTTGAGGTGAGCCTGCCTTTTACTGGTCTTCAGAACAAGGAGGGAAATTTGAGGAATGACTTTGTAACTGATTTGTATATCCCCTGAACTGCAGGGAGCACAGCAACAAATTATGTTGGGAGTACCCATGGATGCAGGGTATACACAAAAGCTAAGGTCCTGCTATCTTTACACCGCATGTAAGTGTGCTATAGCATTACTATTAGCTGCCCCCATGTGGTCTCATAATTATAAAGCTATGTATTGCAGCACAGATGCAGCTGAGCCTCCATTAAAAGAGGCTGTGGTGGTGACCCCAAAGCAAGTTGCAGCAATAGGTTGCATCAGCGGTAGAGGACTTGGTGACAGCAGTAAGATGACCAGGTGAAGGAGGCAGAAGCAGAAGACCCTGTGAAAGAGACGGCGGCTCCAGGAGGACCTGGTAGCAGCTGCAGTGGCGCCTGAGGCACCAGGAGGACCTGGCAGCGGCAGGATGGCTTAATAAAGGAGGCAGCAGAAGGGCACGATGAAGAATCAGAGGTGACAGAAATAACATGGGGAAGTGGGTGGTGGCAGGACATGGTGAAGGACCTGCCTTTGGAGGAGTCAGTTATTCAGACCTCTAAATAGCATCCTGATTCAATGGAGGGGAAGTGTGAAATGCATTAAGGCATCTATTAAAAACTGTAAAATATTCTAGAATCTACACTACAGAGGGAGAATAATGACCTTACTATTTTTGTCTATTTTGGTATTATGAAAAAAACCCTACAGTGGAAACAGAGTATATTTGGATTTATTCGCTCACTGCCTTTTCATTAATCATATTATTCCCCTAATTCAGAAAAACATAAGAATGCTTTTGATTCCAGTACAAAAAATCGTGGGAACCTATTGATTTCAATGGCCACAATTTACTTCCCGCTTTCATTGCAATGGAGTATTCCTATTCCATTGCAAGTGGTAAGATGTGAAAGGCCCCTGAGGCTCTTTTATATGAGTAAATTTGCCCGTGCAGAGCTAAATGATGCTTTTATTGGTATTATTGTGACCTCTGGATGGCTCCCTGATTCACTGCTGAGGGGAAGTGTAAAATGCACCAAGGCATATTTTAGAGACTGAAAAATATTCTAGAATCTACAATATAAAAGAGAAAATAATGGCCTTATTATTATTGTATTATTACAAGTAATGATTCCAGTACAAAGATTACAGTGGATATATAGCATCTACACAACCCTGCTAAAATGCCAGGTTTATATCATGCAAAAAATATTTTTCCACTTTCCATGTGACACATATAATGGATAAACTTAAAATCCTTTATGATGGGATAAAAAACAAAACTCAAATAATGTGATTACATAAGCATAAAGACCCACTTAGAATTTGGGATGTGCTGATGTTCAGAATTACATTTAAAGGGTAAGTCCACGTTTGATGGAATTTTTGAAAGTGAATATTTTTTGTGTCAGAAGGATGTCTACAAGGTACTGAGCTGATGCATTTTAATTTTTTATGTTAGAAAATGTTTGTTTTATGGAAGTAGTTTTCATTATCTGCAATCTACTAGCCAGACACACCAAGTACAGCGGCATCCCCTTGGCTTTTAAGCTGCACGGCCAGCCAACAACCATTGTTTTTAAGCATTTGTCTGGAGTTCTGCCGATGACAGTGGGAACACTGTGAAAAAACAGGCTTATGCTACTGTGCTCTTCTGCATCCCTGGTGCCCTGGAGGGGAGTGGATAATTGAGGGTGACAGCTTGCCTCTTCCACCCTTTAAACTGGTTTAGGGGTCCCCTTACCAGTTTTCTAGTATTTGGAGGGGACTTTTTTTTAAAGAAGCTCGATAAATGCAGATGTACCATCCTTACTCTGTCTCATGGCTTAATGTGGACCAAAACCCACACCAGGCATTTGTGAATCGACGACTAGGAAGACAATGAAAGTCAATTACACTTTTTACTACAGTGTAAAAAGGTAAAAAAGAAAGTTTCCTACTCTTTTTAAGCGTAAAATGTGCCATTGACTTTCATTATCTTCCTAGCTGGTGGTTAAGAAACAGGAGACCCTCTTCACCTCAATAAAGATTCCTTCCATCTCATTTGAGAACACTCGCTAACTCACAGACAGCAGGGTAACTAAATGTGACGGGGCCATGGTGCGAACATTAAGACCAAACAAAACCCACCAGCACCCGGCCTGGAATTTAAAAGATTCCATAGCCAGACCCTGGCTTCCTCCCAGGCATCCCTGATTCAACCCCATGGGTGCTGCCAGCTGCATCCTGCTTCTTTCGGCTCCCTTCTACCCTTAGCCAATTCTTAGCCAAAAGGCTCTAATAGCTAAATGCGCTGATTGGCTGTTTCTCCCGTAACCTAATGTTTTCAGGAGCCCTATATTAATGTAACAGAAATGCCACGAGTGTCACTGGAAGCAGAGGGGTGTCACTGGCCAAGAAACCCCATATTAATCTAACTGAAATGCCATGGGTATCACTGGGAGCAGAGGGATGTCACAGGCAGAGAAGCCCCATATTAATCAAACAGAAATGCCATGAGTGTCACTGGGAGCAGAGGGGTGACAGTGGCAGAGAAGCCCCATAATAATCTAATAGAAATGCCATGGGTGTCACTGGAAGCAGAGGGGTGTCACCAGCAGAAAAGCCCCATATTAATCTAATTGAAATGCCATGTGTGTCATCTGCAGTAGAGGGGTGTCACTCCAGTTGGGAATGGCCAAAAGATGAGTGTATTGCGTGACCCCCAGTGTCTTATACACATTCCAAATTGGGATGCCCCATAAAGAGGGAAACCGCTGCCCCTACACTTTTGTAGACTCTAGGGAGATGGTTGCTCTTACTGTATATGGAACTGAATGAAACCTACCAGTACATTGCTCCCATTCGTGGTTGCTATGTGAAGTTTAGGATTTTCTGAGATAAGAAATCCCAACTAATTAAGTTAAGCTACTCATCTCCTGACAAAGGGCTCAGTTTAACCAATTTGGAGATAAGGTGAGCCCGACTACATCTGTAAGCACAACACAAATTTAAGTAAATCCCAATTTAAATTTGACAAAACACAATGAATAAACTGCAAAATACTCTAATCCTGTTCTACCTTGCCACATAAGTGTGAAAGGGTCTTTACAGCAGTACAGTATCTCTTTTCCTCCCTTTATGCACATCGGCCAGTCAGTGGGGAGACACTTTATCTAGCCCACAAAGGCCAAATTGTACAGTGCACCTTAGTGTGTTTGGTATTTCCTTCCTTTGTTGTTAAAGTGAACCAAAACCTACAGAGATCGTCCTGGGAATCTATAAAACTCCTGGCCCATTTGATTCCCCCCCCCCCCCGGGGCATCCAGAATCGGGAAGCTCCGCTGCGTGAAACTCCCCAGATTGCCTGGTATACTCACCTTTAGCCCCGGTCCAACGTCGCATGCGCAAGCACCACCGCAACTCTGCTATCTCTTGAGCAGGGCGTGTGCGCACACCAGGCATTTGCGAATGACCCCACTCGGCTAGACTCCTCAGACGAGCTAAGCCGAGCATGTGTCAGCACAGTCGAGTGTGCTGATTTGAAGGGAGGTCAGGCATACACCATAGGACTGTGGAAAGTTGAGTCAGTTCAGGCAATCTGGGGGTTTGCGTACTTGCCTTTTGCTGAGGATTAGGCCCAATCCTACTCTCTATAAAGGACGCAGCGCTTTATTGTAAGACATCTTTAAAACAGAGATCCTACGGATCATTAAGTATTCCACTTCTTTTTACATTCATATGTGGGTAATACATTTTACATCAAATGAGTCAATATACATATAACCAAAGATGCACTCTAGATATCCTTAGACAGCAATTACATATTGGGGCTTGGATTTCTTACTGTTGTAGCAGTTGATGAGGGCAAACATGTTTCGCCATAAGGCTTCTTCAGTGCCCTAATAAAGATATCAAACAGTACTTTTAATTTATCTAATGTAGTATCCTCTTGTTAAATAGGACACTAGGCTTGATTCAGAGAGACAAAAAAAACTTCCATTTTAGTGCCGATCTGTTTTTTTGTGAAATGTTTCCGTTCTCGTACGAGCGATTCTATGCATGCATTGAAAACCTTCTGTAAAGTTTCCGTCCGTTCGTACGGCAGATTACGAATACGAGGATGTCATTTTCCATCCAGACTTTTCCGTTTCATTTCCACATGTTACAACGTAGGCTTTAGTTTTTGCCCTTTTCCCATCGTATCCTCCAACGAATCCTTTACATTTCCCATTCAAATCTGTTTCCCTTTTTCAATAAATATTCGTCCAAACGGAAATCCTTACGATCTTGCACCTGCGCACTACAAACCTAACTCATTAAAGTGCTTGCCTACATATTTGCCACCCTCACTTCTACTACAATGTTTAGCTAAATCACTTAGCACTATCCTCCATCTTCCCTTTTGGAACCTTAAAGCTCACCAAAACCACTTCTCGGTCATGTGAATATTCATCTTTAAATATTTCTGGGCCCATTAGTTTTGTGTTAATGTATTTTGTAAATGAAATGACACTAACATTTTTTTTTTTTTTGGATTCCATCATAAAATATAAAATGTAGTGCCCGATCAGAGAACCCCTGGCCCGCATTCTGCAGGCAAAGAACGGGCATCAGGAGCAAGGGCAGGAGTGGATATCCAGAATCCCCTGAAAGAATTTGAAAATACTAACATAAAATACACATTCTAAGCTACAATATTGTTTAACATGTCATCAAGGGCTAAAGACAGCAATAGGTTAAGTCATGAGTCATCAACTATATTCATTGCCATACAGTGAAAATGGATTGATGGAATGTGAGCAAACTTACCCTAGAGCCATCCACAAGATAATTCTCCTGACTCAAACTGACGAAATAAGCCGGAGCTCTGCAATATATAAGCATCATGGGACGACCCTGGATGCCCTGCAAGAACACTGAGGAATCGCATAGCTGGACCAATCACTGCTTTTATGTTGTGTGAGTGGCACATCTTGCGGTTCCTGCAACCAAATATAAAATAATTACACAAAGCAAAGGTAACCGACTAAAACAATAACTCCTACAACAAATTAAGATTCAAGTTCAACAATCCAAATTCTAAAACAATCCAAAGTCTAAAAAAACATAGCAATTATAAGGATGTGTGGGAAAATAAATGTTTACATGCTAAGGACTAATTAAGGTCAGCATTAAAATGCTTCTATAAGTCATACATGAAAAGTATTGATTCAGGTATGCATTGCTATACAATTTATGGTGTTGACGATGCTGATACATGCAATGCCTTGGTGCTAAAGGCGCGCAGACTCCTCCACATAGCCGCAAAACATGTTCAACAATAGCAATCCGAGCCCTCAAAGGTCCCGTAAGTGGATCGGAAATGAAACGGATTTATAGGGTGGTGATCCGTCGGAAATCAGCTCTCTGAATCAGACAGAAACCCATCCCAACAACGGAAGTTATCTGAACGAACTAAAAATTTCCGATCTTGTTTGGAAAATGATCCGAACTAACGGAAATGTTCCGATTTGCTTCCGTTCATCAAAAGCGCATTCCCGAACGTTCGTACGAATGAAAAATGAATGAAAAAAAGCAAAAAAATGACAAACAATCAATAAATAATCAATATAAATGTATAAAGGATGCACAAAACCCTGTTTACTCCTATTTTCCTTTCCCAGATAGCCTAAAGTATGTCGTTTTACCTGGTTCTTTAGAATATGCTTCAGACACATCCGAATAGGTACATATGTATAGATTGCAGGCTCTGCATAGTAGTCAGATATGGTTTTGGCTGTAGTTGTCCTAGATGGTCTTATCAGCTTCTGTATAAGGCATAGGATCCTATGTCAATGTCTATGTATATTTTTCACATGCATATGATTAAAGGCCCCCTTGATAATATGTGTTTTATTACCTTGACCACTTGCTGTAGTTCCACAATGATCTTGGCACGCCTCGCATATGGTGCGCGTTCGGCGCCCCCACTCCCCGTCTTATCAGCGCGGTGGATACGATGGTGCTGTTATCGTCCCTCCGGCTCTAGAGCCGTAAGTGACGTCGCGCACGCTGTCCCCTTAGCTCCTGTGTCTGCCTCGCGTCGCCATTTTAGTGTAGACTGGCAGCGCTGGCATAGACCATTAGTAATTGAAAGTATGTGTTCCCATTCAGGCACTGCTATCTGAGCTCTACCCATGCTATTCACAAATCATCTGGTGACTTCATTTTACTTCAACATAAGATCTGTTATTATTTTTTGAGCTGAGAGGCATTGTGGAATTACACTGCCCAGCAATATATTAATAAGAAGCAGAAAAGATGACTGGTTATATTGCTATATGTCTCTAATGTTGTATCCATGTAACTTTGTGTGTGATTAAATCCTTTTCGGAGGGTTCCTCCATTTCTCCAAGAATCTATTAATTAGAAACAAATAGATGCAGATTAAATGACCTATATATATAATTGTGTCCGTATGGATACATATGCCTACGGAAAGTAAGTAGGTACATTTTCCGTAAGACAATTATAATTATGTACATGCTATGTTGCAGTTATAGTTATATGCGTGCTGTATAGATACATATGCATGCTCAGATAAATAGGTACATTTACCATAAACAATTGTAATTATTTACATGCTATGTTACAGTTATGATAATATGTATACTCTGGAGTTATCCTTGACCCAAATTGTGATATCAATGTCGGGCAGAGAGGATACTAAAACTGGAAACCTGCCTGCCCGCAGATTACTGATACAGAACAAATAGAAGTGCTACCCAGTTTTTATAGTGGCCCATTGGTCGTTGTTAGTGACCACATGTGGCCAAAATGTCTCGTTTTTATTCTAATCTGGTATAGTTGGAACTATAATCTTTATACCTACTCTAATTGGTATTTATATACTATGATTATGGAATTACTTTTGATTCTATTATGTAGAAACCCGCCATATATACTCTAAGTATTTGGCTTTATGGGTTTTAGGAAGATTTATGATACTGCCCATTTGGTAAAATTCAGAGATAGGAAACAAAACTTATAGTTGCATTTAGCCCCGGAAATATATGGGCTTTAAGACGGAAGATCCAGTGTGTTTTCAACTTCAATGTACTTTTTTCAATATTCCCCGCTCGTATTGAAGGATGTACCCTATCCAGGCCTCGGATCTTTAAAGTGGCCGGGTTGCTATTGTGATATTGTGCAAAATGACGTCCTATCTGGGTCTTGGTATTGCCCACTTTTATACTGTAATAATGCTTATACAGACGTTTTTTCAGTGGGCGGTTGGTCTTGCCAACATAAAATTTGTCGCATCCACATGTAAGTAGATATATGATGTGACTGGTTTTACAGTTTATAAAATGTTTGGTTTCATATTTCTCTTTGTGGTTCAGTGTTATTTCAGTCCCAGGGAGGATATATTTACACATACTACAGTCTCCATACCTGTATGTGCCCCAGATTCTACAACACTTGAGCTTTTGGTGTTCTGAAAAATGACTATGCACTAGTCTATCCTTGATATTATTTGGGCGTCTGAAGATTATCTTCGGTTGTGCGGGCAAAAAGGTTTTCAAGTAGGGATCATTAAGGAGGATGTGCCAGTTGCATTGAAGAATATTGTGTATGGATGCATGTGCATCTGTGTATGTCAGCACTAATGCTGGGCCCATATCGCTTTTTGCTGTTCTAGGTTTATATAATAGTTTTTGTCTATCTGCATTTCTAGCCTTTTTATACGCGGCTTTCGAAACAAAGTGGTACCTAATTGTCCTTCCTGGTCTTTGTATATTTCAAGATCCAGGAATGTGACCTTGTGTTGGTCAAAATGACAGGTACATTTCAGATTTAATTTGTTGCTATGTGTTTACAAATTTTGAACAATGCCCAATGGTATAAGAGGGCCCCCGCATCCAGACTGTCCAGGGATGCCCGAGAATACCACTACATAATCAGGGAGGCCCATGACCAGGGGGTCATAGACGCCCAGACTGCTGGATTCCTGGAGTCCCCCAACCCGACAATTCCAACCTTCTATGCCCTCCCGAAGGTGCACAAATCAATGGTGTCGCCACCAGGACGTCCCATTGTGTCGGGTATGGGGGCACTCACAGAGAATGCCCGCAAATATGTGGATCAACATTTAATCACACACAAAGTTACATGGATACAACATTAGAGACATATAGCAATATAACCAGTCATCTTTTCTGCTTCTTATTAATATATTGCTGGGCAGTGTAATTCCACAATGCCTCTCAACTCAAAAAATAATAATAGATCTTATACTGAAGTAAAATGAAGTCACCAGATAATTAGTTAATAGCATGCATAGAGCTCAGATAGCAGCACCTGAATGGGAACACATACTTTCAATTACTAATGGTCTATGCCAGCGCCGCCAGTCTACACTAAAATGGCGACGCGAGGCAGACACAGGAGCTGAGGGGACGGCGTGCGCGAAGTCACTTTCGGCTCTAGAGCTGGAGGGACGATAACAGTGCCATCGTATCCACCGCGCTGACAGACGTGGGCCGGATGTCGGCACGCATGCATGGGCGCTAGAGGCGTGCGGCCCTGACTTTGAGGAGGGGATTCCTGATAAGACGGGGAGTGGAGGCGCCGAACGCGCATCATATGCGGGGCGTGCCGAGATCATTGTGGAACTACAGCAAGTGGTCAAGGTAATAAAACACATGTTATCAAGGGGGCCTTTATTCATATGCATGTGAAAAATATACATAGACATTGACATAGGATCCTATGCCTTACACAGAAGCTAATAAGACCATCTAGGACAACTACAGCCAAAACCATATCTGACTACTATGCAGAGCCTGCAATCTATACATATGTACCTATTCGGATGTGTCTGAAGCATATTCTAAAGAACCAGGTAAAACGACATACTTTAGGCTATCTGGGAAAGGAAAATAGGAGTAAACAGGGTTTTGTGCATCCTTTATACATTTATATTTATATTGATTACTATACTCTTTCCTAAGGGGCAGTCAACAACATTAAATTTTATGCCAACATATGGCAAACGAATGGGGGCAGGGTCTCCATTCCTCCAAGAACCAGAATCAGGACCCGCACTGTGGAGAACTAGATGGGCCCTTTTTGGTGATACTAATTATTCATTTAATTGTAAAATTACAATGAACAGAATTTGTATTAAACAAATTTGGGTATGTTTTTACATTTATTTTGACATGGAATACAACTGTAAACATTAGATGTTTTTTCTATATGCTATTAGGTTACTGTGATATAATGAAATATAATGTAAGACATTGGCTTATGGCATGTGTCTACTAAGAGATATAATACAATCCATAAGCCTATGACTAGATATTGCGATACAATGTCCTATTTAACAAGAGGATACTACATTAGATATATTAAAAGTACTGTTTGATATATTTATTAGGGCACTGAAGAAGCCTTATGGTGAAACATGTTTGCCCTCATCAACTGCTACAACAGTAAGAAATCCAAGCCCCAACATGTAATTGCTGTCTAAGGATATCTAGAGTGCATCTTTGGTTATATGTATATTGACTCATTTGATGTAAAATGTATTACCCACATATGAATGTAAAAAGAAGTGGAATACTTAATGATCCGTAGCATCTCTGTTTGAAAGATGTCAAAATTTTAAAACTAACCCTGTGGTATGGTGGGAGCGCTGGGTCCTTTATAGAGAGTAGGATTGGGCCTAATCCTCAGCAAAAGGCAAGTACGCAGTGTGGATAGGGCCAGCGTTTTTCCAGACCACCCAAGGCAATAGCATGTTATGTTAGGGGTGTGTCGCCTTACAAAAAGGACAGACCTTCACTGTATGTGAAGATCGGCCCTACCCCACAGGTATTAATCTGGGGGATTTCCCACAGCAGGGCATCCCAGCGGGGACAAGGACTAAAACCCAGGAAATTCCTGGGTTTTGGTCCACTTTAAGTCTTTGAAGAAAATTGTGATAGTATTCAACTATTTCATGTATTATTGTGGGGGTGAGAAACCAGTAGCCATTGTGACTTGTGGTGTACTTTGCGGTGTGGACTGCAAAATGCATTTCAGTGAGCTTTTTAGCATTTATACAATGTTTTCTAAACCTTATTTCCTGCACAAATTACCTGTACCTGTAATAGGGCATTTTACAGGGGAAGAATATCATTTTTCATATGAGGTAAGGATGTTTTTTTTCTTACGTTTGGAAACAGCACACTGGCAAATTCCTAGGCATAGCCCATAGGGTGCTGTTATTTCCAAACTTTGCAAAAAAAAACATCCTTACCTCATAGGAATAATGATGCCCCATCACAAGGGCATGTCATTATTGGAGAAAAACATTGGTAGACAAAAAAAAAATTTTTTGCACTTATTTGTGTCTAAACAAAAAGCTCAGCCAGATGCAGGTTGCAATCCATAGCACAATCTGCACTGCAAGTCAGAATAGCTTTACTAAGGGGGTTATCCATGAAAGGATAGCACCAGGTAGTGCCTCATAGTGCCAGGCAGCGTCTAGTGAATGCCGGGTGCTGTACCCAAAACCACATTTATGAAAGGGAATCTGGTAAGCGACTATAACAGCACCATGTAGCATCACATGTATTATTACAGGCGGCTCAGCGTATAGCGCCAGCGATCTAGCTTCCAAAGCACCAGGTGTTACCTTTCGCTTGGTATCGCTCTGCCATATATTACAATGGCCGTCCATTTGCTTGTGTTTAAACAGCGTGTTTGACAATTTCTTTTGCTATTTTTGCTCAAATCATTGTGTGACCTCTCCTGGCTGCAAACAAACACTTTTACAAACTTTTTTGACTTTTTATATTTTTATGCAGAATTGTCATTACATGTGTTAATGTCACAGTGTTAAAACAATGTCATTCCATATGTTTTCACTTTGTTACTGGTGGATATGTGCTCAAAAACAGACTTTAATCACACGGCGTCTGGCACTCTATGCTATAGCGAGGAGATTTAGAGTGCCAACACTGTGTGTGTCCTTTTTTGATGGTATGTGGATGGTGAGACGATGACACTGAGCTGGCTCTACCTTTCGCTCGCTGCAGCGTTATACTGTTGTTAAAGCGGCCAGCATACATCACATTATCAATGCGGGCCAGGTTACTACAGCAACTGAGGCGCTCTGTTACAGCGCCCGATACCCGCTTACAGCGCCTAGCAGTTGCTCTAAGCACCACTATACAGACGCACATCTGCCGATACCTGGCGTTAGTAGTGAATCAGCCTTCACATAATGAGCAGGCCCCCCATTATTCTTTGTGGTGTCTTGTGGTGTTTGAAAAAGCTCTTCAAGATAATTGTACAGCCTTTCAAATAAACATGAATTTTCCTGTGGACTGTAGTGAAATATTCCACAAATTTCCAGCAGGATTGTTACAATCAGCCTGATCGGCGTCTCCTGTCGTCTGTGTGTAGTTTTTAGTGCCTAGTAAAAATATTTTCACTACTAGCATGGAAATTCTATGAAAGCAATCTCTAGGAAGAGTTGGTTAGTTACCTCACCCTTTAGTGAGAGCCATGACAGCATCGCCTGCACAGGAGCATGAACCTGACTAGCTCTCTGGGAATATTCTCGCGTTGTGAGTAGGGCAAAGGTTGTATCGATTGTGTAACTCTTGAAGCTTGCTGCATTGTGTTCCTCATTTTGTAAACTTTCCCTTATGTGAACTATCTGTATCTGCAAAAAATGTTGCCACTCAAGTTTTTCCTCATTCTTTTACACAGAAGTCAAGAAAACTGAAAGTGAAATCAAGTTTCTGGTACGAGCTGTTGTGTCACTTCCTATTTAATTAACAAGGAAATGGCACGGTTTCCCAGGTAATCCCCTATCACATAAACTGCTGAGATTTACTTTTTATTGTCCTGGCTTTACCTGGATAGTTACAAAGCATTGTCTAGCTCTGAAATGGCACAATTTCACAGTCTGTCATGGTGTGGAATGGCATTGGACGTGAGACATAAGCAGAGCCACAATCTTAGATAACCCCTGATAACAGATGCATCAAGGAACATGCTTATGTCATAATGAAACCATGTCTCTCCAGGTTGGAAGGTTTTTTTTTTTACTGAACTGCAGTTTCAGTTCACAGCATGGACTGTATTGCAAAACTTATGAAATATAAAAAACATATCTATATAACATATCTATAGTGATACGCAGGGACAGGCTTTTTATTCTGGGGTCCCATGCAAATTGTTTGTGGGGGAACTTAATCAAAGACATTTTTTGCATAACAAAATGCAATACTAAAGACAATTATCAGTCAAAAAATGAAAAAAACCCGCTATACTCACTTTTTCTCCCACACAGACCATCACTCCTAGTCCGGGGCTGCCCGTCCGCCCATTTGCACGTCTCATTCTGGCTCTCCGACGGGAAGACCCCCCCCCCTCCCCCGCCATCAGTCACTGTGATCTGGCACACTCCCCTCTGTTCACTGCAATGGAAAGGTCATGTTAGGTTTTCACACACCTTGTAAAACCTTGATTCTGTTACTGCTATCAGAAGTTAAACATTCTGGTCCTGGTTTCCTTCATGTGCAACCGAATTTCCGCCCTTCTCTCCATCTTTGCCCTTCTCTCCACTGCACCCCCATCTCCCCCCTGTTCCCCACTGCACCCTCATTTCTGCCTTGCTCCCCATATTCTGCTTCTCATTCACCCCCCCATCTCCTGCTCCCTTTCTTTACCCTGCTCCCCACTACAATCATATCTCCACCCTGCTCCCCTTCTTTGTCCTGCTCCCCACTGTACCCTCACCTTTGCACGGTCCCCTGCTGCACGCACATCTCTGCCCTGCTCCCAGCTGCACCCTGCATTCCAGCCCTGCTCGCCATTTTACCCTGTTCCCTTCTGCACCTACATCTGTGCCCTGTTCCCTGCTGCACCCACATCTCTGCTCTATTCCCAGCTACACCCCATCATAAGCTACCATAGAGCACAATGACAGGAAATGTATTTTATGGCAGGAAAGTGTTTTATAGTGAAAGAATGTTAAAAAGAAATGCAAAAATTGGAAATAGTGCATTTGATACCATTTTTAATTATCGAGAATAGATTGGTAGATTAGTATTGGTATAAAAACCAGGAGGATTTCATAAAAAGAAATAACAGTTGGTGACATCTAAACACTTCAATGCTTTTCTTGTCATTGCGCACAATTGTAGCTTGGGCTTCAGCGCCACACTGATTTGTAAAAAATGTCATGAAAGCCCGGGCCCAGATCTCCGCACACAGGGCACATAATAGCAAAAGGTAAGCACTGACTATAAGTGCATGGCACATACTAACCGATTGTTAATTGCAGCACATGTACTCACACCTAAGGGCTTTTTTTTTTTTCCCAGCAACCTCAAATTCAGAACTACCTTCAATATAACAGCAATTCAAGCACCAGGGCACCCTCATCAGCCGGTGAGTAATAACAACTTATTATTGCCTCTTTAATATATCAGCCAAGCAAATATTGACTGTATGCAATATCCATATATGTACCTGTACATATCCATTACTAGAGAATACAGGCTCCTACACTGAAGAAGCAACAAGCGAAACGCGTCTGTAAGGAGTCTACAACCACTTGCTACAAACTTTGAATGGTATCAGCTGGCTACAAACTGAGGAGCTACAATCCAACCTTGCTACAAACTTGAGGCAATTTCTCAAGGACATTGAGGACGGGCAAGTAACCCTAGCCCCTCCCTCTTTTCCCCATCTATTTTGAGACTTTTTCGTGACCCCCATACCTTATCTTCAATGCAGACTATGAAGTAATAGCCTCTGCTAAGGACTATTTTTTAAAACGGTATAGGATGCACATGCACTATTGTAACAAAACTTGTGTATATTAAAATAAAACCTTTTATCAGAGTACAGTGTAGAGGTTAAAAGTTTTTCCCTAGGGGATGCACGGGACCTCCCGTTGTGACCCCAGTAGGAAACCCCCCCCTTCTCTATTGCACTATTGTGGCCTACACAAGGTCCAATAAAACCTCACCACTCTGATCAAGACAATAACATGCATACTTAAAGGAACCCCGATCCCTCCCCCTAACCCCCGTGTATCCTATTGGAAATTCGTTTCCAAGGGCGAAGGCCCACAATAGAAGGAATCAGGAGGTTCTCCACATTTTTCAAGGGTACCCAAACGGATACAAGATACTATGACACAACTTAGTGGCTCAAACTGGGACCAAATGATAAAAGAGTTCTCGAAAATATCCACAGACACATCCCAGGGTAATTCTACACACACCAACATACAGAACAAATTCACTAACCTGGAAAGGATACTGTACAAAAAGACAAAACTTTTCTGGAACATAGAATTTCTAAAAAAAATACTTGGAAGAAAAAATAATACCACTGGGATTAAGGATCAGGATCTTCCCTCAGATATATAATATAGACCCTACTTTCAAATCAAAATGGGAAGAAAACTTACACCAATGCTCCACCAGAATGCTACAATTATTGATTGATCAACAGGCCATACAATTAAGGGAAATAGAAAGGGAATATAGCGAAATATGCACAGAATTAAATACACACCAGGACTGGACTCACTTTTACACCAAAAACACCCAAGTCACAAAAGACATAGGCAAGCTCAATAAGGAAGTTTGGGAGAACAAGACCAGGAAATTTGAAAGGGACTTACAGGCATATCAGGAAGGTAGAGCATATAGGTGGGGGGCACCCCAGGGTAGGGACCGCACCCAAAGACAGCAACCAGGAGACCCCACTTACTCTGGATATAGAGGGGGACAGTACAGACGGGATCAAAGGCCATATCAAACCCATACCCAAGACCCTAGGAGAGCCCAGGGGAGACCCCTAGAGAAAAGAAAGACCTTCCCCACACCAGACCAACAGACCAGTGAAACCTCGTCAGAGGAAAGTTTTTTAGATTTGGACATAAACCATCACCCACCACACACATACCAAACCCAACAACCAAAAAGACCAGCCATACAAACAAGAAGCCAAGAAAGAACCAAGACAAAATGACAGCGGAAAAGCAAATAGTTAACCTAGCGGCAATACCCCTAACTGAGGAGCAAAACCAGGTATTAGAACTGGGCCTAAACTTTTGTCCACAAACCAATTTTGACAGATTTGAAATAACGAAAGACATTCACCTTTTTGCCAGAAGGGCACTACTTAAATATCAGTATCGAAACAGCCCGGAACCCGAACCTATTACAACCCTTACACCGAGTGACAATCAGGCCCTAGAGACCCTACAAGAACTACTTCAGGAACAAAATCCACAAACCCAACAGGAAACACATGACCACACCATCTATCTCCCTGAAACCACCATGACTGACACCACTAACACCCCCACAAGGAAATTCAGGAAACCATCCACTTACTTTCCCCCCTTACAACTACAAACAAGCATTAAGACCTTTGTAAACCTAGTCACCTATGATATAGAAAGACTCCCCAAAACTGGACAGCGACCCACTAACATTACTATGTCCCAGAAAAAGGCATTAAAGGAACTTGAATCGAATCCTGAAATCATCATAAAAGCAGCAGACAAGGGGGGAAACACAGTTATCATGAGCAAAACACAATACGAAAAGATGTGCGAAAAAATACTAAACAATAAGGAGTGGTATAAGAGAATCCCCATGACACGCCTACAGAAGGATCTACAAGAATACCAAACACTCATTGAACATGCTAGAACACACAAAATCATCAACAAACAAACAGCAGAGTTCTTATTGGTTGATAAACCAGTAACACAAACATTCTATGCCCTACCGAAGGTCCACAAGTCCCTCACAGACCCGCCAGGACGTCCCATAGTATCAGGAATAGGATCTTTCACCAGCACAGCTAGCCAATATATCGACATACACTTACAGCCCCATGTGCAGACTTTACCCTCCTACGTCAAAGATACACCCCACCTCTTAAGAATACTGGAGGGACTAAGTTTACCGAAAAACACACTCCTGGTATCATTTGACGTGGAGGCACTCAAGCATACCCCATTCCATGGGCCTACGGGCAGTCAAAACCTTCCTCGACCAACTCGACATCAACCAGTATGATCACAGCTCATTCCTCATCAAACTACTCGACTTCATATTGACTCACAACACCTTTCTTTTCAAAGAACAACTATACCATCAAATTCAGGGCACGGCCATGGGCACAACCTGTGCACCATCATATGCCAACCTATATTTAGGCTGGTGGGAAAGAACGTTATGGCAAGATGAAAACATGCTCCCACACATAGAAAAAGTGATCTCTTGGTACAGATATATCGATGATATTCTGATATTCTGGGAAGGAACAGAACCTGAACTTAGAGTTTTCCATGAACTCCTAAACCAGAACACACTCAACCTTAAACTGACATTGGACTACAACACAACTGAAATAACCTTTTTAGACCTCAAAATAGGAAAGGACGACGAAGGAAACATTTACACAACCCTATACAGAAAACCCACAGCAGCTAATAATATCCTCAGAGCCTCCAGTTCACACCCAACCCCCCTTAAACAAAGCATTCCATACGTTGAATATCTGCGCGCCAGACGGAATTGCTCATCAGAAGAAGACTTTCAGATAGCAGCAGCAGGAATTAGGGAGAGACTCACACACAGGGGATATAGTAAGAAAACCCTTAAACGAGCATACCACAGAACACTGGAAAGAGAGCGACAAACCATCCTCTTCACACAGAAGAAACAAACACAAACGAAACCCACCCTCCCAATAATACTTACATACACTAAACAACACACAACAATTAGAAGAATACTCAACAAACACTGGCACATATTGACTCATGATAGAGACCTTCAGGGCATAGTCCCCGATACACCCAAACTAGTATATAGAAGACCAAAATCACTAAAAGACTCACTAGTGAGAAGCCACTATAGTGACCGTAACTCCAAATGCTGTAAGAATTATGGTCTCTATAACTGTGGGGGATGCAATGCATGCCAGTATCTCAAACAAGGCAAAACCTTTATCCTTCCGAACAACCAACCCCATACTATAAAGCACTTTGTAAACTGTAACTCCCCCAATATCATCTACCTCCTCACATGCCCGTGCGGCAATTTCTACGTAGGAAAAACAAATCGGAAATTCAGAATTAGGATTCTAGAACACATCAGGGATATCAGAAACAAAAACTTCACTACACCAATAGGACGCCATTTCCTCAAGAAACATGCATCTGACGCCAAAAGCACAATTTTTCAAGCTCTAGATAGACTACATGCGAGCCAAAGGGGAGGTGACATCCAGAAACAGACCCTACAGAGGGAGACCAAATGGATCGTAAAACTGAAAGCCACCTACCCATCAGGCCTCAATGAAACCTGTAGCTTTTCCCCTTTCCTCTGACAAACCCCGCTCATATTGCCTCGCTTCCAACCTCCTCCGAGGATGAGCATTAGACAATAACCTACTAAGCACATCCTGTTTCCCTTTCCTCCCCCCTCACCGATCCAATTCCTACCGATACACCCCAATAGAGAACTGAGGTACCCAGGCCTCCAATACTTCAGATGACTGTGAAAATAATCAACCACAAAAAGTACTAAAAACCACGCAATCAAGCGGCGACCATGATGATACGTTTGAACACAGTACATCTGAAACACTATCACACAAAAATAATAGTTTTTACAACAGGACCCTACACACACAACAAACATCACATAGCAATGTTAATGCACCAAGTAACGTTAAATAATGCTTCTTGCACAAAGGTGACTTTATTGACTTATTGACCCGATTTATATAATTATATTACCATCATTTATTATTACTGATTATTATATACGTTGTTTTCATTTGCATTTTCACATTACTAACATCGGTAATCGGCAATTACTCCACGGCTGTGAGACCCCCCTGTGTGGAAATTCCTACCCCGCCAGCTCACACACAATTCCTTGCCCAGAAAAGCCCATCACAACCTGTCCCCCCCAAAATATGCCAGTCACAATGAATGGGGATAAACCCACCAGCCGACGCAGCCTTATCTAATTCATTTCAGGCATAACTAACCATAAATATGGCCGCCGCCTTAAGCAGCGACCAACACTATTGGGTTGATTCAAAGAAACATGTAACAGCTTGGATTTGGCTCACGATCATCCTATTTTTCACGTCCGCTCGTGCGTTCGTATGAACTTGCGAGTGATTCTATAAGCAAATACGTTTCTATCGTAAAAGATACGTCCGTTCGTATGATATCTCCCGAACTTGCCTCAGTCAGTTGGCAATCGTAAAAATCACGTTCATGTGCTCACCTGTTGCGGCGGCAGCCTGTTTTTTCGGCTGCTTCCATCGTCAAGCTCTTCCAATTACTTGCGTTTGCCTCTGGTTTTCATTGGTTTTTGGCCTCTTAGATTCGTGCGTTCGTATGTTTATAAGATCTTGCGCATGCGCACCCTCAACCAGAAACTTACCTAAACCCCGTAGCGGCTGCATCCCACTTCATTTCTCGGTCCCTCAAACTTACCTAAACCCCGTAGCGGCTGCATCCCACTTCATTTCTCGGTCCCTCAAACTTACCTAAACCCCTTAGCGGCTGCATCCAACTTCATTTCTCGGTCCCTCAAACTTACCTAAACCCCGTAGCGGCTGCATCCAACTTCATTTCTCGGTCCCTCAAACTTACCTAAACCCCTTAGCGGCTGCATCCAACTTCATTTCTCGGTCCCTCAAACTTACCTAAACCCCGTAGCGGCTGCATCCCACTTCATTTCTCGGTCCCTCAAACTTACCTAAACCCCTTAGCGGCTGCATCCAACTTCATTTCTCGGTCCCTCAAACTTACCTAAACCCCTTAGCGCTTGCATCCCACTTCAATTCTCGGTCCCTCAAACTTACCTAAACCCTTTAGCGGCTGCATCCCACTTCATTTCTTGGTCCCTCAAACTTACCTAAACCCCTTAGCGGCTGCATCCAACTTCATTTCTCGGTCCCTCAAACTTACCTAAACCCCTTAGCGGCTGCATCCAACTTCATTTCTCGGTCCCTCAAACTTACCTAAACCCCTTAGCGCTTGCATCCCACTTCAATTCTCGGTCCCTCAAACTTACCTAAACCCTTTAGCGGCTGCATCCCACTTCATTTCTTGGTCCCTCAAACTTACCTAAACCCCTTAGCGGCTGCATCCAACTTCATTTCTCGGTCCCTCAAACTTACCTAAACCCCTTAGCGGCTGCATCCAACTTCATTTCTCGGTCCCTCAAACTTACCTAAACCCCTTAGCGCTTGCATCCCACTTCAATTCTCGGTCCCTCAAACTTACCTAAACCCTTTAGCGGCTGCATCCCACTTCATTTCTTGGTCCCTCAAACTTACCTAAACCCCTTAGCGGCTGCATCCCACTTCATTTCTCGGTCCCTCAAACTTACCTAAACCCCGTAGCGGCTGCATCCAACTTCATTTCTCGGTCCATAAAACGTAAGAAAATCACATAATTTACATATGTCTATATGTTTCTAAGCGTGTTGTTTCTGGTTTGTGTAATTTTTTGGGTGTGTGCATATTAGAAAAGACACATTTAGGAAGGCTTAAAATCTAATTTATTTAAATTATTTTCTTTGTTTTGTTTTTAATAATTTTCAAAACATCTTTTTTTTTTTGGTTGTTTTTTTAAAAACTTTTTTTTTTTTTTTCTCCGTAAAACACATATATTTTTTTATTTTGTTTTTAACAGTAAAACACATATTTTTTTTTTTTTTTGTGTTTTTTTTAAAAACATATTTTTTGTTTTTTGTAAAAAACCATAAAACAATTTTTAAAATTGTAAAAAATTTAAAAACAAGTTAAAGAAAGGAGCCAGGACCAAGGGCACTATTCATCATCCTCTTCTTCATCTGTTGGCCCCAACGTCGCCTGTATGGCCAGCAGCTCGGCCACCAACTCCTTCATTCTTTTTTTTTTTCCCGCCAAGGTTTGGGGGATCATCCCTGTAACCAATAGAGAAAGAAACATAAATAGGAGTCCCAGACCGGTTTGTATGCTGGAAATAGATTTAGGGTTAATCAAATACATGTAAATGCATGACATATGTCCTTCTTCAAAGGGATACAGTTAATGCATTTCCCACAGGTAAGTGTTTAAACTCCTTAAACCGGACCTTCAACATTATTTAATGAAAACCAATAACTATTCACAAATGATTCTGCACCACCTCAAAGTTATTTAGGGTTTTTTGGGGATTACAGCGCCGCCATCTGGACTCTGAAGCATAACACTTAATGAGGAGTGGAGAGTTGGATAAAGTACAGGGGAGTAGGTTACAGTGGTGCGTTGGGAATCCCGAGCATAGCTGGGTTGAGGGAAAGGTCATCACTCCCACAATGCATGGCAGCACCTTCCTTTTTTCAATCTGTATCCCATGCTGCCTGTAAATATTGCGCATTCCATATTCCCCAATATTGGTTTTGTTCAGTCTAATAACATGCATTAGATGGGTGAAGGGTGTTTTTCCATGGTTCTAATCTGTAGGTACAGTGTGATGGCTAAGTCTTTGGTTCTTAATACTAGTTAGGGTCCTCTTTAAGCTAACGAAGTGCCCACATGAAAGTGTGAACTACACATTGGCTACGCCTTTAGTTATGTGTGTGTTATTAGCTAAGCAAACATTAATATGAATAATGGCATGGAGACTTACGGAGTTGGTGGCCGACAGATGGCTGGTTGGGGCCAACAGGCTGCCCTTGGTCCTGGCTCTGCTGTGAAGAAGTCCCTGGAGAAACATGTGACATTTGGTTAGTACTTGTATAGAGTCACTATTCCCAACATATCTGGCTCCCAGTCTGGCTGACATCACTCACCTTCGCCAGGATCGACTTCAAGCATCTCTGCTGCCTCCTCCTCCACTATCTCACCCGCTCCAGAAGCTTCTACAAATACATAATAAAGGATAACTTAGTTTTTGGCCTGCCATGTATATCTTTGTGCCTATACATGAAGAGTGACATACCAGAGCCTTCCCCATGCGTGGCCAGGTATGACTCCACGCCCACGCGCCTTGGCCCCTCCTCTGTGGTAAGGTCCAGGGGCTGGTCTGAGGAGGCCACAGAGGAGGGGTAGGTCCGTCGCCCGGGAGATCCACCACCTTCACTCACAGATGCAGAGTCATGCAGCACTGGTCGGCCTGTACGTCTCCGGGTGCGGCGAATTCTGAAATCCATTTCCAACACTACCAAAGAAAAGTCATTATAAATAAAGGCATAACTTATACATTTGGAACATATACCATGCTATTGCTTTGTACTTACTTGGGAAATGGATCCCAAAATACCTCCGCACCCGGGGCATGTGCAGACGTTTCAGGTCCGACCAATGCTGCATTATCTGGGTGTGAGTGAAGGTGGTGCTGGTGACACGGTGTATCTCCGCGATGATCTCCCGGGCGATGTCCCTTTTCTCGCACACATTGGGCGCGAAGTCATACCGGCGCTGAAGCATGATCTGAAAAACATAATGGACACAGAGCTTTTACTTTTACACACAGACCCATATGTGTTGCATCACAAGTTGAGAATTTAATGTCATTAACACACACATTTCGAGTGGCAGCCATTTTTGGGGAGTGCCTTAAAGAGGACGTTGACTGTGATTGACAGTCTGGTCTTATGTTATATGTATCACACACCATGTACATACAGATAATAGCCAACATCAAGAATCAGGCCACCTGCATCTATGGCATGTTAGGATGGTTTAAACATCCAAGATGTAGCCTAATGCTTAGGCTTTTGGACCACGTGTGTGGCTTCCCGTGGTGTTTTTATGGCTTAGGAAAACAGTGTTCCTCAAACATCCGCATCAAGGTCCGAGACAGGCCAGGTTTGCCAGCTCGCCCCGCTACTCCACAGGTTAATTAACTGTTGCTAAGCCGGAGCAATTGGCCGAATTAGGACATCAGCATAGACAGTTGAAAACGTGGCCAGGCTCGGCCCTTGAGGATGAAGTGTGAGGAGCCAGTGATTAAACATTAAGAGACCCCAAACTAGTTCCAAACGCATCATTTACATTTAGGCCATCATTGACTATTCGATTAAAATGCACAGGCAGCCACTTACCAGCATGAGGATCTCTTCCTGTTGACGGGTGAAGATAGTGGGCGCCATCTTTATGCTTCTTCCAGGCAGCAGATAAGTGAAACCCCAGCGGTTTCCTGGTTCCGCTCGAACGTACGTTCGTACGAGCGCGTAGTCGTGCGCATAGGCGTCACACGCTGGGCTCATTATTTAAAGGTCCCTGCACCCAAAGCTCATTCTCTTTGAGCATTTGTGTACGATGGCACCGAAAAAGGCGATGAGCAAGCGACCCCAGCCAAGCAAGACCGCGGAGGGCCCCACAACAAGGTCCCAGCAAGGTCGGCGAAAACTGAGAGGCAAGACTCCCACCTCGGCCCCACCAAGGGACCCTGGACCCTCAGGTACCAAAAAAATGGGCCCCAAGCCCCGTGCCCCTGCAGCCAAAAAGCTGGCAACTGCAGCACCCACCACCTCTGCCCCCAGAACAGGCAGCACAAGTGAGCCCACACCGGCCATGCCTTCAAGTAGGGCAGTTCGGAAACCCATGCCCCGCAGCAGGGCCCGAAGCCCATCCAGGGCCCGAACCCCATCCAGGGCCCGAAGCCCAGCCAGAGGCCGAAGAACCCAATCCAGGGCACGAAGCCCAGCCAGGGCCCGAACCCCATCCAGGGCCCGAACCCCATCCAGGGCCCGAAGCCCAGCCAGAGGCCGAAGAACCCAATCCAGGGCACGAAGCCCAGCCAGGGCCCGAACCCCATCCAGGGCCCGAACCCCATCCAGGGCACGAAGCCCAGCCAGAGGCCGCAGAAACCAATCCAGGGCCAGAAGCCCAGGCAGAGGCCGCAGATCCCAATCCAGGGCCAGAAGCCCCTACAGGGCCCGCCGAACCCAATCCAGGGCCAGAAGCCCCTACAGGGCCCGAAGAACCCCATCCAGGGCCAGAAGCCCCTACAGGGCCCGCCGAACCCAATCCAGGGCCAGAAGCCCAGGCAGAGGCCGCAGATCCCAATCCAGGGCCAGAAGCCCCTACAGGGCCCGCCGAACCCAATCCAGGGCCAGAAGCCCCTACAGGGCCAGAAGAACCCCATCCAGGGCCAGAAGCCCCTACAGGGCCCGCCGAACCCAATCCAGGGCCAGAAGCCCCCGACCTGGCACCAGCCGGGAACAGAGCCCCCGACCTGGCACCAGCCGGGAACCTAGCCCCCCAAGAGGGCCCCGAATTGCAACCATGACCACATCTACACCTGGAAGTTCGGTGGCCAGCCACGCAAGAACACCCAGTCCCTTGGCCAGTCCAGTCCAGTCATTGGGAAGCCACCAATCCGGCCATTCCCCTACCCAGCCCCAGGCCATAATGTCACCACATGTGTCTGCACACATGGAGGAGCAGCCAAGCCAACCATCTGGCCGCACATTGCGCCGCGGCCAGTTGAGTGGGAGATTCTCCCATGACCAAAATATGGCATTGGCTAGTGGCCTTACATTATACTATGACGAGCTATATGGGAGCAAATCCAAACACACCACCAAGCAGCGCAAGATGGAATTGTTTGAAACCATCCTCCGACAAGTAAATGCAGCGGGGGAAGAGAGGAAAGATGTGTCCCAAATTCAGAAGAAAATCTCTGATCTGAAGTATGCTGTACGGCAAAAAGAAATTAAAAGGCATAATTACAGGTAAATAAATGTTTTCGCTAAATATAATGTTTTGGATGTACTGTATGCACCTTTTCTGAGTACCAAACGATTTTCTCTTTTCAGCATGAAAACTGGAGGTGGCTTTCCATCTAAATTGGAGTTTACCCCTGCTGAGGAGATTGTGCTTGGACTTCTCCATCCGGTCGCGGTCGGTGGACATGCTGGTCTAAGGGACACAGACTCACCGACCCGTACCCACGGTGAGTACTCTTAAATCTGCATGTTTGCCTGTTTGCTAAATAATCTACAGTTCACTAGTAACAAGATAACGGGATGCCCCTATGGTTTGCCTTGCTTGGCCTCGCACTACTGTGGCTGTTTGTGTCCTCTTTTTGTCCCTGGGAATCACACATTTAGGCCCACAGCCATTATGGCAAAGTTCAAATGTCCAATTGGATTGTTAAAGTCATGAAGTTTCGCAAGATAAGTGATATATTTGGAATCAATCACAAAACACACATCATTATGTATGGGTTGCCTTTTGGTTGTGTGAGTTGTGTTTGAGTTAACAATTTAATTAGCCACCCACAAACATATCTGACCTAGAGCAGCGAGACTCAACTGGCGGCCCGGGGTCCCAATGCGGACCTTGGCACCACATTCAAGGACCCCTGCCCAGACAGCCCTGCACTCAGTTACTTCTGTGTTGACGTGCTCAGAGCTGCCCCCTTGATCGGCGATGTAGTGGTTGGTCTCCTGCCCAATGTCATGGCTCCCTGAAACATAGCATTGCAATATGAAGTACTGCACAGGAAGTGGCATTGCAAGGTACACAGTAACTTTGTAAAAATTTATCTGGCCACAATCGTGTCCCGCTGCCCCTGCTCTGGCCCATCTGCCACAGTCCCCCCATGCCCCCCCCCACATAAGCCCCATACATTTGTAACAGATTGGCTCCATCCATCCCATCACCATCAATACGTTAACTCCCCCCTTTAGCCATCCAATCCCTGTCCCCTCAGCTCTGGCCCATCCAGCCCAGCAAGGGCAAGCAGCCTTTATTAGTTGGCACTTTGAAATCTCCAGCCCCTCCACCAGTGTATTTATTTTTAACTAGACACCCCCTGCGTCAGCACCATGGCCAGACATTCACCTCTCACCACATACCTTGAAATGGGCCTTTACAACAATTGTTTGAGTACCACGGACCTAGCGAATGGTAGGCTAAATCCAAAAATGTGCCTTGAAAGTTGTATGCTGACTGGGTACACTTCCTGACTTAGAACTGAGGTCAGTTAGCAGTTTTTCAGAGCCATTGCACCTATGTAAACTTGCGTGTGTTTGAACAAAGGTCACCATTGCTCTAGAGTTGAATAATATTACAAATAGAGCTATATTTGATTACCTATCCAAAAAAAGGTTATGTGTGTGTGTTTACGTGGTTTGTTTTTCTCTTCTTCAGCCCAGCATGATCCCTCAGCAAGGGTAAACTCACCCCCCAGTTTGGTTATGCCTACCAGGTCCGTACAGCATAGGAGCCCAGATCAGAGATTTTCGGTAAGTTAATTTAGTAGCATAAATACTAACAAGTGCTTAAGAATGTGTTAAACTGTTGAAATCCAAAATTTGGACGCAAACTTAGCCTTTTTTTTTTGATATGTCCCTACAGACCCGCACACTCATGGAAGAGATCCAGGACATGGAGGAAGATGATGATGTCTCCGTACAGGGCACGTCGGATGAACTCCCCCTGGGTCCCAATTTGGAACTGCTCCATAATGTTTCTCTGGCCAATCCTCAGCAGCAGAGTGAATCTCCATCCATTGTGCTTGCACATGGGGAGACTGACACTACAGTCCCCAGTGTTCACTCTGCTGCTGAGGATTTGCAAAGCAGGCCGGTTGCTGTTGAGGGTACGACACCACGCGGCAGGGCACGCCCAAGAGCCAGGGTAATTGTGCGGCGGACGCCATTACGCCGCCCCACAATTTCCCAGGGGAGGCAGAGTGCCCTGCTTCAATTATGGACCCAACAAAGGGACTCTTATGACGCCCAGCTCGTTACAGAGCGTGAGCAAAGGCATGCCGACATGGTCAACATCCATACCAGTCTACAGGGCATCCTCGCGGAGTTGCGTACCCTCAACAGCAACGTGGCCAATGCAAGTAATGGCATCCAGTCAGCCATGGCTGAGATGACCAATATGCAGAGAAACATTGTGGAGCAGTTTCAAATTCACAATGCTGCCATGGCCCAGGCTAGGTCCCATTCACATGGACCTCCACCTGGGTATTATGGGCAGCCACCCTATTAAGCCATGGGTGTGTGGGACATCTTTTCTCTTAACCCCCACTGTATTTACTTGTCCTTTGAGGTTTCAAACAATCCATTTTGTGTTGCTCTGGCAGGTTGTGTTTTGTATTTGCTCCCATATAGCTCCTTAGAGTAATGCTTAAGGCCACTAGCCAATGCCATAGGTCTATGTGGAGTGTATCTGGCCACTTATGGCTTTACCTATGTATTTGGTTGGTGCTCCTCCTGTTTGCAGACATGTTTGTGTGACATTATGGCCATGCCCAAATATCCCTGGGCACAGGCAATATTAATGACTGGACTAGGCTGGCCTTTGGACTGGGTGTCCTTGTTTGGTTGTGCCACTCACTTCCAGGTGTAGATGTGCTCGATGTTTTTTTGTAATGTTATCCATTTGTAACCACAGATGTATGTGGAATGATTTCTGTTAAGCACTATAATTTTTCCTTTTCAAAGTAAAAAAAAAAATTCACTTACAATACTTGTGGCGTTTTTAGTGGGAAGACATTTTTAACAGCTTGGGCTAAACCAGATAATTTGGGTTTGAAGAGGTGTAACAATGCAAAGCTAAAGCTAAGGAAACTACATGAAATACATTAGGCAACAATTAAGGTCTAAATGTTTTACTTAGAGGTAATGCCACATTACGGCAAAACAACATATGTAACAAAAAGGATAACACAGACATACAGAATGGTGAGACAGGGAAAAAAGTTAAGTAAAATGCTGGCTGATCAGGTTGGCTCGAACAGATTGGCCAGACTCACTGGGGGGCCCCTCAAAATTCTCGACTTCATCCTCGACGGCTGAAGAGGGCAGGCTGTCCACATAACGTGGGACACGTTCCATGATGGCAAAATTGTGCAAAACAGCACATGCCATTATAATGTCGATCACTTTCTTGGGATCATATTGCAGGGCCCCCCCAGTATGGTCAAGGCAACGAAAACGTGTCTTCAGCAGACCAAAGGCCCTCTCCACAACAGCCCGGGTCTTGCGATGCGCACGGTTATACGCTTCCTGAGAGGCATCCTGGGGCCGCAGCACAGGCGTCATGAGCCAGGGTAGAAGTGGGTACCCGGAATCACCTTAAACAGAGAATTAAATGTAATCAAAATTAAAAAGGCAACACAACCAACACCAAAAATTTCACAGATATCATAATGATGTAAGGTAAAGTGTTCCCCAAAAAAAACAGGGCACATTAGGGCCCCCAAAAATTCCACTAAGGTATAACCTAACTAAAAATGGCACTTCTATATACCAATTAATTAACAAACATCTGCACGGCCAAGGGTATTTGTATTTTACATATATTTGTAGTTTTCAGACATGTTACAATTAGGATGCTGCTGAGGGCCTATCCACATTTCTCTGGAAACTACAATGTATGCAGTTTAAGTCCACTTTGACATTTAAAGACCAATAGTACAAAAGGAGCCAAAGGTCAAAGATCCTTGGGTATAAACTCCAAACCAATATATTTAGGCACAAGGAACTTACAGACATCCTAACTAAAGGGAAAACATTCTGAAGGCCAAAGCGAGACAAGCATTTTTTTGGTAAGTTCCTAATATATGAGCCAAGAAAAAGGCAGTTGGACGCTTATGTAAAGTTTTCAAAAACAAACATATCAACAAATACAAGATTAATGCCACATTTAATAACACACAAATAGGACACACTTACCAAGCAGCCATGCGCCCGAAAATTCACCTGCCTCAAATCTCCGAAACAACCCAGATCGCCGGAGGATATAGGAGTCGTGGGACGATCCGGGGTAGCCGGCAAGGACACTCATAAACCGCATATCCGGACCAACCACGGCCTGGACATTAAGTGAGTGTCCCATTTTACGATTCCTTAAGGCAAAAACATACAAAAAGGGTAATTGATATTTGACCCAAACTAATAAATTAACCACAAAACATGTCTGCACTCTATTGGGAAAGACTAATGAAAAGCCGAGATAAAGCAGCTACACAAATGAGGGATAAACAAATATGCTGCCGCAAAGGAAAACAGGTTACATGACACGTTGGGCAACATAATAACCAATCTCAATACCTATATATATACTCGTCGGCTGCCCTAGGTACGAGTGCCACATGTGTGCAGTCAATTGCACCAATAACGTTGGGCATGTCGGCCACATTATAAAACCCAAGCTTAATGGCGTTTCTGGCTGCCATATCATCAGGAAAATAATTTTTGAGTTATGGCAGCCATGCCTTCCAAAAATTTAGACAGTGCGCGGCTCAGCGTAGGCTGTGACATCCCCACAGAGAGGGCACCCAGCCTCTGGAACGAGCCGTTCGCCAAAAATTGCAGGCAGCCAAGCATCTTGGTCATACCTGAAATTGCATGCCCCTTCCTTGTGGTGCGGGCTAACCATGGCCGCAGCTCACTATATAATTTATGGAGGGAAGCGCGATTAAGCCTGGTCAGCTCGAACAGCTCAACATCATTCATGCTATCGATGTTCATGCGACGACGCAGGGGCAATCTGCTCTCAGACATCTCGATCAACTCAATGCCAAAAAGCATAAGCCCTTGATGTGCCACAAACTCGCTCCGCTCCATCCTACTCCCGAGGCCAAATAGCTGCCGGCAAACATTTCGTAAAGCAGCTCTTTAATGGGCTTCAAAACAATTAGCAATCACCTCTCTGAATTGGGCGCAAGCCCATGTGAAGGACGTAAAAAATAGGATCGGACGCAAATAATACGATTTGGACGGGAAAAACACACGAACTAACGCAAATTATACGATTCTCGTACGAAATGCGTATGTTCATATACGTCTATGCGCGAACGATCGTGCGAATACGAAATGGCCAAAAAAACAAGAAAAAATGACAAACACCCACCCAAACTTACGATTCTCGATACGAAATCAATTAACTTGGGCTCTTTGAATCGAGGGGTATGACTCTGCACCACTATTCAGATAAACGGTGTGACGGTTATATACAGGTCCCAACCACAAGGGTATGGGACGTATCCTATTACACAAAAAGTGGGGTAACCCAGAGCACCCCCACACACCAAGTGCAAACATGGCTGACAAGTCTGAATAAATGCCTAACGGGACTAAGAGTATAAAGATGGTGTGGTACTTCACCCGATCTACTGAGCTGTCCTCCTGGGGGTCCGAGCAAGCGAAAATCGTTAGTTAGAAGGGCAGCTTAGCACTTGGCACTTTATTCATGCATATATGCTGTGTTTTGGATAATAACACTGTTAATAATTATTTATTTCATTGATTGCACGGTATTTTATTTTATTTATTTAGTTACATATTTATTTATCAGCACAGTCAGCACATAGTACACTTTAGCACATAGGGTTAATTTGTTATTTGCACCTTGTTATCATAGCCACTAATCTGTATGTATAGGGACTTATTAATATTGGCTAACATAATAGAGCGGTGTATATATATTTATCCAGGGGGTCTGATGTGTTTTTATTGTGTTTTAATGTAACTAGTGTGACCTAGCATTGTAATAATACTCGTATACAAATAAAGGGTTTTTATCAATTCTATATTGCTTGGCTGGTGCGGTTATACTATACAGGTATAGTGTGGGGGTGCTCTGGGTTACCCCACTTTTTGTGTATTAAGCAGCGACCAGTCAATCCCCTACACTAACCTAGAAAATGGCCGCTGCCATAAGCAGCGACGGCTCTATACATAGCGAATATGCGATAAGCGCATATGCGCATATGGATATATAAACAAAATGGCCACTGCCATAAGCGGGGACAGGAAACACAGGAGATCCGGGCGGGACCGCCACAAAGAAAGTACGCTAATTGCGTACTTCCGCCCCTGACCTTCCACCAATCAGGGACTTTGCTAAGGCGCTGGCAGGGAAATAAATCCCTCCCACCCTGCAATGGCGGTCCGCCGAGCGCCAAGACAGACACCTATACGTGTACTGACACACATCCCGCGGAGACCGCAAAACACTCCACACCAGGACACAACGGATACAACCACTGACACGGACCGCGTATTTTACAGTCAGCAGCGCTACCCTCCGTATATAAACCCCCTGCCAGGGGACATGGAGGGCCCGGATCTCCGCACACAGGGCACATAATAGCAAAAGGTAAGCACTGACTATAAGTGCATGGCACATACTAACCGAGTGTTAATTGCAGCACATGTACTCACACCTTTTTTTCCCAGCAACCTCAAATTCAGAACTACCTTCAATATAACAGCAATTCAAGCACCAGGGCACCCTCATCAGCCGGTGAGTAATAACAACTTATTATTGCCTCTTTAATATATCAGCCAAGCAAATATTGACTGTATGCAATATCCATATATGTACCTGTACATATCCATTACTAGAGAATACAGGCTCCTACACTGAAGAAGCAACGAGCGAAACGCGTCTGTAAGGAGTCTACAACCACTTGCTACTTTGAATGGTATCAGCTGGCTACAAACTGAGGAACTACAATCCAACCTTGCTACAAACTTGAGGCAATTTCTCAAGGACATTGAGGACGGGCAAGTAACCCTAGCCCCTCCCTCTTTTCCCCATCTATTTTGAGACTTTTTCGTGACCCCCATACCTTATCTTCAATGCAGACTATGAAGTAATAGCCTCTGCTAAGGACTATTTTTTAAAACGGTATAGGATGTACATGCACTATTGTAACAAAACTTGAGTATATTAAAATAAAACCTTTTATCAGAGTACAGTGTAGAGGTTAAAAGTTTTTCCCTAGGGGATGCACGGGACCTCCCGTTGTGACCCCAGTAGGAAACACCCCCCCCCTTTCTCTATTGCACTATTGTGGCCTACACAAGGTCCAATAAAACCTCACCACTCTGATCAAGACAATAACACGCATACTTAAAGGAACCCCGATCCCTCCCCCTAACCCCCATCTATGAATATGCCTAACTGTTGGTTCCGCATCACATCAAATTTCTCATTTGTCGCATGATTGTTGACATGTGGAAACAGATATTTACCACAAATAGGATGTGGAGCGCACAGCACAAGTAATATGAATGATATTAACAAGCAATTAGTCAACAAATCAACATGTCCGAACTCTATCCACCATACATTCGATTCAACAGTATTGTATAAATGTAACATAGATTGTACTTTCACTGTATTGAACTTGATTAGATTATTGTTGTAGATTGTACTGTTGATTTGCCACTAAATGTTCCCTTGATGCTTCTTGCAGAAATAATTCCTGGTTCGTACATTGTATATACATGGCGATGTCAAACTGACATACTGATTCTTCTGTTCATGGAAATGAACCATAGCTCTAGGCAGCTCCAGGCATGGAAGGCGAGAGCATTGCTCAAAAATCAGGGTATTCTGCACCCCAGAGGTAACTTTGTTTCTCTGTGCCTATTATTTGTTTTGCTACTTCCGCTGATTTCGTAATCCCTTAGCCTGCAGAAAAAGCATAGGAAAACGTCCTGCCAGTTGGAATTAGATGTGAGGAAAGTTTTTGAGGGGTCTCCTGGGCAGGAACGGGGGTCTACCAATACTTATGCGGTATTGTATTTGGGAGGATTTTTTTTTTAAACTGTGACAAAGTTTTAAAAATATATTTTTTTAATTTATTTTTTTAATTTTTTACCCAAACATATTATGAAAGCACTGAAAAATTACAAACAAGACATTTCATGTTAAAGCCCAAACTCTACTGAAAAAAAGCAATATATAATGTTCCTGGAAGTTCCTTGTAAGAATCACAGTTAAACATGTATAGCGCAAAATTGTGAAATATGATCTGGCAACAAAGGGTGACAACATCTCTAGGTGGGTTGGCAACGAAATGGTTAAGCATGGTTAAGCATGGTGCCCAGTGTTCCCAGGGGTGATAAGACTGTAAGATGAGTGGGTTAAACCAGACAATAGGCTTGTTTGAATAGGTGGGTTTTAAGGGCACTTTTGAAGGTTTTTATAGATGAAGAGTGAGATATTTTATGAGGAAGGGTATTCCAGAGGTGTGGAGTGGGAGGAGGGCATTCCAGAGAAATGTGATAGGTTCCTTTATGCCACCTATCACCTACCTAGATTTCTGATTATGTAGGTCGCAATATAGGGTGGTTGGGCCACAAGGAGATAGAGGAGCCAATGTCAATAATATGGCGAGCCACGGTGCTGTAAAGGGATTTTTCAGATTTACAGCACAGGCGTCTCTGAGCTTTAGAACAGCCCAAACCACAATTAATGGTAGCTTAACTGGGGCAAATATTTAATTTTACTTCGACCCTTTGATTGATTTCAAACCCTTCCTTGCAACACATGCCTTATTTCTACTTCTTTGGCTTAATGTATCTTTATAAAAGGAAAAAATAACATGTACAATGCATGTACACTATGTCCTTTATCTGCATGTTAGATGTGCTGCTATTCATTTACAGTGGGAATTGTGTTTTGCTCAAATTGCATCAAGAACAAACCTCAAAATGAAACGTACCATTGCAAATTACCTAGCTTTTTTAATACACAATAAATAACAAACAGTGAGCATTATGTTTCATTGTAAGCAAAATAAATCAAGTTTGTGAGTCAAAGCCTTTAAACAGTAACAATTTTATTCTTCTTAAAGCGGACCTTCACTATGAATAAGAGTCTATCTTATATGTTTCCCACACCCTGTACATACAGATTGGCCACATTAAAAATCATCCTACGCATCTGCTGCATGTTATGAGCCTTTAAACATCCAAGATGGCGGCTTATGGAAGCCGCCATCTTATCAGGCAGCCTGCAAACAGGAAGTGCCTCCTGACTGTGCTGCTCTGCATTCTGGGACTGCTGACCTTTACCTGACCCCAGCTCTGCTCTGTCTGAGCAAAGCACAGCTATAACCCGCCCCCTGTACCTTATCCCACTCTCCTCTCCTCAGTAAGTGTGATGCTTCTGAGTCAAGATGGCGGCGCCCGTATCCTAAATTCCTGAACAGAGTTGCAGCCCAGTGGGGGAAAGAATAATAAGTTAGTGACTAAAAACGTTAAATATATTAATTTTAGATGCTGGGGAACCGTTTTTTAAGAGTTTGGGCTTTTCATTAAATCACGCTGAAGGTCCGGTTTAACTTTATGACAAATAAGCACTGCATAAAGTGATAGAGGAAGTTAATAGAGAAGAAAGATAATAAACAAACACTTTAGCATTGCAACATGGATGTTTATGAAAAATATATGCAGTTCAGCTGATGCAGGGGTGTCAAATTATTTTCACTAAGGACTACATCTTTATTCTGGCTGCTTTTAAAGGGCCAGTTAATAACATATGCCAAACAAAATGCATTTTGCCCAGGACAGATGCAGATTTATTTTGCCCTAGAAACAGAATGGTGGCGGCAGAAAGAGACCATATGGTCCATCTAGTCTTCCCTTTTGTGGATTTGTTCTTATTATTATAGGATAAATGTAGGCTTACCCTGGCATGTTTAAATTCACTTGCTGTTGAATTGTCAAATACCTCTGGTGGAAGTTTGTTCCAAGCATATACTATTCTTTCTGGTAAATAATATTTTTGAACGCTTCTCCTTATCTTTCCTCTGACTAGCTTCAGGTTGTGACCCACTGTTCTATCATTAGGTTTCTTCTTAAATACACTTCCCTCCTGAACCTTATTCAACCCTTTCACATAGTTAAAGCAGATGGAAACCCACTGCTCAATGTGTGGGCCCCACGCGAACAGCCGGGTGCTGCTGTTGCTCTTTGAAAACTGGGCTTTTCCACTGCTGAAGCCAAGTCCCCTGGCAATTTTGAGAGAGCCAATTGGCTCCATCAACTGCTCGGCTCCCGCGTCCAACCATTCAGAAATGGGAGCAGAAGCGTGCATGGCGACACAGAAGCCAGGGAAACGGCGCCAGCAGAGATCATGTTGCCAGACCCACCGGGATCAGGTAAGATCACCAGCGCCCCGGGGGTTTCAAACAGAAGGGCATCCAGTGTAGGATGCCCCAGGGGTAGGCTAGCGGACGGGCCTGGAATCTTTCAGATTCCAGGGCCCTGTCGCGTGGGTTTTGACCCGTTTTAAAGGTTGCAATCATGTCCCCTCTCTCCCTTCTTTACTGTTGACTGTACAAATTAAGTGAAGTCTCTCCTGATAAGTTTTAACTTTAAGTCCTTCCACCCTTTCTGTTGCATGCATTTGGACCCGTTCTATTTGAATAATGTATTTTTGTAGGTATAGTTTCCAAAACTGCACACAGTATTCTAGCTGTGTTCTCACCAGGACTCTATACAGCCGCATCACAACCTCCCTCCTCCTACTGATGATGCCTCGAGCTATGCAGCCAAGCATCCTGTTTGCTTTCCTACTGTCTGGCTTCACTGTGCACTCATCTTGCATTTTTCAACAATTAGTATTAGTACTGTGTTTGTCTGGATCCCAGAAATCCTGATAAACACAGTAGTGCCCAAACAGTACTCAGGGCAGGGATTCCTTCTACCCAAGTGCATGATTTTACATTTAGAGACATTAAACTCCAGTTTCCACTGTTTTGACCATTTATCCAGTAAAGCCAAGTCATTTTCCGTGTTACAGACACTTCCAGGAATATTTGTATCATCAGAAATGTGGATGTAGAATTATTTTGCCTAGGACAGCTACGGAATTATTTTGCCCAGGACAGATGCAGATGCTGTAAAGTTTTGCCCAGGACAGCCCCACAATCAATTATTTACCCCCCCCCCCCCACCTGATGATAGCTATTAATAACCACTAGCACCCTCTACTGTGGAAATAATAGCCACTGCACTTGGGGGCTGTAATAGAGGCGGTACCGTTACCCAGTTCAACGCAGCAGAATCCCACCACCCAGCGCCTGTCAGCGGGCCACATTAAAAGGTTTGGTGGGCCGAATCTGGCCCTGGGCTTTGAGTTATGACACAAGTCAAGTCAAGTTCATTGGTCACACACAGTTATACGTAGTATGAGATACAGTGAAGTGTTCCTTACAACTGTTCAAAAATACATCAGTGTGCAAGGTGCAATACAAGCCAAAAGTCTAGCAATATAAATAATGTACAAAAGATAACAGTTATTAGGATATTAGGTAGACTTATTCAAAAGATTAAAAAAGTGACCTATGTGACTACTAAGCTGAGGTCTATTGAAGAAATGTACTATAATGTTGTATTATATATTTGACTATATCTATCTCTCTCTCTCTCTATATATATATATATATATATATATATATATATATATATATATATATATAAAGAGCAAGGCAACAAGAAGAGAGAAGTGAGTCCTGTACACAAAGGACACTGCTGCTATGACCACTTAAATTTGCACATGCCCAGCAGCAGTGTTCTGCAAGTACAGGGCTCACTTCTTCAGATTTTGGCACACAAAATATATGCTTTCAAAAATGCCATCCAAATTGAAATTTGAGTCAAAGGGCAGTTCTACTGCTGCTAATACTGGCATTTTAGTGACCATGGCTGGTGTCAGATCCCGGCAAACCTGGGCAGGTTCTCAGGGCCCACTGAAAACTAATAAATTGGGGCGGAACTTGCTTTGGCTTTCAGTGTCTTTCTTTTATTGATAATGCAATTTACTATCAATTGTATTATCACACATGCAAAGGATCCACTATCGCCCAAGTGGTTCTGGATCTGGAAACAACCATAAATGACTCTGGAAACAACCATAAATTGTCCACTACGCTGTGCAGAAAACCAAGAGTCCCCAATGGGATCTTAAGGGCAGAAAGTGCACATCCAAAAGCCCTTATTAAAAGTATGCCAATAAGCGAATATCTCAGGGCTAGGAGAAACTGCTCAACACTAGAAACCTTTAATATAGAAGCAGCCAACATTCGTAAAAGACTGAAAATGAGAGGCTATAAAAACCAGGATCTTAAAAGAGCATATAAAATAGCCCTTACATAAAGTGAAGTACTGTTGGGGACAGACATGAAGAGAACAAGAAAAAGCAAACTAACAAAACCTATGTGTATTATGACATACTCACAGCAACACAAAGACATTCAGTGTCTCATAAACAAACACTGGAATATTCTCAGCATAGATCCGAATATAAGAAAAATCCTAAGGGTAAAACCCCCAATAGTCTATTGAAGGACCAGATCTATAAGAGATCAGGTTATGAATAGCCATACAACTCATTGTTGAAACCTTGTTGTAGGATGACAAGCATATAAGTGTCAGTTGTCAATCCCCGTGGGACGTCCGCCTTCGGGTGAGTCCACAACCCCCTATTTCCGCTGCTTCTTCAACCTTTAGACAAGCCCCCATTTGCCGGGATTCTTTACAAGCCTCGCTGGACACAATTTCCCCCAGGTCTTATATAGCACAAAGGATGTGGACTTATGGGTGAAGGCAGATGAACCAGCGACCACTCTGGGAAATGTGGTGCAAGCCGGAGTCATAAACAGAAGGACAGTAATCACAATATGCAGCACCAAAGGGAGTAGCGATTAGCCCACAGCTGTGGGCAGTTGTGGGCAACCTGCTCCACGTTGGGCCTCATTGGCCCATTCAACTAAACCTCTAGGGGGCATGCTGTCTGCAGCGCCGGCAGAGGGCATAAAGAAGACTTGCTCCTGCATGGGATGCAAGGGGAGGAGATGGCCAAAGAGCAAGGATGCGGCCAAACCGGGGAGCAGGTGAGTGAACCATCGTGACATCAGTCATGTAATCAGAGTCCATTCTTACTACAAGGAAACATGATACAGTTCCCAAAGGGGAAGACACAAAAACCATGAGATTGTAAATCTCAAATGTGATTTATTTGATAATGTGTAGATGTGGTGCCTATTATTTGGGAAGAACAAATAGGATGTTTAAAATACGCATATACGAACATGTGTACAACTTAACAAAGAAGAATTTAAAATCACCCCTGGCAAAACATGCTCCAAATGTTTAAATGATCAAGTTACATTTGTCCCATTTTTAGGAAAAACTTAATCATAGAACAAGATCAGCAGGATAAGGAAATTGTTGCAAACTAAATGGAGGAGTGCTTTTCATTATACTAAGTTGTAAGGATTGCCTTACTATTCAGTTTTGCAAACCTGAAATGTTTTTCGAAATTAAGTGTTATCATTTGTCCTTTTTTCGCTTATTTTTTTGTTTATTGTTTCATATTGTCTGCAGGGAAATGTAAAGAGAAATGTTCAGGATAAAAACAGAGAGAAACGAGAAAAGAAAAACGTTTGAATGGAGCCATGAAGCACAGCCAAATAGAGTAACTTAATAAATAAATTGGTAACAAATATTAAAAGCTATATCATATATCATATAAAACAAATAATAATAATTATTTAATTAAATAATCACACCTTGAATCCATTAATGTTTAGATAATTAATTAGTCATAGTAATCAAATAAATCAACATGAATATCAATTTAGACCAATTATTACTAGAGATTAGTGAACTGAACCGAAACTGAACTGGTAGAACCCAGTTTCGACCCGAATTTCAGAAAAATTTCAGTTCGCTGCAAACCCGAACTTCACATGGTTCGTGGCCGAACACGGAAGATGAACCTGCCGGGATTTCACCGGAACCCCCAGGTCACGGCCAGCCAAGGAGAAGCATAGAGACAGGGTCACATGGCCGCAGCTTAAGATGTCAGGGTAGCTGGGCCATTCAGGAGGCCTTATTGCAGGAGATAGTCATGTGATGCGCCATCTATCCACCATTATCCAGCTGGCTGTTGCGGAGAGAGCATTGCTTTTAGAGCAAGGACATTTTAGGGCATTTTGAACCATAGCATAGGAGAAAAGAAGGGACAGGGCACAGAGGGACACTGGGGGGGGGGGGGATGCTGCACAGAAAAAGTGCAACAGCCTGCGTTGTGATCTGCTGGTCATTGTAGTCCACCCTGTAAAGTCTGAAAACTTTTTTTTTTTTTTTGGCCACATCTGTTTACCTGGCCCCTGTCACTGTGTTGGGGAACTTGGGGTACACAGTGCCTCAGTGTTTAATACAGTAAAAAAAATCTTTTTCACATACCAAGGATTTTTTGGGGGGGGGAAGCAGTGGGCAAGCCCCATCTCTCTCTAAGTTGGGGCTCACGGTGCAGCATTGTTAAATATAGTTCTAAGAAAAAACAATGTATTAAGTGTGCAGGCCCCTTCTTTCTCTAAGTTGGGGTTCACAGTGCCTTTTTGTTAAATAAGGTTTAAAAAAAACAAGGGGCAGATCTATTTAGCTGTGCAGGGCCTGTCTCTCTTTAAGTTGGGGTACACAGTGCCTCTTTGTTAAATACAGTTTAAAAATAACAATCTTTTTCACCGGCCAAGCGATATTTTAGGGAACATCTGTCTGTTTTAGCTGGGCTGTGGAACTGTGTCATTTTGGTGTGTGCGCTGCCCTGAATATATATATATATATATATATATATATATATATATATATATATATATTTAGTTTTTTTTTTTTTTAAAGTAAAATGTCTGTGAAAGGAAGGGGTGGGAAAGGATGGGGTAGAGAAAAAGACATCACTGCAATTCCTTCTGCCACTAAGGATAAGGATGTTGGTGCCAGTACCAACACTGTGGTCAGCAGCCATGTGCCCAGGCCCAGTAAAAGTAGCACCAGCTATTTGCCCAGACCAAGCCATAGTAGTGGCAGCATCCATTTGCCCATGCCCGCCACTGCTAGAAGTAGCAGCAGCAGCTATGTACACGGTAGTAGTATAGTAGCAGCAGCAGTAATGAGTGTGGTAGTAGTAGCAGCAGCAGCAAGACAGGCTTGTCCATTTCCTCCAGAGGGCGTGTTTTTCGGACAATGCATCCATTGTGGACTGGTTGATTAGCTCATCTCAGGAGGAGGAAAACTCTGACGCTTTGAGCCAGGTTTCAGTGGATACTTCCTCCACTACAGCTACACATCACAGTAAAAGAAGCCTTTCTCTTCCATTAAACCTTCCCCTTACGGCCCCCCCACCTAGTGGGGCGCCAGCTTTTTTCAACAGCCCAGTTGCTAAGGATAGAGACGAAACAGAAGCAGTGTCCCAGACGCATTGCTGTGGCAGTGGGGGTGGTGGTAGACATGGACATACTGGCAGTTATAAAGGTGGTTGTGGTGTGGAGAGACAAGTAGACTATAATGAAACATCAGAAAAGGGAAGTGGTGGGGATCAGAAGGAGGAGTATGATGATGTAGTTTTGGACAGGACCTGGGAACCAGGCAACAAAGAAAGTTAAGCCTCATCAAGACTTAAGAGATGAACTGCACTGTAAAATCCCAGGCTACACCCAGAGAACAGGGTGCGTTGGCGCAGTGCCAGGCTTCCTCTGACACAGGAAGGGATACGTTCCACGCTGGCATCACCTGACAGCTGCAGGATAGGCCGGCCACGGTTTAAATACCATGTCTCCAAGACAACATCTGAAATACCGTCTCTCCAAGACGACATCTGAAGATGCAACCATCTCTGGGAAGACTACAGGGATGCCTAGCTCCCCCTTATCTCACATGCTGCAGGGCTCCACGATGAAAGAACCAGGTGCTGTTGAAATCTCCACCTAGCCACCATATGGAGATCTAAGAAACAGGCACCTCACAACAGCCTTAGATAATGTAAAGATAAATAAATGATGGTTGGGGGCAAAGGTGGCATTTTAAAAATAGTCTCACATGCATACTTGCTTAATTTAGTAGTTGCGGCGAGGCGTCTAATCTATAAGCACCTTGCTCAGGTGCAAACACATGCACACAAAAATATACGCTTTCAAAAATAACATCCAAAGTAGAATTTCCCTGAGTCAAAGGGCAGTTCTACTGCTGCTAATGCTGGCATTTAAGTGACCATGGCTAGCGTCAGAGCCTGGCAAACCTCGTGCTCAGGGCCCTGGGGGCCTACTGAAAAGCAATACGTTGAGGCGGGACTTGCATTGGCTATCAGTGTCTTTTTAATGAATATGCAATTTACTATCAACTGTATTATCACACATGCAAAGGATCCACTGGGACTATCGCCCAAGAACCCATAGGCCCTGCAAGTGACACATTAATGTAGTCCAATGGGTGATTAGCAAATCTTTGGGAAGAATAGGGCTCTATTATTAAGCAAAATGCCACCCTATTTTTTCCAGAATGTTAAAATCAATAGAGTAATAAAACAGATATTTAGCACAGTCTCTCTGTTATGACTGCATCCAGGTTTATCTGGTTGACATAAATAGGCTCTTAAAAAGGGGTTTATGAGGAGGATGATTCATGGTCGGTGCACCAAAGCGCACTGGCAGAGCGCGAATGATTCCACATGTACCTAGGAGCATGATTCATGGCTGTGTGTGCACATGTGAAGCAGACTAAATGGCTTGTGCCAAAACTAAAAGCAAATTTACTCCACAGATGCAAAGGATCCACCTCCACAAACATTAGCACAAATTGAGTCATTGCGCACCTTTTCAGTGCACATTGCAGGCCGCTAGGTGCATAGAGAAGCCATAAGCTTATCCCCATAGCAGACTGTGTGACAGAGCCCCCCCTATCACCCCATAGCAGACTGTGATACAATCCCCCGATCACCCCCATAGCATACTGTGTGACAGAGACCCCTATCACCCCCATAGCAGACTGTGTGACAGAATACCCCCCATACCAGACTGTGTGACAGAATCCCCCCCCCCCCATAGCAGACTGTGTGACAGAATCCCCCCCCCCCCCATAGCAGACTGTGTGACAGAGCTCCCCCTATCACCCCATAGCAGACTGTGATACAATTCCACCATCACCCCCATAGCCGACTGTATGACAGAGACCCCTATCACCCCCATAGCAGACTATTTGACAGAGACCCCTATCACCCCCATAGCAGACTGTGTGACAGAATACCCCCCCCCCCATAGCAGACTGTGTGACAGAATCACCCCCATAGCTGACTGTGTGACAGAGCCCCCCATCACCACATAGCAGACTGTGTGACAGAATCCCCCCCATCACCCCTAAAGCAGACTGGGGGACAGAATCCCTCTCATCACCCCCATAGCAGACTGTGTGACAAAATCCCCTCCCCCATTAAACTTATTATTATAAAAAACATCAATAAAAATATCAATGATTAATATAATGATAACTGCCCACTGTAGGTTCTAGGTTGTGGATGACGAAAGGAACCACACCAATGAGAATGTATAAAATGTATGTAGAATGTATAAAAATGTACAATGTATAAAAGATTGTATTGTGCACAGACCTATGATACAGGACAGTTGTACATGTGTAAAAATAATACAAAATATATATAAAGATAAGGGCCTAAACAATTACATTAACCACTAGACAGTATCCCCTCGATTCAAAGAGCAAAAGTTAATTGATTTCGTATCGAGAATCGTAAGTTTGGGTGGGTGTTAGTCATTTTTTCCTGTTTTTTTGGCCATTTCCGACTCGCACGAGCCTACGTACGAATGCGTATATGCTCTTACGATCAGCGGAAGTCCGTTCCTAAATTTTAGGATCAAAACGTAAAACTTAGGATCAAAACGTAAAACTTAGGATCAAATCCTTAAACTTACGATCAAAACGTAAAACTTAGGTTAATTGGATGTGTTTAGGTGTGATTCAGAGAAACCTCTAAACGCGTTTTAAAAGAAAGCCACAGCCGACACCTTTTAGCAGCCGGATTGCTGTTCGTGAACAGGTTTTTTGGCTAAGTGGAGGAGTCTGCGCGTCTTGTGCTCCAATGAACTGCATGTATCAGCATGGCCGAGGCCATAAATTGTATGGCAATGCATACCTGATTCATGTATGCCTTATAAAAGCATTTTAATGTGGACCTTAATTAGTCCTTTGCATGTAAACCTTTATTTGGCAATATATTTGCATTAATTAAAGAAACTTATGTCCTTTGTTATTTATTTTAAAATTGAGGTACTAGAATAATATTTTTAGATTGCATTTATTGGTGTAGTTGTTTACCCTTGCTTTATTTAATTATTTAAGCACATCTTTGGTCAGATGCATCACACTTACTGAGGAGAGGAGAGCGGGATAAAGTGCAGGATGTGGGTTACTGCTGTATTTTGCACAGACACAGCAGAGCTGGTGGCATGGAAAGGTCAGAAATCAAAGAATCCAGAGCAACACAGTCACAAGGCCCTTTCTGTTTGCAGGCTGCCCGATAATACCTGAGCCGCCATCTTGGCTGTTTCTAGGCTCATAACATGCAGAAGTTGCTGGGTGTTTTTTAAGATTTGTGAGCAATCTGTATGTAGAGGGTGTGGGTAACCACACTAAAAATTTAAAGTTGTACCATTTGAAGCCAAAATATTAAAATTAAATCCACAAGTAAAAAATGCAAGTTAACTAAAAATTAAACAAAGTAAGATTTACTTATGCAAATGCATTCATTAATGGTTGGTTACTACAAAATGATTGAAATAAAGAAAAATAAAAGACCAAATATTTAGAATGCACTTTAATGAGGTAAGTTTGTAGTGCGGAGCCGCAAGATCAGAAGGATTTACGTCCAGACAAAAAAGGAAAAAGGGCAAAACCAATGTTGCAACCTGAGAAATGAAACGGAAAATTCAGGATGGAAACTGACATAGGTCTGATTCCCGAACTGCCATACGAACGGACGTATATTTTAGGATAGAAACGTATTTGCTTATTGAATCACTCGCAAGTTCATACGAACGCACGAGCGGACGTGAAAAATAGGATGATCGTGAGCCAAATCCAAGCTGTTACATGTTTCTTTGAATCAACCCATATATGTATCACAGGGACTAAACAAATACATAAAACAATTTCTAAAATGTACTATTACAGAGTACAATTGCCACTAGGCCTAAAGTTACTTGCTGGTAGTTACCAATACAGGGCCCTCATGCTCACGCATCATTTCTCTCCTAGGTCCCCTCTCAACTTCCCAAATATTACTCCACCTCATTCTAGGACACCTCACTTCCTGTTGGAAAGGACTAGCCCCTCCCTTTAGACAGCACATCTACTCACAATAGGATTTCATGACCAGGTATTGACTCAATTTACATTACATAGTTAAGAATCCTTTATACACCCAAAGCTATTGTGTCCACCCAACCGCAGCCAAGATGTCTGGGTTGATACCAAATTAGCATCTAAGAGGCTCAATTATCATCCTAGCCAGGGCAGTAACTTGGAGACCTAGTTTAGATATTTAAAACTTATATCTCTAAAATGTTATATTTCATTAGAATTCTCTATTTCTTACAGTCGCCCACTTGAGAATGAGATTACCATATTTTTCGCCCTATAAGACGCACCTGCCCATAAGACGCACCTAGGATTTGGGGGAGGAAAATAAGAAAAAAAAAATTTAAACCAAAAACACACCATTACAGACAGTGCGGTATTCCCCTATCCCATTCCCATAGGCCGTGTGGGATGCCCCCATTGCAAAGACAGTGTAGCATGCCCCCATCCCATTCCCTGTATACCCAGTGTGGCATTCTCCCCCCTCCCATTCCCAATATAGGCAGTGTGTCATTTTCCCCCCTCCCATTCCCCATATACCCAGTGTGGCATCCCCCTCCCATTCCCATATAGGCAGTGTGGCATTCTCCCCCCTCCCATTCCCCGTATAGCAAGTGTGGCATCCCCCCTCCCATTCCCATATAGGCAGTGTGGCATTCTCCCCCCTCCCATTCCCCGTATACCCAGTGTGGCATCCCCCCTCCCATTCCCATATGGGCAGTGTGGCATTCCCCCCTCCTATTCACCATATAGTCAATGTGCCCCCCATTCCCATTGGCAGTGTGGCATCCCCTCCCCCCATTTCCATAGGCTGTGTGGCATCCCCCTCTCCCCCCATTAGTATAGGCTGTGTGGCATCCCTCTCCCCCCATTAGTATAGGCTGTGTGGCATCCCCCCTTCCCCCATTAGTATAGGCTTTGTGGCAGCCCCCCTTCCCCCATTAGTATAGGCTGTGTGGCATCCCCCCTTCCCCCATTAGTATAGGCTGTGTGGCATCCCTCCCCCCATTAGTATAGGCTGTGTGGCATCCCCCTCTACCCCCATTTGTATAGGCTGTGTGGCATCCCCCCTTCCCCCATTAGTATAGGCTGTGTGGTATCCCTCCCCCCATTAGTATAGGCTGTGTGGCATCCCTCCCCCCATTAGTATAGGCTGTGTGGTATCCCTCCCCCCATTAGTATAGGCTGTGTGGCATCCCTCCCCCCATTAGTATAGGCTGTGTGGCATCCCCCTCTCCCCCCATTAGTATAGGCTGTGTGGCATCCCCCTTCCCCCATTAGTATAGGTTGTGTGGTATCCCTCCCCCCATTAGTATAGGCTGTGTGGCATCCCTCCCCCCATTAGTATAGGCTGTGTGGCATCCCCCTCTCTCCCCATTAGTATAGGCTGTGTGGCATCCCCCCTCCACCCATTGGCATAGGCTGTGTGGCATCCCCCCTCCCCTCATTAGTATAGGCTGTGTGGCATTCTCCTTCCCCATTAGTATAGGCTGTGTGGCATCCCTCCCCCATTAGTATAGGCTGTGTGGCATCCCCCTCCCCCCATTAGTATAGGCTGTGTGGCATCTCTCCCCCCATTAGTATAGGCTGTGTGGCATCCCCCTCTCCCCCCATTAGTATAGGCTGTGTGGCATCCCCCTCCCCCCATTAGTATAGGCTGTGTGGCATCCCTCCCCCATTAGTATAGGCTGTGTGGCATCCCTCCCCCCATTAGTATAGGCTGTGTGGCATCCCCCTCTCCCCCCATTAGTATAGGCTGTGTGGCATCCCTCCCCCCATTAGTATAGGCTGTGTGGCATCCCCCTCTCCCCCCATTAGTATAGGCTGTGTGGCATTTCTCTTCCCCCATTGGCATAGGATGTGTGGCATCCCCCCTCCCCTCATTAGTATAGGCTGTGTGGTATCCCCTCTCCCCCCATTGGCAGTGCAGCATAAGTAAAAAATAAATAAAACTCACCTGCCCGCTGACAAAGCTTCGCTGAGCGTCCGGCTCCGTGAATCAGGTGGGCGTGGCCTGCGCCACGTTGGCGCAGGCCACGCCCACCCGATTCACGAAGCTGGCCATAAGAAGCAGCGGCGGGCTGTGTCCTGGGCCCGCTGCTGCGATCGCTGTCTTTTCAGGCAGCAATAGCAGTGGCGGGGCCAGAGACAGCGCCCACCGCTCCTCCATCTGCTGCCTCTTCCTGGGCACACACGAGCACCCAGGTCAGGGCAGCAGGTGGGCGTGGCCTGCACCGAGTTGTGAAGGCCATGCCTACCCGCTGCCCTGACTTGGGTGTTCGTCCGTGCCCTGGAAGAGGCAGCAGATGGAGAAGCGGCAGGCGCTGTCTCTGGCCCCGCCACTGCTATTGCTGCCTGAAAAGACAGCGATCGCAGCGGCGGAGCCGGGACACAGTCCGCCGCTCCTCTGTCTTCACCTGGGCTCTCACAGAGTGACAGGCAACGCGGGAGCGCCGGGAACGGGTGAGTTTTTTTTTTTTTTTATTAAAATTTTTTTTTTTACATTCGCCCGATAAGGCGCACAGACATTCCCCCCCCCCCCCCCCCCACTTTTGGGGAAAAATAATTGCGTCTTATAGGCCGAAAAATATGGTATATATATATTTTATATAATCGAATTCTCACCAAATTAAGTTATAATATTTGAATAGCACCAATATGACTCAACAAATGAAATTGATACACCTTTTTTTTTGCCACCTCTAATGCTCTTCTTTTGCAGACACATAGTTGATTCCATCTGTAGTGATCATCTCCCCATATTCCTTTTCTGCTAATAGGTGGAGTGACCAAAATATCCTTGCCTCCATATGAAAATGTACATGCGTAGATTGTAGTTCCTTCCTGTCTCCACTTGAATATGTATCGTCTATCCAATGCTGGAGATATAGGTACCTTAAGGGAAACAGTTTCTTGAGATTCCAAGAGACAGTGAAAGAGTGCATTAGCCGTTGGTACACTGAGCATTCCAAACTTGGGGGGCTCACTTAGGCAGTTCCTTTCGAATCACATGGGTAGCAATAGTTGATTGTAGAAGGTTTAATAAGACAACAGCTGGCAGTTCATAGCAGGGTACTGGTCACATAATAGACACTACTGGCACCTTTAGCCTCTCAAGTGAAAAGGAAATTGAAGAACAAGGACAAAGAACAGGGCAAATAGAGTGGTATTGTGGCTGAGAATTTTTCTTGGTGGTAGCTTGGTACATTAATACTCTAACTCAGGGGTACTCAAGCACTTCTTGTAAATGTCCATTTACAGAAATCTGGTGAGAGGTTAAGGTCCGGGCACACCTTGCATTCTGTGCAGGCCATGTACAGGGGTGGAATAGGGCCTAACATGGTACTGGCAATAAGGTCTGGTATAAGGGTAGATAGATAGGGCTTGGGGGAGAGGGATGAATGGCAGTAAAGCTGTAAGGAAGAGGGATGGATAGACAGAACAGTGGCTGAATGGCTGCTCTAACTCTAGCTAAAATCATATCTATCTCTGCAAATCCATCTAAATGCCACACACATTGCCGTGCAAAATGTTACATTTATCCAGACATATCCCACATTTAGTGCTGGACCTTTTGGAGACACAGGGTATTAACCCTTTCGCTGCCAGCCTACCTGGAGTTTTTGTTACGCTTTGTTGCCAGACCATTTTTCACTATTTTGCACTATGCATGTTCAACTGTGATTTTTGAAGGGATTTCCAGGGATTTCCCAGAAAAATTGTATATTGTTTTTTTCAGCAGAGTCTGGGCTTTAACATGAAATGTCTTGTTTGTCATTTTTTAGGTGTATTCTTAATATTTTGGGGTGAGATATGTGCAAAAAAATAAAAAAAAATCTATTTTTTACAATTTGTAGTGTTTTTTTGTAATAAAAAATGTAAGTTTGTCAATAAAATCTTATTGCGTGTGAAATCCCAATTTCTCCCGGTTACAACGGCACCACATATATATTGGTAGACACCCTTTCCTGCCCAAGAGACTCCCCCAAACTGAAACAGCGCTTTAGGGGATTTTCAGATCAAATACAGCTATGCTAAGCACTATGTGCACCTTGCAGTTTTTCAATAAAAACAACCCTTTACATTTGAAATACCCCCCACAAACTATATATTCTCTGGAAGTACACACCTCAAGCTTTTTAGGCATACCAGGCTTGTTGATGTTGCCACAGTTTTCTGGAAGTTCTCCCTCAATGTATTCTTTGGTTACACAGAACTTCCCTAAAAAAGGATAAAAAGCAGAATCAAAGCCACATTTTTCTAAAGAAAACTATAAGCAAACAAGAAAAAACAAGTTAATCTAAAAAAGCAACATCCCCCGAACAGAACGATACCCAACATGCATAGCTACTGTCAAGGGAAGAGTTGCCAAACACCCCAAAGTAAAGCTTGGGGAGACGGTAATTTTGCTTGAAAATGTCAGCTCTGCAGACAAAGTGGCCCCTTGCGCTTTTTCTACCAAAACAACCCTTTACATTTGGAATACCTGCCACAAACCATATATTTTCTGAAAGTACACATGATAAGCTTTCTAAGCATACCCAGCATGTTGTAGTGGGCCCATCTTTCTGGAAGTAATCCCTCAAAGAATTCGTTGGTCGCACAGGGTTTCCCTAAAAAAATGTATAATAAAGCAGAATAAAAAATGAGTTTTCCTAAAATATCAATATGCAAACAAAAACAAACAAGCTAAATCTGAAAGCGCAAAATCCCCCGAGCAGAACGATACCCAACATGCATAGGTACTACTAACCCTTTTAACTGCCAGCCTACTTGAGATTTTGTCACCCTCTCTTGACAGGTCATTTTTCACCATTTTGCGCTATGCTTAACTGTGATTTTTGCAGGAATTTCCAGGAAAATCATATATTTTTTTTTTGCGGCAGAGTTTAGGCTTTAACATGAAATGTCTTGTTTGTAATTTTTTTATAGTTTTTTTTAAATATTTTTGAGTACATTAAACAAAACAAAATAAAAAATTTTTTTTTAGAAAATTATCTCCTTTATTTCAAATAAAACATTTGTTTTATTAAAGAAAACCATATTGCATGTGAAAGCCCCATTTCTTCCGATTACAACGGTACCACATATGTATCGGTAGCCCCCTGTTACTGTTCAGAAGACCCCCCAAACTGAAAAAACATTTTATAACATGTAAAAATAAAATACAACTACAATCCACACTATAAAGGGTTAAATCAAGAAAAAAAATCGGTGTGGGGTTCCCCTTCCTGGGGGGGAGGTAACCCCCATTTTTTTAATTTTAATAATTCCCATAAAAATGACATGGGGTCCCCCCTACCCAGCATAACCAGCCCGGGGATCAGCTATGCAGGGATTGTAGAACAGGGCGCAGGGGCCAGCTTTGGTGGCCCCCCACCCTGCCAAGTACAAGCCAGCACCGCCTAAATCAGCCCGGGCCCTTCTGCCCCCCCTGGGCTTCGGGGAGGCAGGTAATAGGGGGGCCGGGGTTAATGGCAAGTCACCCGCTAGCCGCAGGTCACTTGACAGCTCTCGAGCCTTGTGAACTGGTACAGGGGTCTCATGGACTCCTTACAAGTTCACAATGGGTTAAAGTGGACCAACACCCAGGGCTGATCGGCCTCGGAATCTATAAGATTCCCAGACCGTTCTATTCCCTCCCCCTGGGGCATCCAAAATCGGGATGCCCCCCTGTGTGAAACCCCCCGGAACACCTGCTACCACTTACTTGAATCCGGTCCTACGGCGCATGCGCGGGCCGCATCCCCGCTATCCCTCTAGCAGGACGCGTGCCCAGGCCGGCTATTTATGAATGGCCGACGCGGGCACGCTCCCTGTTAGAGGGAAGTGGGGGATGCGGCCGCCAGCGCGCTCAGAGCGGCTGAGTTTAGATGTCTCTTAGACGTCCATAACTCAGCCGCTCTGAGCGCGCTGATTGGACAAGCGGCCGCGCATGCGCCGTAGGACCCGGGTAAGGTGAGTTATTGTGGGTGATCGGGGGGGTTTCACGCAGCGGGGCATCCCCAATCGGGATGTCCCAGGGGAAAGGACCAATACCCAGGAAAGTCAAAATCCTGGGTGTTGGTCCACTTAAAATGTAAAAAAAAAAAAAACACACCACACCACAAAATGCTGGAAGCATTTATTACCAGCTGGGTGACAGGACTTAAGGGGTTAATTAAAAAAAAAATTGACATAGGGTCCCCCCTCCCAGGGTGGGGGACCCCTTTTTTTTTGGAATTTTAAGGGTTAAAAACCCTTAAAAATCCAAAAAAAAAATAACGTAGGGTCCCCCCTACCCAGCGTTACCGACCCGGGCCAGCTATGGGGGCTTGTAGAACAGGCCCACATAGCCATAGTGGCCCGGGCCCTTCTGCCCCCCCCTGGCCTTTGGGGAGGCAGGTAATGGGGGGCTGGGGGTTAATGGCAAGTCACCCGCTAGCCCGCAGGTGACTTGCCAGACCCAGAGCCTTGTGAGCTGGTACAGGGGTCTGATAGACCCCTTACCAGCTCACATAGGGTTAACTGTAACAAAAAAAACACAGACAAAATGATTTTATTAAAAAAAAAAAAAAATGTTTTACTGTACTTACCTCCGATTGCAAGCTCTTGTCCCTCGCCGCTCTGATGACAGATGCCGGTGATCGGCATCCAGAGAAGGGGGGGCAGGAGATCAGAGGATCTCCTGCCACCTCCTTCCAGGTCGCCGATCACCGGCATCTGACAGCTGAAACAGCTGAAGCCAGTGATCGGGACCGGGATGACGTCATAGCCCCGCCCCCAAAAGGGGCGGGGCTTGACGGGGAGTCGAGACGGGATGACGTCATAGCCCCGCCCCCAAGGGGGCGGGGCTTAGTGGCAAGATGGCGGCCGCCATCGAGAAGGAGAGAGGAGAGAGCCTCTTGGGCTCTCTCCTGAAGATCGGCAAGCCCTGGGGGGGGATCGGAGGCCCCCCAGGTGAAGAGGAGGGTCGACGGGAGCCAGCGCACATGCAGGTAGGTAAATGTCATTTTTATTTTTTTTTTTTTTTTACAGGAAAGCCAGTGGCAGCTAAAACGGGGGGGGGGCACCCTATTCCGGGCCCTCCCCTGCAGCCGGAGGAGGTCCCACGGACGATCGGAGCACACCATCTTAAAGGGGAGACCCGGCCGAATCAAACGAGGGGTCAGGTGAGTGTCTTTTTTTTTTTTTTTGCCAGTTAGCAGGGGGGAAAGCCAGGTACGTAAAACTTACGTAGCTGGCGTTTAATGACAGGAGAGGCAGCTACGTGAATTTTACGTAGCTGGCGTTTAAAGGGTTAAACTGAAGGAGAGAGGTAGGCGCTCCTCCGTTTGCTTGCCTCCCCCCTCCTCTGGCCAACCATCACTGGCATCATATCGCTGGGGGACACAGGAGCTGACGATCGGAGGTAAGTAAAATTAAAAAAAAAAAAAAAGTCATTTCTAAAGTGTGTGGTGTGTTTTTTTTTTTTTTTTTTTACTGTTAACCCTTTGTGAACTGGTAAGGGGTCCATGAGACGCCTATAACAGTTCACAAGGCTCAGGGGCTGGCAAGTCACCTGCAGCTAGCTGTTGACTTGCCATTAACCCCTTGAGCCCCCCCCCATTACCTGCCTCCACAAAGCCCAGGGGGGGGGCAGAAGAGCCGTGGCCCTAGGCTATGCCGGCTTATAGCCTGCAGGACCAGGGGCCACCCTGCGCCCTGTTCTACAAGCCCCCATAGCTGGTCACAGACTGGTTAAGCTGGGTGGGGGGGGGGGGGGCGCACACCATTTTTCCTTTGGATTTTTAAGGGTTTTTAACCCTTAAAATTCCAAAAAAATGGGGTCCCCCTCCCTGGGAGGAGGGACCCTATGTCATTTTTTTTTAAATTAACCCCATGCTACATGTCGCTCAGTAGGTATAAAAGGCTTCCAGCAGCAGCAGGAGAGCAGAAGCCAAAGTGATCAGCATGGGACACAGTGCTCTGGGATGGATGGGAGGTAAGTAATAAAAAAAACATAATAAAATATTTTTTCTCTCTGTCTGTGTGTTTTTTTTACATTTAACCCTTTGTGAACTGGTAAGGGATCTATGAGACCCCTATACCAGTTCACAAGGGTCTGGGTCTGGCAAGTCACCTGCGGCTAGTGGGTGACTTGCCATTAACCCCGAGACCCCCCATTACCAGCCTCCCGAAAGCCCACGGGGGGGCAGAAGAACCCATGGCTATTAGGCTTTGGGTCTTGTAGCTGGCAGGGCTGGGGGCTATCAAAGCTGGCCCTGCACCCTGTTCTACAAGCCCCTTAGCTGGTGCCTGGGCTGGTTATGCTGGGAAGGGGGGCCCACACCAATTTTATTTTTTATTTAACCCTTTATAGTGTGGATAGTAGTATTTTATTTGTAAATGTTATAAAGTGCTCTTTTCAGTTTAGGGGATCTCCTGGACAGGAACAGGGGGGCTACAATACATATGTGGTATCACTGTAATCGGGAGAAATGGGGCTTTCACATGCAATATGGTTTTCTTTATTAAATAAATGTTTTAGTTAAAATAAGGGAGACAATTTTAAAAAAATAGATATATTTTTATTTTTTTTTACTTATTTACTTAAAATATATAAAAGAAAGTGGAAAAAATACAAACAAGACATTTCATGTAAAAGCCTGAACTCTACTGCAAAAAAGAAAATATGCCATTTTCTTGGAAATTCCTGCAAAAATCACAGTTAAACATCATGCAAAATTGTGAAAAAGATCCTGTCAGCAGAGGGTGACAAAATCTCAAGTAGGCTGGCAGTTAAAAGGTTACAGGTACCTATGCATGTTGGGTATTGTTCTGCTCAAGGGACCTTGCGCTTTTAGATTCAGCTTGTTTTTTCTTATTTGTATATTGATATTTTAGGAAAAGGTGTTTTTTATTCTGCTTTTTTATACATTTTTTTAGTGAAACCCTGTGCAACCTAAGAATTCTTCGAGGGATTACTTCAAGAAAGATGTGCCCACTACAACAAGCTGGGTACGTTTAGAAAGCTTAACATGTGTACTTTCAGGGAATATATGTTAATGGGGGGGTATTCCAAATGTAAAGGGTTGTTTTGGTAGAAAAAGCACAAGGTGCGCACTTTGTCAGCAGGGCTGAAATTTTCAAGTGAAATTACCGTTATGCACATGCTTTACTTTGGGGTGTTTGGCAACTCTTACCTTGACAGTACTATGCATGTTGGGTATTGGTCTGTTCGAGGGATGTTGCTTTTTCAGATTTTCAATTTTTCTTTTTTTTGCATATACATTTTTTTAGGAAAATGTGGCATTAATTCTGCTTTTTTGTTCTTTTTTTTAGGGAAGCCCTGTGCAACCAAAGAATACATTGAGCGATGACTTCCAGAAAACTGCGGCCACATCAACAAGCCTGGTACTTCTAGAAAGCTTGAGGTGTGTACTTCCAGAGAATATATAGTTTGTGGGGGGTATTTCAAATGTAAAGGGTTGTTTTTCTTGCAAAACTGCAAGGTGCGCATAGTGCCTAGCATAGTTGTATTTTATCTAAAATTCTCCTAAAGCATTGTTTCAGTTTGGGGGAGTCTCCTGGGCAGGAAAGAGTGTCTACCAATACATATGTGGTACTGCTGTAACCAGGAGAAATTGGGATTTCACACGCAATACGATTTTATTGACAAATTTATTTTTTATTACAAAAAACACTACAAATTGTAAAAAATCGTTTTTTTTTATTTTTTTGCACATATTTCACCCAAAATTATGACACCTAACAATGACAAACAAGACATTTCATGTTAAAGCCCAGAATCTGCTGAAAAAAACAATATATCACTTTCTCGGGAAATCCCTGGAACTCCCTTCAAAAATCATAGTTGAACATGGGGAGCGCAAAATAGTGCAAAACGGTCTGGCAACAAAGGGTGACAAAATCTCAAGGTAGGCTGGTGGTTTAAGGGTTAAATATTACATATAATATAGTAGAATTAAAGGGGACAAGCAAAATGTAAATCTCATTTGGGCTTTACAAAATTGCAAGAATAACAGGAAAAGAAAAATATTCGCCCACTTCATACATTTATAAAAAGTAAAACAATAAAAAAAACTTTATTAATACCACAAAAATAATAAGACTATTGGCTTGATGCAGAGCCTCCCCGTTCAGCTCCCCCGTGCGTTTTCCCATTGGTTTTGGGCTTTGATCGGGTCAGGAAAGGGTGCTACGTTGATTTTAGTGTGCGCTTATGCGCTCAGGTGTGCGCTCAGCCGCCTTTCCGATTGTCGGCTCGCACGAGGCTGTTTCCCGGGAAAACGGATGCCTCGTTCATTGGTCCGTTTTTTTCAGTGATGCAGAGCCTTGATTTCCGATTGAAATCACCCTAATTAAACGGGGCCGCCGAGCCTTCACTTACGGCAAGTCAGAGCAGCCTTATTTGCACTCGGGCAATAATATGCAGTCCTCTGTTGGAGCACATCAGCGGCGCCAGCTCCGCGGTCTTGTCCTGCTGAGTATGGCAGAAACCAGGCTGCACCGCACGCCTTTGGACATTGATGGCATGAGTATGTGATTGTCAGGATTGTACCAAACACCCGTCTGTCTTAAGCCAGTATCCCCCAATCTCCACCGCCACTTCTGCCTATAGACAAGCCCCCGCTTGTGGGAGACACGAGCAATGCCTCTCCCAGTCGGTTGCCCCCAGGACTTAACAGGCGCAAAGGATAGTAGCTTAAGGTGCAGCTTGGTGTTAGGCAGGGAATCCCGAATGAGGATGCCGGGTGCGAAAAGTCCGTAAATCAGGCCGAGGTCAAACCAGGAGGTCACAGGCGAGGTATCCAAGGGAGATGACAGAGAATGGTCGAGGGTAGCCGAGGTCAATTCCAGGAAGTCACAGGCGAGGTACAGGAGGGTCAGGCAAGAGAGTGGTCAGGCAAAGCAGGAGGTCAGGGCAGGCAGCTAGCAAGAATAGTCAAGGTCCAAATCCAAATCCAAAATCTTCACAAGTACAGCAGCACACATCCAGAACCCAGAAGCTATAACGGGCACTGGGAAACTGGAACAGTGCAAATATATAGGGAAGTCTGGCCAATGGGAAACAGGGAAAAAGGAGGGAAGGAAGGTGCTTGGTGCAAACAAGGAAATGGGATCGGTCCCAGGAGCTGGACGGCCCAGGCCAGACAGGCCGACCAGTCCCTGGGTCCGATCCCAGGAACCAGCCACGGATTGGACATTTTAAACTCGCCCCCGGCGGGCGCGCTGGGGGAAGCGCCGCCGGGAGGCATAAAGCAGACGTGCGCGCGCGCGCGCGCGAGCACGTTGAGGATCGAGCGCGCCCCCGCCAGGAAGGGGAAGCGCCGAGCCAGAGGGGAGAGCCGCAGGGCCGCGCAGCCGCGCGGAGCGGGCTGCGACGCGGCCACCCACGGCGTCCTGCACCGCCAGCCCCTGATCCCCGCGACGGTGCCGAGGAGCTGGCAGACCCGGGGACCGTCGGGCCGCAGCCCGGTGGGAGCCACCCGGCAACGCGCCGCGGGACCCGGACCGGCGGTGAGGTAAGTGCCTAACATTACCCCCCCCTGAGGAGGGGCCACTGGACCCTCCAAACTGGGTTTTAAAGGATTCTCTCTATGAAACTTCTTTACTAAATTCTGTGCATGAACTTCTCTGGCAGGAACCCAAGATCTTTCTTCCGGACCGTATCCCTTCCAGTCAATAAGATATTGAAGAGAGTTCCGAAAGAAACGAGAATCAAGGACCCGGGCAACCTCAAACTCCTGATGCCCATCAACTACCACAGGACTAGGAGGACTATTAGGTTCATGGTTTCTTGCGGACTTAAGAAGTGAAACATGAAAGGATTTACAGATTTTCATGGATGAGGGGAGGGCCAACCGGTATGTCACCTGATTAACTTTGTGTGTTATGGGGAATGGGCCAATAAACTTAGGTCCTAACTTAGCGGAGGGTTGGCGTAGCGCCAAGTTCTTGGTTGAAAGCCAAACCCAGTCACCCACTTTAAAGTTAGAATTAGACGATCGCTTGCGATCAGAAAATTTTTTCTGTAAACAAGCGGCCCTAGTTAGGTGTTGTTGGATTTTATTCCACTCCCCTGGCCATTTGGACACCCATTCATCCACGGAGGGAACTCTAGAGGGTTGGTCCGAAAGAGCAGAAAACTTCAGGTCCTTGCCATAAACACAGTGGAAAGGAGAAACCCCTGTGGATGAATGCGTAGCGTTGTTAAAAGCAAATTCCGCAAAAGGTAAGAAGAAGGCCCAATCAGTCTGAGAACCCGCCGTAAAACAGCGCAAATATTGTTCCAGGGACTGGTTCGTTCTCTCGGTTTGACCATTCGATTGCGGATGAAAGGCCGAGGAAAGGGAGACAGTGAACCCCAACTTGGCACAGAAAGCCCTCCAGAACCGGGAGACAAACTGGACCCCCCTATCCGAAACAACATCCATGGGAATACCATGAATCCTAAAGACATGAGTAATGAAAAGTTGAGCAAGAGTTTGAGCTGAGGGGAGTTTCTTTAAAGGGACGAAATGGGCCATCTTGCTAAAGCGGTCCACAATTACCCAAATGACCGTATGACCCTGAGACGGAGGAAGGTCAGTAACAAAATCCATGGCCAGATGTGTCCACGGGGAGGCAGGAATGGATAATGGAAGGAGTGGGCCTTCCGGTGAGCTCCTCAAGGACTTACTTTGGGCACAGACTTTGCAAGCGGAGACAAACCTTTGAACGTCCTTCCTGAGAGAAGGCCACCAAACTTGGCGTAACAATAAAGCTATGGTTTTCTTAATCCCTGGATGACCGGTTGTTTTGGTATCATGAAAATGGGACAAAAACTCAGACCGGTAAGTAGAGGGCACAAACAGGGCTGACGCGGGTTTCCCAGGAGGAGCTTGGGCCTGGAACTGAGTAAGATCAGGAAGTTGGGGTTGAATGGCGGCCACCACTAGGGAGCGAGGTACGATGGGAGAAACCACCCTTTCCGGTAAGTCAGGGGGAGAGAAACTCCGAGACAGGGCGTCCGCCTTTATATTCTTAGACCCGGGTTTATACGTTATAGAAAAATTAAACCGAGAAAAGAATAAGGACCAGCGAGCCTGTCTAGGAGTTAACCTCTTGGCGGACTGGATGTATTCCAGATTTTTATGGTCCGTAAAGACCGTAACTGGATACTGTGCCCCCTCCAGCCAGTGTCTCCATTCCTGGAAGGCAAGTTTGATGGCCAGTAATTCTCTGTTGCCGATATCATAATTCTTTTCGGCCGCTGAGAATTTTTTGGAAAAGAAGGCACATGGATGGAGGCGTGCAGGTGAGCCGTAGTATTGGGACAAGACCGCTCCGACCGCTATCTCTGAAGCATCCACCTCCACAAGGAAAGGTCGTTGTTCATCGGGATGGACTAGGACGGGAGCAACGCTAAATACCCTCTTAAGATTCCCGAAGGCCTGGACAGCTTGAGCCGGCCAAACCGGGGGGTACCCGCTTTTCTTAGTCAAGTTAGTTAGTGGTGTAACCAGGGTAGAGAAATTCTTAATGAACCTTCTATAAAAATTGGCAAAACCCAAAAACCTCTGCAGGCCCTTCAGATCTCTGGGCTGCTCCCATTCTAAAACAGCCCTCACCTTAGATTGGTCCATAGACAGACCAGATTTGGAGATAATGTAACCGAGGAACGGAACCTCAGATACCTCAAATTGACATTTCTTTAATTTGGCATATAAACAATTCTCCCTAAGTTTCTGCAAAACTAGGCACACATGTTTACGATGCTCATCAAGGGATGAAGAAAAAATTAAAATGTCATCTAGGTAGACAACCATAAACCGGCCAAGATAATCCCTGAAAATTTCATTGACAAAACTTTGAAAGACCGCAGGGGCATTACACAGGCCGAAGGGCATAACCAAATATTCATAATGCCCTTCAAGGGTATTAAAGGCCGTTTTCCACTCGTCCCCCTGCCTAATTCTTATGAGGTTATAGGCCCCTCGGAGATCTAGTTTAGAGAAGACCTGCGCCCCGACCACCTGCGTAAAGAGTCCCTCAATAAGCGGTAGGGGATATTTATTTTTTACCGTGATGTTATTTAAGCCCCGGTAATCGATACAGGGGCGAAGTCCCCCATCTTTTTTCTCCACAAAAAAAAACCCTGCCCCTGCTGGGGAAGATGAAGGCCGAATAAACCCTTTTTCTAAGTTCTCGGCGATGTATTCCCGCATGGCAAGGGTTTCTGCTCGGGTCAAATTAAATATTCTCCCTCTGGGAGGCATCGTACCAGGGAGCAGTTCTATTGGGCAGTCCCAAGGTCTATGGGGAGGAAGTTTGTCTGCTGCCTTTTCTGAAAAAACATCAGCAAACTCCAAATATGGAGTAGGAATCCCAATAGGGAGTAGGCGTGTGACCCTGAGGGGAAATTCTAGGCAGTTCCGGAAACACTGGTGTCCCCACTTGGTAATTTGCCCCGAAACCCAATCAATTTGAGGATTATGCTCCTGCAGCCATGGCAACCCCAGAATCAAGGGGGTACCAGGCATGCTCAAAATCAGGAACCTGATAACCTCAGAATGACTGGCTCCTACTTTGATCTGCATGGGAGGTGATTGGAACCGAACTAACCCCCCGGCCACTGGAGTGCCATCAATGGCTGACACCCGGATAGGAGTAGGCAAGGTCTGTGCCATAATTCCTAGAGTCTGTGCTAGATCAGAGTCTAGGAAGTTCCCAGCTGCTCCAGAATCGAGAAGAGCCTTTAGATTAACATATTTAGCACCAAACATAAACTGAACTGGGACAAAAACTGGAGACGATACTTGAGGAGATACCTTACAGCCTAGGAGGGCCCCCTCGAAACCCCCTAGGCTCTGAAGTTTCCCGACGGTTTCTTTGGGCAAAGTCTAACCATGTGGCCGGTCCCACCACAGTAAAGACAGAGCCCCTCGGATAGGCGTCGTCGTCTCTCGCCTTCGGTGAGCCTAGTGGCACCTAGCTGCATAGGCTCTTCAGAAGGTTGAGCGACGGGAGCCTCAGATTTTGCAGCGGATTCAGAATGTGATCCTTTCTCCAGGCGCCTTTCCCGGAGTCGGCGATCAATGCGGATGGCCAAATGCATTAACTCATCCAGTGTTTGGGGTTCCGGGTAGTTCACCAGGGTGTCCTTGATAGAGTCAGCCAGACCTAATCGGAATTGGCCACAGAGGGCAGGATTGTTCCAGCGTGAGTCAACTGCCCAACGCCGGAATTCGGAACAGTAGTCCTCGGCTGGACGGCGTCCCTGGCGGAGGGTACGTAACTTCGCGTCAGCTGAGGCCCCTTTGTCAGGATCATCATAAAGGACCTCCATTGCAGCGAAGAAACTATCCACCGACTGGCGGATGGGGTCCTGAGCTGATAAGCTAAAGGCCCAGGACTGAGGGTCTCCATGTAACAGGGAAATAATCAAGCCCACTTTTTGTTCCTGTGAGCCCGAGGAGACCGGGCGAAGCTGGAAGTATAGTTTACAAGAGTCCCGGAAATTGGCAAATTTTGCCCTATCGCCAAAAAACTTTTCAGGGAGCGGGATCTTGGGTTCCACCATCATTGCGGCCGGAGTCCCCTGAGAAGTGGGGACAATGGGAGTTGGACGGTTCTCCTGGGCCGCAACTCGATGAGCCAGGTGCTCCACCGCCGCCGTCAGGGCCTGCACCTGCTCCAGAATTTGGTCCATTCTTCTTCGGGCCCGTTATAATGTCAGGATTGTACCAAACACCCGTCTGTCTTAAGCCAGTATCCCCCAATCTCCACCGCCACTTCTGCCTATAGACAAGCCCCCGCTTGTGGGAGACACGAGCAATGCCTCTCCCAGTCGGTTGCCCCCAGGACTTAACAGGCGCAAAGGATAGTAGCTTAAGGTGCAGCTTGGTGTTAGGCAGGGAATCCCGAATGAGGATGCCGGGTGCGAAAAGTCCGTAAATCAGGCCGAGGTCAAACCAGGAGGTCACAGGCGAGGTATCCAAGGGAGATGACAGAGAATGGTCGAGGGTAGCCGAGGTCAATTCCAGGAAGTCACAGGCGAGGTACAGGAGGGTCAGGCAAGAGAGTGGTCAGGCAAAGCAGGAGGTCAGGGCAGGCAGCTAGCAAGAATAGTCAAGGTCCAAATCCAAATCCAAAATCTTCACAAGTACAGCAGCACACATCCAGAACCCAGAAGCTATAACGGGCACTGGGAAACTGGAACAGTGCAAATATATAGGGAAGTCTGGCCAATGGGAAACAGGGAAAAAGGAGGGAAGGAAGGTGCTTGGTGCAAACAAGGAAATGGGATCGGTCCCAGGAGCTGGACGGCCCAGGCCAGACAGGCCGACCAGTCCCTGGGTCCGATCCCAGGAACCAGCCACGGATTGGACATTTTAAACTCGCCCCCGGCGGGCGCGCTGGGGGAAGCGCCGCCGGGAGGCATAAAGCAGACGTGCTCGCGCGCGCGCGCGAGCACGTTGAGGATCGGGCGCGCCCCCGCCAGGAAGGGGAAGCGCCGAGCCAGAGGGGAGAGCCGCAGGGCCGCGCAGCCGCGCGGAGCGGGCTGCGACGCGGCCACCCACGGCGTCCTGCACCGCCAGCCCCTGATCCCCGCGACGGTGCCGAGGAGCTGGCAGACCCGGGGACCGTCGGGCCGCAGCCCGGTGGGAGCCACCCGGCAACGCGCCGCGGGACCCGGACCGGCGGTGAGGTAAGTGCCTAACAGTGATATATTTTAGGGTTTTTTTTGGGGGGTCCTTTTTACAGGGTCTCCCTAATATTTTTTTATTGCCTGTGTGCAGGAATTGGAAAATGGGACATAGCATAAATGTGCAGGCACTGGCTGGCCCTGATTTGGTTTTTGGGAGTCGTTTTGCTGGCTTTCCCTGGCTAGGAATTCCTGCCTACATGAGCGATTCAAATCTGGCGATCTTTTTGGTGGCTGGCTACTGGGTATGTGTTTGAAACTTGTATTGGTTACGCACCCTGTCTGACTGTGTTTTTTCCCTTAACCCACTATTTGGTAAATATATTCGTAGTATATTTGGAGCCTAATTATTGAGCTACAAATTAAATGGGTTAAGTGATTGTACCCTACTGCGTCATGTTCTTGCCCTCTTATGTAAGTAGTATTCCCCAGACTTTTTTAATGAGAGTACAGGTTGGATGTGCATGTAGTCTCATTACAAATGTCCTTTCCTTCCACCCTACCCCGCTCACCTATTTGTCCCTCTTTTCTATTGTTGCAATGCACACCTTTTTTTTATTTATTTTTTTTTTTGGTTTTAGGGCAGGAGACTCTGCCTATCCTTTGGTCCCCTGGATGAAGACCCCCATCCTGCACCGATCTTCACAGGCAGAGGAGTGCTACAATACTGCCCCCAGGAGGACTCGCTCTGTGTTGGAGCCAGGCTTTGTTCTCTTGAAGGTGAGGTTCCGTTGTCTTGATGAGACTGGGGGGGCACTACAATAGACGCCTGCAACGGCTTGTGGGCTACTCCACCACCTTTAGTTTCAGCCGTCCCCACCCCTCCTTTTTCTTGCACCCAAAGTGGCACCGCGCAAACCATACGTGCACAACTAGTGTTTAGTGTTTTTTAAGAGACCACAAATATTTTTGGGTTATTTTTTTGTTTTATTTTACAAACAAATTTTGTTTTGTCATTTGTTTTTTTGGGACCAAAAGAAAAATTACATGTGGGGTCAGAAAATGTATTCCCCACAAATTAGTGGTATGTTGGGTTGCATGGTGACGAGGAATGATGTTGTGCCTGCAAATTGGCTGCAATGTGGGCCAGGCTTTGATTAATCTCACCCATATGGCTGGTTAGGGCAGAGATATTTCAGTTTAATACCTCTAATTGGGCGTTGATGTTTGTGAGTTGGGTGCACACAGTCTCATTGAATTGCTGTGTTGTCGCAGCAAAGGCTATATTTTCCTGCCTCCATGTTTCCTCCAAAATTTGAAGTTGCCTTCTTTGGGAAATATGGCGTGGGTTGGAGCAGTGGGACTGGTGGTTGGTTCTGGTTTCGAAGGTGGTTGTGGATGTGGTGGCTGTGCCGGGGTTGACTGCGTTGCTGCCACTGGTTCAGTAGTGGTTAGTGACATATGTGTGGTGTCCTCCTCCAAATCTCGTATATGGTCGATGATGGGTGGGCTTCATGTGGTCTGTAAAGAAATATAGCATCCTTTTAGTTTATTTCTGTCCACAAAAGCTCTGAAATATCAATGTTAAAAGTACACACCAAGGCCCATTGACTTACCTCATCGCAATCCACAATTTGGGTTTGTGGTGTAGAAGCCTGGTGTGCCCTTGGCCTCGGTGCTAACGCAGGGGTTTGGGGGCCTGGTGTGTCCTGTTGACTTGGTCCTTAGAATGTAGATAGGAAGATTAGCTAAATGGCCAAGTACAGTGTGTTGTGTAGCATAACACTGCCTTCTTGAACTTTTTGTAATAGGTCATGGCAAAATCAGACTCACCTTGGGACCTTACATTCCGGTCTGTGTCTTGTGCCTCTGCCAGGCCCTGGATGCTGGCCGGGTGTATGTATGTATATACATGTTCCTCGGCGGGAGTAAGGATTATTTTAGTGGGTAAGTCACCCCCTGTCTGTTGGCTGGGGAAGATTAAATCACACCTAATAAGTGTTACATCCTTTTAACCATACAACTAAAAATGCATTTAATTTGCCCTTTACCTCTGCTACACCCCCTGTCTGTTGGCTGGGGAAGATTAAATGACACCTAATAAGTGTTACATCCTTTTAACCATACAACTAAAAATGCATTTAATTTGCCCTTTACCTCTGCTGACGGTGCATGTCCATTTTTTTTACTGTAGTATTTCAGGTCCCCAAATTTCCTTTTTATTTGTTGAATATCTCGCCTGACAGATCCCACACTATTTACTTGGCGGCAAATATTCATCCAGATCTCCAGCTTAGCCTGCTTAGTGGTGGATTTGGAGGTCCTGCCAAATAGGGCATCGTAATGCTCACAAACTGCATTTGCCACAGCCATGCTTTGAGCATCGCAAAAACGTGCAGTTAGGGAGCCACGGCGTAGTTGTCGGCCACATGGGTGTGTGGTGTCCCCTGCATCTGTGGAAATTGATGGTTGGCTATCTGGTGAGTCGTGTGTGGTTCTGGGGCTTATGGGGGAGGGTGATGTGGTGTGTGTGCTGGTATGGCTTAATGTCTGGGTTCCTGTTGAGCTATCAGATGTGGAGCTGCATGTGGAATGTGAGGTACTGGAATTGGGAGAACCAGAGGGTTGAGGTGGAGGGGTGGGTGACCTTGGTGGGGTGGTGGGTTTGGCAATACGCTTTCCCTTGCTGATGTGTTTTGTTTTGTGGGTATGTTTTGTGTGTTGAGGCTGAGGATGCTGCAGGGTCTTACTCGACTTTGCACCCTTGTGTGCTTTTTTGGCAGGTGGTGGTGAATGGGTGAATGTCTCCTTGGTCCTGCGTTTTTTTGAATGTGCCTGTGTGTGTGGAGTATCCTGCGTTTTAGTTGGGGCATGTTCTGCCTGTGTCTGGTGCCTGCTCTTCTGTCTTTGGGAGGATGAGGCATGTGTGCGGCTGCTATGTGCCTCGGCCCTTGGTTGGCTCTTTTTGCTCCCTTTAGGTCTGCCCATAATGATATGGTATCCAACACAGAGCTGAGTGCCTTGTGCTTTAAATATGTTTCCCGTGTGGGCGTGGTCAACAGCGGGTGCGCGCCTGCGCGCACGCACGCACATCACCGCGGGGGAACGTCAGAGCTATACCTTGCAAACCAAGAAAAGATGTCGCCCGCCATCTTTACCCGGGAGCAGGACGACATCATCATGGATGTGAGTATGCAAGCGTGCGTTTATGTGCGCGCACACATTCCTTCTAATAAAAAAAAAAAAACGCAAGGATAGTCTGAAACAACTTAGTTTGTGACGTGAAATACAAGCCCACCTTAGTTGAACACATGTCCGCAGCTACAAACTAGCCTACATGCAGATAGCAGAACTAGGGCAATGTGAGGCAGCAAGAGGTTAATAAAGTGACTTTAGTTAGGCCAAGAAACTTGTTAATGTATTTGGTGTATTAATGGTGGGTCCTTGTATCTATTTTTGACAGATGATGCTGAGGAAGGAAGAGGTTGCTGGGGAAGGTGAGTAGATTGATACCTAGAAGCCTAACTTAATATTATATTAATGAAAGAACAACAGTCTCTAATATCAGTGTGTTTGTCATCCATACAGATTCCCAACTGCCACAGAGGGAGGATGAAGGGAGACTCCGCCCCGACGCAATGTGCGGCATAAACCTTGTAAGTGGTGTTTATTTAAACTAAAGAAAATGAGCAAACAATTCCATTTGAAAACTAAAAATCTGTAACATTTCCAGTAAAATTTATCCCAAAAAGCCCTTAAAGCGGACCTTAACTATGAATAAGAGGCTATCTTAGATATTTCCCACACCCTGTACATACAGATTGTCCACCTTACAAATCATCTTACCAACCTTTTCCAGAGCACAGCTCTGCTCTGTGGGAGCAAAGCACAGCTATAACCCACCCCCTGTACCTTATCCCACTCTCCTCTCCTCAGTAAGTGTGATGCTTTAGAGTCAACATGGCGTTGCACGTATCCTAAATTCCTGAACTGAGTTGCAGCCCAGTGGGGGAAAGAATACTAATTGATTGACTAAAAAATTAATATATATTAGTTTAAGATGCTGTGTCAACTTTTTTTAAGAGCTTTGGCTTTTCATTAAAGCACGCAGAAGGTCCGGGTTAAAAGGTGCCAAAAAAAAAAAAAAAAAGAAAAAACACTATAAACAATGCTAAAGTAATGTTTTTCATTCACAGATCCAAGAAAACAACAGGCTACAGACCAAGAGGCCTAATTTTTTTGTTTTAAATTTAAAAATGTAAATATTTTAATTTTTTTGTTTAAAAAAATATTTTTACCAAAAAAAACAACTATAGCAAAACCAAAAAAGTTTATTAATAAATAATTAATAATATTTCGAGAGTTGTCTTTCCTGCAAAAGTACCATCACACAACATCAGCACACATTTACATGACACACAAAAGGTTTAGATATGGGACAATAAAACAGAAAAAAACACAAACAATTAAGGTATGCATTAAAGCCAAGGAAGAAGGAACTACAAGATGATTAAGGTATGCATTAAGGACAAGGAAGAAGGAACTACAAGATGATTAAGGTATGCATTAAGGACAAGGAAGAAGGAACTGCAAGATCATTAAGGTATGCATTAAGGACAAGGAAACCTCCACAAAAAACCTAAAAAAAATAAAAGATGTGTGTCAAATTTGCATTTGTGACCATATGCATATTCCAATGGAGTTTGAGGGATGTGCGCTTGCGTGTAGCCAGATTCGCAACTGAAGAGCCATGGAGATGTAAGTATACTTGCTAAAACCACCAAAATGGAAGGTCAAATACAACGGAAACCAAGCAGGTACGTTCAAAAAGCCAGGAAAAATCAGGGAAAAACGGGCCGCCCGTGTGAACGTGAACGGGAGCCCCGATCAAATTAAAGGCACCCGAGAGAGCAAAAAAAGCTTTCCGAGTAAAGTGAAATTGACGGATCAGTTAGGGAGCCATTCCGACGGATGCCCTGCATCACATTTGAGCCACGATTCAAACGGGAGCCCCGGACAATCGGAAGGTTTTAAGGGCAGTTCAGAGGAGGCTCTGCATCAGGCCATATGTGTGCTTTTCTTTGGCCAAAAAATGATGCCCTAAAAAATCAATAAAAACAAAGCCTGCATAAAAAAAGCAAAACACAAAAATGCCAAGAGCACCCACTAAATTCGAAATAAACAATTATGTTACTCCATTTTAGTGGTCCACAACATTGAGACTATTCTCAATACCTAAAAAATATTGCCACTGAACTATGAAAAAAATACACAAATCCCAACAATACAAATGCAAAATAAGTATCTGTGACCTCCTTAGTTTCACTGAGGGCATGACTGTACTATAAACAAAGGAAAACAAAGAACAGCTTCACCTCTCTTAGGTCACAGATACAACAATGGCAACTCCTACTAAAAAATACCACTAGGTTGGCCTTAGATGAGCACATTTTAGACTAAAATAAACAATTACTCATCTGGGGTAGTGAGGGAAAAATCCACCCACCTAACAAATACCCATTTTCCACACCAGCTGGCAGTAAGGCATTTTAACCAGAAATGACCTACACAAATAATTTAGAATTTGAAATCCCTACTGCAGTGAACACATTTATAATTTGAACTTGTCCCTAACATCGGAGTAAAAATAAAAGTTAACAAACTCCATGTTAAGGTCTTCACAATACCTTAGAGGTTTTTAATACAGACAATAGGGATAACAGTGTTTGCCATGGTCCTTCTTCCTGGAAAATGAAATCCAAAACCATTAATAACCTCTATGCAGACAATCTAACTGGGCTCATCAGGACTGAGTTTAGCTCTCCAAGCCTTTGATTTTTCTTGAATATTTGAACCCTTCTGTTGAAAAGCCCTATACTGCTCTGCAAACCGTCCCCTCTCCTCCTGTAACTGCCTGTTTTCATCCAGTAGATGGCCATTTTGGATCCTAAGAGCTTTTAAAGAACCCAACATGGCTGGTTTACTAAAACCTGTACGGTCATTTAAAAACTTTCTCTGATTGTAACTTCCATTACCCCACTTGCCGAGTATACCATGGCTTGTCTTCTGTGGGTTTTAAAGTGTTGAGGTTTATTAATAACCTGCTCTGTATACTTCAATTTGCACAATTTAGCTACATGCCCTAAATGTCCACAAGAAAAACACCTAACCTTTCTAACACTCTTTAACCGAGCATTACTCCTGCCTTGAGAGCTATGCACAGCAAATACCCTCTCTATTGCTCTAACTTGCTGTGTTTGGGAGCCACATTTAGTTTGGAGGGCCTCCTCTAGCACATTGCTCTCACCTAAGCCTTGCTAAGGCTCCTCTACCTGGATTCCCTTTTCAAGCTTAACTACCTCTTCTGCCTTTATCACCTCTGATGGTTTAGCACTCTGTGTAGCACATGAAAGTATTTTTGCCTGTAGGTTACTGTTGGTTGCAGCCAAATGCTTAATCTTACAGTCTGCAGCCCTCAGTTCCTCCACTAACAAATCTTTTTCAGTGTGCAGCTTTTTTTTTCCGCCTCAAGCTGCTGAGTATCCACCTGGACAGCAGCAAACACTTCAGCATTCACCTTCATAAGATTCAAGGCCTTCTTCAGAAATTCTGCCTCATTCTGAAGACTTAATTTTTCCTAATTTATTAATTCACACTGTTTTGCTATCCAGCATGCAGCATAAATTAATGCATATTTACCCTCTGACTTAGAGAGTTTCCTACCGACAATTGCATTTGCAACATATTCCTTAGCTACTGACCAAGGCTTGAGAGTTTCCTCCATTTTCTTGATAAGTTCAAGAGGGTCTTTTACTCTAAACAGTATCTTGTTCAGACTTTCCATTTTGCTCCAAAACTAGTGGCAATTAATGGCCAATGACTATATTCATTTGACTAGTCCCTGTGCAATCCTAGTACAAAAACTTAGTACCCACACCACAAGCTCTATGCACTACACAAATAACACACAATCACTATGATTCCCAGTCTCACCAACAAACCTCCTGGCTGGCTTGACAAATTATGCAAACAATTATTATTATAAAAAACATCAATAAAAATATCAATGATTAATATAACAATAACTGCCCACTGTAGGTTCTAGGTTGTGGATGACGAAAGGAATCACACCAATGAGAATGTATAAAAGATTGTATTGTGAACAGACCTATGATACAGGACAGTTGTACATGGGTAAAAATAATACAAAATATATATAAAATAAGGGCCTAAACAGCTGCATTAACCACTAGACAGTATATCTATCACAGGGACTAAACAAATGCATAAAACAATTACTAAAATGTACTATTACAAAGTACAATTGCCAACTAGGCCTAAAGTTACTTGCTGATAGTTACCAATACAAAGCCCTCATGCTCATGCGTCCTTTCTCTCCTAGGTCCCCTCTCAACTTCCCAAATATTACTCCACCTCATTCTAGGACACCTCACTTCCTGTTGGAAAGGACTAGTCCCTCCCTTTAGACAGCACATCTACTCACAATAGGATTTCATGACCAGGTATTGACTTAATTTACATTACATAGTTAAGAATCCTTTATGCACCCAAATTTTTTGTGTCCACCCGACCGCAGCCAAGATGTCTGGGTTGATACCAACTTAGCATCTAAGAGGCTCAATTATCATCCTAGCCAGGGCAGTTACTTGGAGACCTAGATATTTAAAACTTATATCTCTAATATTTTATATTTCATGGGAATTCTCTATTTCTTACACCATAGCAAACTGTATGAGAGAATCCCCCATAGCAGACTGTGTGACAGAATCCACCCCATAGCAGACTGTGTGACAGAATCACCCACTCATCTCCCTATTGCAGACTATGTGACAGGATCCCCCCATCACTCCATAGCAGATTTTGTGACACAATCTCCCCCCATCAGCCCGTAGCAGACTGTGTGACAGAATCGCTCCCCATCACCCCCATAGCAGACTGCATGGCATAATTCCCCTATTGCCTTACAGCAGACTGTGTGACTGAATCCCCTCTCATCACCCCCATAGCAGACTGTGTGACAGAATGCCTCCATCGCCCCGATAGCAGACTGTGTAACAAAATCCCCCCCATCACCCCATAGCAGCAGACTTTGTGACAGAACCCCCCCAATCTCCCCATAGCAGACTGTGTGACAGGATCCCCCCATCACTCCATAGCAGACTATGTGACTTAGAGGCTGATTCATTAATAGCGCCAGGTAGCGACAGATGAGCGACTGTAGCGTGATTTTTTCAGCGCCAGCCAGTATTCGCTGTGCTTGGCCGGCATTAGCTTGATGACAGCGACTCAGTCGGTGTGCGGTAATGTTGAATACGGGCTGGGGGGTCGCTGTTTCACAGGTCCAGCGTTGTATGTGAGCGCCTGACAACGAATGGCCAGAGCGAACGGCTAGCTTCATATTCATCAACAAATCACGCTCCGAATGTGCTGTCGCTGTCCATTCCTTGTTTAAACCCCAGAGCGCTGGCGGCGATGTGTATTAACTAGTTTTTAACCCCTAAACAACCATATTTTTTGAATGTAACATTATACATGTTTTTAGAATCATTTTTAATTTTTTTTTTGACTTAAAAATAAATCCTAACATTGCAGAAGTGTTCTCCGATTTTTTGACATTAAAAAAAAAATAAAAATAAATTAATACCAATTAATTATGAATAATTATAGATTGCTCCATTGAAATGCATTGGACATCGCCAGGGAGCGACAGCTCATACCTGGCGCTGTGAGGGAATTTGCAGCGGCGCTGTTCGGTCCAGGCGGCTTCATGATGAATGCCGCGCTAGCCGTCGCTCTCGCCGGCGCTAGCCTCATTTTGCTTGATAAATGCGTCATTGTGACCGCTGCCGGGCGTACTTGAGTCGGTAGTTGCCGTTAGCTGCCGCTACCTGGCGCTCGTCAGACACTACCTGGCGCTATCGCTTGATGAATAAGGGCAATAATCTCCCCCAATCAGCACATAGCAGACTGTGTGACAGAATCCCTCCCCATCACCCTCATAGAAGACTGTGTGACAGAACCCCCTATTATCCCCATATCGGACTGTGTGACAGAATCTCCCCATAGCAGACTGTGTGACAGAACCCCCCATAGCAGACTGTGTGACAGAGCCCCCCCCATCACCCCTTAGCAGACTCTGATACAATCCCCCATCACCCCATAGCAGACTGTGTGACAGAGCCCCCCATCACCCCCATAGCAGACTGTGTGACAAAGACCCCCATCACCCCCATAGCAGACTGTGGGACAGAATACCCCATAGCAGACTGTGTGACAGAGTCCCCCGTCACCACCATAGCAGACTGTGTGACAGAGCCCCCCCATCATCCCCATAGCAGACTTTGTGACAGAGCCCCCCCATCACCCCTATTGCAGACTGTGTGACAAAATTCCCCCCATCACACCATAGCAGCAGACTTTGTGACAGAACCCCCCCAATCTCCCTGCATCTCTGCATCAGGCCATATGTGTGCTTTTCTTTGGCCAAAAAATGATGCCCTAAAAAATCAATAAAAACAAAGCCTGCGGAGAGTGCGCATGCGCGTGGAGCCGTGATGGCAGCCCCCGTCGGGTGATCGGTGCGGCCGGGAAGACGGCGTCATTTTGCTGACAGCAGCTCCCTGCCCTGTGCTGTGTCGGCTGCAAGGTTATCTGAACTCATGTCCCGCATCCCGGTGCTTCATACCTCATCTCTGCTAGCCAGCAGGTGCCCTGTCACATGGTTCTGTCTCTTCACCCAGCAGCGTTCCTATGGAGGGTTTTAGCTCTTAAAGGGCAAGCACAGCCCTCCTTATTGCTCTCCATTCTGCCACGCTCCAGCCTATACTCTAGTAGGCTTCTTGTTCTGCTGGGGGATGCTTGATAGGAGGATCTGTTAGTGTACATACCCTGAGGTGCAGCATCCAGGCCATCTGTAACATTTAAAGGGCCGGTGTAGTTCTGTTCAAGTGGGGGGCTGTGTAGCTAAAAGCTTTCAGTGGGGAGCCTCTGGCCGGGAGTATCCACTTTCCTACTCAGCAGTTCACTCCAACCAGACTGCATTATTTAAAGGGCCATTGCAGCTTTACACGCTATCTGCCGTTTGTGACCCTGAGATTAATCTCCAGGACCTAATCGCAAGTTCAGTTCATCTTATTTGACCTTCCTATCTGTGCTTGTCAAGCTTTTGTGAATAGTGTAACAGCTGGATCTACTAAATACCACAATGTCTGATCCTATTGCTACCCAGAACGATCCTCACAATACGTCTGATCTCCTTCCAGAGGACGAGTCCTGGATGGATGAATCCCTACAGGGCTCACCTCCTAAATCCCACCCTCCCCCCCTTGACGGATATGAAGCAATTCTGGAAAGAGCGCTAGAAAAATGGGCGCTGAATATCACTACTCAGATTACCAATACCCTGTCTGCTGATATTAAGGAACTGGGTCAGAGGGTCAGGGATTTAGAACATCAAGCAACGACTCAGAAATCTGATATGTCCTCGCTGAGAGATGATATGGATACATTGCGTGAGGAAAATCTGGTATTGCTTCATAAGCTTGAGGATGTTGAAAACAGATCGAGGCGAGCCAACATTAGGATCAGAGGGATCCCGGAATCTGTTTTGGATCTGCAATCAACAGTTACAGCACTCTTTCAGGAACTAGTTCCTTCGATTCCAATCGAGAGACTGGAGTTTGATCGAATTCATAGGGCCTTACAAAAAAAAAGGGCCGACGGTCTCCCGCGTGATGTCCTAGTCAAGTTGCATTTTTTTCGCACTAAAGATCTCCTTATGACTGTGGCGCGCGGGCGGGACTCTTTAGAGTTCCAGAATTTCTCATACCAGTTGTTTGCGGATTTGGCACCTCAAACTTTAGGAAGAAGACGTGCTATGAAACCGGCCCTGCAAATTTTACAGTCCCACGGCATTAGATATAAATGGGGGTTTCCCTTTAAGATTTCTTTCTCTTATAAGAACACACTCTTTGAGGCCTCCTCTTCTCAGGAACTTGATCGGGTGCTTGCCTCGGCGAACCTCCAGCATCTCAGTGTTAGCCAGGCTGATCCTCCACAAAAGAAAAGAGCGCTTTCTTTCTCGCCAGCTTCAAAAGAACAACGTGAATCGCGGAGAACCACGCAGAGGACCGGAAAATCGGCGGCGGCGCTGATCCACAGATTTGGTAAGCCAGTGGCGGGGGAGGGCTGAGGGGCAGGTTACCCTGTGTTTTTTGTCTAGGGGTCTTGCCCCTCACCTTTCTTAGGCTGCGGCGGTTCAGTTTATTTCCTGGGTTTGTCATTTACTTGTTATGAGGGTTATGCCTGTTGTGATAGACTTGAGCATTCTGCTCTCTCCCTCACAGCTTTGAAGTAAGTTATATTGTGTGTTGGGACCATTTTAATGTTTAGCTTTAAATTTAAATTGTGTCTGTTTATCTTACATTTCTTGTTTCCCCTCATTGAAACTAATGTAACTTTTGTTCGGGTCTTATGCTCTGTTTGTAACGACCTGGTTTAATGATGTTGTTGCTTACTTATTTCATCGTTTTTTTCATGGAGGGGTCGGGCGCTCGCGTGTCGGTCGTATGCTCACTCCTGGTTCCCTTTCTCACTGATCCTTTTTTCTTTTCATCAGTGGGAACGGAAGCACTTAATTCTTGCCCCCTAGAAGGGTTAGTGGTACACTCTCTTAGTGATGGGGTCCCAGTGGGATACCTTCGTCACTCTGTTTTGTTATACCCAAAGGGGCGGAAATTTATCCCGCCCTGGCGGGATTGCAAAGTTGGGAAGGCGTTTTCGCCTTCATGGTGAGCAGGTTATCTTTTGTTATGCTATTCTTGTCTTCCTTTTACCTTTCTCCTGTCCCCCTTTGTCTTTCCTGTGGGTTCCTGTGCCTCCTCGTATGAAGGCTTCAATCCCTGAAGATGATGGCGGTTAGATTAATCTCCTTGAATGTGCAGGGCCTGAACGCTCCCCAGAAGAGAGTAAAAGCTTTCGGGCAATTGAGGTCACTCCGAGCGGACATTGTATGTCTTCAAGAAACGCATTATACTAAGCAAGGTACTCCTAAATTTCTTAGTGCCGATTATCCTTTGTTTTATGCTGCTTCTGCATGCACCAAGCAGCGGGGAGTTTTAATCGCTTTTAAGCGCTCGATTCCCTTTTCCCTGGAGCATGTAGTACGCGACCCTTTGGGTCGTTTCCTTATTGTGGTGGGCATGCTTCAGGACCAGCCTGTTACGATTGCGAATTATTATGCTCCTAACCAGGACCAAAATGCCTTCCTGGAAGATTTTTTTAAGAAACTACATCAAGTCGAGAAAGGTTTTCTCATCGTAGCCAGTGATTCTAATCAGACCATTCATCCCACTTTGGATAGGCAAGCGGATGACGGTTCTTTTGCGGCACCTAGAAGTAGATCCTCTGGTAAAGCATTTCAGGCCCTGTTGCATAGATACCACCTGGTAGATGCATGGCGGGAGTTCAACCCAGCCAAGCGGGACTTCACCCACTACTCATGTCCCCATAAGGTCTCTACAAGGATCGACCATGTTTTCCTGCAGCAATCCTCCCTCCCCCAACTTTCACGGGCGTGTATTATTCCAATAGCCTGGTCTGATCATGACCTTGTTTCAGTGGACCTTTTGACCCTTACCCAGAGAGGACCTCAGAGGTTTTGGAAGTTATATGAACCAATGTTGGCAGATGAGGCATTCCTGGAGAAGGTGCGTGCGGGGATTCAGGAATTTTTCCGCTTTAACAAAGGTTCAGTCAGCTCAAACGTTACGCTGTGGGAGGCACATAAGGTCGTGATCAGAGGGCTGTTAATGCAGGAATCTGCAAGACGTAAGGCGTTATATAGAGAGAAGCTCCTGGCCCTAACAGACGCTTATCAGGTAGCCTCGACCGACTTCAAAAATCGACCCTCCAAACAGAATAGGATCCACCTCAATCAAGTGGCTAGTCAGCTTAATCTATGTTTATCGGGTGAAGCTGCCTGCCAATTGAACAAATCTAGGTTTCACTGGTATCGCCTGAGCAATAAGCCCAACACTCCCCTAGCGAGAAGGCTTAGGGGAATCGTGCTGAAACCCAAACCAGTACGTATTAGGACGATAGAGGGCCATCTGTCTAGCAATCCTGCAAAGGTTGTGGCGACATTTGCGAAACACCTCGAGGGACTATATAAACCTGCATCATGTTTAAATGTGAATAAAGCTGAAGAGCTATTTGGACAACTCAACTTGCCCACTCTCCCCCCCGGTGCTAGGGAGCTCATTGATAGGCCCGTTGAGTCTGGTGAGGTGCAGGAGGCTATAACATCTTTAAAAGTCGGAAAGCAGCCAGGTCCTGATGGCTTCACAGCGATGTACTATAAAAAGTTTGGCCAGATTTTGGCTCCGCATTTGACAACAGCGTTTAATGCCCTGAGGGAGGGAGCCGCTTGGAGTTCTGATGCGCTTACAGCTGCAGTCAGTATGATCCCCAAGCCTAATACAGACGACACGATATGGTCTAATTATAGGCCAATCTCACTGTTGAATGTTGATGTCAAAATCTTGGCAAAGGTTCTGGCGGCTCGACTCAACGGGTTTATCAATTTGCTTATCTCCAAGGAGCAGGTGGGGTTTATGCCTCAGCGTCAAGCGGGAGATAACATCAGGAAAATTGCAAATTTATTACATCGCGCAAAGGTGGAAGGCTATCATACCATGCTGCTGGCGCTCGATGTGTGCAAAGCATTCGACACTGTTGCATGGGATTATTTGCATTTCACCCTTGATAAATGGGGATTGGGTCCGTCTTTTTTGAACTGGATTTCCTCCCTTTACGCCAGTCCGGGGGCATTTGTTAGGTACTCGGGCTACTCTTCGGAACGCTTTATTTTGGGTAGGGGCACAAGACAGGGTTGCCCTCTCTCCCCCCTCCTTTTTGCCCTAGCCATTGAGCCCCTCGCCAGAATTATCCAGGTCAACAGCAGTATTGCGGGCATAAAGGTGGGGGGATATGAGCATAAGATATCACTGTTTGCTGATGATATCCTTATGGTGATCAAGGACCCGATTATTTCCCTTCCCTGCCTCTTCAAAGACCTTGATTCTTTCTCTAAGATTTCAGGCCTGCAAATTAACTCAGCTAAATCTCAGGCCCTTAATGTCTCCCTGCCTGATAATGTTTTGCATACTGTTAAGGCCTCTTTTGACTTCCATTGGCAGGCTAAGTGCATTAAATACTTGGGGATACAGCTGACGTCTGAGTATGCCTCTCTTTATGGGGCAAACTATCCTAATCTGTTCAGGACCCTGAGATCCCTCCTGAGTAACTGGGCCAAATTAAATCTCTCCTGGCTTGGCAGGATTGCTGCAGTGAAGATGGCATGGCTCCCCAAATTACTTTACTTTTTTCGGGTATTACCGATTTCTGTGCCGGCAGCGGCCCTGAAGCTTCTCCAAATTGATGTAAATAAATTTATCTGGGGTGGGGGTAGGCCCCGGGTTGAACGTGGTACGCTTTATAGATCTAAACAGAGAGGCGGCTTGGGTGTCCCTAATATTGTACATTATTATAATGCCTGTCAAATTGCCCAATTGGCAGTCCTGCATGGGGACAGTGATAGACCTTTGTGGGTTGATATTGAGGAGTCATCTTGTTTCCCGGTCTCTATACATAACCTACTGTGGCTCCCCCCCGCGGCTTGTAGGAGCCTCTCTAACCCTGTACTGCAGCATTCTCTTAGAATCTGGAGGGCCAATAAGAAGCGCGGGAATCTAGCTTCACAGCATTCTCCACTTCTCTCATTTTTTGGAAATCCGGAATTTTCCCCAGGCTTTGTGGAACCGGTGGCCTTTGAGTGGTGGAGAAGTCATAAATTGACCAGAGTTTGGGATCTATTCTCTCACCAGGGTTTGCTCTCCTTTGCCGAATTGGGATCCTTGCATGATTTGCTGAGGAGGGAGTTTTTTCGCTTCTTGCAAATTAACCATTATGTCCGGTCTAAATACAGGAATGATGCCCCACTCCCGCCTCTTAAGAGTTTTGAGAGAATCTGCCTTGAGCAACCTATGGGCAAAGGTGTGATCGCGTCTGTCTACAGATTGCTGTCTGAATCGGAGGATGTGAAGCCTCCGAAACATACGGCTTCCTGGTGTAATGATTTGAATGTAATTCTATCAGATGGAGATTGGAAGGCGGTTTGGAAACATTCTTTTTCGGGATACCTTAATGTTGGCACTCAGGAGGTCAACACTAAGGTCCTCCTTAGATGGTACCTTGTTCCACATAAAATTCATAAATTTTGCCCCGCATACTCGTGCGATTGCTTTAGAGGTTGCGGGTCCCCTGGTACTTACTTTCATACTTGGTGGGAGTGTAGGATAGTGAAACAGTTTTGGTCTAGGGTCCTTTATGTTATTAACAAGGCCACCGGTCTAAAACTAACTTTATCCCCTCAATTGTCGCTTCTCAACTTGAAACCCCCTAACTGTTCGAGTTCTCAGTTTGTCCTTATTAGGCACATTAATACGGCAGCGAAGTTGATCATTGCCCAGTCGTGGAAGAAACCAGTTATTCCCAGGGGAAGCCTTATCACCCGGGTTAATGAAGTTATGATGTTTGAGAAGATGGCGGCTATGTTAAAGGGGGATTTTGCCCCCTTCCTATCCATCTGGGAAGGCTGGATTTCTCATTTTCATCCAGGGGGTCTCAATTGTGTTCTTCTCACAATTTAGAGCCCCGTCGTGTCTCTTCTAGCGGATTGAATGGAAGCCTGGAACCCACCCTTTACCCTTTTACCCTCTTAGCCTTTTACTCTTTCACCCCTCTATCCCTCTACCCCTCTTTTTCTCTTTTTTCCACTTTGTTTTTGTTTCTTCCTTTTCTTTTTTCCAGTTTTTAATATATCTTGCTTATAATTAGTCATATTGTTTGCATAATTGTCACTTTTGGCGATCTTTAATGACTGTTGGAAAGTTGGAAAAACTTCTGTGCTTTGTCACTATGCTGATTATTGTTTTGCTTTTATCCAAATAAAAACTATGATATAAAAAAAAAAAAACAAAGCCTGCATAAAAAAAGCAAAACACAAAAATGCCAAAAGCACCCACTAAATTCGAAATAAACAATTATGTTACTCCATTTTAGTGGTCCACAACATTGAGACTATTCTCAATACCTAAAAAATATTGCCACTGAACTATGAAAAAAATACACAAATCCCAACAATACAAATGCAAAATAAGTATCTGTGACCTCCTTAGTTTCACTGAGGGCATGACTGTACTATAAACAAAGGAAAACAAAGAACAGCTTCACCTCTCTTAGGTCACAGATACAACAATGGCAACTCCTACTAAAAAATACCACTAGGTTGGCCTTAGATGAGCACATTTTAGACTAAAATAAACAATTACTCATCTGGGGTAGTGAGGGAAAAATCCACCCACCTAACAAATACCCATTTTCCACACCAGCTGGCAGTAAGGCATTTTAACCACAAATGACCTACACAAATAATTTAGAATTTGAAATCCCTACTGCAGTGAACACATTTATAATTTGAACTTGTCCCTAACATCGGAGTAAAAATAAAAGTTAACAAACTCCATGTTAAGGTCTTCACAATACCTTAGAGGTTTTTAATACAGACAATAGGGATAACAGTGTTTGCCATGGTCCTTCTTCCTGGAAAATGAAATCCAAAACCATTAATAACCTCTATGCAGACAATCTAACTGGGCTCATCAGGACTGAGTTTAGCTCTCCAAGCCTTTGATTTTTCTTGAATATTTGAACCCTTCTGTTGAAAAGCCCAATATTGCTCTGCAAACCGTCCCCTCTCCTCCTGTAACTGCCTGTTTTCATCCAGTAGATGGCCATTTTGGATCCTAAGAGCTTTTAAAGAACCCAACATGGCTGGTTTACTAAAACCTGTACGGTCATTTAAAAACTTTCTCTGATTGTAACTTCCATTACCCCACTTGCGGAGTATACCATGGCTTGTCTTCTGTGGGTTTTAAAGTGTTGAGGTTTATTAATAACCTGCTCTGTATACTTCAATTTGCACAATTTAGCTACATGTCCTAAATGTCCACAAGAAAAACACCTAACCTTTCTAACACTCTTTAACCGAGCATTACTCCTGCCTTGAGAGCTATGCACAGCAAATACCCTCTCTATTGCTCTAACTTGCTGTGTTTGGGAGCCACATTTAGTTTGGAGGGCCTCCTCTAGCACATTGCTCTCACCTAAGCCTTGCTTAGGCTCCTCTACCTGGATTCCCTTTTCAAGCTTAACTACCTCTTCTGCCTTTATCACCTCTGATGGTTTAGCACTCTGTGTAGCACATGAAAGTATTTTTGCCTGTAGGTTACTGTTGGTTGCAGCCAAATGCTTAATCTTACAGTCTGCAGCCCTCAGTTCCTCCACTAACAAATCTTTTTCAGTGTGCAGCTTTTTTTTTTCCGCCTCAAGCTGCTGAGTATCCACCTGGACAGCAGCAAACACTTCAGCATTCACCTTCATAAGATTCAAAAAAATTCTACCTCATTCTGAAGACTTAATTTTTCCTAATTTATTAATTCACACTGTTTTGCTATCCAGCATGCAGCATAAATTAATGCATATTTACCCTCTGACTTAGAGAGTTTCCTACCGACAATTGCATTTGCAACATATTCCTTAGCTACTGACCAAGGCTTGAGAGTTTCCTCCATTTTCTTGATAAGTTCAAGAGGGTCTTTTACTCTAAACAGTATCTTGTTCAGACTTTCCATTTTGCTCCAAAACTAGTGGCAATTAATGGCCAATGACTATACTCATTTGACTAGTCCCTGTGCAATCCTAGTACAAAAACTTACTGTACCCACACCACAAGCTCTATGCACTACACAAATAACACACAATCACTATGATTCCCAGTCACACCAACAAACCTCCTGGCTGGCTTGACAAATTATGCAAACAATTATTATTATAAAAAACATAAATAAAAATATCAATGATTAATATAACAATAACTGCCCACTGTAGGTTCTAGGTTGTGGATGACGAAAGGAATCACACCAATGAGAATGTATAAAAGATTGTATTGTGAACAGACCTATGATACAGGACAGTTGTACATGGGTAAAAATAATACAAAATATATATAAAATAAGGGCCTAAACAGCTGCATTAACCACTAGACAGTATAGCTATCACAGGGACTAAACAAATGCATAAAACAATTACTAAAATGTACTATTACAAAGTACAATTGCCAACTAGGCCTAAAGTTACTTGCTGATAGTTACCAATACAAAGCCCTCATGATCATGCGTCCTTTCTCTCCTAGGTCCCCTCTCAACTTCCCAAATATTACTCCACCTCATTCTAGGACACCTCACTTCCTGTTGGAAAGGACTAGTCCCTCCCTTTAGACAGCACATCTACTCACAATAGGATTTCATGACCAGGTATTGACTTAATTTACATTACATAGTTAAGAATCCTTTATGCACCCAAATTTTTTGTGTCCACCCGACCGCAGCCAAGATGTCTGGGTTGATACCAACTTAGCATCTAAGAGGCTCAATTATCATCCTAGCCAGGGCAGTTACTTGGAGACCTAGATATTTAAAACTTATATCTCTAATATTTTATATTTCATGGGAATTCTCTATTTCTTACACCATAGCAAACTGTATGAGAGAATCCCCCATAGCAGACTGTGTGACAGAATCCACCCCATAGCAGACTGTGTGACAGAATCCCCCCTCATCTCCCCATTGCAGACTATGTGACAGGATCCCCCCATCACTCCATAGCAGATTTTGTGACACAATCTCCCCCCATCAGCCCGTAGCAGACTGTGTGACAGAATCGCTCCCCATCACATCCCCATAGCAGACTGCATGGCATAATTCCCCTATTGCCTTACAGCAGACTGTGTGACTGAATCCCCTCTCATCACCCCCATAGCAGACTGTGTGACAGAATGCCTCCATCGCCCCGATAGCAGACTGTGTAACAAAATCCCCCCCATCACCCCATAGCAGCAGACTGTGTGACAGAATACCCCCATAGCAGACTGTGTGACAGAGCCCCCCCCATCACCCCCATAGCAGACTTTGTGACAGAGCCCCCCCATCACCCCTATTGCAGACTGTGTAACAAAATCCCCCCCATCACCCCATAGCAGCAGACTTTGTGACAGAACCCCCCCAATCTCCCCATAGCAGACTGTGTGACAGGATCCCCCCATCACTCCATAGCAGACTATGTGACATAATCTCCCCCAATCAGCACATAGCAGACTGTGTGACAGAATCCCTCCCCATCACCCTCATAGAAGACTGTGTGACAGAACCCCCTATTATCCCCATATCAGACTGTGTGACAGAATCTCCCCATAGCAGACTGTGTGACAGAACCCCCCATAGCAGACTGTGTGACAGAGCCCCCCCATCACCCCTTAGCAGACTCTGATACAATCCCCCATCACCCCCATAGCAGACTGTGTGACAGAGTCCCCCGTCACCGCCATAGCAGACTGTGTGACAGAAACTCCCATCACCCCCATAGCAGACTGTGTGACAGAATACCCCCATAGCAGACTGTGTGACAGAGCCCCCCCCATCACCCCCATAGCAGACTTTGTGACAGAGCCCCCCCATCACCCCTATTGAAGACTGTGTGACAAAATTCCCCCCATCACCCCATAGCAGCAGACTTTGTGACAGAACCCCCCCAATCTCCCCATAGCAGACTGTGTGACAGGATCCGCCCATCACTCCATAGCAGACTATGTGACATAATCTCCCTCCATCAGCACATAGCAGACTGTGTGACAGAATCCCTCCCCATCACCCTCATAGCAGACTGTGTGACAGACCCCCTCCCCCATAGCAGACTGTGTGACAGAGCCCCCCCATCACCCCTTAGCAGATTCTGATACAACCCCCATCACCCCCACAGCAGACTGTGTGACAGAGACCCCCATCACCCCTATAGCAGACTGTGTGACAGAACCCCCCATAGCAGACTGTGTAACAGAGTCCCCCATCACTCCTTAGCAGACTCTGATACAATCCCCCATCACCCCCATAGCAGACTGTGTGACAGAGACCCCCATCACCCCTATAGCAGACTGTGTGACAGAATACCCCCATAGCAGACTGTGTGACAGAGCCCCCCATCACCCCCATAGCAGACTGTGTGACAGAGACCCCCATCACCCCTATAGCAGACTGTGTGACAGAATACCCCCATAGCAGACTGTGTGACAGAGCCCCCCCATCACCCCATAGCAGAGTGTGTGACAGAGACCCCCATCACCCCCATAGCAGACTGTGTGACAGAATACCCCCATAGCAGACTGTGTGACATAGCCCCCCATCACCTCCATAGCAGACTTTGTGACAGACCCCCCCATCACCCCTATTGCAGACTGTGTGACAAAATCCCCCCCATCACCCCATAGCAGCAGACTGTGTGACAGAACCCCCCATAGCCCCATAGCAAACTGTGTGAGAGCATAGCCCATAGCAGACTGCGTGACAGAACCCCCCCCCCCCCATCATTCCCATAGCAGACTGTGTGACAGAATCCCCCCATCACCCCATAGCAAGCTGTGTGGCAGAATCCCCCCATCACTCCATAGCAGACTGTGTGACAGAATCCCCCCCATAAGAGACTGTGTGACAGAATCCCCCCCATAGCAGACTGTGTGACAGAATCCCCCCATCACCCCATAGCAAGCTGTGTGGCAGAATCCCCCATCATCCCATAGTAGACTGTGTGACAGAATCCCCATAGCAGACTGTGTGACAGAATTCCCCAGCACCCTATTGCAGACTGTGTGATAGAATCCACCCTAAAGCAGACTGTGAAATCCACCCCATAGCAGACTTTGTGACAGAGCCCCCCCCCATCACCCCTATTGCAGACTGTGTGACAAAATTCCCCCCATCACCCCATAGCAGCAGACTTTGTGACAGAACCCCCCCAATCTCCCCATAGCAGACTGTGTGACAGGATCCCCCCATCACTCCATAGCAGACTATGTGACATAATCTCCCTCCATCAGCACATAGCAGACTGTGTGACAGAATCCCTCCCCATCACCCTCATAGCAGACTGTGTGACAGACCCCCTCCCCCATAGCAGACTGTGTGACAGAGCCCCCCCATCACCCCTTAGCAGATTCTGATACAACCCCCCCATCACCCCCACAGCAGACTGTGTGACAGAGACCCCCATCACCCCTATAGCAGACTGTGTGACAAAGACCCCCATCACCCCCACAGCAGAGTGTGTGACAGAACCCCCATCACCCCTATAGCAGACTGTGTGACAGAACCCCCCATAGCAGACTGTGTAACAGAGTCCCCCATCACTCCTTAGCAGACTCTGATACAATCCCCCATCACCCCCACAGCAGACTGTGTGACAGAGTCCCCCATCACCCCCATAGCAGACTGTGTGACAGAGACCCCCATCACCCCTATAGCAGACTGTGTGACAGAATACCCCCATAGCCGACTGTGTGACAGAGCCCCCCATCACCCCCATAGCAGACTGTGTGACAGAGACCCCCATCACCCCTATAGCAGACTGTGTGACAGAATACCCCCATAGCAGACTGTGTGACAGACCCCCCCATCACCCCTATTGCAGACTGTGTGACAAAATCCCCCCATCACCCCATAGCAGCAGACTGTGTGACAGAACCCCCCATAACCCCATAGCAAACTGTGTGAGAGCATAGCCCATAGCAGACTGTGTGACAGAATCCCCCCCCCCCATCATTCCCATAGCAGACTGTGTGACAGAATCCCCCCATCGCCCCATAGCAAGCTGTGTGGCAGAATCCCCCCATCACTCCATAGCAGACTGTGTGACAGAATCCCCCCCATAAGAGACTGTGTGACAGAATCCCCCCCATAGCAGACTGTGTGACAGAATCCCCCTATCACCCCATAGCAAGCTGTGTGGCAGAATCCCCCATCATCCCATAGCAGACTGTGTGACAGAATCCCCCCATCATCCCATAGCAGACTGTGTGACAGAATTCCCCAGCACCCTATTGCAGACTGTGTGATAGAATCCACCCTATAGCAGACTGTGAAATCCACCCCATAGCAGACGGTGTGACAGAATCCCCCCCATCACCCCATAGCAGACTGTGTGACAAAAATTCTCCCATCACCCCATAGCCGACTGTGTGACATAATCCCCCTATCGCCCCATAGCAGGCCATGTGACAGTATCCCCCCATAGTAGACTGTGTGACAGAATCCCCCCATCATCCCATAGCAGCAGACTTTGTGACAGAACCCCCCCAATCTCCCCATAGCAGACTGTGTGACAGGATCCCCCCATCACTCCATAGCAGACTATGTGACATAATCTCCCTCCATCAGCACATAGCAGACTGTGTGACAGAATCCCTCCCCATCACCCTCATAGCAGACTGTGTGACAGACCCCCTCCCCCATAGCAGACTGTGTGACAGAGCCCCCCCATCACCCCTTAGCAGATTCTGATACAACCCCCCATCACCCCCACAGCAGACTGTGTGACAGAGACCCCCATCACCCCTATAGCAGACTGTGTGACAAAGACCCCTATCACCCCCACAGCAGAGTGTGTGACAGAACCCCCATCACCCCTATAGCAGACTGTGTGACAGAACCCCCCATAGCAGACTGTGTAACAGAGTCCCCCATCACCCCCACAGCAGACTGTGTGACAGAGTCCCCCATCACCCCCATAGCAGACTGTGTGACAGAGACCCCCATCACCCCTATAGCAGACTGTGTGACAGAATACCCCCATAGCCGACTGTGTGACAGAGCCCCCCATCACCCCCATAGCAGACTGTGTGACAGAGACCCCCATCACCCCTATAGCAGACTGTGTGACAGAATACCCCCATAGCAGACTGTGTGACAGACCCCCCCATCACCCCTATTGCAGACTGTGTGACAAAATCCCCCCATCACCCCATAGCAGCAGACTGTGTGACAGAACCCCCCATAACCCCATAGCAAACTGTGTGAGAGCATAGCCCATAGCAGACTGTGTGACAGAATCCCCCCCCCCCCATCATTCCCATAGCAGACTGTGTGACAGAATCCCCCCATCGCCCCATAGCAAGCTGTGTGGCAGAATCCCCCCATCACTCCATAGCAGACTGTGTGACAGAATCCCCCCCATAAGAGACTGTGTGACAGAATCCCCCCCATAGCAGACTGTGTGACAGAATCCCCCTATCACCCCATAGCAAGCTGTGTTGCAGAATCCCCCATCATCCCATAGCAGACTGTGTGACAGAATCCCCCCATCATCCCATAGCAGACTGTGTGACAGAATTCCCCAGCACCCTATTGCAGACTGTGTGATAGAATCCACCCTATAGCAGACTGTGAAATCCACCCCATAGCAGACGGTGTGACAGAATCCCCCCCATCACCCCATAGCAGACTGTGTGACAAAAATTCTCCCATCACCCCATAGCCGACTGTGTGACATAATCCCCCTATCGCCCCATAGCAGGCCATGTGACAGTATCCCCCCATAGTAGACTGTGTGACAGAATCCCCCCATCATCCCATAGCAGGCTGTTTGACAGAATTCCCCAGCACCCTATTGCAGACTGTGTGACAGAATCCCCCCATAACCCCATAGCACACTGTGTGACAAAATTCCTCCATCACCCCATAGCCGACTGTGTGACATAATCCCCCTATCGCCCCATAGCAGGCCATGTGACAGAATCCCCCCATAACCCCATAGCACACTGTGTGACAAAATTCCTCCATCACCCCATAGCAGACTGTGTGACAGAATCCCCCCATAACCCCATAGCACACTGTGTGACAAAATTCCTCCATCACCCCATAGCCGACTGCGTGACATAATCCCCCTATCGCCCCATAGCAGGCCATGTGACAGTATCCCCCCATAGCAGACTGTGTGACAGAGTCCCCCCATCACCCCATAGCAAACTGTGTAACAGAATCCCCCCATCACCCATAGCAAACTGTTTGCCAAAATTCCCCAGCACCCTATTGCAGACTGTGTAATCGACCCCATTGCAGACTGTGTGACAGAATCCCCCATCACTCCATAGCAGACTATATGACGGAATGGCCCCATTGCCCCCATAGCAGACTGTGTGACAGAATCCCCCCTTATCACCCCCATAGTTGAATGTGTGTCAAAGCCTCCCACTATCATCCCCATTGCATACTGTGTGACAGAATCCCCCCCATCACCCCCATATCAGACTAGCAGAGTGGCAGAATACCCTTGGCTCACTGACCACAAGCTGGCCACTGTAGTCCGCGCCAGCTTGTGGCCATACCCCACTGTGGACCGGCCCAACCAGGCAGGTCACAAGTGTGCAGGGGGCAGCAAGATGGTCAGCCTTTTGGCTAACCTGATTGGCTGCGGCTAGGGGTAGAAGATGGTTGATAGGCTGCTCAGCTTTAGTCAGTAAAATTAAAATACTCCCCTTTTAAAATTAAATTAAACTTGGCACACAAGTACATGCAAGGTAAAGAAGTAAAAAGCTCATGTCTCCCTCTGATACCTGGCATGCATACAGTATCTGTATATTATTTAAAATGAAAGAGAACAAAGCTCATTTAACTGCCAGCCCGAAGGTTCGATCCCATGTGGTTCTGCAGACTGACAGCTCCAAAACTGAAAGCGCGCTCCCAAACTGCATCCTGATGTGCACCTGTGCGTACACCTACATGATGCATCTCTATGCTGTCAGGTTTGGATATACCTTTTTAATTTTTTTTACATTGTACATTTATATTGAAGACATGACACATATGTCTTTAACTAGTAGAAAAATTCTATTTTAGATTTTTTTTTCGCTTTGACGACAGCTTGTTCCCTCATAGCTTTCATGTCTTCAATATGAATCTACAGGGTAGAAAAGAAAAGGAAATAACATGCAAAATAATAACATGCAAAGAAAAGGTGTGTTCAAACTTTTGACTGCTACTGTAGTAAAACCAGGGTGATGAAAGTTTATAGAAAAAACTCCCTGCATTTTTGTGCTGAGGAGATGGTGTTATTAGATTCCCTCACATGTTGGATGACTCTGTTGTTAAGAAATTCCTGAGCTAAAAGGCAAAATGTAGACTTCCCCCATCTAAACTTACATATTTGCAAACTAAGCTGAATCCATTACCAGAAATGATACTTCTCTAATCTTGTTGATGGAATATGATAGTTGCCACTTAAAGGCATTGTCCAGGCACCAAAACAAACACACTATACTCACGTTTTATCCCCCGAAGACAATCACCCCCTAGTCTGGCACACTGACACTTACCTGATCGCCTGATACAGGTCCAGCTTCACCTGTTATCATCTGGCCCTTCCGTATAGACGATGGACCACCCCCACAATCGTCACAGAGACTATGGCATGGTATGTCATGCCACACCCCCCCACCCTTGCAGTGTCATAGTCGCTGTGATGGATAGCAGAGGACAGTCCATCGTCAATACTACAGAAGCGCTGGATAATTGGATGGGCAAATCAGGACCTGGATCAAGTGATGAGTTAAGTGTCCGAGCGCTGGACTACAGGCAATCATCTATGTGGGAAAAAAGGTTAGTATTAGAGATGAGCGAACTTCTTGAAAGTTCGATTTGGGCGATTCGCCGAATTTCCCCAAGAAATTTGCGTTCGCCCGAATCGAACTTTCACGAATCGCTCATCTGAAAAAAAAAATGCCGGCATGGTGGGAGCGGGCAGGCCGGCTACGCCTGTCAGCGGCCCGCCGGCCCGCTGACAGCGCAGCCGGCCTGCCCGCTCCCACCATGCCAGCATTTTTTTAAAAAGCAAACACTTACCTGCATGGTCGGAGCGTGGAGGCCGGCGCCGCTCTCAGCTGTCATCAGAGGACGCGTCAGGGGCGCTCCGAATTTCCCTGAAACCGGTTCGCTCATCCCTAGTTAGTATGCCTGGACAATGGGCCTGATGCAGAGCCTCCCCCGGTCTGAGCTTAAAACCTTCCGATTGTCCGGGGCTCCCGTTTGAATCGTGGCACAAATGTGATGCAGAGCCTCCGTCGGAATGGCTCCCTAACTGATCCGTCAATTTGTCTTTACTCGGGAAGTTTTTTTTGCTCTCTCGAGTGCCTTCAATTTGATCGGGGCTTCCGTTCCCGTTCACACGGGCGGCCCGTTTTTCCCTGATTTTTCCTTGCATTTTGAACGTACCTGCTTGGTTTCCGTCGTATTTGACCTTCCATTTTGGTGATTTTTCCAAGTATACTTACATCTCCATGGCTCTTCACGCAAGCGCACATCCCTAAACCTCCATTGGAATATGCATATGGCACCAACTGCCAATTTGACACATATATATATTGTCAAATTTATTTTTGGGTGTTCCTTCTTTCTTGCCATTTGTAGCGATAACCCTTATCGCCGGAGGGCTTCACCGCCCGAGACGTCCTTTTCCCAATTGTAAGAGGTGCTGCTGGAATTCCAGAGTCGTCCGTGAGGAAACAGGAACAGCCCTTACAAGGGCTAGTGAACTGTAATATAGCGTTTCCCCCAATAAGAGACAGAACTTCAGTATTGAGGGTGAAGGTGAAGTGTTTTTATTAGTGCCACTCTAGGCCTTATATACACAAGTCTCCATGCAATGACAACCACACTGACCAATAGCAGCAGGGTACACAATCCCTCAACTCTGCCGGTGACGCAATCAGTAGAACAATAGCAGGCTGTAATACCATCAATCAGGACAATGCCATTGACTGTGACGTAATCAACAATACACAATGGCAGTCAAAATGCAATGACATTGCCTGTAACAGTATCAAAATACAATGACCTAATTAAGAAAAGGCCAGTGAATGACCCGGTGGGCAACTGAATAGTGATGACATCCAAAAGACAGAGCGTCTGTCACAATGCCCCCTTTTTGTGGAACACCCGGCAGACCCGGATTGACCCTATTCGGGTTAACGTGGGGCTGTCCGGACTCTTGTTATGGGCAGAGTTCTGTTTGCTGGGATAATCCATCTGCATTACCGTTTTGTCTACCGGGCCTGTATACACCCACACACACACACACATACAGTTGTACTCACAGGGTGCTGGTCTTGTCCTTTCCCCCCAATAAGAGACAGAACTCAGTATTGAGGGTGAAGATGATACGCACACACACACATACAGTTGTACTCACAGGGTGCTGGTCTTGTACACACACATGTACTCACAGGGTGCTGGTCTTGTACACACACACAGTTGTACTCACAGGGTGCTGGTCTTGTACACACACAGTTGTACTCACAGGGTGCTGGTCTTGTCATTTCCCCCCAATAAGAGACAGAACTCAGTATTGAGGGTGAAGATGATACACCCACACACACATACAGTTGTACTCACAGGGTGCTGGTCTTGTACACACACACAGTTGTACTCACAGGGTGCTGGTCTTGTACACACACAGTTGTACTCACAGGGTGCTGGTCTTGTCATTTCCCCCCAATAAGAGACAGAACTCAGTATTGAGGGTGAAGATGATACACCCACACACACATACAGTTGTACTCACAGGGTGCTGGTCTTGTACACACATACAGTTGTACTCACAGGGTGCTGGTCTTGTACACACATACAGTTGTACTCACAGGGTGCTGGTCTTGTCATTTCCCCCCAATAAGAGACAGAACTCAGTATTGAGGGTGAAGATGATACACCCACACACACATACAGTTGTACTCACAGGGTGCTGGTCTTGTACACACATACAGTTGTACTCACAGTTTGCTGGTCTTGTACACACATACACAGTTGTACTCACAGGGTGCTGGTCTTGTACACCCACATGTACTCACAGGGTGCTGGTCTTGTACACACACTCTCTTAGCTCTGGTTGCGAGGCATTGATAAAATGTTCTAGTAAAACAACTGTAGGCTTCCGGGGTGACAGCGTGCCGGGCTAACAAAGCCTCCTTTACCAGATGGTAGTGTGGTATGTCCGCATCAGGGATGGCCCGGAAAGCATTGGAAGCTTTCCCCGATAGTTTCCCTGGTAATATGGTGACCCATTCCTCCGTGGGTACCCGGTGTAAAGCGCACTGCCGTTCAAAATCGGCCAAAAATCCATCAATCTCATTGTCACTTTCCTGGATGGACTTAAATGCTGCAAATGGAATCTTTTTCCCCCCAGTGTAACTGAGGCTCAGAGACACAGGGGCGCTGGGAGGCTGCTGGGTTGCGAGTCGCCGATCTTCCCTTCGCTTACTGGCCTCTGCCTCCGCTGCGGCGAAGACTTGGTCGATCAGTTCTTGTGATGGATTCGGCCATAGACCGACAATCTGTTCCGAACCGCTTGAACGAGAGCAGCGTCTTCATCGACCTCTATATTGGTTTCGGTCCTCACTGCTGCACGATCCATTTTGATCAGCTCGGCTATCAGTTCCTGACGTGGGCGGTTGCTAGCTGACCTTCCCCGGCTCTCGAGTAGATCCTTCAGGGTCAGCCTTTTCAACTTGTCATACTGACTCTCCATCAGGGTAGCACTCTCTCTGGGTAGAAAGGACCATCCGACCGCTTGCCACCAATTGTAGCGATAACCCTTATCGCCGGAGGGCTTCACCGCCCGAGACGTCCTTTTCCCAATCGTAAGAGGTGCTGCTGGAATTCCAGAGTCGTCCGTGAGGAAACAGGAACAGCCCTTACAAGGGCTAGTGAACTGTAATATAGCGTTTCCCCCAATAAGAGACAGAACTTCAGTATTGAGGGTGAAGGTGAAGTGTTTTTATTAGTGCCACTCTAGGCCTTATATACACAAGTCTCCATGCAATGACAACCACACTGACCAATAGCAGCAGGGTACACAATCCCTCAACTCTGCCGGTGACGCAATCAGTAGAACAATAGCAGGCTGTAATACCATCAATCAGGACAATGCCATTGACTGTGACGTAATCAACAATACACAATGGCAGTCAAAATACAATGACATTGCCTGTAACAGTATCAAAATACAATGACCTAATTAAGAAAAGGCCAGTGAATGACCCGGTGGGCAACTGAATAGTGATGACATCCAAAAGACAGAGCGTCTGTCACACCATTAATGCATACCTTAATCTCTTTGGTGTTCCTTCTTCCTTGCCTTTAATGTTTACCGTAATTGGTTGTGAGTTTTTCTGATTTTTTGTCCCATATCTAAACCTTTTGTGTCATGTAAATGTGTGATGATGTTGTGTGATTGTACATTTGCAGGAAAGACAACTCACAAAATCTGTTTATGTTTTTTTTAATCAAACTTTTTTTTTTGGTTTTGTGGTTTTGAGATTATTTTTTTGATAAAACAAAAGTAAAAAAACAATTTAAATTTGAATTAAACATGTTAAAAATTAGGCCTCGGGGTCTTGTGACTGTGTTTTTCTTTGATCTGTGAATGAAAAACAACCTTAGTTTAGCATTGTTTTTATGGTTTGGTTGGGCGTTGTTTTATTGGGGCCCTTTTTAAACCGGACCTTCAGCGTGATTTAATGAAAAGCCCAAACTCTAAAAAAACGATTCCGCAGCATCATCTGTAAAAAAATGATACAAGGACCCACCATTATTCCACAAAATACATTAACAAGTTTCCTGGCCTAACTAAAGTCACTTTATTAACCTTTTGCTGCCTCACATTGCCCTAGTTCTTCTATCTGCAAGGAATGTGTGCGCGCACATAAACGCACGCTCGCATACTCACATCCATGATGATGTCGTCCTGCTCCTGTGTAAAGATGGCATAGCTCCTGATATAGCTCTGACGTTCCCCCGCAGTGACGTGCAGGACATCCCAAATTGGAATGCCCCAGAGACATGATGCCTGTAACCCAGCCCTGGATTTCTTCACACTCCAAAGGGCTGGGTTACATGGGTTTTGGCCTGCTTTAAAACATCAGGACCAAATCAGGTTAGGATGGAATAACCCACCTCCTTTACATTATTATTAAAGTAACACAGGTTCCCTCACATAAAGCAGAACAAAACCCAGAGAGGCCACTGGTCGTCCCCCTGGAAATCCCAGATCGGGATGCCCCACTGTGTGAAACCCTTTTTAATGAGACTTTACTCAGAAATGGCAGACTCCCTCTCTTAAAGCGGAACAAGCCATGATTAGTTTAATGACCTTTGCAGGCGTATATTGTAGTGCCCCACCAGTCTGATCAAGACAACGGAACCTCATCTTCAAGAGACCAAAGGCTCGCTCCACCACAGAGCGAGTCCTCCTGGGGGCAGTATTGTAGGGCTCCTCTGCCTGTGAAGATGGGTGCAGGATTGGGGTCAGCAGCCAGGGGAGCAAAGGATAGCCAGAGTCTCCTGCCCAGAAAAAAAAAAAAAACAAACAAAATAAAAATAAAAAAAGGTGTGCATTGCAACAATAGAAAAGAGGGACAAATAGGTGAGCGGGGTAGGGTTGGAGGAAAGGACATTTGTAATGAGCATACATGCACATCCAACCTGTACACTCATTAAAAAAGTCTGGGGAATACTACTTACATAAGAGGGCAAAAACATGACGCAATAGGGTTCTATCACTTAACCCATTTAATTTAAAGTTAAAAAATTAGGCTACAAATATACTAACAAAAAAATTACCAAATAGTGTGTTAAGGGAAAAAACAAAGTCAGACAGGGTGGGCAACCAATACAAGTTTCATACACATACCCAGTAAGGCGGGTGAGCTCAAATAGGTGCAGCCTGGTTTCTGCCATACTCAGCAGGAAAAGACCGCGGAGCTGGCGCCGCTGATGTGCTCCAACAGAGGACTGCATATTATTGCCCGAGTGCAAATACGGCTGCTCTGACTTGCCGTAAGTGAAGGCTTGGTGGCCCCGTTTCATTAGGCTGATTTCAATTGGAAAACAAGGCTCTGCATCACTGAAAAAAACGGAACAATGAACGAGGTGTCCGTTTTGCCGGGAAACGTGCGAGCCAAGCCGACGTGCGAGCCGACAATCGGAAAGGCGGCTGAGCACACACCTGAGCGCATAAACGCACACTAAAATCAACGTAGCACCCTTTCCTGACCCGATCAAAGCCCAAAACCAACGGGAAAACGCACGGGATAGCTGAACGGGGAGGCTCTGCATCAAGCCAAATGACTTTAAAGAGGAGGGCTAGGGGCTTTATATCTAGGTGAATGGGGAGGACAATGCAAGATATTCTGGGGGGGCCTTCATCACTCCTGTGACTGGAAGCCGATTCGGGAAGTCTGTGTTAAATCTTCCGTAAGTGCTGCAGTAGCGGAGGTAGCTTTAAAGGGCCACTCCAGCCCCTTCCTGAAAAATAAACATAACCCACACCCTGCCCATTCTAAATAACGATCCAACTAATGTAATAAAAAAAAACACACTCACCTTCCCTCCGAATCCGGCGGTGCCGCAGTTGCAGGCACCAAGCGCCCACAGCCATCTTCCTGAGGTTCTGGCCAGCCGTTAGGGGTAGATGCTCTATGATTCGCCATGCGGAGAGCGGTGACTTCAGGGGCTGGATTCGGGGGGAGGGTGAGTTTCTTTCTTTTTCTTTCATTACATTAGCATGATCACTATTTGGAGGGGGCACAACGGGGGTTATGTTTATTTTTAACCCTTTCGCTGCCAGCCTACCTGGAGTTTTTGTCACCCTTGGTGCCAGACCATTTTGCACTATTTTGCGCTCCCCATGTTCAAATGTGATTTTTGAAGGGATTTCCAGGGATTTCCCAGGAAAATTATATATTGTTTTTTTCAGCAGAGTCTGAGCTTTAACATGAAATGTCTTGTTTGTCATTTTTAGGTGTATTCTCAATATTTTTTGGCGAAATATCTGCAGAAAAATTAAAAAAAATCTATTTTTTTACAATTTGTAGCATTTTTTGTAATAAAAAAAGTAAGTTTGCCAATAAAATCTTTTTACGTTTGAAATCCCTATTTCTCCCGTTACAGCTGTACCACATATGTATTGGTATACACCCTTTCCTGCCCAGGAGACTCCCCCAAACTGAAACAGTGTTTTAGGAGATTTTCAGATAAAATACAACTATGCTATGCACACCTTACAGTTTTTCAACAAAAACAACTCTTTACATTTGAATTACCCCTACAAACTATATATTCTCTGGAAGTGCACGCCTCAAGCTTTCTAGGCGTACCAGGCTTGTTGATATAGCCACAGTTTTCTGGAAGTAAACCCTCAATGAATTCTTTGGTTATGCAGAGTTTGAGCAAAGGGGGTGGGAGTAGCTCCATCACTATTATTTATACAAAATTATCATCATTATTATTCAGGGCATGGGAACCAATTTACCGCCCAGTTTAACCCTCTCATCATCCAAGTATTAAGCACCAAACATGTCTAGCTATGTGGAAAGACAGAGATTTGGTTGCACATATCTGCAGATACATGTGGAAGCCACACTGCCCCGGCAAGGCACTCTGTGTTTAGTGTGGTTCCTACTCTTATTTTTGAGTCCCCAAAGTTGGGACATGCAATGCAGCTAGAGCTACTCACCTGGGAAGCTGCCAGCCTCCTTTTAGAACACTCCATAGGGAGAGATCCATGGTGGCTGAATCCCTCCCTGTGTGTGTTCATGGCAATTCAAACTGAGCAAAGGGGGTGGGAGTAGCTCCATCACTATTATTTATACAAAATTATCATCATTATTATTCAGGGCCTGGTAACCAATTTACCGCCCAGTTTAACCCTCTCATCATCCAAGTATTAAGCACCAAACATGTCTAGCTATGTGGAAAGACAAAGATTTGGTTGCACATATCTGCAGATACATGTGGAAGCCACACTGCCCCGGCAAGGCACTCTGTGTTTAGTGTGGTCCCTACTCTTATTTTTGAGTCCCCAAAGTTGGGACATGCAATGCAGCTAGAGCTACTCACCTGGGAAGCTGCCAGCCTCCCTTTAGAACACTCCATAGGGAGAGATCCATGGTGGCTGAATCCCCCCCTGTGTGTGTTTCCACATAGCTAGACATGTTTGTTGCTTGATATTTAGTTGATGAGAGGGTTAAACTGGGCGGTAAATTAGTTCCCAGGCCCTGAATAATAATAATAATTTTGTATAAATAATAGTGATTGAGCTGCTCCCACCCCCCTTTATTCATTATGCAGAGTTTCCCTAAAAAAGAATAAAAAAGCAGAATCAAACTCACAAAAAACAGTTCAATCTGAAAAAGCAAGGTCCCCCCAAACAGAACGATACCCAACATGCATAGGTACTGTCAAGGGAAAAGTTGCCAAACACCTCAAAGTAAAGCATGTGCGTAAGGATAATTTTACTTGAAAATTTCAGCTCTGCAGATAAAGTGCGCACCTTACGCTTTTTCTACCGAAACAACCCTTTACACAAACCATATATTGCCTGAAAGTACACATTTTAAGCTTTCTAGTTGTACCCAGCTTGTTGTAGTGGGCTCATCGCTGTAGAAGTAACCCCTTGAAGAATTCTTAGGCTGCACAGGGTTTCCCTTAAAAAAAAAACATTAAAAAAGCAATATAAAAAACAGATTTTCTTAAAAAATGAATATGCAAACATGAACAAACAAGCTAAATCTGAAAGCACAAGGTCCCCTGAGCAGAACAATACCCAACATGCATAGCTACTTTTAACCCTTTTAACTGCCAGCCTACTTTACATTTTGTCACCCTCTGTTGACAGGTCATTTTTCACCATTTTGCGCTATGTTTAACTGTGATTTTTGCAGGAATTTCCATGAAAAATATATATATTTTTTTGCAGCAGAGTTTAGGCTTTAAATGAAATGTCATTTTTGTAATTTTTCTAGTTTTTTTTAAATATTTTTGATCAAAAAACAAAAATAAATTATTTTTTTAGAAAGTTGTCTCCTTTATTTTAAATTAAACATTTATTTTATTAAAGAAAACCATATTGCATGTGAAAGCCCTATTTTTCCCAGTTACAACTGTACCACATATGTATCAATAACCCCCCCCCCCGTTCCTGCCCAGGAGACCCCCCAATCTGAAAAGAGCATTTTATAACATTTATAACATTTTATAACATTTATAACATTTACAAAATACAACTACTATCCACACTATAAAGGGTTAAACAAAAAAATAAATGGCGTAGGGTCCCCCCCAAAAAATGGTGTGAGGTCTCCCCTGCCCAGCATTACCAGCCCGGGGATCAACCAATGGGCTTGTAGAACAGAGCGCAGGGGCCAGCTTTGGTGGCACCCCGCCCTGCCGGCTACAAGCGGCAAAGCCTCATATCCTCATACATTTTTATTAACATTATTTTTAATACTTACCTCCCATGGATCCCAGAGCACTGTGTCCCATGCTGATCACTCTGGCTTCTGCTCTACTGCTACTACTGGAAGCCTTTTATAGTTGGTGGGTGACAGGTAACAAAGGTTTAATTAAAAAAAAAATGAAATACGGTCCCCCCCTCCCGGGGAGGGGGACCCAATTTTTGGGGGGAATTTTAAGGGTTAAAAACCCTTAAAAATCCCCCGAAAAAATGACATGGGGTCCCCCCTACCCAGCATAACCAGCCCGAGGACCAGCTATGGGGGATTGTAGAACAGGGTGCAGGGGCCACTTTTGTGCCCCCCACCCTGCCGGCTACAAACCCCAAAGCCTCATATCCCTGGGCTATTCTGCCCCCCCCGGCCTTTGGGGAGGCAGGTAATGGGGGGCCGGGGTTAATGGCAAGTCACCCACTAGCCACAGGTGACTTGCCAGTCCCCAGCCTTGTGAACTGATATAGGGGTCTCATTGACCCCTTACCAGTTCACAAAGGGTTAAGTGTAAAAAAAAGACACTGACACAGAGAAAAAAAAATGTATTTATTATTTTTAACACTCACCTCCGATCCTGTGTCCCGTGACGATTCAGCTCCAGCTGACAGCTGTCAGGGCTGATCACTGGAGGGGGCTGGGGAGCCAGGGGACCACATCCCCTACCCTCCAACCTGTCTCCGGTGATCAGACTCGGCATCTGAAAGTCCGGAGCCCGTAGCGGAGCTGCGAGAACGTCGGAGGGGGCATGTTTTGATCCCCCTCCTCACCGCGGAGCAGGCTGGGGGGGCGATCGGAGGCCCCCCCCCGTGAAGAGGAAACTCGGCCCGAGGGATCGGGCACAGAGGTGAGTTCTTATTAGCAGCGGCTGCCAAAGGGGGGGTATTTTTTGCCCCCTCCTGAAGCCAGAAAAGCCCCTGGGGGTAATCGGATGCCCCCAGGGTGAAGAGAAAACACGTCCGGTTCGAACGAGGGGTCAGGTGAGTTAATTTACTTTATTTTTTACACTAGCAGGGGGGAAAGCACTTAAAGGGTTAAAGCTGGCATAGGCTTCCCCTAAAAATTCATGTGTATCAGGCACACGCAGCAAAAGGTGCTTAGTAGAGCAACCAAACCACACCCCTGGTAGCTTCATGTGCCACCACTGGTAATCTTGTTGCCTACCTGTGTCAACCCAGCAAGGCAACACGATTGTTGAGGCAACATTCTGTATGCAGGATATGGGGCTTACATAAAGTTTCAGGAGTCAGAAGGGTCGATTCTAAATCCAAAAGTTAATTGATTTCGTATCGGGATTCGGAAGTTTGGGTGGGTGTCATTTTTTCCTTTTTTTTTGGCCATTTCGGATTTGCACGAACGTTCGGGCATAGACGTATATGTTCATTCGATTTTCGGGCGTCAATTGTATTATTTGCGTTAGTTTGGGTTTTTTTCCCGTCCAAATCGTATTTTTTTCGTTCGTTCCTAATTTTTCCGTTATTGACATGGGCTTGCGAGCAATTCAGAGAGCTGATTGCTAAGTGTTTCGAAGCACATTTAATTGTTGAGTTGGGAAATCTTTTCCGGCACCTTTTTGGCCTCGGGATTAGGATGGAGAGGAGTGAGTTCGAGGAACATCAAGGCCTAATGCTGTTTGGCATTGATTTGATCCGGATGTCTGAGGGCAGATTACTTGGTAAGTGACCAACATTTTTTTGGGGTGTTTTTGGCCCGATTTTTTTTTAAATTGATTGTTGGACTTTTTCTGATTTGTGGTTAACCTTAAACAACATTTTACAACTATTTACAACATAATAGTTAAAGTTTTGTCAAACAAACAAGCGGTGGACTCACTTTGTCCTTCATCATTTGTTAGATTTTTGGCCGACGTCTGTTACTTCCATTTCTCAAACTCGTATAGTAGATTGACCAGAAGTAGCTGCTAGTTTATGGCCCTTTTTTTGTATTTGACTGTAACTGACAAACTAGAGTAGAACTGCATACAGTGCATTTTTTTTGGAATGTTTGGGGCCCCTCAGCAGCATCATAAATCGTACATTTCTGAACCCTACAATACAAACATCTTTCCCAGCACACTTGTCATAGCAGATGTGTTATCAGTCTGTTTTTCCCTTATGCTGCATTTTTCTTTATGGCACACATCTGTTACATTAGTCATTTATATCATTGGCCCTGGGTGAAATGTTTGTTTCTTTAGCTGACATAATTGTGCTATCTACTAATATTTTTTTATGGGATGCCTTTCCTTGCTTAATTGTGTTTTTCATTGGTTTTGTTAAGGGGACTCTGGTTACCCACTGCTTCCGTAGCTCATGACGCCTGTGCTCCGGCCCCAGGATGCCTCTCAGGAAGCATACAACCGAGCGCACCGCAAGACCAGGGCTGTGGTTGAGAGGGCCTTTGGACTTTTGAAGACCCATTTGAATGAAGAAGAAATGCAACCGGAAAGGGGTTTGGGTAAGTTTTAGGGTCAGGAAAATGAAGAAGAATGGAACCGGAAAGGGGTTTGGGTAAGTTTTAGGGTCAGGAAAATGAAGAAGAATGGAACCGGAAAGGGGTTTGGGTAAGTTTTAGGGTTAATAAAGGTAAGTGTTAGACTGGCGCAAAGTAGTTGGGGTGAGCTTGGTAGTGTAAGATATGGGGCACATTTGTTTGAGGAGTGTAGCTTGTATTGCGCATGCGCAAGATCTTCTACATTTCCGAACGAACGAATATTAGAGGTTAAAAACCATTCTAACCCATCGGGAAACGCCAGGAATTCGTAGAGGTGGACGATGGAAGAAGGGAAAAAACACATGCTGCCGTCGCTACAATAGATCAATCAACCTATAATTTACGATGGAAAATGACTGAGCCAAGGTCGGAAGATAGCATACGACCGTCATTTTACGATAGGAAACGGATTAGTGTATAGAATCGCTCGCAAGTTCATACGAGTGCACGAGCGTTCGGAAAAAATACCATGATCGGCAACAAAAACAAAGCTTTTACATGTTTCTCTGAATCGACCCTAGAGTCCTCTCACTGAAGTTCCCTCCACTGTATATCCTTAGCTGGCCTACCACTCTGGTGTCCTGTTTTAGTTTGCTGCTCATACAGTGCAGGGAATGCTGGACAATAAGAAATAAGGATTATAGCAAGAATATCAACTTGAAAAAAACTGAGCTTTACCCTGTTCCTGCTAATGACTCCATATTGCACAGGTATAAAATTGCACAAACGTTGGTTTGTAATCTTGCCAGAGGAAGCCAGTTGGGAGGAATCTGACACAAAAGAACATACTAGGGGGGGGCGGAGCTTGCCATGAAGCCGTGAGGACGGGGACGCTGCCAGCTCCCGGCCTTATTAGCAGGCATTAGCTTAATCCTTGAGTTTTTTTGAGCCCTGGATCCTGTTTCCTGAGTTGGATGCCGGCGAGTGACCCCTGCACCAGCGGGACTTACCTGCAAAGAGTGGTGAGGCGGAGCAGCAGCGAATCCGAAGCTGCGGGCATGGGGGCTGAGGTGCGGCCGCCATCTCGTCGCCCCCCTTCGTCCAGTATTGTCGCGGGCTGCAGGCGCCGCACGGAGCCAGGAGGCCCTCTTCATCTGGTGGTCTCCCTCCCCTTCTGCCCCAGAGACCGCAGGCGGCATGCAGGGAGCGAGCGGCGCCGAGAACGGAGGAGCGGCCGCCATCTTGTTTTCCCCGCATCGCGGGTCTGACCGTCGCCGAGACCTGAGGAGAACTGCAGGAGTTACACAGGGCCCGGTGGGTTTGGTGCCTGCTCGAGGGACCCCCCCCCCCACCAGCTGTCATTTTCCCCCCTGCCCCGCCGACTGCAGGCGGCAAACGCAGGACGGGAGGCGCAGGAGCAGGAGGAGTGGCCACCATCTTGCCGCCTCCACATACAGGATCGGTGCCCCGATCGGGGGCTGAAGCGAGCTGCTGGGTTTGCACTGAGCACTGGGCTCAGGTTTATTCCCCCCTCATCTGGAGTGATTCCCCCTTGCCTTGGGTTTAGAGGCTGAGAGTGTCGGGCTGGGCGCTGTCTTGGGGCCCCATCTGCCCTTCCCCCCCATCTGCTCTATTATTGACCCAGAGGCGTTAAGCACGGAAGCCTCCTGTAGTTATATATCAACCTGTGAATTGTGGAACACTCCGCTTTTGCAATAATGCTGTGGGCCCTTTGGTTGGCTCTCTGGGCTTCTGTAGTGCGCTGAATATCCTGTTGCCTTGACCTGCATCCGCAGCTATCTTGACGCCCTGTGTCTTGAACCTCCCCTCTGCTTGTTTTGCATGACCACATCCTCTTCCCTTTAAAGAATAACGGCCTTTCCTAGGCATCTTTATCATAACCTGGGCACTAATTCATCATAACTCGGGCCTGCCCGCCTCCGCACATTTTACCATAGTCGGTCCGCCCAAGGTGGGCATCCACAAATTTGCAGCACCCTGCACAGAAATAACCTGGAAGGAGTGCCGTTGCGCTTTGGGATGCCCCAGCAATTCTAGAGCTGAGCAGAAACACAGATCCTGAGTGCGATGGGAGAGGGCAACAAAAAAAAAAAGATTCCAAGACCCAGACCAGGGGGTCTCTGGCTGCTAACCAGAGCGATCTCAACCGCTACATCTCAACGCCTGCGGAGCATGCCCGAGACCCGGGCCCGTCAGGGAGTTCAACCCGAAGAGACGCGGAGGAGGATCCTGGCCGTGGGGAGTGTGGGGGCCTCGGGGTTGGCCCCAATGGACCGCACACTATCAGAAATATGGAACCATGTGCGTTCCATGCCTCCTAAAGAGGACCTGTCTATGATCACACGTTCAATTAGCAAAAAATTATCCGAAGAAGTTGGCCTTCTGAGGGGAGACTTGCATTAACTGGATTGCAGATTGGATAAGGTGGAGCGGAATCAAGAGGAGGATAGGTCAGCTATACAGCAGCTGACACTTCGCCTGCAAGCGCAAGAGGCAGCGAACAATATTCGCATCCGAGGTCTCCCCAAAGCTACACGAGCGGAAGATCTAATGCCCACGCTACAGGGTATTTTCTCTGCTCTACTCGGAAATCAAATGGACGGTGAATCTAAAATTGAGATTGATCAGGCGCATAGGGCCATTGCTCCTCCTCCTCGACAGGGGGACCCCCAAGAGATGTCATTTGCAGAATTCATTTTTTCCAGGAGAATGAGGCGGATATGGCCACGGCCAGGAGGAAGGGGTCCCTGGACTTTGACGGGGCGGACCTGCACTTTTATTCTGACCTCTCGATATCCACTCTGGCGAAAAGGAGAATTTTGCGTCCACTCCTGGACACGCTTAAACAGAATAACGTGGCCTACCGTTGGGGCTACCCTTTTGCATTGATTGCTTCAAAAGGCGGCAAAACCTTTGCACTCCGCAAGCATGAGGATTTACCGGACTTTCTTAAGCAGTTTGGCCTTCGGCATGTCCAGATTCCGGATTGGCTGGGCGCTACCCTAGACCCATATCCCTCGCGAGTCAGAGAAAGAAGAGCTCCCCGGCCTCCCGACGCGTGATCCTGGCTAGATAAGACTGTTGCTTCCATTCCCACTGTTATGTAGGGGACAATGTTCCAACTGTCGGACTTCCTCACTTTCCCTTCTACAGGAGGTGCTCGGTCTGCTTCCCGACAGGTCGTATGCACACAGATATAAGTTACTAGACTATTGGGTTGATTCAAAGAAACATGTAACAGCTTGGATTTTGCTCACGATCATCCTATTTTTTACGTCCGCTCGTGCGTTCGTATGAACTTGCGAGTGATTCAATAAGCAAATACGTTTCTATCCTAAAAGATACGTCCGTTCGTATGGCAGTTCGGGAATCAGACCTATGTCAGTTTCCATCCTGAATTTTCCGTTTCATTTCTCAGGTTGCAACATTGGTTTTGCCCTTTTTCCTTTTTTGTCTGGACGTAAATCCTTCTGATCTTGCGGCTCCGCACTACAAACTTACCTCATTAAAGTGCATTCTAAATATTTGGTCTTTTATTTTTCTTTATTTCATTCATTTTGTAGTAACCAACCATTAATGAATGCATTTGCATAAGTAAATCTTACTTTGTTTAATTTTTACTTAACTTGCATTTTTTACTTGTGGATTTAATTTTAATTTTTATGCTTCAAATGGTACAACTTTAAATTTTTAGTGTGGTTACCCACACCCTCTACATACAGATTGCTCACAAATATTAAAAAACACCCAGAAACTTCTGCATGTTATGAGCCTAGAAACAGCCAAGATGGCGGCTCAGGTATTATCGGGCAGCCTGCAAACAGAAAGGGCCTTGTGACTGTGTTGCTCTGGATTCTTTGATTTCTGACCTTTCCGTGCCCCCAGCTCTACTGTGTCTGTGCAAAATACAGCAGTAACCCACATCCTGCACTTTATCCCGCTCTCCTCTCCTCAGTAAGTGTGATGCATCTGACCAAAGATGTGCTTAAATAATTAAACAAAGCAAAGGTAAACAACTACACCAATAAATGCAATCTAAAAATATTATTCTAGTACCTCAATTTTAAATTAAATAACAAAGGACATAAGTTTCTTTAATTAACGCAAATATATTGCCAAATAAAGGTTTACATGCAAAGGACTAATTAAGGTCCACATTACAATGCTTTTATAAGGCATACATGAATCAGGTATGCATTGCAATACAATTTATGGCCTCGGCCATGCTGATACATGCAGTTCATTGGAGCACAAGACGCGCAGACTCCTCCACTTAGCCAAAAAACCTGTTCACGAACAGCAATCCGGCTGCTAAAAGGTGTCGGCTGTGGCTTTCTTTTAAAACGCGTTTAGAGGTTTCTCTGAATCACACCTAAACACATCCAATTAACCTAAGTTTTACGTTTTGATCGTAAGTTTTACGTTTTGATCCTAAGTTTTACGTTTTGATCCTAAAATTTAGGAACGAACTTCCGCTGATCGTAAGAGCATATACGCATTCGTACGTAGGCTCGTGCGAGTCGTAAATGGCCAAAAAAACAGGAATAAATGACTAACACCCACCCAAACTTACGATTCTCGATACGAAATCACTTAACTTTTGCTCTTTGAATCGAGGGGTATGTTTATTGCTTTCTAGTTTCATTACTTTGAATGTAGGCTGTGTTGATGTTCATAGTATATGTAGCGCTGTATCGGCTTGGGCAGGGCTGCTCCTTGGTTGTGGGTCTTGGGGGGGGGTGGCCCAGCAATGATAGCAGGGGTGCCTGCGCTGTGGTCTCCCCCTCCGGGCCGGGCGATGGAGGGGCAGCACTGTACATGTGGGGGTGGACCGTTTGATGGGTCTGGACTGGCTGTCCTACTGCCCGTAAGAGTATCAGCTTCCCCTCTTGGTAGCTAGGTAAGGATCCAGGAACTTTGCTTTGGGTTTTAAATTCAGGATTACAGGTGCAATTTTATATTTTGATTATATTATGTGGGCAGCCGGGAGCCGGCGACTGACAGGTGTGAGTAGATCGTAACTTGCAACCCGCACCTTTGCTGCGAGCGGCGACTGGCTTCTCGGTCCCCACCAGGAGGGGCGTGGAGGGCTCAATATTCCCCCTTTTTGGGGGGTGTGGGGTCATCGCGGGCCCTCTCTCTGTCCATGGGTGGGGCCTCCCCCGCCCTTGAACATACCGGGCTTCGGGTCACCTCCCCACCTGCCCTCTTGGGCTTGGGGGTGTTCTTGGAACAGAATGGGGGTAAGGTGTGAGGTCAGAGTGAGCTCACCCTTAAAATGGCCTGCCTAAGAGTGAATTAGATTGTCCCCACCCTTCTAACCTATGTAAATCTTTTAGGGGGAGAAAGGGGGCCCTGGGTGGGTGACCCCTTATATTGAAGGACTTTATAGGGGAACTAGGAGTTTGTCTCCTTAGTTAACTCAATATAAACATGGTGAACACGTTATAAAAAAGTCCAACATTTATTTTTGTTAATACACAATGTTCCTTCACAGTGTCAATCTGATATTTACATTTCATACATGTGTTTTTTCAACATATCTCACTCTAATGTTCATGATTTACAGAGGTACTTATAATGGAGTACAAATCTCTGTTCATCTGGGAGCTGCCCTAATGTAGGGGGCTCAGTCCCATTAATTACAGTTTGTAGCAAGCTTGTAGGTTAGTATACACTCAGTTGTAGCAAGTGATTTTTGCGTGCAGACGTTTCACTCTTTATGAGCTTCTTCAGTGCACTTTAAGTAATCTGGTTACACATAACAGGGTATACTGTCAACTATTTTTCATAATAAAACTTCAGAATTACTGTATACAATTACAATACTTCCTACCTCTGGTTATCCTGTGTTGATAAGGGGGCGCTTGCTTCCAGCCGTCCTATGTTTTTGTGTTCTTGGAACCTCGTAGTTTGACACTGTTTAGAGTTTACGTTTTTGTGAGAACTAAACTTTGTTTCTAGCTTTGGGTCGTTTCCCAAACGCTTCCTTTCAACTTCTTTCTCTCTTCTTCCCCCTTCTACCTCTTCTCCTTCCCTCCTCTTGCTCTCCCTTATCCCCTCCTTCCCTTAGGCCCCCATATCAGGACACTCCTTCTCCAGTGAGAGATCAGGTGCTGCCTAGGGCGACGACCCCTCAGGGTACTCCAGGTTGCTCACCCACTCTGAGGCATTAGTAGTCTCGGGCGTAGCAGTAATGACCGGAGATTGTGGTGACTCGCAGGGCGCTTCCTATACGGGAGTGCCTAGCCCTCCTTTCACTAAAAAGCTTAGAGTGATCTCGTTGAACGCCAGAGGATTAAACACTCCCCTTAAGAGATCTAAACTAGCTCAGGAACTGACCAGACATAATAGTTGTTGATGTTCATAGTATATGTAGCGCTGTATCGCTGTATTTGGCTGAGACGCCAAAATAGAACCTACAATTATATCACATCATGCTCCGGTGGCTCTTTCTTTCAACCTGACGGGCGGATCTAAGGGGGAGTGGACGTGGAGGTTGAATGAGTCTCTTCTGCAGAAAGAGTCGCTGGTCCTTAACCTTCAAAATGCCATCAAAGAATATTTTGAGTTTAATAAGAGCATAGATACCTCTCCATTTAATAATTGGCAGGCTCACAAAGCGGTAATTAGGGGCATGCTCATCAGACACGCCACCCAGATGAAGAGGGACAAGGAGCAGGAGGTACAGAAACGACTGGAGAGGGTTCAGGAGCTGGAGAGATCGCATAAAGCCTCATTAGCAAAAAGCAATCTTCTGGCGCTCTCCGAGGCCAGAGCGGCCCTGAACTCCCTCCTGTCTTCAAGAGCCGCTTATATTATCAAACGCTGTAAGAGAATGTATTTCGAGTGGGGGAATAAAAGTAGTGCACTCTTAGCGAGAGCGCTCAGAAAGCAGCAATCACTGAATTATATTGAGGCTATTATCGATAAGCATCAAAAAAAGCTTCACAATACCCCGGACATCGCGAGGACCTTCCAGTCCTTCTGCCAAAAACTATATAATATTCGTTCTGGTGGGGCAGATCTGGGTCAGGGGCATATAGAGCAAATGAAGCGATACATAGCGGACTCTGGAATGCCGGTACTGCGGAGGAAGGAGAGGAATGCTTTAGAAAGCCCGATTTCTATAGAGGAGCTGAGAGTGGCAGTGCAGGGTTCACTATAAGGGAAGTCACCAGGGCCTGATGGGTTTTCTGTCAGCTATTATAAGCAATTTCTTCCTCTGCTAGGCTCGCACTTTCTTTCGGCTTTTAATTTGCTCCTAGCATCTCCAGACCAAGCCACTATCCCGAGTGAAGCGTTAACTGCATATGTCACTATAATACAGAAACCCGGGAAAGATTAGCTCGCCTGCGGAAGTTACAGGCCCATTTCATTATTGAATGTGGATCTTAAACTCTTCGCGAAGATCTTGGCGAATAGACTGTCGGGGCTGCTCCTGGCGTTGGTGGACGGTGATCAGCCGGGCTTCATCTCCGGACGGGAAGCCCGCGATAATACGACCAGAGTATTGAATCTACTTCATAGGGTCAAACAAACCAGGGAGCCGGCTGTCTTGCTGTCCACCGACGCCGAGAAGGCCTTTGACCGGGTAAACTAGCAGTTTATTAGAGCGGTTCTTGAACATATTGGGTTGGGACCTAAGGCATTACAACTGGTCATGGCCCTATACTCAGACCCCTCGGCAAGAATCAAGGTAAATGGAGCCCTGTCGGCCCGAGTTGACATTAGGAATGGTACTAGGAGCCTTTCTTGTGCAGAATTAGGAGACAGGAGGACATCAAGGGGATCACAGTTGGGTCAGATACACATAAGATCTCGGCCTATGCGGATGATCTGCTCTTCTTCCTCACAAACCCGACAGTAGGCATCCCGGTGTTGCTGAAGGAGTTTGAGAGGTTTGGTAGGCTTTCTTTTTTGAAAATAAATTATGACAAGTCAGAAGCTATGGGGGTAAACCTTCCCGGTGGGATGGAAACCCTCCTCAAATCTTCCTTCCCATTTAAATGGCCCCCATCGGCCATCACGTACCTGGGCACCAAAATTACTAAAACAGTGGATGGGATATATACAGCAAACTTTGGCCCCCTTTTCTCCAGAATTAAAACGGACCTGGTGAACTGGGATCTCCCCACCTTCTCGTGGCTGGGTAGAATAAGCATTATCAAAATGACGATCTTACCGAAAATTCTTTTTTTACTCCAGACCCTCACTATACAAATCCCCAGAGCATACTTTAAATCCCTGAATTCAATCTTTATTAAATTTATCTGGCAAGGAAAAAAACCAAGAGTGAAATTGCATCTCCTCTTTAAACCGAAGCAGGCCGGGGGACTAGCTTGTCCAGACTTATTTCAGTATTGCCGTGCAGTCCATCTCCAACGTATATTAGATTGGCACCACCAAGGAACGAGGAAGAAGTGGGTGAGGTTAGAGGCGACCTGGTTGTAAACCCCGATAGGGGACGCGGCTTGGGTGGCCGGTTTGGGGAAATCCTTAGGTAAAGACCACCCGTTCATAGCAACCTCCCTTGGAGTCCTAGATAAAGTTAGAAGCAGGACGGAGATATCCCCTTGGCCGACGCCCTTTGTCCCATTGGTGCACAACCCATCCCTCCCAATTGGCATTCTCCCTCGTCTCCGAGGGATTTTTGCTGTGAAGGGTACCCCGAGAGGGATGGACCTCATTTCACCCTCCGGCTGGACACGATTAGAGACTCTCAGAGAGAGGTGGGATACGCATCTATTTGATCAATGGCTGTTATTCACATTCCGGAGCTTTCTACTGAGTCTGGGGACCAGACAGGCGCTGGCCAGGACTCTTACCCCCTTTGAGCAGCTGGATAATGCACAGGACCCTCCCCTTAAGCTGATGTCCCAACTTTATGCTCGCCTAGGGAACTCTGAGGATAATGAGACACCCCGTTTTTGTGTGGAGTGGGAGAGATACCTGGACAGGCAGCTGACGGAGGATCAATGGAAATATATCTTTTCAGCTACCCATAAAACCTCTATGTCCTCCAAGATACAGGAAACAAGCTACAAATGTCTTACAAGGTGGTACTATACCCCGGAGAGATTACATAGGTTTGTCCCGACCATCTCTGCTGAGTGCTGGAGGTGCCGACAGGCAGTGGGGAGCTTCTTCCATATATTTTGGGATTGCTCTAAGATAGTGCCCTTTTGGCACTCGGTAGCCGAAATTGCAGGGGAGATTGTGGGCCGCCAGATACCCAGTGACCCCTCTCTGCTCCTTCTACACTTAGCAGAGGTTCCTTTGAAGACTTATAAGAAGTCGCTTCTGAGACATCTCATTAATGCAGCAAAGGCTATCATCCCGAGGCTATGGAGATCTGAGGTGGTCCCATCAGTGGTGGACTGGGTGGGGGAAATCAACCGGATTATGGAAATGGAAGAACTCACCGCTTCTATCCATGAGAGCACGCAGCATTTCTTACAGACGTGGACGCCATGGTTCCTTTATAGGGAGTCAGACAGATTTAAACAGCTGATGATGGTTAGCCCTCAGGTCAGCCCTTAGCCCTACTAGTAATCATACTTACCTTGAGCCACTTCCAGCCTTTATTTGCGGTAAACCGGAGAGCTGGAGGGACTTGAAGGGCGCTTCTTGGTGCACCCTGTCAAAATTATTCCCCTGGTATACCCTCCCTCCTTCCCCCCCTCCCCCCCTTCCCTTCTCTAATTTCTCTAGCTTTCCCCCTTTTTTCCTTTCTCTTCACTCTTCTATTACTTTTGTTGGACTGGGCCATGTTACCTCCAATCAAGAAGAACGAAATGGTAGTTGCTGTGGTTTTCCCCCCCGTGCCGGGTGGTCCCGCGGCGGGCGCTAAATTTTTGGCCTCCGCCGGGGTGTAGCGCAGGGTTTGGCGGACGGTGAATCACAGATGTAGTATGGTACAACTTGCCTTTATTTTAAATGAGCATATGTCAACAAACCTTTAATTCTTGCACATGTATGTTTGCTGAATGCATTGTTGATGGCTGGCTGTACATGTCTATAGTATTGTAATTGTTTCTTTATCTCTGTACTGTCTTGTAAAGTTTCTCTTGAATATTTTCGAAAAATAAAGAATTAAAAAAAAAAGAACATACTAAACCTCAAAGGAACCAGCTATATTTTGAGACAAAAATTCTTGTGTAGTGTATTATGCGGATACATGCTTAATAATATTTTTTGTATATGTATTTTTGATACAGCAAAAGCAAATTAATCTGTTTAAAACCTTTTTTAAGTGATATTTGGTTCAAGGAGGTTACGACCTTGAACATGTTTGCACCCATAGGTATGGCAAGTGGGGTACTAACATTCACAACCGATTATTGATAGATTTATACATTACACCACTTACCACCCCCTGGCGGACATAAGCGATCCTCATGCATGGTGACCATGACATCGTCACCAAGAGCCAACAGCGCTGCATCATGCATGTAAGGTCATGTTTTTACACTTGTATGCCTCGCGTGGACATGCTTACACTTTTAACTATTCTGTAGTTGTAGGCATGTCCCTGCCATGTGGCTTATGGTATCTGCTAGTGTGCTCAGTGACTTGTAGCCAACACTGGAACATGGCTTCACTACACTATTCAATGTAGAGAAGCCATTCCCTGGAGCACAAGTCACAATTCACATGAGCTTTACTGAATATACTTGAGGGCACTGTGAAGGGTTGCAGGCTTCCGCACAAAGGAAAACATCTCAGAAGCCCCTTTGAATCATGCAACATTGCAAGAATTCACGCTGGTGAGTTGACTTTCGCACCAAAATGAGATTTTCATTTGTGGGCTCTGAAAATAGCTTTATATCTCTGCACCTGGCTTGTTTCCTTGTAAGCTTATCTTGAATACACTTAGTAAAAGGTATTTGTTAGCTTTCTAATAAAATGTTTGAAAATAAAAGAAACTCCATGCCTGGAGTTGGAAGTTATGAGTTTAGGCTGGCTGTTCCCGTAGCTTGTACTTCCATGCTACTATCATTCCTATGTATTGCTGCATAAGGCCTCAACAACAGTATATAACAATGATGCTATACCCTATTCTGGCATTCCACCTCATAGGCGCAGGGGTGGGGGGGCACCTATGGTTTCCTAGCACAAAGCTATTCAGTAAATTAGAACCCTTCTGTGTATACATGAATTAATAATTTTAAGTGTTGGAAAGTACATGTAACAATGTGACAAACAGAAAAGGGTAAAAAAGTTATTTGGAACTCATTAAGAACTGAAGAAGTGGTAAGAACAGAACCACGCAACGCGTCGGTGTTTCCCTGCCTGTTGGGACGTTGGATGATGGCCTATGATACTTGGTGATGTAATCTTTCATTTACTAGTTCCTACTGCACGTTTTTATTCACTGCGGTATATGCAGCACCATGTTAGTGGACATATGCACTATTAAAGATGGGTTAATATAGATGTGTTTTTGAGTATAGCACTTGGCACTTTTCTCGTTTCGCAGCTTGCACAGTATTAAGCATTTAGCACTTGGCACTTTAAGTGGGCTGTATGACCCCAAAAATCAATTGTTAGAGGCTGGATAATTAGGGTATTTATTTTTGGTAATTAACTGTGGTGTTACTTTGCACATTTTGCACATTTTTGTGTAGGAATTCATTAAGGAACTTGTTGATCTATATTGTTGATTCACTTTGGAGAGCCAGTTATTTCATCCAGTGGTCCAATGTTTTTAATGTTTTTAATACATATGTAGTGTGAAGCTACAATTCAGCATTGTATGTACCCATTAGATTCAATAAAGGGTTATTCTTTTATTTGGGTAGTGCGGCTGTGTTCATTGGCAGGACCCAGGTGGGGCAGTTCTGGTGGCCCCGATTTTTGGTTCATTAAGAACTGGAAAAAACACTGCATTTCAAATAATTATAGCCCCGAGTTCCACCAGAGGATAGTTTAAGTACCACTAGTGAAACTAGTACCACTGGTTGTGAAACCCTGAGCTTAAAAAATATACTATATTATACTATACTGTAATTTACATCCACCATCAGAGAAAAATATAATTTGCATAATAATTTGATATGTGGTTTAGTAAGCAAATCCATAGCTGTTAATTTAAGATGTAGGGGTTATCTCTGGACTCAAAGGGCAGCTTGTATTTTAAGTATTATACTTAATGATTGCATATCACTGCTGCTATATGTGATTAATTTTAACCTAAGTTAAAATATTTAAATTGGATGTCTGTGCTCCCCTATACTATCCTTTATCGTTTTTGCTGTGTTTGGAATCTATACAGCAAGTGTAGGCAATTAAGCGTATTCATTGAAATAAATTCCATGGTTTCATCAAATGAGGAAGCAGTGAGTCACTCAGTTACGTTTGTGCCTCAACAGCATCATTTACATAGAAAGAACTCGTACATCTCTACCTGCACTAGCAATCTGCATGGTCTGTCTTGTTGCAACACAGTCTCGACTGAAAAAGGAAACACAATGAATAGTCTTATGTAACCTTTACTCAAAGCCCTAATGCTAATTAGCTAGGCTACAAGCAGTATGTCATTTTTTGTTTGTAGTATGAGTTAGTTTTCATAAGCAGACAACACCAGGAAAACCACTTTTACTATCTGTTAACTATGGTAAGGGAGGAACTACGTTTGCAGATAAGAGAAATTCCAGTGTTAATTTGGAGGATTAGACCTTTAGCAGTTGCAGAAAATTTCAATACAGTGAAGGCTATATTGTAATTGGTACTTAGATCAAAAATGTGTCCATGTTCAGTAACTGAAGAGCAAGGGTAAACGTTTTAGTCAACACCACCCTGTACCAGTGCCTCGATGGCAGTCTTTTGAAGAGTTGACAGCCAGAATGCAGTGGGTCTTTATTATTTTGGTTGCTCTTGACTAAGTCCTTTGAGCAAAATGGCTTTCTATTGAAGGCAGAGAACAACCAATTATTTTTTTCAGCTGATCTTGTGATACGCTCTAGTCTTAGTTTCTCCCTCTTGGATACGTTCCAGTATCATGTCATGATTCAGTTGTAGCATTGTAGAAGGCAATGAGCACTTTATGTAACAGATCATATTTCTTAAGCTGTCGCTTGTTGTCTTTGCTGAGCTTTTTAATTAGTAAGTCAGTATGTTTGTTCCATTTGAGGTCATTAAAGATGGTAATCCTTAAAAATTTGGTGCTCTCTACTTCTTCTTCCTTCACACCTTCAATACTTAAGGGATGTAGTTTGATGGAGTTCCTCCTCTGTCTTCACAGTATAGAGTATTAGATTGTTGGAATCACACCGGCAGATTAGTTTGTTAACCTTTTGATGATATGGCAGCTCCTTTCATTAATGAACCCTACCATCGTGGTAATGTCTGTAAAGAGCAAAGAATTTTGACAGATTCCTCTGTGGAAACATAGTAATTGGTTTACAGTGCGAACAATAGAGGAGACGCAGCCTTGAGGAGCGCCAACATTTGCGGATCTCACACAGTGACTGGTGTTTCCAATTTTCACACATTGAAATCTGTTTGTCAGGTAGCTCCACAGCCGTCATATGTCATATGGAACAGACATTTGATTCAGCTTGCTGTCTGAGTATATCAGGGTTGTTGGTATTGAACACTGAACCATAATCAATGAACAATACTCCTACATAAGCATCCAACCAATCTGTTTGCTCCAGTTTGTACTTTAGGGTCAAGTTAACCAGATTTTCAGATGATATATATGCTTTGTAAGCAAATAGTCATATAGATGTATTTTTTTGTTTTAAACTCATGGATGGTAATGTGTCTCAGGGCTCTTTGGATCACTAAAATCAATGTCAAACATCTGTGTTAATTACTTTGCTAGGTGAGCCTAATAAACCCTTTAACTGCCAGCATACCAAGAGATTCTGTCACCCTCTGAGGCCAGGCTACTTTTATCCATTTTGCACTATAAACGTTTAACTGTGATTTCTGAAGGAATGTCTAGAAATTTTCAGGAAAAGTATACTGTATATTGTTTTTTCAGCAGAGATTGGGCATGAAAACATGAATTGTCGTTTGTCATTTTCTCAGTGCTTTCTGAATATTTTGGGGAGAAATATGTGGAAAATAATTATATTCTATATATTTTGTAGCATTTTTTTCAAATAAAAAATGTCAGTTTTTCAAGAAAACCATATTGCGTGTAAAAGCCCTATTCTCAAGGACCTCTTACCAGTTCACAAAGGCAGCGCAACGTAGTAACAGCGCAGTTTTATAGAAGTCTATGGGCAGCCTGTATATTAAAGGAGCACTATCGCAAAATTGTGTAATAATAAATAAATAAAACACATCGGCTAATGGGAGGAGGGGTCACTTATGCATCCAAACTGAATAAAACTCCTGCCAAGCTTGTGGTTTGTTCTCTCATGGTAGGAATATAATCCAGGGGTGACAGGTTTAGTCTATCAGGGGTGATGAGCCAGCCACCCCTGACTATCTCTTCATTCCATTAAAATAAAAAAAATACCATTTTGTGAGTACTCACCTGAAAAATGGATATTGTTGGTGTGCCACACACCCCGCTTCACCTTTAATTCTTCACGATTGGGTTACTCACCGCCAGGTGACGCTGTTGCAGAGAGGAAGTCTTGTAACGAGCCCCCTTCCGGCCTATATATACCTGGTACCTCCCATTTATCACCAGTGTATTAAAAAGCAGAAAGACAAGGTACCAGTAATTTAACGGTAACCTCAAAATAAATAAAAGCTTCACCATATAAAGGATTCGGAATACCGAAAAGGGTGGGAGTGAAGCGGTATTATTATTCTTGGTGTGCCACACACCCCGCTTCACCTTTAATTCTTCACGATTGGGACATCCAAAAGCAGTGTCCACAAGGGATGGGCATCTCAAGGCCAGGTGAAGCATAACTTAAATGACTGCAGTCTGCAGAACTTTGCGGACAAAAACAGCATCCGCTGAGGCTCGCACATCAACTTTGTAAAACTTAGAAAAAGTATGAACAGAAGACCAAGTGGCGGCCTTACAAACTTGTCAACAGAAGCTTGGTGCTGAAACGCCCAAGACGCTCCAACGGCGCGAGTAGAATGAGCAGTGATACGAAAAGGGGGAACTTTCCCCTTAGCAGAATAGGCCGCAGTAACGGCCTGACGTATCCATTTGCTAATGGCAGATTTGGCTGGAGCCAAACCCTTCTTAGGCCCACAGGGCACAACAAAAAAGGCATCCGTCTTACGAAAAGGAGACGTGATAATCAAGTAGTACTTAACACAGCGTACTATATCCAAACAATGCAAAACCCTCTCTTTGTCATTCTTAGGATTAGGACACAAGGAGGGAAGAACAATATCCTGATTCAAATGAAAAGCAGAAACAACCTTAGGAAGAAAGTCTGGCTTGAACCGAAAGACCACTTTATCCTGATGCCTCTCAAAGTAGGGCGCCTGGATAGACAAGGCCTCCAACTCCGAGACACGCCGGACCGAAGTGATAGCTACCAAGAAGACAATCTTCTGAGTCAGGGTAGACAAAGCAATATCTTGCAGAGGCTCAAAAGGAGGAGCCTGAAGAGCAGAAAGAACCAAATTCAAGTCCCAAACCGGGAGTAATGGTTTCCTGGGAGGCCGCACATGCGTAACCCCCTGGAAAAATGTTTTAACTAAAGGATGAAGCGCAAAACGCTTCTGAAAAAAGATAGATAAGGCAGAAACTTGCCCTTTCAAAGTACTTAGCTGAAGACCAGAGTCCAGCCCAGATTGTAAAAACTCCAGAATCCTGGAGACTGAGAAGACCCTACAAGGAAAAGATCTAATCTCGCACCAAGCGATATAGGCTTTCCAAGTCCTATAGTAGATGATAGAAGAAGACCTCTTCTGGGCACTGATCAGAGTCTTAACGACTGAGTCAGAAAGACCCTCCTCCTTCAAGATGGAGGTTTCAGCAGCCAGGCCGTCAAACCCAGCGCTGGTAAATTGGGGTAACACAACCGACCCTGAGTGAGCAGATCGGGCCGAAGAGGCAGAACGAACTGGTCCACTGCCAGCCGAACGATGTCTGCGAACCACACTCGCCTTGGCCACCTTGGGGCCACGAGAACGGCGGACACCCTTTCCAGAGCCAACTTCCGAACCACCCTGCCCAGCATGGGTATCGGAGGAAACAGGTATAGAAATCCCAGATCCCCCCAGCTCAGGGACATGGCGTCCACTGCCAGAGCCAGAGGATCCCGGGGGAACGACACGAAGTTCGGGAGCCTGTGATTGTGACGAGAGGCAAACAGGTCCACCTCCGGTGTCCCCCATCGGAGACACAGTGAGCGAAAAACCTGAGGATGGAGAGCCCATTCTCCCAGATGGGGAGAGCCCCTGCTCAACCGGTCCGCTTCCTGGTTCTCCACTCCAGGAATGTATACCGCCGAGAGACAAGGAACATGGGCCTCTGCCCAGGTCAGGATCAGAGACACCTCTCTGAGAGCACTCAGACTGCGAGTCCCTCCCTGATGATTGATGTAAGCAACCGCTGTTAGATTGCCCCCCTACCCGCTCTGAATCCCCGAAAGGAAGGCCTACCAGAACTTGCCCCCCGAAAGGGACGACGAGGCCTCTTACGTTGCGGCATTTTACCACCTTTCGCAACTGAATCAATTTTATCACCAAACAGTCGCAATCCCAAAAAGGGGAGAGCTGTGAGCACCTTTTTAGAAGCTACGTCCGCCGACCACTGGCGCAGCCATACTGCCCGACGAATAGCCACCAGCATTGCCGCTGTCTTGCTACTCATAGCCAGCGCATCGTCCTGAGCGGACAGAACATAGGAAACAAAAGACTCACACTGCCTGTGAGCAGTAAACTCCTTACAATTGGGATCAAGATCCACACACAGATCCTGAATTACAGATCTAACCGCCAATAGAAGAAGCGCCGAAGCACACACCGGGCGCATCATTGACCCGGCATAAATAAAACCATGGCGAGCGTACTGGTCAATCCGACGATCCTCACCATCCTTAAGGGCAGTGGTCTCAGCAGACTGCACCATAGCCGTGCTGGAGAGTCCTAGCACAGGGGTATCGACGTCAGGAGGAACCGACCAGAGCTTCACCAATTCTGGCGGAAAGGGATAACGTTTCTCCCAACTGGAAGGAATTCCAGTTAACCGCGTGGGATGTTCCCATTCCTTAAGCACAACCCTCTCAAAGTGGTGTTGTCTGGGAAAAACCAAACGCGGCTGAGGCACATTAAACAACTGACCCTTTGGCAGGGTGACGGCGGATCTAAATTCAAAATTTCAAACATTTGAGCCAGAATGGAGGGGGTGTCAAGGGAAACCCCCGCAGATAAATCGCCAATAGCATCAACCTCAAGCTGATCTGCAGGCTCATCTGACTCCACCAGGAATTCTCCCTCCTCGTCCAGGGAGCAATCGGACCAATCTACAGGCTCACATACTTCATCCTGTGAAGCCAGAGGTACAGGAGAAAGGTGCTTCCGTTTCGCAGTGGCCTTTAACCCTGCTTTAATGGAAATTATCTTCTCGAGGTTGGCTAACCGCGCATACACCTCGGATTGCGAATCCCCACCTTTGACAATGTCACACGGGGTCCGGAACAGGGAGGGAGGGGTAGGGGATGATGGAAGTTGCGAAGAGCCAGCAGCCGGAGCAACAGACTGACGCGCAATATTCTGCCTTGCACAAGGAATGCATACAATAACATCATCGCCTGGGAGCGGAGTCCCACAGCCTCCACACACCCTAGATGGCCCAGAAGAACCATTTCCGGTATTATCGGAAGCCTCCATATGGTGATTTATGGTATTCGCAAAATCCTGGGTTTAAGGCATAAGCCACCCGGGATGCCCCTTTATGTTAATGTCCCGGGAGGGAGGATTTAATTTATAATAAAGATCCCCTTTAAAAATAATTAACTAATAAATCATTATGTCGTATATCTACAACTTCAAAATGTTTTATTTTTTTTTTAATATATATATATATGTATATATATATATATATATATATATATATATATAAATATATAAATATGTCCCAATTTGGAGAAAAAAAGGACTAGCCAGACAAAATAGAACCGGGAGGCCACTGTATTGAGGGAATCCCAGGATCTGTGGGGGAGGAAAAAACCAACAGTAAGACCCCCAGAAACAAATGGCAACATGTAATACAACATACATACACAGCACCAGAGTGCTTTGAAGAGGCAAAGAAAACTGGCCTCTGATTTTCCTCCTTTTCTTTTTTTTTTATTTTTTTATTAAATAAAAATATTTCTCCAATATATATCTTACTTTTTTTTTTTTTAAAACAGTCAGACATAAAAATAGACGGCCCCACGCCAGGTGAGGCCGCTTACCTGCCCAAGGAAGGCTAAAAAGAAAAGCCCAGCACCCGACCAGTAGAAGCGGTGGAAGACAGGCATCAAAAGGAGCGAAGGCGGCAGTGGCAGCAATAGCGGCAGAGCGGCAGCAGCGGAAGAAGTGGCGGAGCGTCCAGCAGCAGCAGACATATGCGGCTGAGAGCCCCGCACACGTCCTCCTGATAACAGGAAGGAAGTGCGGCTGGAGCCGGAGAGATGACGCGCCGCTGGAAACACGCCCCCACCCCTGACGTCATCCGGGCCCCGCCCCCCCGCCGAATTTGAACAGAGTGGCCCGCCGGACGTCGGTGCCAGGATAACAAGAGGGCCAACAACGCCCTTAGTAAAAGGAAAAGGGGGGGAGGGGGAAAAAAGAAGTTCCTAGGCAGCCTGCGCTGCCCCCAAAAAACTGACACACGGCCCGCCAAGCGGCTGCCGCTTTTTTTTTTTTTTTTTCAAAAAGGAGACAAGGGGAGGGGGGAAGGGGGAGCTGTATAACCTGGGAAAGGCACAGGCAGCCTCAGGCAAGCCTGACACAGCACAGCCCGCCCCGGCCACCCCTAAAGCTGACCCAAAACTCTGGCCCTACAGGCCAGCAGCAGCAGCCCGCATCACAGAGACTGCCATGTAAGGAGGATTTTTAGTCAGGCCAAACGCACCTTCGCTTGCGGTGCAGCCTGACAAACGTTGAAATAAGTAAACACATAAAACATACAGTAAAAACATACATACAATACACATCCCTCTACCCCCCCCCCCCCATAGTGAAGGGACCGTAACAGGAGAGCAAGGGGCCAAGGGGAACCTCGGGACAGGGGCATCCCAAATCCGGATCACCATGCCGGACAGCCGCATTGCCCCCAAAACAGGGGGTCAAGCGGAGGAGATAAGCTCCTAGGCACCTATAGTGCCGTCTACCAATTGCCCAGTGAGCAGCCTAAGCTGGGAGGCTTCCATTTAACCACAAAGGTAACAACAATCAAAACCGGGCAGAAATAGACCAAAGAGGGTGCCGGGGTAAAACCCCGGCTACCTGTAAGCAGGAGACTTCAACCTTCTGTCTTGTCGTCATGCAGAGAGAAAAACACTGGTGATAAATGGGAGGTACCAGGTATATATAGGCCGGAAGGGGGCTCGTTACAAGACTTCCTCTCTGCAACAGCGTCACCTGGCGGTGAGTAACCCAATCGTGAAGAATTAAAGGTGAAGCGGGGTGTGTGGCACACCAAGAATACAAGCCTGGCTGGATATTTCTTGATGCCGGGTGTATAAGTGACCCCTCCACCCACCATCCAGCATATTTTTATGGATTTTTATTATTAGGAGATTTTTTGCATTAGTGCTCCTTTAAGTATTATACTGCTGGTATATGTGATAGCAGTGATCATCTTTTACTTTTTTTTGTTAGTAAAAATATTGTAATATTAAAATATTTAAATTGGATGTCAGTGCTCCTCTATCATTTTTGCTGTGTTCTCCATCTAAACAGATGTGAGCAATGAAGTGTATTCATTGAAATAAATTCCATGGTTTCGCTAAATGAGGAAGCAGTGAGTCACTGTGTTGTGTTTGTGCCTCAACAGCATCATTTACATAGAAAGAACTGGTACATTTCAACCTGTGCTAGCAACCTGCAAGGTCCTTCTTGCTGCAACACAGTCTGAACTGGGAAAGGAAACACAAGTTAAATATAAAAAAACGTTTATATATATGCGTTACTAAGTGCCAATGCTAATGAGCTGGACCACAAGCAGTCTGCCATTTTTTGTTTGTAGTATGAGTTAGTTTTCATAAGCAGACAACACCAGGAAACAGGGGCGGACTGGCCGTAGGGCATACCGGCACAATCCCGGTGGGCGCCGCCTGCCCCACATTGCAATGTCAAATTCATGGTGCTGCAGCTTTGCTAAACTGATAAGAAACCGGGTGGTTGAGTTTTACTGCTGTGTCAGAACGTTACGCTGGTGTATGGGTAGCTCAGGGGTTAATAAGCCCTCTCCCCCCCCTTCCTCCCCGCACTCCTTGCTGACAGTGTAAGTAAATAAGCAGCTTCCGGTTCTGCCATCCACCATCTCCACAAGCAGCGCGGCTGGGAGTGACGTCACCCTCTCCCAGCCGCCTCTGCGCTGCTTGTCAGGCAGTGGATGGCGGGAGCGCCGGCTGCTCGATTACTTGGAGAGAGGTAAAGACTGTCAGCAAGGAGTGCGGGGAGGAAGGGGGAGGAGAGAGAGGGGGCTTATTAACCCCTGAGCTACCCACACCTACCAGCATATTGATTAAAGTGGACCAACACCTGGCCTGATCGGCCCGGGGATGCGATCCCTACCCGCAGGGCCACCAAAATCGGGATGCCCCGCTGTGTGAAACCCCCCAGGACGCCCGCTAACCTTACCTGAATCCCGGTCCAAGGGCCCATGCGCGGGCCGCAGCCGCATCTCGCGCTTCTCTCTAGCCAGGCCAGGCCAGGCATTGGTGAATGGCCGTCACCGTCGCGCTCCCTGTTCGAGGGAAGCGCGAGATGCGGCCGCCAGGGCGCTCAGAGCCGCTGAGGTAAGATGTCGCTTGGACGCGCATACCACAGCGGCTCCGAGTGCGCTGATTGGACGAGCAGCTGCGCATGCGCCATAGGAGCGATCTGGGGGGTTTCACATAGCGGGGCACCCCGGGGAAGTGGACCAAAACCCAGGATAGTTAAAATCCTGGGTGTTGGTCCACTTTAACCATGACTCCAGTTTAGGACAGCCACTAAGTGGGCAAGTCGAGGTCCAGTACTGTCCAAAAGCCGTACATTCAAATTGTTTGTGCTGCTGTGAAACACCCAGATTTGGGATTTACCCTGTGTGTGAAGCACCCAGTCCTGCCATTTTTTTACTTTACTCCACATTCATGCACAGTCTCTCGCCCAAGTTCGCATCCCTTTGGCTGCTCCCTCTGGCTGTGCACATCCCTGCCAGCCATTCAGATAGGCAGAGCTAGTGAGCGTGCAGCAGCCGGGGATGCCAGCCATTCAGATAGGTAGAGCTAGTGAGCGTGCAGCAGCCGGGGATGCCAGCCATTCAGATAGGCAGAGCTAGTGAGTGTGCAGCAGCAGGGGATGCCAGCCATTCAGATAGGCAGAGCTAGTGAGCGTGCAGCAGCCGGGGACGCCAGCCATTCAGATAGGCAGAGCTAGTGAGCGTGCAGCAGCCGGGGATGCCAGCCATTCAGATAGGCAGAGCTAGTGAGCGTGCAGCAGCCGGGGATGCCAGCCATTCAGATAGGCAGAGCTAGTGAGCGTGCAGCAGCGGGGGATGCCAGCCATTCAGATAGGCAGAACTAGTGAGCGTGCAGCAGCAGGGGATGCCAGCCATTCAGATAGGCAGAGCTAGTGAGCGTGCAGCAGCGGGGGATGCCAGCCATTCAGATAGGCAGAGCTAGTGAGTGTGCAGCAGCCGGGGACACCAGCCATTCAGATAGGCAGAGCTAGTGAGCGTGCAGCAGCCGGGGATGCCAGCCATTCAGATAGGCAGAGCTAGTGAGCGTGCAGCAGCAGGGGATGCCAGCCATTCAGATAGGCAGAGCTAGTGAGTGTGCAGCAGCAGGGGATGCCAGCCATTCAGATAGGCAGAGCTAGTGAGCGTGCAGCAGCCGGGGACGCCAGCCATTCAGATAGGCAGAGCTAGTGAGTGTGCAGCAGCCGGGGACGCCAGCCATTCAGATAGGCAGAGCTAGTGAGTGTGCAGCAGCCGGGGACGCCAGCCATTCAGATAGGCAGAGCTAGTGAGTGTGCAGCAGCCGGGGACGCCAGCCATTCAGATAGGCAGAGCTAGTGAGCGTGCAGCAGCCGGGGATGCCAGCCATTCAGATAGGCAGAGCTAGTGAGCGTGCATCAGCCGGGGACGCCAGACATTCAGATAGGCAGAGCTAGTGAGCGTGCAGCAGCCGGGGATGCCAGACATTCAGATAGGCAGAGCTAGTGAGCGTGCAGCAGCCGGGGACGCCATTCATTAGGATAGGCAGAGCTAGTGAGCATGCAGCAGCGGGGGATGCCAGCCATTCAGATAGGCAGAGCTAGTGAGCGTGCAGCAGCCGGGGATGCCAGCCATTCAGATAGGCAGAGCTAGTGAGCGTGCAGCAGCCGGGGACGCCATTCATTAGGATAGGCAGAGCTAGTGAGCGTGCAGCAGCCGGGGATGCCAGCCATTCAGATAGGCAGAGCTAGTGAGCGTGCAGCAGCGGGGGATGCCAGCCATTCAGATAGGCAGAGCTAGTGAGCGTGCAGCAGCCGGGGATGCCAGCCATTCAGATAGGCAGAGCTAGTGAGCGTGCAGCAGCAGGGGATGCCAGCCATTCAGATAGGCAGAGCTAGTGAGTGTGCAGCAGCCGGGGACGCCAGCCATTCAGATAGGCAGAGCTAGTGAGCGTGCAGCAGCCGGGGATGCCAGCCATTCAGATAGGCAGAGCTAGTGAGCGTGCAGCAGCCGGGGATGCCAGCCATTCAGATAGGCAGAGCTAGTGAGCGTGCAGCAGCCGGGGATGCCAGCCGTTCAGATAGGCAGAGCTAGTGAGCGTGCAGCAGCCGGGGATGTCAGCCATTCAGATAGGCAGAGCTAGTGAGCGTGCAGCAGCCGGGGATGCCAGCCATTCAGATAGGCAGAGCTAGTGAGCGTGCAGCAGCGGGGTATGCCAGCCATTCAGATAGGCAGAGCTAGTGAGTGTGCAGCAGCCGGGGACGCCAGCCATTCAGATAGGCAGAGCTAGTGAGCGTGCAGCAGCCGGGGATGCCAGCCATTCAGATAGGCAGAGCTAGTGAGCGTGCAGCAGCGGGGGATGCCAGCCATTCAGATAGGCAGAGCTAGTGAGCGTGCAGCAGCTGGGGATGCCAGTCATTCAGATAGGGAGAGCTAGTGAGCGTGCAGCAGCCGGGGATGCCAGCCATTCAGATAGGCAGAGCTAGTGAGCGTGCAGCAGCCGGGGATGCCAGCCATTCACATAGGCAGAGCTAGTGAGCGTGCAGCAGCCGGGGATGCCAGCCATTCAGATAGGCAGAGCTAGTGAGCGTGCAGCAGCCGGGGATGCCAGCCATTCACATAGGCAGAGCTAGTGAGCGTGCAGCAGCCGGGGATGCCAGCCGTTCAGATAGGCAGAGCTAGTGAGCGTGCAGCAGCGGGGGATGCCAGCCATTCAGATAGGCAGAGCTAGTGAGCGTGCAGCAGCCGGGGATGCCAGCCATTCAGATAGGCAGAGCTAGTGAGCGTGCAGCAGCCGGGAATGCCAGCCATTCAGATAGGCAGAGCTAGTGAGCGTGCAGCAGCGGGGGATGCCAGCCATTCTGATAGGCAGAGCTAGTGAGCGTGCAGCAGCCAGGGACGCCAGCCATTCAGATAGGCAGAGCTAGTGAGCGTGCAGCAGCCGGGGATGCCAGCCATTCAGATAGGCAGAGCTAGTGAGCGTGCAGCAGCCGGGGATGCCAGCCATTCAGATAGGCAGAGCTAGTGAGCGTGCAGCAGCCAGGGACGCCAGCCAATCAGATAGGCAGAGCTAGTGAGCGTGCAGCAGCCGGGGACGCCAGCCATTCAGATAGGCAGAGCTAGTGAGCATGCAGCAGCCGGGGACGCCAGCCATTCAGATAGGCAGAGCTAGTGAGCGTGCAGCAGCCGGGGATGCCAGCCATTCAGATAGGCAGAGCTAGTGAGCGTGCAGCAGCCGGGGATGCCAGCCATTCAGATAGGCAGAGCTAGTGAGCGTGCAGCAGCCGGGGACGCCAGCCATTCAGATAGGCAGAGCTAGTGAGCGTGCAGCAGCGGGGGATGCCAGCCATTCTGATAGGCAGAGCTAGTGAGCGTGCAGCAGCGGGGTATGCCAGCCATTCAGATAGGCAGAGCTAGTGAGTGTGCAGCAGCCGGGGACGCCAGCCATTCAGATAGGCAGAGCTAGTGAGCGTGCAGCAGCCGGGGACGTCAGTCATTCAGATAGGCAGAGCTAGTGAGCGTGCAGCACCCGGGGATGCCAGACATTCAGATAGGCAGAGCTAGTGAGCGTGCAGCAGCCGGGGACGTCAGTCATTCAGATAGGCAGAGCTAGTGAGCGTGCAGCACCCGGGGATGCCAGACATTCAGATAGGCAGAGCTAGTGAGCGTGCAGCAGCCGGGGATGCCAGCCAGTTAGATAGGCAGAGCTAGTGAGCGTGCAGCAGCCGGGGATGCCAGCCAGTTAGATAGGCAGAGCTAGTGAGCGTGCAGCAGCCGGGGACGTCAGTCATTCAGATAGGCAGAGCTAGTGAGCGTGCAGCACCCGGGGATGCCAGACATTCAGATAGGCAGAGCTAGTGAGCGTGCAGCAGCCGGGGATGCCAGCCAGTTAGATAGGCAGAGCTAGTGAGCGTGCAGCAGCCGGGGATGCCAGCCAGTTAGATAGGCAGAGCTAGTGAGCGTGCAGCAGCCGGGGACGTCAGTCATTCAGATAGGCAGAGCTAGTGAGCGTGCAGCACCCGGGGATGCCAGCCATTCAGATAGGCAGAGCTAGTGAGCGTGCAGCAGCCGGGGATGCCAGCCATTCAGATAGGCAGAGCTAGTGAGCGTGCAGCAGACGGGGATGCCAGTCATTCAGATAGGCAGAGCTAGTGAGCGTGCAGCAGCCGGGGATGCCAGCCATTCAGATAGGCAGAGCTAGTGAGCGTGCAGCAGACGGGGATGCCAGTCATTCAGATAGGCAGAGCTAGTGAGCGTGCAGCAGCCGGGGATGCCAGCCATTCAGATAGGCAGAGCTAGTGAGCGTGCAGCAGACGGGGATGCCAGTCATTCAGATAGGCAGAGCTAGTGAGCGTGCAGCAGCGGGGGATGCCAGCCATTCAGATAGGCAGAGCTAGTGAGCGTGCAGCAGCCGGGGATGCCAGCCATTCAGATAGGCAGAGCTAGTGAGCGTGCAGCAGACGGGGATGCCAGTCATTCAGATAGGCAGAGCTAGTGAGCGTGCATCAGCCGGGGATGCCAGCCATTCAGATAGGCAGAGCTAGTGAGCGTGCAGCAGCCGGGGTTGCCAGCCATTCAGATAGGCAGAGCTAGTGAGCGTGCAGCAGCCGGGGATGTCAGCCATTCAGATAGGCAGAGCTAGTGAGCGTGCAGCAGACGGGGATGCCAGCCATTCAGATAGGCAGAGCTAGTGAGCGTGCAGCAGCCGGGGATGCCAGCCATTCAGATAGGCAGAGCTAGTGAGCGTGCAGCAGCCGGGGATGCCAGTCATTCAGATAGGCAGAACTAGTGAGCGTGCAGCAGCGGGGTATGCCAGCCATTCAGATAGGCAGAGCTAGTGAGCGTGCAGCAGCGGGGGATGCCAGCCATTCAGATAGGCAGAGCTAGTGAGCGTGCAGCAGCGGGGGATGCCAGCCATTCAGATAGGCAGAGCTAGTGAGCGTGCAGCAGCGGGGGATGCCAGCCATTCAGATAGGCAGAGCTAGTGAGCGTGCAGCAGCCGGGGATGCCAGCCATTCAGATAGGCAGAGCTAGTGAGCGTGCAGCAGCGGGGGATGCCAGCCATTCAGATAGGCAGAGCTAGTGAGCGTGCAGCAGCCAGGGACGCCAGCCAATCAGATAGGCAGAGCTAGTGAGCGTGCAGCAGCCGGGGACGCCAGCCATTCAGATAGGCAGAGCTAGTGAGCGTGCAGCAGCGGGGGATGCCAGCCATTCAGATAGGCAGAGCTAGTGAGCGTGCAGCAGCGGGGGATGCCAGCCATTCAGATAGGCAGAGCTAGTGAGCGTGCAGCAGCCGGGGATGCCAGCCAGTTAGATAGGCAGAGCTAGTGAGCGTGCAGCAGCCGGGGATGCCAGCCATTCAGATAGGCAGAGCTAGTGAGTGTGCAGCAGCGGGGTATGCCAGCCAGTTAGATAGGCAGAGCTAGTGAGCGTGCAGCAGCCGGGGATGCCAGCCATTCAGATAGGCAGAGCTAGTGAGCGTGCAGCAGCCGGGGACGCCATTCATTAGGATAGGCAGAGCTAGTGAGCGTGCAGCAGCCGGGGATGCCAGCCATTCAGATAGGCAGAGCTAGTGAGCGTGCAGCAGCCGGGGATGCCAGCCATTCAGATAGGCAGAACTAGTGAGCGTGCAGCAGCAGGGGATGCCAGCCATTCAGATAGGCTGCGCTAGTGAGCGTGCAGCAGCCGGGGATGCCAGCTGCTCCTTGCACCAGCAGCATTTTCTCAGCGACCCAGGGATTTCACACAAGTGGGATGCCCAGAAGGTCAGTGGGGCCCCATCAGTGTTGCTCCTCCACCTTATTTATCATATTTGTGATCACTTAGCATCATTTAGGTAAAGGAAGCATCATTTGTCTCTGATGTCACAGTCTTTAGTTCTTTAGTTGCATCAAATTGCAATTAAAAGATTTACTCAAGGAGCCGTGAAAGGACCCCACTTAATTTTTACACCAGAGCCCTGTCATATTTAGTTATGCTACTGGCCATGTGACAGGTGGGTTTTGGTCCACTGTAATGCTCACAAAAAGGTTGTAAAGCCACACCTCAATGCATTGCAAGGCTGTGACCCCGATACATGATGCCATTTATCCCATCACTATTACATTCCTTCTGTTTTGTCTCTGTTCTTCCTTTTTCACCTTCCTTCACATTTCCAGACTCCCCCTTTCTCTGCATTCTGTCCCTCCTCCCCCACAGTTGGGCCAGGAGGAGTTGATAGCAGCAAGATGCCAGGGCTGTGGTATATATATATATATATATATATATATATATATATATATATGAGAGAGAGATGACTTGCAAGAATATTTAGGCTACTTTCACACCAGGGTGGTCATAATCACTGTGCTAACGCATTTGCATGTGCGCTAGTGATTTCCATAGGAAATCGCTAGCGCACATGCAAATGCATTAGCACGGTGATTTACTAGTGCTAATGCTTGTGACCACCATTCATTTGCAGTTGCAAACGCTAGCACAGAAAAATCGCTACATGCAGAACCTTTGCAATGCAATTGCAATCGACAATTGCAGATGCAACGAAAGGGCCTGGGCGAATGCAGGGCCTGTGTGACCAGAAAGTTCCAGGGCCATTTTTTGTCCCAGTCCGCCCCTGCCAGGAAAACAACTTCTACTGTTACAGAGGAACTGCTGTAAGATTGTAGATAAGAGAAAATGTCAGTGTTTGGGTGATTAGAACACAAAATTGAAAAAAGTACAGACATGTCTAATTTCCCTTTGCAAATTTCACACATGGTAAGTGAGAAGGCACTGACTAAGCATAACAACAACAAAGCTAGGAGAAGTCATGCTAGGTACAGCCAACAACAGGCCAAGTGAGGGCTAGCTGCACAGACAGACAGATGGCCAAGTGAGTGCTAGCTATACAGACAACTGGCCAAGTGAGGGCTAGCTGCACAGACAGACAGATGGCCAAGTGAGTGCTAGCTATACAGACAACTGGCCAAGTGAGGGCTTGCTGCACAGACAGACAACTGGCCAAGTGAGTGCTAGCTATACAGACAACTGGCCAAGTGAGGGCTAGCTGCACAGACAGACAACTGGCCAAGTGATGGCTAGCTACACAGACAGACAACAACTGGCTAAGTGAGGGCTAGCTGCACAGACAGACAACAAATGGCCAAGTGAGGGCTAGCTGCACAGACAGACAACTGGCTAAGTGAGGGCTAGCTGCACAGACAGACAACTGGCTAAGTGAGGGCTAGCTGCACAGACAGACAACAAATGGCCAAGTGAGGGCTAGCTGCACAGACAGACAGATGGCCAAGTGAGGGCTAGCTGCACAGACAGACAACAAATGGCCAAGTGAGGGCTAGCTACACAGACAGACAACAACTGGCTAAGTGAGGGCTAGCTGCACAGACAGACAACAAATGGCCAAGTGAGGGCTAGCTGCACAGACAGACAGATGGCCAAGTGAGTGCTAGCTATACAGACAACTGGCCAAGTGAGGGCTAGCTGCACAGACAGACAGATGGCCAAGTGAGTGCTAGCTATACAGACAACTGGCCAAGTGAGGGCTAGCTGCACAGACAGACAACTGGCCAAGTGATGGCTAGCTACACAGACAGACAACAACTGGCTAAGTGAGGGCTAGCTGCACAGACAGACAACAAATGGCCAAGTGAGGGCTAGCTGCACAGACAGACAACTGGCTAAGTGAGGGCTAGCTACACAGACAGACAACAACTGGACAAGTGAGGGCTAGCTGCACAGACAGACAACAAATGGCCAAGTGAGGGCTAGCTGCACAGACAGACAACAAATGGCCAAGTGAGGGCTAGCTGCACAGACAGACAGACAACAAATGGCCAAGTGAGGGCTAGCTGCACAGTCAGACAGATGGCCAAGTGAGGGCTAGCTACACAGACAGACAACTGGCCAAGTGAGGGCTAGCTGCACAGACAGACAACAAATGGCCAAGTGAGGGCTAGCTGCACAGACAGACAACAAATGGCCAAGTGAGGGCTAGCTGCACAGACAGACAACAAATGGCCAAGTGAGGGCTAGCTACACAGACAGACAGATGGCCAAGTGAGGGCTAGCTGCGCAGACAACTGGCCAAGTGAGGGCTAGCTGCACAGACAGACAACTGGCCAAGTGAGGGCTAGCTGCACAGACAGACAACTGGCCAAGTGAGGGCTAGCTACACAGACAGACAACTGGCCAAGTGAGGGCTAGCTGCACAGACAGACAACTGGCCAAGTGAGGGCTAGCTGCACAGACAGACAACTGGCTAAGTGAGGGCTAGCTGCACAGACAGACAACAAATGGCCAAGTGAGGGCTAGCTGCACAGACAGACAGATGGCCAAGTGAGAGCTAGCTACACAGACAGACAACAACTGGACAAGTGAGGGCTAGCTGCACAGACAGACAACAAATGGCCAAGTGAGGGCTAGCTGCACAGACAGACAACAAATGGCCAAGTGAGGGCTAGCTGCACAGACAGACAGACAACAAATGGCCAAGTGAGGGCTAGCTGCACAGTCAGACAGATGGCCAAGTGAGGGCTAGCTACACAGACAGACAACTGGCCAAGTGAGGGCTAGCTGCACAGACAGACAACAAATGGCCAAGTGAGGGCTAGCTGCACAGACAGACAACAAATGGCCAAGTGAGGGCTAGCTGCACAGACAGACAACAAATGGCCAAGTGAGGGCTAGCTACACAGACAGACAGATGGCCAAGTGAGGGCTAGCTGCGCAGACAACTGGCCAAGTGAGGGCTAGCTGCACAGACAGACAGATGGCCAAGTGAGTGCTAGCTATACAGACAACTGGCCAAGTGAGGGCTGGCTGCACAGACAGACAACTGGCTAAGTGAGGGCTAGCTGCACAGACAGACAACAAATGGCCAAGTGAGGGCTAGCTGCACAGACAGACAGATGGCTAAGTGAGGGCTAGCTGCACAGACAGACAAATGGCCAAGTGAGGGCTAGCTGCACAGACAACAACTGGCCAAGTGAGGGCTAGCTGCACAGACAACAACTGGCCAAGTGAGGGCTAGCTGCATAGACAGCCAACAACTGGCCGAGTGAGGGCTAGCTGCACAGACAGACAGATGGCCAAGTGAGTGCTAGCTATACAGACAACTGGCCAAGTGAGGGCTAGCTGCACAGACAGACAACTGGCTAAATGAGGGCTAGCTACACAGACAGACAACAACTGAACAAGTGAGGGCTAGCTACACAGGAATATGCAATAAATGTTGCAGAGCCAAATAATAAAACAACATAGTCTTGGCGTGCCACTTCTAAATACCAGAGCCAAAACTAAATGCGCACCACTAGAAGTGAGCAAAGTAAGGAAGCACAGCCAAGCTGAATAATAATAAATGTATACATATTTTATTGAAAAAGGACATACGGAAAAGCACAGCAGTTCAGGAGTTGAGAATGGGAGATCGGCCTGTCATGTGGTGGCGAACGCTGGTCACAAAAAACAACAAGAGAAATAGCAAGAACATCAACTGAACACACAAGGGCTGTTCATCCCTATTCTACAGAGAGACTCCATATAATAGAGAGGCATGAAAAGAAGAAATATCCCAAAATGCATAAAATGATATGGAATTACATTCAAGATGAATTATAATCCTCCCTGAAGAAGCCAGTTGGGTGAAACGCGTTGGAGGAATCCAACAGATAAAAACATTTTAAAGTCTAACCAAACAAGCCAAAATTTATAATCGAACACATGTTTAATATATTATGTGGAAAAAGTGCAATTTCAATGCTTTATATGTAATGACGTTTTTCATAGTAAAATTGATGATTTGATCTGAAACCTTTCTTATGTGATGTCTGTTTGAAGGGGTCATTATTCTGACTAGTGAGGTAAAAGTGGGTTACCCCACCCTTTTGAGATATTTGATTTATACCTATATGGTCAGATGTCAACCCCTCCCTAAAAAGCAAGTGTCCCCCTAGTCAGTAAATTTGCTATGAGGAGGCTTCACCCCAACATGCATACAAGTGGAGGTGAGAGTTTTAGAACAGAACTCTTGCAGGTGCTGAATCAAGCCTAATACACCTAAGAGGTATAAGGGAGATCCTTTTAGATCACGAAATGAAAACATATAATCCCAAAAGGCATAAAATTACATGGAATTACATTGAAGCTGGATTATAATCCTCCCTGAGGAAGCCAGTTGGGTAAAACACATTGGAGGAATCCAACATGATAACATCATTTTAAAGTTTTAAAGTCTAAACAAACATGATAAAAACATTTTAAAGTCTAACCAAACCAGCCAAAATATATAATTGAACACTTGTTTTGTGTATTATGTGAAAATTCAATTTATAATGTAATAAAGTTTTCCATAGTAAAATTGATGAATGGATCTGATCCACCCACCCCTTCCTTTCTCTCTTTTGTCTCTTACTAGTCATTCCCTTTGCCCAACATTCATAACAACACAAACTGGATGCAGTCAGTAACAAAGCTTTAATGGAGTGGACGTGGACCAAAAGCCGCACCTCTCTCCCAATGAGGAGCACCAGACCAAATTATTATCAATTCACAAATTGTATTATTTTCGCTCAAAGACAATATAAGCTAAAAAATTACATACAACATAAACACAAGACACTTAAAAACACTGCTGAAAAAGTTTCCCTGTAATCTCCACCCTATTTTCCCATATGTTATCCACTTATTAGGATATCAGATGGATTGCACTCAAAAAGATTACCTATAATTCTAAAATGATCAAATTTCCATATATTTTTTTGTGCCGGCACAAAAACCCCAATTACTTAATATAGTGTATGAGCAATTAAATGAACTGATTTATATAATGTGCAGGGTAATCTCAAGTAAAGTGCAATATTGCAAAAAAACAGTGACAAGTGCAATCAGTGCTACTTTCATAAAGTATACCCGAAGCAATTAATAACAAAATCAATAAACGTGAATATATTGCACAAAGTATACACATAATGAAACACAGCCAATAAACACAAAGTGCAAGTGCCAGCAGCAATTAATGAGGATTACCAAACCATATATGCAGGATTATGGAGTGCCAATACAGGAGAGGAAACAACAGCAGGAAAAACACCCGCGCACGCGGCTCTTGTGCCGCTTCTGAGGGTGAGGGTAAGTGCTTATGAGAGGAGGCTGTATTTATATTCCCTTTATTTCAATCAAAAGCCCACCTGAAACACCGGGTGTAATTTGTTAGTGCGGACCTGTTTGCATAGATACCTGTTTGCATATATAGGGATTGTTAATCATAGGTGGAGATCTTAACCTAACCCTAGACCCATGGATCGACTCCTCCCAAGGGAAATCTGCAATCCCTCACTCTAAGCTTAATAAGTTCCGCAAAGCTCTCCAGTCCCTACAGGTAGTGGATGTTTGGAGGGTCCTGCATGGGGGGGAGAGGGACTACACGTATTTTTCCCATACCCACAGTGTGTAAAGCAGACTGGATTATTTCCTCTTGAGCCACCATGCCCTCGCAATGGACCCTGAGTCCTCGATTGGGCAGCTGCTTTGGTCAGATCACGCCCCTGTATTCCTGACCCTCCCGTTGCTGGACGCGACCCCCCCACTTGGCGTCTTAATGATAATTTGCTGTAAGATACTCCATGCATGGCCGAGATTAAGGCCATTGTAACTAATTTTCATCTTGACCATAGCAACGATAGCACTTCACTGCCGATACAGTGGGAGACACTTAAGTGTATGCTGTGGGGAGTTTTCATCAAACATGGCACAAGGCTCAAGAAGGAGAGGGCGAGAGAGATTGTGGGAACATTGGGGCATATACAGGAGTTAGAAAAAGCACATAAGGCCCTCTCAACTCCTGGGGGACTGCAAGAGTTGATCGAGGCCAGGCAGAGGCTAAAGGGGCTGTATGATCAATGCTACCTCAGATTCAGGGATAGGTGTAGGGCACGCCTCTATGAGCATTCGGACAAGTGCAGTAGGATGTTGGCTCGGTCGCTCCACCCAAGGCAGGGCTGTACATTCATCCCCAGTATGAAAACAGCGGATGGTAAGGAAGTCCATAAGACCCCCCAAATAGCGGACGAATTTCAATCCTTCTATTCCGGCCTATACAATATTGCCGGTGCATCGGGGCAGAGGGGGCATGGGGGACCAGAGGGTGATCTGGAAAGCTATATAACAGAGACAGCCCTGCCAGTTATCCCTCCAGAAGAAAGTGAGGCCCTGGAGGATCCGGTAAGGCAGGAGGAGGCGATGAGGGCTTATAGGAGGGACCCCCCCACGGGGAAGAGTCCGGGGCCGGATGGGTTTACCCCCAGGTTCTATGAAACGATGCGACCCTTGATCGGCCCCTTCCTGACGAAAGTATTTAACTCAGTGTCAGGCCCATGCCCCTTCCCGAGACAAACCTTGGAGGCTCATATTACGGTCATTCCAAAACCTGGGAAGAATGGCACCTTGCCGGGTAATTACAGACCAATCTCGTTGATCAATGTGGATTTTAAACTGTTCGCCAAAATTATGGCGAGCAGGATCCAGACCCTACTCTCTTCGCTGATACATAATGATCAAGTCTGGTTTGTTTCGGGAAGGGAAGGCAGGGACAATGTGATTAAAACTGTCTCACTGATGCACTTCACCCAAACAAGGGGAGTCCCATCTTGCCTTCTGGCGGTGGACACGGGGAAGGCCTTTGATAGGGTGCATTGGGGGTTTCTGAGAGCCGCCCTGTCCCAGGTGGGGGTGGATCCAGTTATGCTGGATAGAATTATGGCCCTTTATCATGATCCCCCTGCCAAAGTTAAAATTAACCGCACTCTCTCTAAATCATTTACCATTAGAAATGGTACGCAACAGGGATGCCCCCTGTCCCCCTTGCTCTATGTCCTGGTAATGGAGCATTTGGCAAACGCCCTGAGAGCCAATTCTTCCATTAGGGGGGGGTGCCGTGTGGGGGGAGGAAATATAAGCTCTCCCTATTTGCTGACAATCTCCTTTTATACATAACCTCCCCACATACTTCCCTACCCTCATTAAGGAGTTTCAAAGATTAAGCAGGCTAAGCAACTTCCGGGTCAACATGACTAAGACAGAGATCTTTAACGTCTCCCTGGACGAACAGACTCAGAAGCTAATGCAGGCAAATTTCCCATTTAAGTGGCAACGGGAATCAATCAGATACCTTGGGGTGCAAACTTTATAAATTGAATTATCCCACTCCTCAATAGCACAATAGGGAGTTTGAGACCTTTTGCTAAAAAACAATACTCTTGATTGGGCAGAATCAATATCTTAAAAATGGATGTACTAACCCGATTCTTATGTTTTTTAAACACTGCCATTATTACTGGAGAGGGGGTTCTTTAAGCAGTTACAGATGGCTTTTTTCAATTTTATATGGGACAGTAAAATACCCAGGGTGAGTAGGAGGACGGTGTGTAGAGCCAAGAGCGCCGGGGGACTGGGGGTCCCCGACATGAAGTCATACCATGCGGCTGCGGTTCTGGTAAGGCTTGTTGACTGGTTCCACCACAGGGGGAGCAAACAATGGCTTGCGTTGGAAAACGATATCTCTCCGATCCGCCTGACTTCCTTGCCTTGGGTGGACCCAGGGAGTGGTCCAAAGAGGCGGGAACTCCCATACCTGGTGAATCCCCTGTTGACCCTTTGGGATAGGTCCCTTAAACGGAGAGGGCATATCGCACAGACCTGGTCCTCCCACTCCGCTTTTTGATAACCCTGAATTCTCCCCCGGACTAGGTGCCAAGACGTTCCTGGTCTGGGATGCCCGGGCCTACCATCACTATCTGATCTGAGGGAGAGGGGAGGGGGGGAACTATCCTGGTTCTTATATGCCCAATTGAGAGCCTTTATTGGATCCTTTGCCCCAGGGAAAACCCTGTCCCGGCCCTTAACGGCGCTAGAAATGATCCTCAAAGCCCAGAACCCCCCTGTGCGAGCTATCTCAACCCTGTACAGGATCTACCAGAGTGGGGGTACAGAGGACGAGCTCCCCCAATTCTGTAGAATGTGGGAGGCTGACTTGGGTTAGACGTTTGAAAGGGAGGACTGGGAGAATTTTCGATGGCACACACATTTTCGATGGCATGTAGAGCCCAGGAGAGGAACTACAAAATCTTGGTGGTAAAGATGCCCAGCGGACTTGGTGAGGTTTGGAGGATCAGAGACCGGGGACCGCTGGAGATGTAACAAATCCCGTGGGACCCTGACTCACATTTGGTGGGAATGCCCTGCTATAAAATCCTTTTAGGAGGGGGTGTTGAAAGTTTTCGAGTATACGACGCTTGAGAGTGTCCCCAACTTTCCACAGGTGGCCCTATCAATAACTCCAGGCTCAGTGGCAGCGGGGGGGAGGCGCCTGCTAAGGCATATGCTTACGGCAGCCAGGTCAGTGATACTGCGACACTAGCGTTCCAATACTGTGCCCTCCTTGATGGAATGGTTTGGGGAATTGGAAAACATTAAGAGGATGGAGGAACTAGTGCTGGACGGAGTCGAGGGGGGGGGCTGAGAAGCATTACAGGACCTGGACGATATGGGAGATCTCTAAGAGTTCTCCGGGGATTTGGGACCTGCTAGAGAGGAATGGGAGAGGGGGGCGTTCTTGTTCTTTTTCGTTCCTTCTTCATTCGTATTTCCTTTTTTTTCTCCCTATTTCTCGCTATTCTTTCTTTTCTTCTTTCGCCCCCCCGGGCTCTATCCTGGGGGTGGACAGAGCTGTCAGCTAGGGAGCCTGGGAGGTAGCTGGTTTGGGGGTGGAAAGTGGTCGGGGGGCCTGGGTCCCCCGGGGCCAGGGAAATAGCTTGATGGCCGCTGGGGGTCCCTGGGTTGGGGGGGTAGGTCCCTCTGTCCCTCATCTCCTGTGGTTGGGCCTATGGGTATACCCCGGGTTTCCCACTTAAATGGTGATCAGAAAATGGGGAATGATAGATGGGATGCCCTTGTGGTGTTGGGAGGCCCTGGTATCATCATTACCTTAGATAACGTTGCTCTGGTAATATTGTCAGGGATATTTTTTACTTTTACAATATCTAGATGCTGCTATTGGTCGTGTCCATTGTATAACAAAGTACTATCAGCAGATCAGCAGCTGGGGAACAGGGTTAGTTGAGGGGTGGCAAGTCACCGGCTCGGGCATGGGGTTAGTTGTTGGGTGACTGTTCAGGGGTTGGGAAGGGGAGTTAGAAGAGGGGTTGCAGGTTAACAGCTGAGGAGGAGGATTAGATAAGGGGTGACAGGTCAGCAGCTGGGGAGCAGGGGATTGACATGCAAGGCAACTGATTAGATATGGGCAAACCCGAACCACAAAGTTTGGGATCGTTTCCGAAGTTTGTAAGTTCCCAGCCAGAAATCGGTGTTTGAGTTCGGGGTTCGGGCCGAAAATGGAAAAGCTGTTTGATGCCCATCAACCTGCTTCACCTAAGGTTGCAGCTTTAACTCACCTCAGCTTGATCCTATTCCTGTCAGCAGCGGCAGAGTGGCATTTTTGGAAACTGGCCCCAGCCGGGGCTACAAAACATAGGTGCCAGCTCCCATGAATGTGGACACTCCTAGAGCTGGCATTCAGTGTACTCATTCATGGGAGCATGAGCCATATTTTTGTGGCCACGCCCACCCGCTGCCTGGACCTTCGTGCTCGCATGTGCCCAGGAACAGCAGATGGAGGGGCTCTGTCTCTGGCCCCGCCGCTGTCATCGCTGCCTGAAAAGACAGCGATTGCAGCGGCGGGGCCGGGACAGAGCCAGCTCGTGAATGGGGTGGGCGTGGCCTGCGCCGATGCTGCGGCGCGGGCCACGCCCACCCCATTCACGGAGCCGGCCGCTCAGCGCAGCAGTGTCAGCGGACAGGTGAGTTTAACTTTTTTTTTTTATATACATGGCGCCTGCCTATACTAATGGGGGGAGGGGTGTGGGAATGGGGGGAGAGGGGCCACACAGCCTATTCTAATGGGGGGAGAGGGGCCACACAGCCTATACTAATGGGGGGAGGGGGATGCCACACAGCCTATACTAATGGGGGGAGGGGGATGCCACACAGCCTATGGGAATGGGGAGAGAGGGATGCCACACAGCCTATGGGAATGGGGGGAGGGGGATGCCACACAGCCTATGGGAATGGGGAGAGGGGGATGCCACACAGCCTATGGGAATGGGGGGAGGGGGATGCCACACAGCCTATGGGAATGGGGAGAGGGGGATGCCACACAGCCTATGGGAATGGGGGGAGGGGGATGCCACACAGCCTATGGGAATGGGGAGAGGGGGATGCCACACAGCCTATGGGAATGGGGGGAGGGGGATGCCACACAGCCTATGGGAATGGGGAGAGGGGGATGCCACACAGCCTATGGGTATGGGGAGAGGGGGATGCCACACAGCCTATGGGAATGGGGAGAGGGGGATGCCACACAGCCTATGGAAATGGGGAGAGAGGGATGCCACACTGCCTATACTAATGGGGGGAGGGAGATGCTACACAGCCTATGCTAATGGGGGGAGGGGGATGCCACACTGCCTATGGGAATGGGGAGAGAGGGATGCCACACAGCCTATATTAATGAGGGGAGGGGGGATGCCACACAGCCAATGGGAATGGGGGGAGAGGTGGATGCCACACAGCCTATGGGAATGGGGGGAGAGGGATGCCACACAGCCTATACTAATAGGGGGAGAGGGGGGATGCCACACAGCCAATGGGTATATGGGGAGTGGGAGGAATGGGAGGGGGGATGCCACACTGGGTATACGGGGAATGGGATGGGGGGCATGCTACACTGTCTATGGAATGGGGGCATCCCACACGGCCTATGGGAATGGGATAGGGGAATGCCACACTGTCTGTAATGGTGCATTTTTGGTTTAAAATATTTTTTTTCTTATTTTCTTCCCCCAAATCCTAGGCGCGTCTTATATGCAGGCGCGTCTTATAGGGCGAAAAATACGGTACATCCATATCTATGCAAGTCCAAGGAAAACAAGTAGAATATTTATGGCAATGCTAGCGGGTTTACTGGTATTTATAATGACATGGTGATTTTTTTTATTTATTTGGGGACCTGAATTGATCAGCTGTGTAGAAGGGAAGGTGAGTTTCCAGATGTTTCTTTATTTGGAATACCTACTAACATTCCTCCCTAAAATCTACAACCTAATAATGTTCTTACCTAATGTCATTGAGCTCGACAAATCACATGGGGGTCGATTCAGATCCAGGTGAGAATTCTCACTGTAGCTCATTCTCGCTCTGAATCGACCCCCATTGTCATCATTCCAAATTCAGGCTTGTTTTTCCTTGGTGTGCAAACTCATTTACAATAAGTTTCTTTATATACTTAAAGTAGACCAAAACCCAGGATTTTGACTATCCTGGGTTTTGGTCCTTCTGCCTCTGTGCGAAACCCCTCAGGTCGCCTGAACGAACTCACCTCTTCCTGGTCCTACAACTCATGCACGGCCGCTTGTCGAATCAGCTTGCGCTGGTGGGCGCATTTCCCCGCTACCCTTTAAAAGGGAGCGTGCACACGCCAGCCATTCACAAATGCCCCGGTTAAAGGAAGCAAAGGTGAGTTGTCAGGCAACCTGGGGGTTTCCCACCCACCCCTGTGGGGGGAACGAGTGTGTCTGCCCTGGAGTATCATAGACAGGGTGGGTTTCGGTCCTCTTTAAGAGGAAAGTCCACATCTGGACTCCAGGTCAAAAGTGCCATATAAGGCAAAAGATGGAGTATCATAGACAGGGTGGGTTTCGGTCCTCTTTAAGAGGAAAGTCCACATCTGGACTCCAGGTCAAAAGTGCCATATAAGGCAAAAGATGAACCATCTAACCTGTGATGCCTGCCGCTGTACACTAATGGTTCTCAAACTTTTTATGCTGAGTACCCCCTAGATGCAAAAAGTTCCAACCAAGTACCCCCAAGAGGGAAATATATTATAGATATTACAAGAATAAGTAGACCACAGACCCCGTAGCACTTTTAAGCAAGAAGGGATAAGGTTTCACTTTAAAAATACTATACCAAACCAGTCAGACACCCTGTGTTGGGTGTGCCCCAGAACACTGCCTTGTACCCTCTGGGGTACATGTACCACAGGTTGAGAAATTAACAACAAGCAGTCTAAATGCACTGTAAACTTTGCCCCTGAAAGATACTGAATCTTTTCAAGGAGGCAAAAAATCATAAATACGCTGCCCTGGAAAATGGCAGTACAAAGGGGCATTTACTGGCACTGGGCTATTTGGCAGTCAGGGCAAACAGGCGCTGACGCAGGCCGCCCCGCCCAATACCTAGTGCAACAATGTCTGGTACGGCAACAAATCCTTAAACGAAAACAAGGGACACAGAGTATTGTAATATTCACCCGTAAAATAATTGATTCACCCTTGCCATGAATAGAGTCTCTTTACAATCGCAGGGTCAAGAATGACACATCACACCCAGGACATAGGTCCTTCGGGTTACTACTGTCTGGTAGGACAATGAGAGCCCAACATAGCAGGCAGACCTTGTCGGTCTCTTGGCCACTAGTTGATAGCAGCCACTGACACTTATGTACTTTGTGTTAAACCAATACAATGTACTGTGTAAATATGTAAAATATACATGTTTAATCGCTGTTCACATTCACCTCCTCCTTCACTGTTGTTTATGAACTATACCCCCTGCTTTACACAAGAGGGAATTTGTCAATAGTGCCCTAAAACTGATTTAGGCTAATCCTTACAACCAGAAGTGGTCTAACCAGACTGTTACGGATTTTAGAAGACACACAGAAACTCTAGCAATGTGGGAGTAGTAAGCGGATTGCTAAATTGAAGTAAAGCCTTGTGTCAGACTTGCACCATGTTCCTCTGCTATGCAAATGGCCACCATGAAACCTTAATGTATAATATATACACCGCCTTAATGTTTCCTTGTTTATTGTTTCCCTGTTCAAGCACTGTGGCAAATTAACCAGTAAAGATTTTTTGACCTCATACTCTTAACATAAAGCTCTGCTTAGCACCACTTTATTTTTTTTTAAGTTATAGCTAATGTTTCATTCTGAATTGTTGTAATTTAGGATTATACATAGCCCTAAACAGGGTGATGAAACAGAAGTGTAAACAGTTTCAATTCTCTAAAACATATTTTTTTATGACCTGCACTTATTGAAAATGTCAATATTGAGTAGGTTCGGGGCAAGCTTGCCGTCTTAAGTAGAGAGCGCACAGCACAGTAGTTATTATCATATACCTAATTTGTGTAAAATATCTGTACCTTCTGCAACTCATCCAGAGACGTTCTCCACCTCAGAACCCAATCTGGTGCCTGAGATTTAAAAATAAAAATTATATATTTGAAAGATGTATATGTGCTTCTGAATAATATATTGTGTATTAATATGAACAACTGAGAGGGTAAGTTGCCACATTTTGCAGAAACACTAGAGTCACTTTCTTGCAAAAAGGGCTCATGTTTCCCAATGGGGCGCATACAGGAGTTGGAGAAGGCCCATAAGACCCTCTTATCTCCTGGGGACTTGCGGGAGTTGCTTGAGGCTAGGTTGAAGTTAAAGGGGCTTTATGATCAATGCTACCTCAGATTCAGAGACCGTTGTAGGGCACGCCTATACGAGCACTCAGATAAATGCGGTAGGCTGCCGGCTCGGTCGCTCCACCCAAGGCAGAGCTGTACATATATCCCCAGTATGAAAACGGTAGATGGGGGGGAGGTGCATAAGACGCCCCAAATAGCGGATGAATTCCAATCTTATTATTCAGGCCTGTATAACATTAATAGCACTTCAGTCCGGGGTACACAGGGGGGATAGTGGGAGACTTAGATGGTTATATCACAGAGACAGCCTTGCCGATCATCCCCCCGGAGGAAAGTGAGGCGTTGGAGGACCCGGTACGGCAGGAGGAGGTCATGCGGGCCATTCAGGGGACCCCTGCGGGGAAGAGTCCGGGGCCAGATGGGTTTACCCCCAGGTTCTATAAGACAATGGAACCCCTGATAGCCCCTTTCTTGATGAAGGTGTTTAACTCAGTGTCGGGTCGCTGCCCCTTCCCGAGACAGACCCTGGAGGCCCACATTACGGTCATTCCGAAACCTGGGAAGGATGGTACCTCTCCGGGTAATTACAGACCGATCTCGTTGATCAATGTGGATGTCAAACTGTTTGCCAAAATTATGGCAACCAGGATCCAACCCCTGTTGCCCTCACTGATACATAATGATCAAGTTTGGTTTGTGTCAGGAAGGGAAGCTAGGGACAATGTTATCAAAACTATCTTGCTAAAGAGGTCCCGTCCTGTCTTCTGGCGGTAGACGCGGAAAAAACGTTCGATAGGGTGCACTGGGGGTTCCTAAGAGCCACGCTGTCCCAGGTGGGAGTAGGACCAGTCATGCTGGATAGAATCATGGCTCTTTACCATGACCCCACTGCCAAAGTAAAAGTTAACCGCTCCCTCTCCGGATCTTTTAATATCCGGAATGGCACACAACAGGGATGCCCCTTGTCCCCCTTACTCTATGTTCTGGTAATGGAGCACTTGGCGAATGCCTTGAGAGCCAATCCCTCTATCAAGGGGGTGCCATGTCGGGGAAAGGAATATAAGCTCTCCCTCTTCGCCGATGACCTCCTTTTATACATGACCTCCCCACATACCTCCCTGCCCTCCATCATCCGGGAGTTTGAAAGGTTTAGCAAGCTAAGCAACTTTAAGGTTAATATGACCAAAACAGAGATATTAAATATCTCCTTAGACATTCGGACCCAAGATCTAATCCGGACGAATTTCCCATTTAAGTGGCAAAAGGAGTCGATAAAATATCTCGGGGTACAGGTATCCACTGATCTGGGGAAACTCTATAAACTTAACTATATGCCTCTCCTTAATAGCACGATGAAGAGTCTGGGAATGTTTGCTAACAAGCAGTACTCCTGGCTAGGGTGAACGAATATCCTGAAAATGGATGTATTGCCTAGGTTCTTATATGTTTTTCAGACTCTGCCGCTGCTCCCGGAGAGGGGGTTCTTTAAGCAGCTTCAGGCTGCTTTCTTTCATTTCGTATGGGATGGCAGGAAGCCCAGGGTGAGTAGAGGGACGCTGTGTAGACCTAAGAATGCAGGGGGGCTGGGGGTCCCTGACATGAAATCGTAACACGCGGCCACGGTCCTAGTGAGGCTTGTTGACTGGTTCCACCACAAGGGGAGTAAACAATGGGTTGTGCTGGAAAATGATATTTCGCCAGTTAGTCTGACTGCTCTGCCTTGGGTGGACCCCGAATGCCGCCCAAAGAGGCGGGAACTCCCATACTTAGTGCATCCTTTGCTGACCCTCTGGGATAGATCCCTGAAGCGGAGGGGCTTATCGCATAGACCCAGTCCTCTCACCCCGCTCTTCAATAACCCTGCTTTTACCCCGGGGATGGGCACCAAGTCATTCCTCGTGTGGGATGCAGCCCAGGATACAAGACTGGGTGAGGTTATCACTGGGCCTGGCCTGCCATCACTTTCTGAGTTGAGAGAGCGGGGTGGGGGGAGGAAGCTGTCCTGGTTCCTGTATGCCCAGTTGAGCGCCTTTGTTGGATCCATCACCCCTGGGGTTGCCTTGTCCCGGCCCTTAACGACGTTGGAAATGATCCTTAGGGCCCAGGCCCCCCCTCACGAGCGATTTCAACCTTATATAAGATTTATCTAACTGGGGGCATGGAGGAAGAGCTTCCACAATTTTGCAGGAGGTTGGAGGAAGAATTGGGACGGACGTTTGAGAGGGAGGAGTGGGAAAAATCCTTTGCTCTGACGCACAAATTCTCGATGACTTGCAGGGCCCAGGAGAGGAATTACAAAATCCTGACCAGGTGGTACAGGAGCCCTGCGGACTTAGTGAGGTTCAGGGGAGCTGAGACAGATAATTGCTAGAGATGTAATGGGGCCCATGGGACCTTGACCAACATCTGGTGGGATTGCCCTGCTATAAAAGCTTTTTGGGAGGGAGTGTTGAGGGTATTTGAGTATACGACCCTTGAGAGTATCCCCAACTCCCCTCAGGTGGCCCTTTTGTCGATGACTCCGGGTTCAGTAGCAGAGGGGGGGAGGGGACTATTGAGGCATATGCTTACGGCTGACACTGTACCCTCCCTGATGGAGTGGTTTAGGGAGTTGGAGAATATCAAAAGGATGGAGGAGCTAGCTCTTGACGGAGTTTAGGGCGGGGCCGAAAAACACTCTAGGACATGGACAATATGGGAGGTCTCCGGAGATGCGGAGTATACTGGAGAGAGATGGGTAGTGTGGACGTTCATGCTTTCTTTTTCTTCTTCCTTTCTTTCTTCTTTCTTCGTTTGTCTTTCTTGTGTCTCTATTTCTTCTTTTCTCCGCCTTCCCTGGGTCTACTCCAGGGGCAGATGGAACCGTAAGCAGTAATGTCGGTGAGATCACAGTTGGAGGGGTTGATGGTTGTCCAAGGGGCAATGTCCCCTAGTACCGGGCTATCAATCTTGAGGCCCCGACCGGGTCGGGTCCTCCTCTTTTTTCTGTCTCTCAGGTTATTGGCGATGGAGGTACCCTTCGGGTCCCCCGTCTTGGTAAAATGGGGAGACAGATAAACGAGGTAACCTTACAGGCTTGAGGTGAGGTGGTTTTTGTCATTGATATTGTTGTATTATCTGATACTCTCGTCGTTGGCATCTGATTATAACAGCAGGGGTCGGTAGACCATATTAGGTAACTAGTTTTATTACTATTATTGTAAATCCTTCAATAACCCTGTTATTTCGATGCTTGTACTGGTTATCTTCATTGTGCTGAGGTTCGGTATTATTCCTGTGCTGCTTTCTCTGTCTTTATGTTTATAAATCTCTATATAAAACCTAATAAAGATATATTACACAAAAAGGGCTCATGTTTCCATTTAAACTCCCTCCCCCTATTAAGTGGACACCCTCTCCTGCGTAATACCACTCCCTCCTGCGTAATACCACTCCCTCCTGTGCAATACCACTCCCTCCTGCGTAATACCACTCCCTCCTGCATAATATCACTCCCTCCTGCGTAATACCACTCCCTCCTGCGCAATACCACTCCCTCCTGCGCAATACCACTCCCTCCTGCGCAATACCACTCCCTCCTGCGCAATACCACTCCCTCCTGCGCAATACCACTCCCTCCTGCGTAATACCTCCTGCTCTTTATTACAATAGACATGTGGAAACTTCAGCATTGCTGCATTGGATTGAATAAAGTACCGTGCTCTACAGGTGGGAGGCAAATAATGGTCTCCATCTCCAAGCTGGAAAAATATGTGAGCACTGGACTATGTAGGATGTGTATATAGTTATTATAGGCATTGACATTCACCATATGAGATATTTTTTTCTAATTAGATTCTATATCCACACAGCCACATAAACATTTTAGCTCACTATCCATACTTGTCTACTTGTTCATGGGCTTATCTGCAGCATCTTCTCGGGTAAAGGGCTGGCATATCATCTGCAGGCATTGGCAGGTGACATGCCAGTAACCACCTGATTAGCCTCACCCCCATTTGGGATGGCAGGGGAGTGGAAGATCCCGGTGCCCATTAGTATGCCTACAACACCCCTGAATGAGTCTGAACCCATACCAATGGACTGGTGCCACCTCTGAGCCTTGGGTTACAAGCCCTTAGGCCTGATGTCCTGGCTAGTTGGCTTTTGGGGGGGTCAGGTGGCACACTTAAAAACACACTACAGTAAAAAAATAAAACAATTGCTGGCTGTCATTTCCAGTGATAGGGATCATCAGCTATAGTTGGCATGGTTCTTATTTTACAACTCGTTGACAGTGATTCACTAAACTGTCATGCAAGTTGAAAATTCTTGGATGGAAGTAAGAATATGGGCTGCATATAGCAAAGCTTTGCTGCAGCCTTCACAATGACAACTTGCCTTGTTTGAAGAGACTGAATCACAAAGGCAAACTGCAGTCCAACTGAGAACTTTCTTTTCATCAGCCCAGCTAGAGAAATATTTTATCTCCTTCTTACATTCAGCTAATTCTCTCTGGCTGCATGTACTGAAGCTCCCAGCCCAGCTGCAGTGTGTCTATGCTCATGCTCAACTTTAAGCAAGGCTCCCAGATGTATAAACACTCCCATGCAGTCCAGGTGCGCAACATCTGAAAATATATTCCACAACATCAGCATGGGGTTAAACACTCTCAGCATACACTAATTTTCAGAGGGGTAGGGAGTTCAGTGCAGAAATATACTAATATACTAAGATTCACTCAGGGCCAGTATACCTGTGGAGGGCAGGTGGAGGGAAGCTAGATGCCTTCATGAGGGGGTTGTTTAAGTGCAGGATGGACAGTTGGCAGGAGTGGAGAAGGCAACCTGTCTGAGGCGAGAGGTCTGGTTCTCGACCCAGAGCCCATAACCCACCCAGTTCTTTAGCAGTGGGGAAGGGATATACATGGCAGATGTACACAGGGCAAGAATGGATGGTCTGGGCCCCAGTGCAGACAATGGTGGATCTGGGCACCAATGCAGAATGGTGGATCTGGGCCCAAATGCAGACAGTGGAGAAACTGTGCCCTACTGCAGGCAATGGAGGAACTAGGCCCCAGTGCAGACTATTGGGGAACTGGGTCCTGGTGTAGGCAATGGAAGGCTGTGGACACATTGCAGACAATAGCACAAACAGTGAAGGACCATGGGCCCAGGACAGACAATAGCACTGACAAAGAAGGGCCATGGGCCCAAAACGGACACTAGCACAGACACAGGAAGGGCTACATGCCCAGCACACACAGACAGCATGGACAATGGAAAAGCCTTGGCCCCATCAAGGACAAGAGGGAGGCCAAATACAAGATTCCAAAAGGCCAGAGGACCAAATACAAGATTCAAAAAAGCCAGTGGGCCCCACAAGGATGATGAGATATAGCAGAGGGTTGGAGAGCACAGCTGGACTCCAGGAAGAAAATGCAATGATCCAACACGGGGGTGAGGCCAGGCACATGCATTTATAGGAACCACCAAATCATAATGAATTCCAGGTGAGATTAATCAGTGCAGCTCTAGGAGCCAGGAAGGAACCACATCACTCTAGCAGACACACAACAACACCACAACAAATAACACAGATCACTGGTGGATCAATGGTTCGGGCCTGTTTTAGGTCAGTCCTGACAGTGGATTGTTACTCTTTCCTGTAAAATGTCTCTGCCTTTAAACCTGATCATGTATGCATGATTCAAATATTAAGGTTGAGATGGAGAGCTCTACAAGCTTTGTTTAATACAACTCAGACAAGGAGCTCTGCTGCATGACCTAGACAGCTCCAAACTTTATCACAGAATGTTTCCATGTTTATGCAAACTGTGAAAGGAAAACTGCCTTTTTGTCAGTTTTTTTGGTGTTCTGCCTTATAGTTTTCCTCCTGAATGTAAAATAAACATTTGTGTTAAGATTGTGCCCCCAGACCTGTGGATTACTTATCAGCATGCTTTGTCCAAGATTCTTATATTCCTCTGACGGATAATCCCTTTAGTATACTTTTTTACTACAACTCCCAGAATCCTTCTACTGTAGCAGGTACGCTTATTAGCGGTTTTTGCTGAACAAAGCAGCAGTTATGACTCTTCCCAGCAGAGAACACTGCCAGTAACCCTTTAGCTACTGGAACACGTTTGATTTCCTCCCTTCTGAAGAGGTTGAATTAGAGCAGAGGGGTTAATACTTTTGTCTCTGCCTTAGCCAATCAAATGATTAGCAAGCTAGAGTCAGGAATCTCGGATCTGTACTTTAAACACACAACTTTGATGTACATTGCTAAGGTAAACACATTGTTTGTAAGAAAATAGGTTTTCTTTTATAACACAGAGTTGCAAACAAATAGAGATGAAAAAAACATATCAGCTCAGTGCATTTATTACATCATTTATGGAAACCAATGATGGAAACTTTTTAAAATGGCATTGGAAGTAGAATTACTCTTTAATAACTTTTGTAGCTTGTTTATTTTACAACTTGCTATGCTCTCAAAAGCCTTCTAATTATTTCTTTTTGTGGCACTAAAAGGAGATTTGGGGTTTTTAAAAACATTCAATGACTATTTGATTTGCAACCCTGCATGTCCATGCTTTACTGTGCTTTCGCAATGCAGTTGATGGAGCTGTCATAGTTTTGGGTGATAAAAAAAAGAGTATCCTTGTTGGTTAAGTTGTAGTCCCGCCCCTTCCATGGAGCACAAGGTTCATGATAGTAGGACTTTGGCCCAACTAATAGGGACTACTCAGTCCAGTGGGTTGGCTGTATAATTTGCCTTTTCTGGTAATGTATATTACTTTGCCCAGCAGTTGTAGCATGATAATAATGTTTCTAGATTTAAAATCTGGTTGATGGTTCCTCTAGTAAATAACAAATTATGCAATTTGTGGGTTAATTATTTAATCTCAATTAATAAGCTTAATTAGAATAATTTGTTTTAATACCCTAATCATTGGTTAATTAGATTGTTTGTCCTGTTTAATCATTTAATAAAAACATATATACATTAAGGATTTCACATGCGACATCCCATTACAAGTTTGTGAGTGTGCCATCAAAACCCACTAAATTTGGCCCAAATAACAAACAGCCCAAGCCGCTTCAGATCACCTGCCATCATGGTGGCTGGAAAAATGAAGCAGTTGGTTTCTGATATGTAGTCGTGGTAAGCTTCTTCCCCTCCCTCCTAATCAGAAGGTCTAGAAATTCTACTTGATGGGGACCAATTTTGAACGTAAGATGAATGTTGCGTTGTTCAATTGATCAACAAATGATTCAAAATCATGTTGGGGGCCCCTCCACACCACCAGTACATCATCAATGTAGCGCAGCCACAGGGCCACCTGTGCCCCCAAATCTGCCCACCCATACACCTCAAGTCCCTCCCACAGACCCAGGTGAAGACAGGTTTACGATGGGGCACAGGCGGCTCCCATGGTGGTAGTATTCATTGTGGAAGCAAAAGAAATTATTCTTTAACACAAATTCCAACAATTGGACTACAAAATTCGTTATAGGCAGCATCACAGGGGCCTATCTCTTCCAGAAACCAAGACACAGTTTCTAGGCCCACCGTGTGGGGAATGGAGGTATAGAGACTTTCCACATCAACACTCGCCAACAGCCAGTCACCCTCCAATTCAAAAGCCATCAATTTGCGGAGAACATCACTACTATCCAAAACAAAGGATTCTCAACCACAAAGTTGGCAATACCATCTGGTGGCCCTCCATTCCCCAACAAAATGGGCCTACACGGTGGTGCGGAGGGGCATTTGTGGATCTTGGGGATGGTGTACAAGACCGGGATATTGAAGTCTTTAACCTTCGAATACTCAAAACACTTTGGGAGTTAGTAATTTTTCTTCCTTTGCCCAGTCTAATTTATCATTCAGCATTGCCACCACCCTTGGAAATGGATTTCCCGGGACTTTACAGTAAGTCCTACTGTCGCTCAACTGGGTCTTAATTTCTTTTATATAGTATTCCTGATTCAGTGTGACCACATTGCCTCCCTTATCACTAGGGCAAATAATAAGGTCCGATGCTTTTTCATAAGTCGTTCAGTGCTAATTTCTCAGCTTGAGTTAAGTTATCAAGCCCTCCCGACTCCTTCCAATCTACTTTATGCAGATCATGTTGGACTGCCTGTAAAAATAACGAAATATGATGGCTTATGGACAGAGGCGGAAAATTCCTGGATTTTGGCCTCAATTTGTCTACTTTGGGCATAAGGTCTGGGATCTCATCCTCTTCTTCTTGGACGCCACTGAGTTGCCTCAAAGTGGCAGAATCATCAGGTGTCTCCATTGCCTGGGGGCCCTCCATCAATTCACCAGCAGGGGTCTCCTTATTGGAGTACATAGTTTTAAACAGGACGTTTCTTAGAAAGAGTGCAGTGTCCTTAAATAATGTGAATTTGTTGCCCCTGCTACTGGAGAGAAAGACAAACTGTAAATAACAGTGTTACTGATATTGCAAGAACAATGGAAAAGTGACTTTGTATATTATAGTATGGGCCCCGACCCGGTCACTCATACTAAGAAATCCACTCGGGATGAAGTTAAGCCTCTGAGCAAGGCTGAGCTGCTGTGACCGATAGTCCGCCTGTTTTACATGCGAGTGTGACGCTTCAGAGGAAGCGAACAGTGATTGGATGATCGGTGGGAGGACCTAAGCAGTGTAAAACGACGAGTGGTGAGGCCGCCCACCACCCTGACGAAGCTCCGGTGGGCGGAGCGAAACACGTGTCGGCGGACGGTCGGCCCCACCACGCCCATGTCCTCCCATCACTAGCTCTGTCCTGGCTGCGAGCCTCCAGCATGTAGGGGTGATTGCACAATCCATACAGCCTCTGGAGCCACACTGAAATCTGCATACAGCTAAGTAACTGCGAGCCAATGGAGGACTGTAACCGCGCACATGTTTACATTTAAGCTGCCTGACCTGCCCCACAGCATGTGATTTATCAGAGCTTGTGGGTCTGCGATATGGGAGATCTTATTCCACTGTGAAGTATCCACTATACATAAAAGCAGAGTAAGGCCCTGGAAACGGCATGGAGGGCATGGGTTTGTGACTGGATAACCCAAGTTATGTCAATTAATGCTGCAGTATAAATATCCATGTGACAGTGTGTGAGAGTTTGGCAAAGTAAAAACTCCCCAGTCTGGGATATATGACACAATATTGAGTTTATTCTTTTATGAATGGCCGGTGCAGCAGTGCAATGGTATGCACTATCCGGCTTGCTTGATTAGTATAGGAGTAGCCCTGTAAATGATCATATTAAGTCAGCATTATGTTTAGCAGTCATTTACCTGTCTACAATTTCACTTTAAGTGAACTAGCAAAGGAGGCATTGGTCAATCTTGAAGTGCAAGCCTCTATCGGCAGGGCCATTTCTAAGGGCAGGCAGGCAGGCATCGTGATGGGGGTCAAGGCCATTGTGTATAGGGGGCCCGCCTTAATCCCAGCCATACTGTTTACTGCAGATCGGCCAGGACCGCTGTTATTGGCACAATGTACATAAGATGGGGGGGGATTCTTTTCCTTCCCGCACTGAGAGCTAGAATCTTCCCTGCTTGTCGGAAACAAAACCCAGCTCGACCACATCTCAAAGATTTCAGGGTCGGCTGCTAGACTTCACCTCGGACATCCCAAATCAGGATCCCCCGCTGTGTAACAACCCCCCCCCCCAAGCGAGGCAAAACTCAACTTCTTCCTGGCTCCCTCTCCAATGTAAATATCGGACAGATGCATCCCTAGCATCTTCGGGCAGTGTGTGCGCTCCCGCCCACAGCCATACAAATAAGCCGCTCATTCCCGGGGAAAGGTGACTTTTTCAAGGTGATCGGGAGGGGGGTTGTTAACACAGGAGCAGGAAGCAAAACCTGGGATAGTAAAAAACCTGGGTTTTCTTCTGCTTTAAGGAGATCTATTTTTCCCTAAATATTTTGGTCATATTGGGATCTGTGAACTCTTGGTAAGCTATTACGATAGCTAAAGACTCATTAATAGGAAATCCCATTGTGAATAGACTATATTTCTAAAGACTCTAAAGAAAAACAGAACTAAAAGATAAGATATAATAAATAAATGTTTTAATAAAATCACAAATATGTCATAATAACCACAAACAGATAGAAGCCCAAGAATTCCTGTAAATAAAACTTAAGAAAATGACAAGAAAAAATACTATATCTTAAAATCAAACTATATAAATGAAACCAAATGAAAATTGGCCAATATTACCCTTTGCCCCGGCTTCTTTCTGGTCTCTGCCTTTAAAAGTAATGATTGCAACATGTGGTGAAATACAAATAATAAGCAATCAAGAAGTTACTGGGGTTCTTTATGGGAGGCCAGCCAACATGTTGCTTGGATACGGGAATCACACCTGACCAACTAAAGCCCAGCTCCATCTAATGCTTTAATTTTGGTTTTGGGTGGATTTAGTTTTTTTACCATTTTTTTTTTATCAACTTAGGAAAATATGGAGCACTCAGCCAGTATTCAATAAGGTTTAGAGCACTTAAAAACAAAAAAAGGATCATTTATCCATAACATTTGATTGGTTTTTAAGGTAAAGTGTGCCACAGAGGTAGCACAAAAATGTAAAGAAAGGGGCACAGGAATCTTAACCTTTAGATCATAAATGTAACCTGCCCCCTTCTATATGTTTTTGTTCCATTGCCTGTTATACATTGTGGGGATGTGGGGAGATCATTTCACACTCCACACTCAATTAATTACAAGGTCTGATTGAACTCTTCCGTTCATTTTAGAATTTTGTAATTCTAAAGAGCATGTGTAAATATAGATACTATATTTAATGTAGATACTAAAGTGCATATATATATTTAAACAAGATCTTCACCCTGATTAAGAGTCTTATGTTTTTCCCCCACTCTGGACATGCAGATTGTCCACATTAAAAATCACCCTACTTGCACCTAGTGCATTTTCTGAACCTTGTAACATCCAAGATGGCGGCCTGTGGAGTCTCAGGCTGCCTGCAGACAGGAAGTGTCTTCTGACTGTGCTGCTCTGCATTCTGAGATTGCTGTACTTTTCCTGACCCCTGCTCTCAGCTATAACCCCCGCCCTCCTGTACTTTTGCCCCCTCCCCTCTCCTCAGCCTGTGATGATTCTGAGGCAAGATGGCGGCTCCCATATCCTAGAGTCCTGAACACAGTTGCAGCACAGCGGGGGAAAGAAAATGACTAAAACATAAAATATATTAATTTTAGGTGCTGGGAAATATTTTTAAGAGGTTGGGCTTTTCATTAAATGAAGCTGAAGAACCGGTTTAATATAGATCCTAACATGCATGACCTGTGCAATGCAATAAATATTCCAATTATCAAAACACAATGGGCTTAGTGGGAATATCCCACTAAAGTGCAAGTGCAATAAAAAGCATATATCAACCAAGCAATAGTAAATCAGATCAAAGAAAATATATACATATATATATATATATACTGCTGTTTATGCTGGTTACCCGATGCAGTGCTGGAACATAAAAGGTGAGCGCTCCCACGCACTCGATTTCCAATTGGCAACTTGTTCAGGGAGAGGTGTTGTATTGCTGTGGTGATATGCTGGCCGATTGGGTGAGGTCTAAGAAATCTGCTTGCATGTTCCTTATTAATTGTAGGATCCACTTGCCCAAATATTCTAGGGAATTGATGTAATAATTAGGTCATTTATGCAAATGCAAGAGCTGAAAACTTGCACGTGAGAAATTCTATCATTTGGGGAGTACTTACCTTAATTTAATCCTCTGCAGGAGCTGGGGTGGGGGGACAACTCAATCTGGCTGTCACTGAGGCCTAGTCAGCCCATTAATGGAGCAGTAGAAACGTGAGATTTTTTTCCTCAGGGTTTTCTGTGAGAATATTCTTTAATAATGATTTATTTCCTTAGTACAATGCAGCACCATTTTTATCCATGCAAATTCTTGACTAATTTGAACTAAAATAGTGCTGAACTGTACTAAGGAAAATATCACAAAAAACATGAGGAAAAAATATGCAATGCTGAATCAGCCTTAAGTGTCTCCCATTGTTGTGTTCAGTGCTGAATGTGTTCTAGAACAGGTACAGCACCACAACCTATGTTGGTTTGCTCAGAACTATTAGCCTGGCACAGCAAGCATAATGACTGGCATCCCTATGGCATAACAGTCAGCCCACAGCCATGCTGATACCAGTCCAGGCACCTTTCAGCATCAGTGGTGCCCTGCTAGGGGAAAGTTGAAAAATGAGCAACCCTTTCAAAGCCCTGGAGTTCAAAACTAATGGACTAAAAGAGGAAGGGGGATTGACCACCATCTTACCCAAAGTGGACAGGTAAGTTGCAATTCCCTGCCCTCTTACAGTGGATCAAAACTTATAAGATTCCCGGGCCGATCGATTTCCTCCCCCCCAGGGCATCCAAAATCGGGATGCCCCACTGTGTGAAACCTCCCAGGTCGCCCCATACCTTGTTTCCCGGTCCAACGGCGCATGCGCGAGCTGTGGCCGCATCTCTGCTATCCCTCTAGAAGGGCGCTTGCCCACGCCAGGCATTTGTAAATGGCCGGCTTGGGCACACTCCCTGTTAGAGGGTAGTGGAGGGTGCGGCCGTCAGTGTGCTTGGAGCCGCTGGCCTTAGACGACGTGACATCAGCGTCTCCCAGCTTGCTAATTGGACGAGCGGCCGTGCATGCACCATAGGACCAGGAAGAGGTGACTTGGCATCGGTGATCTGGGGGGTTTCATGCAGCGGGGCAGAGGCAAGGACCAAAACCCAGGATAGTTAAAATCCTGGGTTTTGGTCCACTCTAAACCAGAAAAAAAAACAGGATTTTTACTTTCCCAGGTTTTGTCCCGTGAACCAGAACTAAATTGGAATGTCCCACTGTGTGTAATCCCCCAGAACGCCCTTACAAACTCACCTTTCCCTGGTTCTACGGCGCATGCATAGGCTCTCGGCCAATCAGAGATGTTTCATGTGCAAATGTAATGCTTGGCAAACAGCTTTGTTTGCATGCAGCGCACTCACTTCCTGAAGAAGCAGTGCCCGTGGGGGAGGTTCACACAGCGGAGCATCACGATCTTTTAGATTCCAGGGCTGGCTGCTCTGGGTTTTGTTCCGCTTTAACTGTTAACCATTCACATTCATTACATTGTATAGGAAAATAAAAAACACAGCTAAAAAATACATATACTTAGATGAAACACTAACTTTACCTACCTGTTCTTCATGTTTCTGTCTTTGTTTCTTTGGTTTTGTTTTCCTCTTTTATAGAAGGACTGAGGAGCCCCCAGGTATTGTAGCAGCATCACATTTATATTATTATAATATCATATTTGGTGTTATACCAAAAATAGTCAGTGACATCAGCAGGGAAGCCCTGGCAAACATCTTCTCATGGTTCCTATGGCTTTTTAAAGTTTCTTTCTGCCAGGGATCACCTCAGTCCCTGGCTGGATGCCACCTTCTATAAGGCATAAGAAGAAAGAAAGAGCGACAAGTGAAATCAGAAGAAAAAAAAGAAACAATACGGGTGAGAATAATATGCAGAACATAGTAATGGGAAGAAGAAACTGTTCGGATAAGGGTTTAGTGGTTTATATAAATCTATTACTGTTTATTTTATGCTGGCTGTGAATGTGAAAGTGGGGTCGATGGACCCCCAATACCAATTCAAAGGATAGGAGGTCACAACCTACCTGCCCAAACAACTCATAAAATATAGAGAAAGGAAAATGTCTGAACTGAATTGCAATGTTTTTCCCCTGACATGGAATAAATTAGCTTGCATTGTCCTTGTGTGATCTAGGGCAAGGGTTCCCACTTTCCATTTACTGATTATATCAAGTACCCCCTGGGTGTTGTCAGTCAGCTAAAATCATAATCAAAACACCCCAAACTGCTATTTCAATTGATGATTCACTCAATAAAGTCTTATTTATCATGCAAATCGCACTTAAGTGAGGAATAGATGGTAACTGATCATGTTGGGGTAAATGTCTGCAGCCTTGTCGAATACCACTTGAGAGAATCTCAAGTACCTGCAGTGGTATTAGTATCACCTGTTTGGAACCCCTGATCTAGGGTCATCCATTCACATGTCACCTATTAAAGCAGAAAAAATGGCTTAGCGCCTGCTTTAACTGGGCACCTCAGTGCATCAGCATCCTTAATATGAGTTTCCATATTACCGGTGCTCCGCCAACAGGGTTTGTTGGGGGGTGTGTGTGTGATCCGTGCCTATGGGTACCACACGTTGGGACACTCTGGGGGTTATGGATGCACAGTTTACAGAACACTTTATTAGCCAGGTATATACGAACATACGTACAAGGAATTTCCTTTGGCTGGAGGCAATAGGGTAAAAACACATAGACTTTGGTGAGCAAGACATAATAACACAAGAAAAGTATACAATTATCAACAACAAGAATACAAGACTAAGGGGGTATTTTAAGAAACGCTAGTGCCAGGTAGTGCCACATAGCGGAAGGGAGCTTCGGGTGAACGCTGTATGTGAAAACCACATTTAAGAAAGCGAATCTGGTGAGAGCCTCTAATATATACGGTATATATTTTTTTTTTATATATATTTTCATGCAGAATTGTCATTACAGGTCTGGCACTAAAGTGTCATAGTCACGGTGTTTTCACTTTGTTACTGGTGGATATGTGTTCAAAAACAGACTTTAATCACACTGCGCCTGGTGCTAAAGCTAGAGCGCCGACATTGGGTGTGTGTAGTTTTTTTCTCAAATATGGTGTGGAGTGCGAGTGCTGGACGCACTGAGCTGGCGCTACCTATTGCTCGCTGCAGCATTGTCCTGTTGTTAGATGTGGTGTAGTCTTGAGCGCTATGACCTTGGAACACCACCTAGCGTTCTCCATTGGCTGTGCAGTGAATCAGGGAGAGTGCTTCTATACCGCCCACCAGACATCACATTCATCAATGTTGAGCAGGATAGTACAGCTCCATTTGTCTGCCGGCTAAGCTAGGTTATAGCACCTGACACCCGCTTACAGCATCTACTAACGGTTGCTCTAAGCGACGCTATACAGACGCTCACATGGCGATATGTGGTGCTAGTATTAACCCTTTAAGTGCCAAGCACGTAACACCTACGGGCTCGCTTGTCCGGGCCTTAAGTGCCAAGCCCGTAGGTGTTACGTGCTTGACTTAATTTTTAAAAAAATAAAAAAAAATACTCACATGACCCCCCTATCGATCCGGCCGGGTCTCCTCGGTCTCCTCCCCTGGGGGCTCGGATGGCTCCAGGAGAACCCCCGGAATAGCGACCTCCCCGCTTCGGCAGCGGCCGCTGCTAACTGTAAACAAAAAGTCATTTACTCACCTGCGGCCGCGATGCCCCCCGCCGGGTCTCCTCTTCACTGGAGAGGCCTCCGAGCACCCCCCCAGGCTCTTCTGTGGTGAGGAGAGGGCGAGTAATCTGCTAGCCCCGCCCCCACTATGATGTCACCCGGCAGCCTGCTTTTTAACACCCGCACCCAAGATCGCCCTTCCCCCCTCTTCCTGGATCGCGTCTGCTAGCCCCGTCCCCACTGTGATGTCACCCAGCAGCTGGCTTTTTAACACCCGCACCCAAGATCAGTCTTGTCGGGTGCTGGGAGGAGAGAGGTTGGAGGTGGGGAGAGGGCTGTGATCCCTCGCCCCCCCCAGCCTCCCTTCACCCAGCACCCACAGCTGTCATCGGGGATCACCGGGGGACAGAGGAGGATCGGAGGTGAGTAAAGTAAAAAAAAAAAAGAAATAAATGTAATTTTTTAAAATTGTTTCAGTGTGTTTATTTTTACTGTTAACCCCTTGTGAACTGGTAAGGGGTCCATGAGACCCCTATACCAGTTCACAAGGCTGGGGGCTGGCAAGTCACCTGCAACTAGTGGGTGACTTGCCATTAACCCCCGGCACCCCCAATTACCTGCCTCCCCAAAGCCCAGGGGGGGCAGAAGAGCCCGGGCCCACACAGGGTATGTGGGCTTGTAGGTTGCAGGGTGGGGGGACCACCAAAGCTGGCCCCTGCACCCTGATCTACAAGCCCCCATATCTGGTCCCGGTCTGGTAATGCTGGAAAAGGGGGACCCCATTTCATTTTTTTTTTTTTATTTTTTTTTAAGGGTTTCTAACAGTTGAACATGTGGAGCGCAAAATAGTGCAAAAGGGTCTGGCAACAGAGAATGAAGAATGCTCCAGGTAGGGTGGCACGTAAAGGGTTAAATCAGCCTCCATGTATACAATTTCCACACAACCTTACTTATTAAACTTTCAAAGTGTACATAAAATACAAATCTATGCACTTTGAACACCGAATCATACAGTATTTACACAACATGGTCATTGAGCTGCAGGGACTAGCCATGGACTACAAAAACCTGAGCATTGCAGCTATTTTCTGCATTCTGTCCTATTAGAAGATCTGATGAGGGAGTTCACTGCCACTACCTACAATTTACAGTAGGAGTCAGATGGCTGTTTGAAAGAGGCTCCTTTGGTGTCTAGTAGTCCTAGCTGGTGGGACTTTGTGCCTACATCTCGATGGGAGTAGGTTAAAAAGCGAGTGACCTTAGTGTGTTGGGTCCTTACTCGCTTGGCTCCTGAGCCAGGCTGATAAAGAGTTCCTGTAGTGAAGGAAGTTGGGAACCTATTATTCTCTCCGCTGTTTTGATTATGTAAAACCATACTTTAAAGGAGTGGCACAAAGTAGGCCCAATTACTGCGTTGAAGAGCAAGGTCATTAGATAACATGAAAGACCAGATTCCCTATGTTTAGACAGGGGTCCCACTTTAATTGTGGGGGTTTGGGGTAATCCATTGCACAATATATATAATTACTATGTGATCTGAGCATAACTGAGTCCTGCTAATGGAGTCCACTATGCCTTGTGAAGACATAAGCACACCAAACACATTTGCACTTATGTGATGGGTGACCCCAGCTGCACTGCAGGGAGGAGAGAACTTGTTTTCTAGCATTTTATCACAGTTGTTAGTTTGACAGACAAATGCTGTCCCTTCAAAACAACATTAAAATGAATCAGATTTAATTACTGTTTTCCTTGGCATCTGTTATGCTTGTTATTGGCCTGACACCAGGTCTTCCGGTTATGCCATTTGCTATTGAAGATTCAGAGCAAAGTAATTGTTGCTTGGTTAACTGCCCAGAGTATGTGTGATACAGAGTGTGAGCTCCCATGGAACACTGGGATTATATTCTCTGGAGAGATCTGTGGAATATGGCAGCGGTGTATAAATACACCAAACAATAAATAAATACAAAGATATACCCATGTGTTTGTGCTCCCACGCCTGCAGCCAAGCCATTACCAACAACCATATACTAGATAAACCTGTCTGCTTAGGCCCGTTAAAATATTGCTTTCAGGTGGCTTGGAATCCTGAAGCACCACTTATTCTATGCTGCAGCGCAAGTAGCCCCCTGGGCCGCTATTGTTGGATGGCTAAGAGCTTGCTTTTTGGTCTGTCCTGCATTGACTCAACTTTACACCCTTACTTGCTCATGACACCGTTAAAGCATCCAGGAGCTGTATAGGTATTCTAGAAATCTAATGTCATCCCACACACCCATGATAAGTATGACAGGTAACCCAGTTCCAACTGGGATTTGAGAGTCCAATGTCCTTTTCTTGGATTGCCGAATGTTTTATATCTGTATGATCCTTATTTAACCCAGAAGGCATCAATTCAATTTAATTTATTGCTCGCCAAATACATCGTGAGATGAACAAGGAATTATTTTTGGCATATACACAGTGCAACAGATAACTACAGTTACATAGAAATTGAAACGGAGATACAAACTTCATTGGGTATAGTCATGAGCAAGAGATACAGGGGTTCTTACATAGTGCAAGTGATGCCATCTAGCCTTTTGAGCTCTGGCTTATGACGCCTGGCCCTTGTTAAGGGTGCGGACAGCCAAAGGAAAGAAACCATTCCTAGACCTAGAAGTCCTGCAGGCTGATACTGCAAGACGTTTCCCAGATGGTAGATACTGGAATAGGGTTTGTCCAAGGTGGGAAGGGTCTCGAAGGATCTTTTCCGCCCGTTACATTGTTCTGCATCTATGCAGGTCCTGCAGGGATGGTAAGGGTGCTCCAATTATTCTTCCTGCTGTGTTGATCGTTTTTTTGGAGTCTACACTTGTCTCTTTCTGTTGCTCCCTCAAACCAGACAGAAAAGGAAAAGCATAGAATGGGACCTATGACTGCATTAAAGAAGAGCACTAACAGCCTTTTTGACAGTCCCGTCTTCTTCAGCAGCCTAAGGAAAAACAGTCTCTGTTGGGCTTTCCTCAGTACAGCCAAGGTGTTCGTCTCCCAGCCAAGGTTGTCGGAGATGATCACGCCAAGAAACTTTGTCTCTCATCAAATCTTTAAATGGCATAAAGGATGCTTACAATCCTCTGGGCAACAAGTTCTTCTGTTATACTTAAATTAGTCGTTATGTGGTCTTTTGCCCTTGTTCTCACCTGCCCAGTACCGCATGCGTTTCTGCGTTCGTGGCAGACGCATTGGTACTGCAAAAATAATCCATCAATGGCACCTCTACGACCCCCTTTTACACTACACAGATGCGGCACAGAGGAGGAAAATGCAAAAAGCTTCCCATTAAAATCTATGGGGCAGCAAATGCAAGTGCTTTTTTTATGCGGTGCCACATGTGTATTGCGTTTGCAGCCCCATAGATTTTAATGGGTTTAAGTAGACAGGAAGGCAGGGCATAGGACCCAGAAACAGGTATTTGTTTAAAAAATGCAGATGCTAGTGTGAAAGCAAACACAAAAACACAAACGCAAAACTGAAATCCTGCTGCAAAACGTATGCTGCAAACATGAAAAAAAAAACTATACTGACCTTAGCACGTCCTACATTCGCCAGCAAGATCCAGATGAACCATCACCCCCTCCAGGACAAACAGCCACCAACCTGCATTAGTCAAAGTGACTGGATATGCCCACTTCACTCCACTATCACAAAGAGTGGCACCTTGCACAGAAACCTGAGAAGAAGGCTCCTGGTACAGGTAGACCTTCTTCTTCCTTTTCCACCATTCTAACACTCTCCAGAGCACTTGCCACCATGCTTTGTACATACTACCTGTGACCCAACCTTATGGATCTACTCCCTTATCCTTTAGAATGTAAATTCCTAAGGGCAGGGCCCTCACTCCTTGTGTATCCCATTATCAATATACATTTGCTGCATTCTGACACATAATACCCTGTGTTTTATAGGCGTATGGTTGATTTTCCATCTTTACTTTATACCTTGTACAGTGCCATGGAAGATGATGCCGCGCTATAAATAAGAAATAAATAATACTAATAACTTCAATTTTGCACGATAAACAACTCTCTATCTAGAAAGAGGATAGATGACATCAGTGGACGATGGTAACTGGACTGAATTCTAGGTACAAGCTGTCCTTTTTTTTTCTTCTCTTTTCATCTTAATTTTTTTTTTTTACTAAAACGCAAATATTGGTTAAGAATTTCCACCTACAAACAATAGTTTCCCTCTTGAGCTCCTGTGGTTTGTTGGGAATCTATTACATAGGGGCTGGACAGAGTTTATGTCATAGTCTGACCAAGTTTGTGCCTTGACTGATCTTATCTAATTCACAAGTAACTGTTGTGGACAACTTGTATTGTTCCCCTTTTGAACGTCACACTGCAAAATGTATTTGTATATTCTGTTGTATATTTATTACAAGATTCATTGTTTAATCAAAATTATTGGAAGTGATAAAACTATGGGGATCACAAAACTTCCTTTAAATTAATAAAGTCTAAATAAACTTGGGCTTTGTGTTGCTGTTTTTTTTTTACATGTATCTGCAGCATACCTCCCAAGTTTCCTGATTTTTGTGGGCCAATACCTCTTTGGGGGTCCTACCACATTGTCATGAGTCCCGCGCCACTGTGAGGTTGGTGGCAATTATGGTGGCGTCGCTGTAATGAGATTTGCACCGCAGTTAGGTCTGCGCTGGCCAGGACTTCCGGGAGAGCTGGCTGCAGGATAGTCATTAGAGGATGCGGTTCGGGTGGGTTGGAGGATTGGCCGGTGCGGAGCTGTGGAAACCTCGTCAACTGGTAAGGAGAGAGACTCTGGGGGGGGGCGTTCCTATATGCGTGTGTGTGGGGGGCTTGCTTGTATTTGTGTGTGTGGGCGTGCCTGTATGCATGTGTGTGTGGGGGCATGCCTTTATACATGTAGGGGGCTTGTATGCATGTGTGTGTGCGGGGGACTTGCCTGCCTGTATGCCTGTGTGTGGGGTGGGGGGCTTGCTGGTATGCGTGTGTGGGGGGGGGTTGCCTGTATTATTATTATTATCTAATTATTAGGCGGTGTTTCCCTTTAAGGGCACAGCTGGGGCGTGGTTGGGGGTGTGGTTTACTCTTTCCAGTGTTCAAAAGTTATGAGATTTGCTGCAGTATAAGGTAAGTCAAAAAGGCAGTCCAGTCACTTTAAAAAAAAAGATTTTATCTAGAGCAGGGGTTCCAAACCATTTTTTCATCCAGTACCACATTCTGTTTTCTTTTGTCCTCAAGTACCATCTTGGTGACAGCAATGGGTTGTCAGTCACCAAAAATGTGGATACAAACACACAAGTCAACCACTTGGGAAAGTCCACCACTAGGGAAAGTCCACTTTCGATTGAATTTTTGAAAGTGTGTATTTTTATGTGGGAAAATGAGGTCTTAAATTGGACCAACACCAAGGATTTTGACTATCCTGGGTTTTGGTCCACTTCAGGGGGGCACCCCTGAACCACCTCACCACGCTCCCACGTAGCCATGGACAAGCGGGTGACAGCTGCGGACAAGACAGCGCGTCCGCCGCCGCCTCCCGCGCACCCCTTTGACAGTGCGCGCGCCCGCGCCGGTCATTCACAAATGGCCGGTGCGGGCGTGCGCACGCCTAGAGGGGCGCGCGGGAGGCGGCAGCGGCCGCTGCTGCCGCCGATCAGGTGAATTTTTGGGGGCTTTTGGGGGGGGTCCCTCACCGCAGGACATCCCGATCTCGGATGTCCCGCGGTGAGGGAGGTGATCGGCCCGGGAATCTTATAGATTCCCGGGCCGATCACCCCTGGGTGTTGGTCCACTTTAAAGGGACCTAATTTTGTATTTTTTTCTAGAGTTAGTAAATGTGTGTTTTTTGTAAGCAGTTTTTCATCTGTTGCTATTGGTAACGTACACCAAGTGCAGACTTGTCAATAGCAACAGATTGCAGATAGTTGCAGATAATTGCAGAGAACACTACTGCTGGGCATGTGTAAGATAAACTGAGCTCTCTCACTTCAGCAGCAGCCATAGCAGCGGTGTTCTGTGTGTACAGGACTCGCTTCTCTCTTTTCGGTGTAGAAACTTGATGTACAGTTGCCAATAGTAACAGATTGCAAGTAGTGAAAACTGCTTCCATAAAAAAACACATAAGCTAAAGCAAAGGAAAAAATACTAGATAAGCTCAACACCTTGAGCGCATCCTTTTGCCACAAAAAATCCCACTTTTCAATACAACATTTTGGCACAAAAAATATACACTTTCAAAAATTTCATTGAACGTGGACCTACCCCTTAAAGTGCATACAATCCACATGAAATGTTTTCATCACCATTGGAAGCATTTATTTATACTTATGGAGCAAATCAGGTTTGAGTAAAATTTAGATGAAAGCAGATCATGTTGGTGTACAGATAATTCTGCAACCTTACCAATCACCACCACTGGTTTACTGGTTGGGAACCCCTGATCTAGAGCAATGACCCAACTTCTGAACTGATATGACTTTCCGATCCCTTAGGGACTAACATGGCCTCCTTGACATTAATTTAAAGTGCCAGTCCAGCCCATACTGCATATTTTTTAAATCCCAATACATGAAAAAACCTTAATTGGCTCGCAATTAAGTGCAGATCGTTGGGTGATTCCAGGGCTGCTCGCTGCCATCTTTGCTTCGGCCACTGAATGAGCAAACACTTTACAGTGTGTTTAGGCTGTGTTTTAGATGCTGAGCGCCAAATTACACATTGGTAAGCAAAAGATTAAAAAAATTATTTCTCAAGAAAAAATAAAATTACATTTGGCGACATCTAGATTTTTAAATGATTGACAAATGACAATGCAAGTTATGTGCAAAAAAAGTGTGTAATATTATTTATAATCATGAAACAGGTTAATACAGATCTGCTCATTGTGCTCTATGGGACCAACTGCGCTACTTTAAACCGTCACAGCTTAAACAGTGACCGACACTGTGAGCTATATGGCGCTAGTGACGCAGGCTGGTGACCACATCAGCGATGCCTGTTTATTACATTGCACACTGAGTGCCACAGAGGCAAAAATATTGGCACTGAGTGGTATTAGCAGGCACTAATGCTTGATAAATCAGGAATTTGCGTTAATACGAGCGTAAAAAATACTAGCTCAAAATAAAAATCAGTCTGAGACTAGACCTCTATGTATGACTATTATTAAAACATTCGGATGCAGGAGAGCACTTCTATGCAGATAAGGGGCAGTGATCCCTCTATAGGATCACTAGCACTCTGTAAATCAGGTCCCTCTGCTTTCCAGCACTTTGCGCTTAGTTATCAGCATTGAATAAACAAACTATATATACATATCGTTCTGCGCTTCAGAGAACTAAGCTTTTGTTTACACAGAAACGTCAGTGAAATCCCGTAGATATCCCGATCGCACTGACGCGCAGGTTGGTTCCTCAGTACCTTACAACAGAAAAACACCATGAAACCATGTCTCAGCAGGATTTCCAGCAGAAATTTCTAGCCAATAGAATAATAAAAAGGTATCTTTGATGAAACAAGATGATTCAGCTCCTCCTCCCCAATCACTGGTCGATATGTATAAACACTGGGCCTGTCCCATACCTGAGCATTTAGCAGCAGGGGATGCCCCTGTGCTGCTGGCTGAGTCACCAGGAGGCAATATATATACAGTGGCTGTGGTACACCCTACACTTATCAACAGGCTCTCTCCAGGAATCCTCCATTCACATCTCTGAACCAGAACGCAGGACTATGGCTCCTAGCTACTCAGGGCTTCTTCTGGTAGTGTTCATCCTGTTCCACCAAAAGGCCACCTCTTCACCTGTCCATAACTGTCCATGGGATATGTTCAAGACCCACTCCCGCAATCTCAATGCCCTCACAATGAAGTTTTACAACGCAACAGTAAGTATCAATTTGTTTGTTAATTAATTTATAAATCAATACTAGCCCTATTAACGTTTTGTAGATTCGTGTAGGAACTTTTAAGTATAATGAGTGACTATTAACATAAAGAATGCTTGTCATTTTTGAGACTTTAGTATACGTGTTTTTTTACAATAACACGTACAAACATTAAACTATACAAATACAAAGAACAATTTTGCTATATTAAAGAAAAAACATTCTACATAATGTTAAATAACAAGCATATCCCAAAAAAATATAGTTCATTTTTATTGTTAATAAATTGCATGCATTATATGTCTAACAAGACGACTCATTAGCTAGATATTAGGCCTTTTACGGCTTGAAATAATTATAGGAAGCCCATTGGAACTACATTATGATTCTATATATGATTGTATGTGGTTTTAGCATTAAATTTAGTCTTTTTTTCCCTTTAATAATAAAAAAAAGGTTTATACCAAAGTTTACTTATTTGTTTGATATTTAGTCCCTTACTAGTTTCCTTATCCCAATTATTTCTTTGATTGTGTTGGATCGTCCCCAGGTTTTTCCTACCTATAGAAGCTAGCACCTTTTTCTCTATTTTCTATATTCTACAATTTTTAAACTAGGGTGTATTTTATGGTGAAATATGTCCACCTTGGACTAAATTACAGTTACCCAATGCTAGGCTTTATAACGTACATTGAATATATTGGTACTATACAATTAAATAGAAATAAATTGTCATGATATAAGATTGTGCTGTATTATTCAAGAATTTTGAAGTATAATGGTACTCTATCCTCCAAAAATAAGATGACAAACAGAAGTTTGAATAAATATAATTTAATATAATATTATTATAAGTAATATATTGGTATAAAAATAAGGAAAAAACATTTAATACCATTTTTATAACCATTTACAACAGTAACTGTCAAAGTACTATGCCCACAAGCCACTCTATAACGGGTCACAGTACAGGACTAATTATTAATTACCTAAAGATTATAACTGTATATAGTACAAACCATTGCACACCATTCAATCTTCAAGCTTTACATGTGTTTCTTTCCTTCCCCAGCAAGCCAAGGACGGCGTCCTTCTGGAAGTTCCCCGGATTCAATGTCAGCATCACTGTGGACCACAAGACCTTTCATCAGATGAAAAGGTGCAGTGAGATAGCACAAGCAGAAAATAAGCATCCATCACAAATAAGCACTTGTAGCATTTAGCTGTGTGCCCGTGATGCTTGCATGCACAGAGGAAGTAAATCTCTAATTCACAAGTCACTCGTCAGTGACATCATTGAGACATCTACCACAAGCGTTTGTGTAGGAACTGTGCTCATTAGCATAATCTGAATGTTTCCATGTCAAAATTTCCCATACAAGCAGGAAACAATATCTTGTGGAAATGCCTATAGTGGATATACCAGCAGTAAATTCCAGCAATAATTCCTTTTATTTATATTTCTACAGGCCACTGAACAGGCATTTAAAATGGTATTTCTAACTAGTCCACGGTGACATCTGATCTTCTATAGTCCCAATTACAGTTGTCAAATTTATATATATATTTATATAATTTCATATATTTTTATATGATTACCAAAGCTAAACTAGCTGCTTTCTCATTCTCTCTGCTCATTCTCTGTTCAAGTCAACCCATTCGGAAAGAAAAACAAGTTAACCCATTCAGACATAGGAATAATATACCAGAATAGTCCAGAATAGAATTTGAACCCTGGACAAAAGCTCTTTATTCCCTCAGGTTTCCAGATACATTCCCTGTTAAAGGGACTGTCTGAGCAAAATAGGAAAAAAGGCATATAGCCATTTCTTTCTTGTAGCAGTTCCATCTGAAAACGGAACTAGAAAACGAATAGTTGGGACATGTGAACAAATCTCATGTCTCTTCTCCAAGACCAGTTATAGTTTCAGCACTGGATGCGTATGTGGAGGAGAGAATTAATATAGATCAGAGACACTAACGTTAGATCCTTCTGCTTCTCCCAACACAAAAGTGCTGATTATAAGGTCTTTGTTAGGACATATAAAAGGAAAATCTGAGTTTTGTGGATGTGTATGTTTTTGTATTTGCCTATACTATATTATTATTGTGATCAGCTCACAAGGTACTTGTGGGGTTTGGCGGTTTCTATTTCATAGCAAATATTTTAGACAGGACCGTTTGTTTTTAGTGATCATAATCTTTATGTGAGGAGGTTTTAGAGTTTATTGTTACTCCTGGTCTTCCACAGCCTTGTCTGAAGCACATCCACCACGTGCTGTCCTACTACGAAAAGGTTCTAGAAGTACTGAAAAATGACGATCTGAAAATCTATGAGCGGGGAGAGGAAATCAAAGAAATAAAACTTGAGATATCAACGTTACTGCGTTGCTTAGAGGTAACTGACTCATACTCTAGCTTCTAAATGCATTCCTAATTTGTCGAGGAGGTCGATTTTGCAGCAGCTGTAAGAATGACACTATAGGCATTTGCCTTTCTATAATATTCTTGTGTCCCCCTTTATGGAGTACATGCAGTGGTTGTTTTTTGCCCATTATTCGGTATGCTCCATAAGATAACGAGTAATATGTTCCAGGGTCTTGTCTACGAAAGTATTAGAGCTTTATCCCTCCATCATGGCATTACACAGTGTTTCTTATTTGCCCAAAGTGTTCTGTGAGATTGGCATTTGTTAGCTGGTAAATAAACCACATTTTATATTAGACAACCATCTAATTGTGTTTTAGGTGAGAGATGGACCCCAAGAATGATCTCCTCTGGAGATCTCCTCCTCCAAGGATAATTTACTCTGGAGGGCCCAAGGCGCTCCAGTCCAACAATGGAAATATGCAATCTATGGGGTCAAGTGTAACTCCGCTGTAATTCCTTTGGACAAGCTTAAGAAATGTTGTACACAATTCCCAAAAACTGTATGACCTCTACAAATTTGATTATTTGAAGTGGTTTGGATTGAACAGTCCAAGAGAAGAGTATGATGCTTTGTGACATCTAGTGGTCAGAGTAGGTTTTGCAATAAAATTCACAATGGTGGCTGAGACCTAGGGGATTTGACATCACTGAGCATATATATTAGTAAAACTTGGGTAGGAAAGCTCTTCTTGTATCAGAAGGCCCCACCCCAGCAGCAATTACAGCAAACAAAAGGTCTTTCCTTTTTCTTGTTAAAAATTGGGCAGCTTTTTGTTTTCAAGCTGAATGACTCGTAACATGTATGCAACCATTGCTGAAATCTCATGTTTGTGTTTTTTTAGCAGAAATATAAAGATGAAAATAAAAGCATCCCGGCAATTGAAGCCACCAGCGAGTTTGTAAAGAAGAGATTTGGAACACCTCTCGCCTCTGCCAGCAGCGTGATCGCTCGTGTTTTTGCAGCAGGGAATCCAGCTCATCACTGGCCAAAGCATCAACAGTAACAACCCAATCAGTTACACATTTGCATTGTTAAATATTATATATTTAATGGAATGGTTTATGCCTTCAATGCAGGCTTTATATATTTAAGTTGTGTGTATCTGTATTGTATATTACAGATGTGTGCACATTTTCTTTCTAAGCAGAGAAAGTCTTATATAGCTAGTAAAGCTATGTAACATTTATTCAATAATATGAATATTAATTTTAATATGTAATAATATTTATTAGTTTTTTCATATTGGGAAGTCATAATAAATAAGATGTTCAAAATTTAAGGCCACTTATACAGAAGCAGGTCATGGGGAGCCTTATTTATGAAGTGTCAGCAAAACACAGCGCCACTTTTTTTGCCTCAGCGTTTCGTTTAAGAAACAAAGAAACGCCAGCGCCGATGCGACCGCCAGCTAGTGACTTCTTTAACACTAGCTCCCATAGGTCACAGCACCAGGCACTCTGGTTAAAGCAGCACCAGAGGAAACCTGGCTTTGTAGGTCAAGATTCCATAGAGCACAATGGGCAGAACTAGGTTGAAGTGTTTCATGCTTATAATTAATATTACAGACATTAATTTTTACAGAACTTGCATTGGGACTTGCAAGACCTAGATGTCGCCAAAAAACATTTTTGGTGGCTTCTTTTTATTACAAATATGTAATTTGGACAACAACAACTAAAACGCAGCCTAAATGCACTGTAAAGTTTGTCCCCAGCAGTCCTGTAACTACAATGATGAAACACTGACCATCTTTTCAAGGAGGAAAACATTCATAAATATGTTGTGCAGCGCCTGAAAAACTGCGGTACAAAATGGAGCATAGTGTGTCTGGGCTAATCAGTAGTATTGTCCAACAGGCGCTGACATAGGCCTGCCAATATCTTGTGCAACAATCAAAGAAAATTAGCATCCGGCACTGCAACTTATAGGGGCCATTTGTAATCCATCAGAAAGATGATAAATGGCGAACATTATAAATAAGGCCCACAACCTACTGAAAAGAACATAAGAGAAAACCTCCACAGTCAGCTAAAAACTTTACAACACTCTCACCTGGTTGTCTGAAGGCCAGGTAAGCCAAATGGGACTTACAGGGAGGACAGCAGCAATCCAGGATGCGCGCGCGCGCGCACACACACACACACACACACACACACACACACACACACCGACCAACACCCATTTAGTAAGAAATGAATGGCTGTAAGAGTTGCTGTCTCCTGACGGATCAGGCAAAAGTGGTATCGCAGCCTGGTGCAGGTAAGAGAAAAGGGGGTTTGCAAAGAGCACCTGTAATCTGGATGCCCCCCCCCCCCTTCCCCAAGCAGTACATTAGTGCTGGATTGCTTTAACACTGATCTTCTCAGACAAAAATTGTTTGACTAAATAACTTATTCAAATGTGTCAATGCAAACATATGTAAACCACTCTATTATTTATTTATTGTTATTTTATATTTGTGAGGAATTATTTATTATATTTATTATTTAACAAATTGTGTCCTTTTTGAAGCTCTGAAATAAACAAGCATTATTAAAACATTATTAGCTTGTATGTTTCTTGAAGTTCTTCAGATGAGGCAAATATAGACCATAAAATGAAGGATAGAAGGGGCTAGAATTATATGCTCTATGTTCCCTCTACCCCTCCCTCTTTTCCCTATTCCTTGTATATATTGCCACTTTCTGCTTCCATCTCTCTCTTTTGAGTGTTTCAGTCCCACCTTCTATTACAGTCCTTCCAGCTCTGCCCCATCCTTCCCCGTCCTTCCAGCTCTGCCCCTTCCATCCCCGTCCTTCCAGCTCTGCCCCATCCATCCCCGTCCTTCCAGCTCTGCCCCATCCATCCCCTTTCTTCCAGCTTTGCCCCTTCCATCCCCGTCCTTCCAGCTCTGCCCCATCCATCCCGTCCTTCCAGCTCTGCCCCATCCATCCCCTTCCTTCCAGCTTTGCCCCTTCCATCCCCATCCTTCCAGCTCCGCCCCATCCTTCCCAGTCCTTCCTGCTCTGCCCCATCCATCCCCGTCCTTCCAGCTCTGCCCCTTCCAGCTCTGCCCCATCCATCCCGTCCTTCCAGCTCTGCCCCTTTCTTCCAGCTCTGCCCCATCCATCCCTTTCCTTCCAGCTCTGCCCCTTCCATCCCCGTCCTTCCAGCTCTGCCCTTTCCATCCCCGTCCTTCCAGCTCTGCCCCTTCCATCCCCGTCCTTCCAGCTCTGCCCCATCCATCCCCGTCCTTCCAGCTCTGCCCCATCCATCCTCCGTCCTTCCAGCTCTGCCCCATCCATCCCGTCCTTCCAGCTCTGCCCCTTTCTTCCAGCTCTGCCCCATCCATCCCTTTCCTTCCAGCTCTGCCCCTTCAATCCCCGTCCTTCCAGCTCTGCCCCTTCCATCCCCGTCCTTCCAGCTCTGCCCCTTCCATCCCCGTCCTTCCAGCTCTGCCCTTTCTATCCCCGTCCTTCCAGCTCTGCCCCATCCATCCCGTACTTCCAGCTCTGCCCCTTCCATCACCGTCCTTCCTGCTCTGCCCCTTCCATCCCCATCCTTCCAGCTCTGCCCCATCCATCCCCTTCCTTCCTGCTCTGCCCCTTCCATCCCCGTCCTTCCAGCTCTGCCCCTTCCATCCCCGTCCTTTCAGCTCTGCCCCTTCCATCCCGTCCTTCCAGCTCTGCCCCTTCCATCCCCGTCCTTCCAGCTCTGCCCCTTCCATCCCCGTCCTTCCAGCTCTGCCCCTTCCATCCCCGTCCTTCCAGCTCTGCCCCTTTCATCCCCGTCCTTCCAGCTCTGCCCCTTCCATCCCCGTCCTTCCTGCTCTGCCCCTTCCATCCCCGTCCTTCCAGCTCTGCCCCTTTCATCCCCGTCCTTCCAGCTCTGCCCCTTCCATCCCGTCCTTCCAGCTCTTCCCCTTCCATCCCCTTCTTTCCAGCTCTGCCCCTTCCATCCCCGTCCTTCCAGCTCTGCCCCATCCATCCCCGTCCTTCCAGCTCTGCCCCATCCATCCCGTCCTTCCAGCTCTGCCCCTTTCATTCCCGTCCTTCCATCCAGCTCTGCCCCTTTCATCCCCGTCCTTCCAGCTCTGCCCCATCCATCCCAGTCCTTCCAGCTCTGCCCCATCCATCCCCGTCCTTCCAGCTCTGCCCCATCCATCCCCGCCCTTCCATCCCCGTCCCATCCATCCCCGTCCTTCCAGCTCCGCCCCTTCCATCCCCGTCCTTCCAGCTCTTCCCCATCCATCCGCGTCCTTCCAGCTCTGCCCCTTCCATCCCCGTCCTTCCAGCTCTGCCCCTTCCATCCCCATCCTTCCAGCTCTGCCCCTTCCATCCCCGTCCTTCCAGCTCTGCACCATCCATCCCCGTCCTTCCAGCTCTGCCCCTTCTATCCCCGTCCTTCCAGCTCTGCCCCTTCCATCCCCGTCCTTCCAACTCTGCCCCATCCATCCCAGTCCTTCCAGCTCTGCCCCATCCATCCCCGTCCCTCTAGCTCTGCCCCATCCATCCCATCCTTCCAGCTCTGCCCCTTCCATCTCTGTCCTTCCAGCTCTGCCCCTTTCATCCCCGTCCTTCCAGCTCTGCCCCTTCCATCCCGTCCTTCCAGCTCTTCCCCTTCCATCCCCTTCTTTCCAGCTCTGCCCCTTCCATCCCCGTCCTTCCAGCTCTGCCCCATCCATCCCCGTCCTTCCAGCTCTGCCCCATCCATCCCGTCCTTCCAGCTCTGCCCCTTTCATTCCCGTCCTTCCATCCAGCTCTGCCCCTTTCATCCCCGTCCTTCCAGCTCTGCCCCTCCATCCCAGTCCTTCCAGCTCTGCCCCATCCATCCCCGTCCTTCCAGCTCCGCCCCATCCATCCCCGTCCTTCCAGCTCCGCCCCTTCCATCCCCGTCCTTCCAGCTCTTCCCCATCCATCCGCGTCCTTCCAGCTCTGCCCCTTCCATCCCCGTCCTTCCAGCTCTGCCCCTTCCATCCCCATCCTTCCAGCTCTGCCCCTTCCATTCCCGTCCTTCCAGCTCTGCACCATCCATCCCCGTCCTTCCAGCTCTGCCCCTTCTATCCCCGTCCTTCCAGCTCTGCCCCTTCCATCCCAGTCCTTCCAGCTCTGCCCCATCCATCCCCGTCCCTCTAGCTCTGCCCCATCCATCCCATCCTTCCAGCTCTGCCCCTTCCATCTCTGTCCTTCCAGCTCTGCCCCTTCCATCCCCTTTCTTCCAGCTCTGCCCCATCCATCCCCTTTCTTCCAGCCCCGCCCCTTCCATCACCGTCTTTCCAGCTCTGCCCCATCCATCCCAGTCCTTCCAGCTCTGCCCCATCCATCCCAGTCCTTCCAGCTCTGCCCCATCCATCCCCGTCCTTCCAGCTCCGCCCCTTCCATCCCCGTCCTTCCAGCTCCGCCCCTTCCATCCCTGCCCTTCCATCCCCTTCCTTCCAGCTCCGCCCCATCCATCCCTGTCCTTCCAGCTCCGCCCCTTCCATCCCCGTCCTTCCAGCTCCGCCCCATCCTTCCCAGTCCTTCCAGCTCCGCCCCATCCATCCCCGTCCTTCCAGCTCCGCCCCATCCATCCCCGTCCTTCCAGCTCCGCCCCATCCATCCCCGTCCTTCCAGCTCTGCCCCATTCATCCCAGTCCTTCCAGCTCTGCCCCTTCCATCCTCTTCCTTCCAGCTCTGCCCCTTCCATCCCCATCCTTCCAGCTCTGCCCCTTCCATCCCTGTCCTTCCAGCTCTGCCCAATTCATCCCCTTTCTTCCAGCTCTGCCCCTTCCATCCCCGTCCTTCCAGCTCTGCCCCATCCATACCAGACCTTCCAGCTCTTCCCCATCCATCCCTGTCCTTCCAGCTCCGCCCCTTCCATCCCCGTCCTTCCAGCTCCGCCCCTTCCATCCCCGTCCTTCCAGCTCCGCCCCTTCCATCCCCATCCTTCCAGCTCCGCCCCTTCCATCCTCTTCCTTCCAGCTCTGCCCCTTCCATCCCACGCCTTCCAGCTCTGCCCCTTCCATCCCCATCCGTCCTGCTCTGCCTATCCATCCCCTTCCTTCCCGCTCTGTCCCTTCCATCCCCGTCCTTCCCGCTCTTCCCCATCTATCCCACGCCTTCCAGCTCTGCCCCTTCCATCCCACTCCTTCCAGCTCTTCCCCATCTATCTCTGTCCTTCTAGCTCTGCCCCTTCCATCACCATCCTTCCAGCTCTGCCCCTTCCTTCCATCCCCGTCCCATACATCCCTATCCTTCCAGCTCTGCCCCTTCCATCCCGTCCTTCCAGCTCTGCCCCTTCCATCCCGTCCTTCCAGCTCTGCCCCTTCCATCCCACGCCTTCCAGCTCTGCCCCTTCCATCCCACGCCTTCCAGCTCTGCCCCTTCCATCCCACGCCTTCCAGCTCTGCCCCATCCATCCCACGCCTTCCAGCTCTGCCCCTTCCATCCCACGCCTTCCAGCTCTGCCCCTTCCATCCCACGCCTTCCAGCTCTGCCCCTTCCATCCCACGCCTTCCAGCTCCGCCCCATCCATCCCACGCCTTCCAGCTCTGCCCCTTCCATCCCACGCCTTCCAGCTCTGCCCCTTCCATCCCACGCCTTCCAGCTCTGCCCCTTCCATCCCACGCCTTCCAGCTCTGCCCCTTCCATCCCACTCCTTCCAACTCTTCCCCATCTATCGCTGTCCTTCTAGCTCTGCCCCTTCCATCCATCCCCGTCCCATACATCCATATCCTCCCAGATCTGACCCATACATCTCGGCCCCTCCATCCCAGTCCCTCTAGCTCTGCCCATAAAGCCCTGTCCTTCCGGCTCTGTCCATCTACCCTAGTCCTTCCGGCTCTGCCCATCTCTGTCCTCCCAGCTCTGCCCATTCATCCCCGTCTTCCCAGCCAGTGGCATAGCATGGCAGCAAGGGAGGCACCTGCACACGTAGGCATGGTGAAAGTCGTGCAGCGCGTGGGTTGTGAAGGAAGGAGGCAGCATGAATTGCTAGGGGAGTATGTATGTCTCAGGTGTACATACTGCAGAGGTGGTGTAGGTAGCTTACGTTGTGCTCCCTGTTCTTTGGGACCAAGGGCAAGTGCCTACACTGCCTTTATTGTATGTATGCCTCTGCTCCCAGCTCTGCCCATCCAACCCTATCCTCCCAGCTCTGCCCCCTCCATCCCTGTCCTTCCAGCTCTGCTTACCCATCTCTGTGCTTACAGCTCTACCCATCTTTTCCTGTCCTTCTAGCTCTGCCCATCCATCTCTGTCCTCTAGCGCTATTCATCCACCCCTCATTCTCAAAGATCAGCCTATACATTCCTGTTACTAGCTGAGGTGGGCAGTAAAATTCCAAACTGACTTGTGGTCCTAGTCCACCCCTGTATTCGGCACAAACAAAATGAAGCAGGGGGCAGTTTGAAATCAATGTCCCAAGAGCCAGAGCAGTAGGTTCTGCAGGCAGAACCTGTAGCTCTTTTTAAACTATCCTCCTCCTAACCTCCAGCTGCTCTGCATGTGGGCAGAGCGCTGCCATCAGCCTGGTCCAGGGTTTACGCCCGGGCCTTGGCAATCCACCTCCATTGTAGAGAGTAGAGTGGGTTTGTCAGTGTTAGTACAACTGATGGCGGGGGCATGCACTTTGCTGCATGTCCCCTGCGCAAGCACCGCAGGTAAGCAATAGAGAAGGTGGTGAGGAATGGCAGCAGCAGGCAGCAGCTGAGGAGGCGATGAGGACGATTGGCAGCAACAATGGATACTTCAGCTGAGGCAGAAAAGATTGGAGAGAATGATCAGCAGCAGCAGAGAGAGCAGTAAATACTGGAGTGTGATTGGTGGCGAGAATACACAAGGACCAGAGGTTGATCAGCAAAGCAGAAAAGTTGGCAAGCATTAGAGGACCATTGGTCAGTTGAGAAGGCAGTGAGGGCTATCGGCGGCGGAGGAGTACCTATCAAAGGCAGGGGAGCTGAAGGGTGACAAAATGTGATGGACACAATGAGGCTCTCAAAAGGGGCCACACAAACCTGCAGCCGGCCGGGTACCTGTATTAGAAATCCCACCTCATCTGATGCTCCAAGTACATCAAGAATGCCAGCTGGGGATAAAGTCTGGCATATTCTGGACAAAATGAAGGCACTTCTCTGCAGGATGTTTCCCCAATACCAATACCAGGAGACAAAAAAGAATATGGTCCAACACAAATTATTATATAGGTCAAGATAAAAAGAAAAAGGTTGAGCCAGGATGCAAATGTAAGCAGGGCACCAGCAAGCTCCACCACTTCCGAAAGAAAACAATAACCTAGCAGATATTGCTAGGATATTGCTTTACCCCAAGTAGAAGGAAAGTGCTGGAAATGTCTGCAAGCTGCCCCTTTTCTGGGTTTATGCCACCTTCCAGAATGAGGATTACCTATTTTTCAGAGCATAGAAAGGAGAGGCGAACAACTGAAATTTGTATGCAGAAAAAACATCAAAATTTAATAGGTAAAACAGAGTGAGATCTTACAGGCAGCACCAAGAAGTAACCCTCGACGTTTTGGTTTTTTACAACCTTCCTCAGGAGGGAGCGGCACCATCTAGCGGTCACTTTGGGTATTCCCCCCATTTTTACAACATATATTGTGTTCTTATTCTGTATATACCAGCATGCATGTGCACTGACTCCCTATTAAATTTTGATGTTTTTTCTCTCCTTTCTATGCTCTATCATGTATTGTGTCTCTCTGGAGTTGAACACAGAGCTAGAACAGGCTGAACACTGGCTTTCATTTGCTCTATAGCCTCCTTGGCATCCTGTTGATACATAAAGGTGTGCTTCAACCATCCCTATTTTTTCTAAATCCCTATTTTTTGCAATGCAATACTTGCAGTGTGGGACAACTGGAAAAGTTGAGTTTCTTTGGGACTCCTTTTAAAACGCTCCACCCTAAGATTCTTAGCTGCTGAAATGTTATGTGGGCTCCAGTATCTCCAATTCAAGAGATGTCATACAGGGTGATCTAAAACCAGAATTTATTTTCTGGATTGCAGACAAGACTGATTTTGGCCTAGCTGAAAAAAGCTGTATTTGGGTCCAAGTAAGTGAAAGGACTCATAGGAACAATTAGATACAGTACATGGCTGATTTTGAGGCCTCTAGCCTTGAGTCACCCATGTGCATTGGAGTTCTGACTTACCCAGACCACTAGGATCTGGTATAGGAAAGTTTTATTATGCCATTAACACAACAAGCCAAAATTACTTTGGAGGGTCTGTAAACCCAACAACAATATTAAGGCAGCAAGCAGCTCAGCATATACCTCTCCCTTGTACCTCTCCTTCATTTCCTGCAGCGCAGGGTCAAATCTGTAACAGAGCTCTCAGCATGAGCGACCCTGACAAGCCACAGTGATCCCACAGCTGTCTCTGAGCATAGCAGAGTGCGTCCATGAGTCATAAAGCTGAGACATGAAACACCCTCAGAAACAACCCAAAGGTGAACGTGAAGAATACATGGGGTTTTTACATAGAATTGGAAATTTTGGGATGCTTTAAAACTGTCACCAAGGGGGAGGATGTTGGTGTGTGCTTGGAAAGGGACTTTTTTGTAGTTACAAAGAATGGTCCAAAGTGATTCACAAATTCCATCCACATAAAATATGTTTACTGGCATCTTAGTTACAATAAGGTCGATTTATGGTCATGTTCCTATGCATTAAGAAAAATAACACCCTGACGAAGTGGTTATTGGTTTAGACCACGCAACGCGTCGGTGTTGCTGGGCTGGGCGGATGTCGGTGCTGAGCTCTCTCATATATTGGTGATGTTATTTTTCCTTTCATTATTTATTGTTTATTAGTCGCTGTCATATTTCTGTAGACTGCACTTTGCACTTTATTCACACTGGTAGTTGTGGAAGCTGGTTCTCATATGGTTATTTTGATATGATAGTGGGTTTGCACCTGGCACTTTAGTTCTTTGTTGATAGTTTTTGAGCACTGTGGGTCCCCTTTTTTTGCTCTTTCTGATTTATTTACACACTTGCACATACTTTTGATCTATTTATTCATTCACTCATTTTTCATTAATTTCTGGCACAGTTGCACTTTATATCTTTTAGACGTGGGGGTTATTGCCCCCACATCTCACCATTCTATTGTGGTTACATTGAGTGTAAATATATAATAGTAATTTTTAGGTATTGGGTTCTAACTTTTTTGGGGCGACCTATATGTAATTTTAGTACTGTTCACCATTATATTTATAATAGAGCCTCATTATTCAGCTTACCTCTCCGCCAGCATTTCACGTTTTAATTGGTTTTAAATGTTTGTTGATTGTATGTGTATGGGTTAAGTAAATTGTACATGTGATTTATATATTTTTCTACCTAATAAAATTGAAATTTAGATATTCTCTTGGTGGGTGTGCGGTCGCATATTTTGGCCCCATAGGGACCTTTCTGGTGGTCCCAATTGTATAATGTTCCTATGCATTTGCGCACATTTTTTGAAGTGCCAAGTAGAGCTTGGGCTTCAAAATTTAAAGTGCATTGTTTAAGGCAGAAATTTGTGCCAATGCGGAAACTTGCAACTGAAATTTTACACAAGCGCAAATTTGGCGCCCCAAACTGGAACCTGTCAGCAATTTATGGGGTGCTTAGAGGGCAGAAAAGCTTGTGCAAATGTGTGAATTTCCAGAGCGATTTTCCTCTAGCAAAAAGCTGGAGTAAACTGCCGACTTCACTGACTAAAAGGCTTATTTAATTCCTAAAACACGTTTGGAAACAAATTAGGAAAAACACAGGAACCAGGATATCCCCAATAAAACATCACACCTAAAAAAAAGAGGATAAACAAACCCAAACTATACAACTATATATTTCTCCCCTTTCTTTACTGTTTCTCAATTGCAATTTTGTCTCTCCAGATTCTGTGTTTTAGGCAAATCTCTATTTTCCATTTGAGAGTATATCTTCTGTCACCCGAGTCACCTGACAGGGAAAAATACACTCCGAAATGGAGAATAGATATTCACCTAAATCTCAGAGGCTGGAGAGATAAAATCGCAATTGAGAAACATTAAAGAAAGGGGAGAAAAATGGGGGGGCAACAGGACCAGCTAAGAGCTGAGCCAGCCAAATGCGCATGGGGCACCACCATTTGCACTTCAAAACAGCAGAATTTCAGGCAGAAGGCGTCTCAAGACATTTGTATTGACTATGGGAAGCTTAATAAAGTGGCTTTAAAAGACGTTTCCCACTGCCATTGATCTCCGACTTGTTCCAAGTTCTGTCAGAACTTTACCAGGCATTTCATAAACAAAAGTTTCAGAGACCTGCTTGACATTTATGTTATCGTGTTCCTTGATGACATTCTAATATTCTCAGCCAACCTGTCAGAACATTGCAAACATCAGAGCAGTTTTGGCCAGACTTCGGGAACACCAACCAAGGCCGTGAAATACAAATTCAAAAAGACCAACATTTCTTTTCTGGGGGTACTCATCTCTGACCAAAGCTTCATCATGGACCCTAGTAAGGTTTCAGCAGTGCTAAATTGGCTCATACCCTCATTTTGCAAGGAGGTTCAAAGGTAAATTTTTTTGGTAATACATCCTATCCTAATCTTAACCGACAAGCAAAAACACAATTCTTTGACACTCACCTATATAATTGGTTTCTCTTCCACATCCATTCTTGGCCACCAGATTCAGTAACGAATGGGCTAATTCCTGCCCGGAGGGCGTAGACTGCGAATGAAAGGCGTGGCTCCTCCCGGCCCTATATACTTCCAGCTGCTCCAACACAAGCCAGTAATTAAAAAGCAGTAGTACCACCAGCCGGGAAGCTAAGGCAGCTATGATCTATACGAGAAAAATGTTAATCCACACCCTTCTCCACTAATTTTCTTTCTCAACTTCCTCTTTTTTTAATGTTGAATACACTATTTACATATATAAAGATAAACAAACTAAGGAATATTAAACCATAAGCCAGTAACAGGGAGGTCCTGACGGCCTGGAATGGATGTGGAAGAGAAACCAATTCTACAGGTAAGTATCACAGAATTGTGTTTTCTCTCCCAATCTATTCCAGGCAGTCAGCTTCAGTAACGAATGGAACCTCCAAAAGCAGTGCATATGCGTGGACGGGATCCCAAAGCATAAAAGAGTAGCCAAAAACAACTTGACTAACTACTGTATGTAAAACCTTTCTACCAAAAGTGGCATCCGCTGAGGTTCTAACATCTACCTTATAAAACTTGGTAAATGTATGAACCAAAGACCAAGTGGCAGCTTTACATACCTGTTCCACCGAGGTCTGGTGCTGAAAGGCCCAGGAAGCGTCATAGATTGAATGGAATGAGGAGTAACGCGAAAGGGAGGTTCCTTTCCCTTGGCAGCACAGGTCCTGATTACCACCTGTCCTATTCATCAGCTTATGGTGGGCTTAGTTGGTGGAAAACCCCTTAGAGGACTTCCGGCTATAATGACCAAGAAGTCCAACTTACAAAAGAGCTTTGTAGCAAAGATATAATACCGCAAAGCTCTTACTACGTACATGAATGAAGGAGCCTTCCCATGGGATTAGCTGAAACTGGATTTAAAGAAGGTAAAACCACCTCCTCATTAAGATGAGAAGAAGAAACCATCTTTAGAAGAAAATCTGGCTTAAATCGGAAGACAGCCTTATCCATGTGTAACTCGAAATAAGGAGACCTAACTGGTAAGGCTGCTAATTCAGAAACCTGTCAAACCAAAGTAATAGCTGCTAGAAAAATGACATTAAGAATCAATGAGGTTGGAGAAACATCTATCATGGGCTCAAGGCCGTGCCCTGCAGGGCCGACAATTAATTTAAGACCCAAACTGGTAAAATAGGTTTGCGTGGCGGGCGCACATGAGTAACTCCTTGGAAAAAAGTCTATTCTCGGCAAAGGGTTTCACGAAAAAACGATTGATAGGGACGATATATGTCCATCCTTCAGGCCCTTCTGTAGAAATGCCAGGATCCTGGAGATAGAAAACTTCTAGAAGACAGGTTCCTAGATTCACACCAGGCGATGAAAGCCTGCCAAACCCTGTAGTATAGCCTTGAAGAAGTCTGCTTCTGGGCCTGGACCATGGTGTGAACTAGCTTGACCGATAAACCTCTCTCTATTAAGATCGTGGTTTCAATAACTAAGCCGTCAAAGCCAGCATTTGTAACTTGGGATGCCGAAGAGGCCCTTATGTGATAAGATCTGGATCGCAGAGGAGCCGACAATGCTACCCTGCTGCCATTCTTACTATGTCGGAGAACCAGCTTCTCCTTGGCCCACGAGGGGCCACTAGAATGGTTGGCACCCCGGAGGGAATGCATAAAGAAGACTGTATGCTGACCAGGGAACGGTCCGTACATCCATTGCAATCGCTATTCCCTGACCCCCAGCTCTGCTCTGTCTGAGCAAAGCGCAGCTATAGCCTGCCACCCCTGTACCTTATCCCGCTCTCCTCTCCTCAGTATGTGATGCTTCTGAGTCAAGATGGCGGCAGTGGGGGAAAGAATTATAAGTAAGTGATGAAAATCTTAAATAATATTTGTAGAGGCCTCAAGAGAAATTGTGCAAAGGCACTGCTTCGAAGCAAGATACCAACAGACCTACCATACCAACGCATCCCTGAGGGATTGATGGCCGAAGGCAAGCCAAGAGAGCCTGTATTTTGGTCTGAAGCAATAGAAAACCCTGCTCTGGAAGAAACACTCTGGTCTGGGCTGTATCAAATTCCCCTTCCAGAAAAATACAATTCTGTGAAGTACTCACCTGTAGAATTGGTATTATATGCATACAGCACGTCCTGCTCCAGATGTAGTAATTAAATGTGGGTAATCCTCTGCCTCCGGCGCCATGCACTGAAGACATGTAGAAAACAAGCTCCTCCCGGTCCTACATATACCGAGGGACCTCCCACAAATCCCCAGCATTGAAAAGCAGTGAGAATGAGAAGCCAGGAGAAACCAACCACCCAAAACTGGCAATAATATCAATGATAACAATCACCAAACAGGGGATCCAAAACAACGTGAAACCAGGGTGGGTTGGAGCAGGACGTGCTGTATGCATATAATACCAATTCTACAGGTGAGTACTTCACAGAATTGTATTATTCTAAGCATACAGCACGTCCTGCTCCAGATGTAGTAATTACATGTGGGACATCCAATAGCAGTGTCCATAAAGTAGGGTGGGATCCCCAACAGAAAAGGCAACAGCAAGCAGTTTAAACTACTGCCGCCTGCAAAACCTTGCAGCCAAACACAGCATCAGCTGAGGCCCTAACATCAACCTTGTTAAACTTTGTAAAGGTATGAACGGAAGACCAAGTAGCGGCCTTGCAAACTTGTTCCACAGAGGCCTGGTGCTGAAAAGCCCAAGAAGCCCCAACAGCTCTAGTAGAATGAGCAGTAAGACGAAAGGGGGGAGTCTTCCCCTTAGTAGAATAGGCTTGAACCACAGCCTGACAAATCCATTTACTGATACCGTAGTAGACTTGGCGGGAGCCAAACCCTTCCTAGGCCCGTGAGGCACAACGAAGAGAGCATCCGTCTTCCTGAAAGCCTTAGTGATAACCAGGTAATACTTGACACACCTAACCACATCCAAGGAATGCAAAACCCTCTCCTTAGGGCTACTAGGATTAGGGCACAAGGAAGGAAGTACAATATCTTGATTCAAATGAAAAGCAGACACCACCTTAGGCAGAAAATCTGGCTTGAAGCGAAACACCACCTTATCCTGGTGTCTCTCATAGTAGGGAGGCTGAATAGACAAGGCAGCCAACTCAGACACACGTCTAACCGAAGTGATAGCTACCAGGAAGACAACCTTGAGCGTGAGAACAGCGAGAGCAGCCTCCTGAATAGGCTCAAAAGGAGCACCCTGCAGGGCCGACAAAACCAAGTTCAAATCCCAAACAGGAACCATAGGTTTCCGAGGAGGACGCACATGAGTGACCCCCTGAAAGAAAGTCTTGATAAGAGGGTGCTGGGCAAAGGTCTTCTGAAAGAAGATAGACAGGGCCGAAACCTGGCCCTTCAGAGTACTAAGCTTAAGACCTAAGTCTAGACCATGTTGTAAAAACTCCAGCACCCTGGAGACTAAGAATTCCCGGCAGGGAAGAGACCTGGATTCACACCAGTCAATGTAAGAACGCCAAACTCTATAGTAGATAGCAGAAGAAGTCTTCTTCTTGCACCATAGTAGCCACTACAGATGCAGACAAACCCTTTTCCATCAGGATGGAGGTTTCAATAGCCAAGCCGTCAAATCCAGAGTTAGTAAATTGGGATGGCATAGAGACCCCTGAGTTAGAAGGTCTGGCAACCTTGGCAGATCGTACTGATCTACTGCCATTTGAACCACGTCTGCGAACCACACTCTTCTTGGCCACCTTGGGGCCACCAGAATCGCGGGTACCCCTTCCAGAGCAATGTTGCGCAGAACTCTACCCAGAAGGGGAATTGGTGGAAACACATACAGGAGCCGAAACTCCCTCCAAGACATGGACAGGGCATCCGTGGCCAAAGCCAGAGGATCCTGAGACAGGGATACAAAGCTCGGGAGCTTGTGATTGTGACGGGACGCAAACAGATCCACGTCTGGCACACCCCAACGGTGACACAGGGACTGAAATACTCTGTTGCAGAGGGACCATTCCCCCTGACGAGACGACCCCCTGCTCAGAGCATCTGCTAGCAGGTTCTCCGCCCCTGGAATGTAGACAGCCGAGATGCATTGGACATTGGCCTCCGCCCATGTTAGAATCAGAGACACCTCCTGGAGAGCCCCCCTGCTCCGGGTTCTTCCCTGATGATTGATGTAGGCCACCGCCGTCCTGTTGTCTGAGCGTACCTGAACCGCCAGACCCTTCAGGTGCTGGGTCAATTGCTCCAGCACCAATCTGACCGCCCTGAGTTCCAAGACATTGATAGGAAGATGGGCCTCCTGAGGGCCCCACCTCCCTGGAAGCGCAGGGACTTCCAGAATCCCCCCCAGCCCGACAGACTGGCATCCGTTGTGACCCTCTCCCAGGAGGGAGCCAGGAAGGATCTGCCCCTTGTCAAGTTCCTGTGGTCCAGCCACCACGCAAGGGATTGTCTGACCGAGGGGGGAAGCACCCAGATCTCGTCCAAGGACGCTGGGTCCTTGTTCCATACTGACAGAAGGTGAAGCTGCAGAGTTCTCAAATGGAACTGGGCAAAGGGCACCACCTCGAAGCTTGCCACCATCCCACCAACTGCATTCCCTGCTGGATGGAGGGATGAGGGCTGGAGAGCAGGGACCTCGCCTGCGTTGTCAGAGCTTCCACCTTCTGTGGAGGAAGGAATATCCTTGACTGAACTGAATCCAGAATCATCCCCAGAAACGGGGTCACTGAGGAGCGGGACAGAGAGGACTTTGGGTAATTGATCACCCAGCCGAATGACTCCAGGGTGGACACTACCAACCGAGTGTCCAGCTCTGCCTGCCGCAGAGACCGAGAGGTGATGAGTATATCGTCCAGGTAGGGCAACACGCGTATGCCCCTTAGTCTTAACAGAGACATCACTCCTGCCAGCACCTTGGTGAACACCCTGGGAGCCGACGTAAGGCCGAATGGCAGGGCCACGAACTGGTAATGCTGATCCAACAGCGCAAATCTGAGAAACCTTTGGTGTCCTGGAAACACCGGAACGCGCAGGTAAGCGTCCTTGATGTCCACGGATGTCATGAAGTCCCCTGGGCGCAACGAGGCAATGGCCGAGCGCAGAGTTTCCTTACGAAAATGTTTTTTTCTGACAAATCTGTTTAGCATTTTTAAATCCAGAATAGGTCTGACTGACCCGTCCTTTTTGGGTACCGTGAAAAGGTTGGAATAGAATCCCCTGCCCCTGTCTCTTAAGGGGACCTTGCAAATGACCCCTAGATCCAGAAGGTCCTGCACAGCCAGCATCAAGACCCGAGCTGAGGCAGGGTCCTGTGGGATCCGAGACCCAACCTGGTAGGGGGCCGTACAGCAAACTTTATCTTGTAACCGGAGGACACTACCTCCTGAATCCACCGGTCTGAGACGTGGCGTCTCCAAACCTGCTTGAAGTGCTGTAGACGTCGCCCCACCCTGACGGGCAAGGGCGCCCCTTCATGCCTGGGGGGTCTTGGGAGGGGCTTTGGGCTTGGGCCCCCAGGAGGAACTGGGACGGTGTCCTCTGTTCTTGTTCCAGGAATCTGCGCGAGACCCAGCGAAGGACACTCCTCTACCCTGCTTAGCCCCACGGTAGGGGGTTGAGTGGGAGCTTGGGCCACGAAAGGGCCGAATCTGATGCTTGCGCTGGGGTAACTTGCCACCCTTGGCAAAGATATCTAACCTTTCTCCAAACAGGCGCAGCCCCTTAAATGGAAGCCCCATAAGGGCCTTCTTGGTGACGTTATCAGCGGCCCACTGGCGCAACCAGACCGCACGGCGTATGGCTACCACCAGAGCAGAAGATCTAGCGCTCAGCTTAATAGCATCGTCCGATGCAGATAGGATATAGTTCACAAAAGTCTCACAGGTGGCCAGAGCATTGGCAGCATAAGAGGGCAAGTCATCCGCCCCTTCCAGAGCAGTCTTAACCACAGTCCTGAACGCCACCGCCGTGGTGGCTAAGGCGCAAACTGGGCGGAGCGACGCTCCCCCAAATGCAAAGGCATGACATGCCAGTTGATCAACTCGCCGATCCTCCGAATCCCACAGCGTAGTAGTGTCGGGGGAGTGCATAATAGAGGTATTGGACAGACTAAGAATTGGGGCATCGACCTCGGGTGGCGACGTCCAACACTTGACCAGGTCGGCAGGAAATGGATACTTCTTATCCACAGCTTTAGGGACCCCATGGAGTTTGCTGGGATGTTCCCATTCTTTCAGCACGAGGCTATTAAAATGAGTTTGTTCGGGAAACTCCAACCGCGCCCTAGCGGTGTGAAACAGATCACCCCTTTGCCGTGGAGCCGCGGGAGGGGGAGAGAGGGATAACACATCAAAGATCTGGGTCAGCAGTCTATCAATGTCATCCTGGGACCAATGATCAGAACCAGACTCTTCCTGACCCCTGGACTCGTCGTCGTATGACCCTGAGTCAGAGAACAGTTCCCCTTCCTTTGAGGGGGAATGTGCATAGGAAAGCAGTAAATCGTCAGATTCTATTGGAAGTATAGTAGATTCAGGATTCAAATGACGCCTTGCGCAAGGAGCAAGGAGCCAGCAATTAAGTTTTCCACACTAGCCAGTCTAGTGGCCAAATCAGCATGAGAGTCCCCACTAGTATTGGGGGTTAGGCTCTAGCTTGGGGGAGTAGGGGAAGCAAGGCGAGGTGCGGGCCCAGCCTCGGAAGAGGTGGGGAGACCGGCTAGCGCCTGCTGGGCCCAAGGGACACAGACCCGTGCATTGTCACCGCTGCTAGGTAAGACCCCACAAGCTACACACAGACGGGCTTGTCCCGAGGGAACCCCGTTCACAATATCCTGAGATGCCTCCATATGGTGATTATTATGTTCAATAGGCCAGTAGGGATTGACGCTATAAAGCAACCCTGGATGCCCCAATGACCCGCTGGGAAGTGGGAGTGATTTTTTAAAATGGTCTGGACCGGGCGCTACCCCGGGCCGGGAAAAGTCAGCGGTCTGAAAGACACAAGGGGAACAGGGATGTCAGAGCCAAGCGCGAAGAAGCAAAAAGCTAGGTAAAATTCGCCCATGAGGGCACTTACAGAACAGCGAGGGGAGGACAGTCTTCACCACGCGCACGTGAGAAAGAAATGGCGCCAAGCGAACCTCGAAGGGCGGGCCAGAGCGGGAGATGACGTGGAACGCGCCAAGCCAAACCACGCACCCCCCCCCCCCCGGACAGCGCGAAGCTCAAAGGCCAATCAGAAAAACAGTAGCTATGTAACTGACAACCGATCTAGAAAATCACCTCAGAGAGAAAAACTGACAGGGTGAATACAGGAATAGAACGCCGTAGCGTCCACGAACAGAGCCGCCGTCCGCGCCAAGTAAAAAACAATAAGGTGCTGCGGCTAACTTAAACATAAGTGTGAAGCGCAGCTCTGACACTCGGTAACCGTTAAAGGCTATAAGTCTCTAGTGTAATTCGGGCAAGGTTAGGCCATCATACACACAACCCCCCCCCCTCTTTTTCCCCCCACTAACGGGGGGATCTAGGGAGGAAGGTGACCCAATATTCGGGGTTCACCGTTACACGGGGCGTGGGGGCACTGATGCGGGAGGGGCATCCACTGAAGGCTCACCATTTGCCTTAACCGCCTACCCTATGGTGGGGGATTGCGGTGGAGTCTAGCTCCGTAAGCACACTAGGTGCTGCCTACCTTCACCCGACCAACACAGCCCAGGCTGGGAGGCATTAATTCACAATGAGGACGGGTGGAAATAGTCGCGCAGGGCCTCGGGCTGTAAAGCCCCGCTCGCCTGCGAGAGCGTGATACTTCATGTCTTCGCAGTTTCAGCACTGCAGAGAAATCTGGGGATTTGTGGGAGGTCCCTCGGTATATGTAGGACCGGGAGGAGCTTGTTTTCTACATGTCTGCAGTGCACGGCGCCGGAGGCGGAGGATTACCCACATGTAATTACTACATCTGGAGCAGGAGGTGCTGTATGCTTAGAATATACCTCACTGTTGATGGAATTGTGTTCGATAATTGACTATCCAGCTGAACTTCTAGTGATGAAACACTGTGTATACTTCTCAGTCTCCTGAAAAAAATGGAGCCCTGATCAGCAAGGCATCTAAGTAAGGGATTACTTGTATCCCCTGGGCCCTAAGAAAAGCCATGATCCTGCTAAAACCATGGCAAAACACAAAACACCAATGGAGCGGAGGACAGGCCGAAAGGCAGAGCCAAAACCAGGGATTACTTTCAGAGAGACACTCTGACATTAAAAAATAGCATAGCTGGGGAGGCATAGAGGGTCAAGGGATCAGTGGAAATAAGGGCATACAGGGAAAATCCATGCAACCTTTACAGTACCAGTCCAACTGCAAGAATTAAACTGGCTTGTGTTGGGGCAGCAGGAAGTATACAGGGCCGGGAGGAGCCACACCTTTCAATCTTGAAGCCCACACTCATTAGTTACTGAAGCTGACGGCCTGGAATGGATTGGGAGAAACCTTGAATACTTACGCCTAAAGCCTGGTCTTTGTCTTTATTTTTTTCTCAATTCAACCTTCATCTCACTTGCCTTCCAGGCAGCTGAAACATGAAGCCGGATGCCTTTTCCAGACTGCCCTTGCACAATGCCACCGATGAGGGGGGACTCCTCGGAACTCCCAATCTTATCCAAGTGGTATGTCTTGATTCTTAAATCTGAACTGATTTCACAGATTTCCAGAGCCTTAGCGGATCTACCCTCGGAAGAGAGGGAGCTGCTTTCCATGGTCTTTTCATCCACCAGGGCAAGATCGTTGTACCCACAGAGGTACGTACAGCAGTTTTCCAGACCTTGCAAAGCCAGCCCCTTGGGGTTACCTGAGACCTTGAACCTGGTCTCATTTTTGGTGTCCCTTGTTAAATGAAGACTGTGCCCAGTTCATATCTCAATGCTTCGCATGTTAAAGACCATGGTCCCATATATCTATGGAGTTTATTGTTTAGTCTTTCCCCTCCAAAGGATATACCACCCACACTTTCTCAAGTGTTCATTAAACAAGGAATCTGCCTCAAAGGTCTACCCACCAAGATCATGTCCGATTGGGGATCTCAATTCACGTCCTGATTTTGGTCCCAGCTATGTGAATCCCTCCAAATCTCCTCGGTCCATTCATCAGCCTACCATCCCCAGTCAAATGGGCAATAAGAACACACCAACCAGAATCCTGAACAATATATACAGTGCTATTCTTCATCTCTTCAAGATGACTGGTATCAATTACTGCTCTGGCAGAATTTGCCTACAACAATTCCTGCCACAGCTCCAAGAACAAATCACCTTTTCTTGCCAACTTCGGGTTCCACCCAAACATTCTGCCAGATCTCCCTAGATATATTACTAAATATTGCATGCTGCCTATGATTTGGCTTCTTTTCTGTCCGAGTCTCATCACGAAGTAAGAGAATCCTTGGTTCAGGCTCAAGCCCGTTATAACAGGAATGTTGATTGTCACTGCAGATTTGCTCCTGCCTTTGTCATTGGGGACAGGGTTTAGCTTTTCACCTGAAATCTTAAGCTCTGCTGTCGTTCCGGGAAATTGGGATCCAAGTTCATGGGGCCTATTTCAATTAGTAGGTGGCAGCAGAACTTCACCTCCCTGATCTCCACAAATCAATCTTGTGTTCCATGTCCCCCTCCTGAAGCCTGCTATTTCTGGTGACCCTATCAGCGCAGATCCTGTGAGAAGGACTCCAAGGAATATGAGGTAAACATATCTTAGATGTCTGATTTGGAGGCAGAGGGTTACAGTATATGATTAAATAGAAGAACTATGGTTTTGTGGAGAACTCATGGGAACCTGAAAAAATATCCATGCGCAGCTTCGGGCGCCAAAGCACCCTTGTCGCCCACAGCTCAGCACTAGATCAGCTTCTAATAGAGCAGGGGTACTCAAGAACTTTTTGTAGAGGTCCGCTCGTAGCAGTATGCCGCAAGCTGAAGGTCTGGAATCAGGGGGGTTAGTTAAAATCAGTGCACCAGGGGGCTATATACTCCAGAAGCATAACTAAATAAAGGCTGCTTGTCCCCCCTCCAGCATTATATCTATTGGGCATTAGGGGGAAACAAACAGCAACTTTTTGTCTCACCGTGTGGTACCTACAGCTCATACCCTTGGTGCACTGATTTTAAATGAGCAGAGCTAAGAGGAGAGATGGGATGGGGCAGAGCTGGGAGAAGAGAGATGGGATGGGGCAGAGCTGGGAGAAGAGAGATGGGATGGGGCAGAGCTGGGAGAAGAGAGATGGGATGGGACAGAGCTGGGAGAAGAGAAATGGGATGGGGCAGAGCTGGAAGAAGAGAGATGGGATGAAGCAGCGTTGGGAGAAGAGAGATGGGATGGAGCAGAGCTGGAAGAAGAGAGATGGGATGGAGCAGAGCTGGGAGAAGAGAGATGGGATGGGGCAGAGCTGGGAGAAGAGAGATGGCATGGGACAGAGCTGGGAGAAGAGAGATGGGGCAGAGCTGGGAGAAGAGAGATGGGATGAAGCAGCGTTGGGAGAAGAGAGATGGGATGAAGCAGCGTTGGGAGAAGAGAGATGGGATGGGGCAGAGCTGGGAAAAGAGAGATGGGATGGGGCAGAGCTTGGAGAAGAGAGATGGGATGGGGCAAAGCTGGGAGAAGAGAGATGGGATGAAGCAGCGTTGGGAGAAGAGAGATGGGATGGGGCAGAGCTTGGAATAGAGAGATGGGATGAAGCAGAGCTGGGAAAAGGGATGGAATAGGGAAGAGGTAGGAAAAGGGAGATGCATGCGACAGAGCTGGGAGAAGAGAGATGGGATGGGGCAGAGCTGGGAAAAGAGAGATGCATGGGGCAAAGCTGGGAAAAGAGATTGGGAGCGGGGAAGGGTGAATTGGGACTGAGCTGGACTGAGCTCTTCTCCCAGCTCTGCCCCATACCATCTTTCTGCTCCCAGCTCTGCACCCCTCCCGCTTTCCTTCCTAACACCCGCCCGCCCCACTCCGCCCCGTCTGCTGTATTTCCTCCTGTCCGACTACCCGCCTGGCCACAGGGTCCAGAAACCTAGCAGCCGTGGTCCGCGGGTTGAGTACCCCTGTGCTAGAGAGTGTGCAGGCATGCACTCGTGCTCTCAGTTTATCTAGCTGTTGTGATGAGATTATGCTTTCATATGCGTACCTGCATTTGTGTGCGTGCGAAGGCGCCTATAAAGCCCCAGCCCTCAGTACCAGTTGTTAATTTCTCTGCTAGCTCCTGAGTTTCACTATTCCTGATTTCCTGTGTACTACCCAGCATGCCTCTGACTACAAACCTGATCTCCTTTCCCACCCCGACTTTTTTTTTATCACTCTGATCCTGAGCTTCCTGCCTTTGACCTCGACATTGTCACAATCTATAAGTACATACATAGGTTTCCCAACTGTGGACTGTTTGATGCATGTCCCCAGAAAATAGACAATTGGCTGAACCAAAATGATTTAGGTTGAATGTAACTCTGACCCGAATTTGAAGTACATCTCTATTTTTGTCAATGGTTCAGAATAGCTGGGCAGTTGGTGGCCTTGGTGGGTATCCCAACAGTTTCTTCACTATTGCAGAGATGGGTCTATAGGATCTAACATATAGCAGGTGAGTTGACTAATCCCAGCCTAATGGAGCTTGGATGGAGCAACCACTAATGAGTGACATACTACTGTTAAAGTCACTTGTAGGCTAGAAAAGAAAAACCCTTGTCCCAGGAACAAGATATGGTATAGCACTGCCTACAGACATGTGAGCGCTCTTCTCCCCTCTTTATCAGGTCACAGCTCTCACCACAAGGCCCCCCCCCAGGGTCTGGTATATGATGAACAGTCAAACATTATTGCTTTAAAAGTAATATGATGTGGTCTTACTTTCTAAGTAACAGTTATAATTGATCCCATCCTTGGGGGTACTTTAGGTCACTCAGTCCCAAAGCTTCAGAAGCATCTATGTTCGCTCTCAATCACACATCATGGTCCAGTTTGGTGAACCATGTACAGTTCTTTGCTTATAATCTTCTGCGATGAAAACAGTTCACCTCTACCATTGACAGTTGTGCCAGGGCCTCAAGTTTGGCTCCAATCTTGGGATTGGGGGGAAAACAAGCATTTTCAGTACTAAAAGAACTAAGGCTGAGTCTTTGCATCTGACACCTCAATACATACCAATACCTAGGCTAATGGTCTAAGCCCCACTGTGGATCAATGTCACCACAATAAAAAGTGACCATTATCCCCTAGCTACTCCCAGGGATAAAATGTAATCTGTAAGGGTTCCTGACAAGGCTCCACAAGTTTGAGCACAACATAGATTCCTTGAGGGTTTGTCAGATGATGGCTCAAAATCTGCTGGATCTGAATCAAAGCAAGCTCACCTAGTTTTTTTACAGGGGATAAACCAGGCAAAACAATAAAAAAAATATTCCTCACCTTTTCTATCCACACAGCCTTTCTATCCTAGTACGGTAGCATAAATCTTACCATAACTGTGTCCTGTGAGGAGTTCTGCAATGTCCATGGCTGACCACTATAACCCAGCAACACAGCCACACCTGCATCAATCATAGTAACTTCAGCACACATTTTATTTACCGCAATGGAGGGATGTGCCAGGCCACAGCAAACCTTGTGCTGCAGCATTTTTGGTACCACAACCCCTAAAACATGTTTTTCAGGACTATCAAAGCACAGATAATTGGTCTGTATGAAATAAGTAAGGAGTATCTGCACTTTTGGTGTGGGCACTGCATAATACCGCAATAAAGACCAGTCTAAATTAATTTATCAGCACAGTGGACAGTATGCTGCACTTGCAAGGTGGTGAGCTTGATACATCTTCACATGTGTTGCAGCATCCAGGACAGCTCCTCCATCTGTCATAATATGGCATTGCTCTGAGTGTTTCATTTTCAACTGACACACATCTTATATAGTCCACCTGTTTTCTCAAAAGAGTTTTTAAAACATTATTGGAAAATCTACTGTCCAGCCAGTGACCGATTTGCCAGAAAAAAAACAATTCCAGACAAAAGGATCGTGTGTTACATTTAATAAAAATGACAGCATAAAAATACTTTACATTGACATTTAAAAGCAACTAATAGTATGGGACCAAATATTTCCTGTGAAACATAAGACTACCAAAACCTTTTTAGCTTTTACAGCCTTCCTTCTCATTTACAAAAAGAGTTGATTTAGCTGAAAACTATGGGTTGTGAAATAAGCAAATGGCACATATTGGGGTTCCTATGATAGTGACAGCTTTTGGTCCCTGTGACACCTATGGCTTTGACCTAATTTCTATTTGGTCAGAACAGGCAAAAGGTGAGGCTAAATCTGTCAAACAGGTAATTAGTATTCATTATCCTATTACCCTTCCTCACTCTATCACAAAACCATATAAAACACCCACACTTGCCTTGCTAGTGGGGTTCCAGTAGAGCGCCCCAAGCCATGTTAGTGGTGTTCCAGTATTTCCCCTGGAACCAGAAAATAATGTGTCTGCTAATACTCCGAACGCCCCAAGCCATGTTAGTGGTGTTCCAGTATTTCCCCTGGAACCAGAAAGTAATGTGTCTGCTAATACTCAGAACGCCCCAAGCCATGTTAGTGGTGTTCCAGTATTTCCCCTGGAACCAGAAAGTAATGTGTCTGCTAATACTCCGAACGCCCCAAGCCATGTTAGTGGTGTTCCAGTATTTCCCCTGGAACCAGAAAGTAATGTGTCTGCTAATACTTTAAACGCCCCAAGCCATGTTAGTGGTGTTCCATTATTTCCCCTGGAACCAGAAAAGAATATGTGTGCAAGTACTCAGATTGACCCAACTCCTAGCACAGGCTTCCAAAAGAACTGGGCAGCATTTACATTAACTGGCACCGCACACCCTACCAAACTTGTATGCTTATATGTTGGAGGATTGCTGGAGTGGGTGGAGAATGGAGAATCCCTTCCTCAGTAATGCACTCTGGTATATAAAATATAAAAAAATGCTTCCTCTGTGGCAAGATTTTTCCCTGATGGATTCCAAAGCTTACAGGTGGATCTTTGTCCACTTTTGCCAGTAGAACAAGAACCTATTGGATGAAGATTCCAGAAAGGGGGTAGACTGTAATGTAGTTTAATAAAAAATAAATATAGTTTTCTATATATTCTTCAGCTCCTTGTGAACTGGTAAGGGGTCAAAAGTGGTCATTTGGACAAAGATTAGGAGGTGCGGCTCCCAGGGGCCAGCCCTTATGCCTAGTAAGCCAATCTAGTAGCCCAGGGGAGGGCTAAGAAAGGTAAAAAGGTTTTAAAAAAAAGTCCAAACAATTTTGCCTGATTATTGCTGCTTTTCTGGCCCAGCCAAACTAAAAAGATATGGGTCGAAAGTGCTATTTTTGGCAATGGTTCAAAATAGTTGGGAAGCAGGTGGCCTTGGTGGTTATCCCAACAGATTCTTCTTCATTGCAGAGATGGGATATCTCTGGGGCCAAAACAAAAAGCAGGTCAGTTGATTCATTTCAGCCTTATGGAGCTTGGGTGGAGCAATCACTAATAAGTGATATACTACAATTAAAGTCACTTGTAGGCTAGAAATAATAACCCTTGTCCAGGAACAAGATATGGTACAGCAGTGGCCACTGACATGTGAGCGCTCCTCTGCCCTTTTCATCAGGCCATAGCTACCACCGCAAGGGCCCCCAGGGTCTGGTTTATGATTTTAACAGTCAAACATTATTTCTTCTTGCTTTAAAAGTGCTATGATGTGGTCTTACAAATCTTATTAACAGTTGTTATTGATCCCCTCTTTGGGGGTACTTGGTTAGAACTTTATGTCACCCAGCCCCAATGGTTCTAAAGCATCTTTGCTCGCTCTCAATCACACACCATCATTATTGTGTTTAGTCTATTCATACTAGGAGTTAGTTTATTATTTACAATTATTTATTTGTATTATTATTCATATTCCACATTTTGACATCAATAAAAATGTAAAGTGTACTGCACCCATTTTATACCAAATGGACATTGTCCACAGTGTGGGGGGGGGGGGTGCAGATGTCCACTGCAAGCCCAGTTTGGCTTACCTAGAACTTGCCCTCTTGCCAATGCCAGGTCACGAAATAAGCTGTCAAACTGTCACATGGTCCAGAGTCCACTTTCAGGATTCTCAGAATCTCCAAGCAAGTGATCACTGCCGGCCAATATCAGGGTCGGGTTTTGCAGAAAGAGCAGGGTGACAGTAAGATAAACCGGGGCATTGCCAATTGGGATGACCCCCTGCCAGGGCTGGCCCAAGACATTGTGCTGCCTGGGTCCAAGAGTGAAATGCTGCTCCCCCCCCCCCCAAATAAAAAAAAATGAAGAGAGGTGATATTTACTAGGCAAACTTGGGTTTTTTCACATAGCGCAGAATCTCAATTCGGGTTTTGTTCCTCTTTAAGTGAACCAAAACCCAGGATTTTCACTATTCTGGGCTTTGATACTTACTTAGGAACAACCAGGTTTGTGATGCCCCACTCTATAAAAACCTCCAAATCTCCCTACTGTCATGGCTGGGGGGGGGGGGGGGAGGGGGGTCATGAGGGGGCACCTTTATTTCACCTTTTTTCTTTACTATAGTACAGTAACCACATACTATGGCACCTCCCCTTGCAAGTGGCTGCCCTAGGCACATGCCTAGGTTTGTCTAATGGTAAATACAGCCATGCAGATGATGAACTGGTAGCTTTCATCCCATAAATTGAACAGATTAGTGATAGCACAGTTTAGATTTGGAGCCATGCATGGGACCCAGTTGAACCTACAGCTGTTACAAGCAGGTACATTAGACCCAAACTTCTTGGCCTCTGCCACTTGGCTAGATATCCAGAATTCCACAGCATTGGGCACGGTCTCCCAGCTTGATAAATAGAAGAACATGAGACAAGCGAGCCCTATTCTGAAACACTGCACCTCTCCATTAAAGAAGGCCACCAACCAGTACTGTCCTTCTCACAGGTGTTATTCCTCTGTGATAGGGCATCTTAATTTGGGATGCCCAGTGTGTGGACCCCCCACCACTCAGCAATCCCACAGAGCATGCAGACAGGCAATGAGCACGCTCAGCGCAACATTCAGCACAAAGCTAGCTAAGGGGGGGCACTGGCCACACCTCCTCCCCACCTGGTGCACGCCTCAGATGAAGTTAAAGCAGGGATGTGGCCATAGCCCACACATTCACTGTTGGATTACCAGCTATGCAAGTACTGCAGGGGCTACACACAGCAGCACATCACAAATCAGAATCAGCCCTGGAGTTTTTTAGCCATTGGTGTTAAATGGCCAATAGGGGGTAACCCTGTAACTGGACGAGCTCAACCCCAACTGTTCCAATTACACTCTATACAGGTGACCAGCAAACGTGGCCGCCCAGGATGCACAGTCACCGTAACCAGGCAGCCACCCACGGGCAGGTGTACAGCTCTGCCACCATATCTTTTAATCTGGCACCTGGACAGTACAGACTATAACCGGCAACCCGTGCCCATGACTGTCATGCCCAGGGCATGATTATAGAACATACGTATTATGAGTGTATATATGTGTGTGTATATTTGAATATGGACCAGCTGCTTTCCCCTCCACCCGTGTGCCATAAAACACCCTCCTATATAAAAACAGGGCCATGCAGCGTGTACATTCCAACTTAATTAAGACTCTGTTTGTGATACTTTGAAGTGCCAGGCTGTTGTCTTTGCTCTGGCCATAAACCGGCAATCAGATAAGGGGACCTGGGGAATAGAATCCCCACCCCACCCTTAGGAATTCCATGGAAATGGAAGGTGTCCTGTTAAGCCATTTTTCCCTCCAAATTCTGGCTAACAAAAAGCTAGGAGAGCTGACATGTTGGTGTGCATTACAAGCTAAGGACCTGGGATCATAAGATCGTCCCAAGCAACAAGCAACCACAGAAAACTCCAACAAGAAGGGACTGCGTAAGGACTATTTTTGAACTGTTATTTGCTGTATACTCTCTGTATTTTTTGTATGTCATTTTATTGTTGTAAATTACATCCAGCACTGTGATACCTTTTATCAGATTAAATGTTTAATTAATCAGCTCTAGTCTTTGACCTCTAAATAGATGAGCTCACCTTCCTGAGGGAAGCTCTGGTGATACACGTTTATTAGGGTTAATTGATGACTTGCTGGGACTAGTAGTGCATGTCCAGGGGTCTGGTGGCTCTTAACCCTTGTACTATCACACTCTCTCTGGCTGGGCTGAGCGTGATCGTGACAACTGGTGGCAGCGTCGGGATATATTTAGAGATTTTTAGTGCTTGCTGGATTTTACCCGAAAATCTTAAGCACTAAAAGAAATTTGCATACATCTTATTGTGTGTAAATTCCCAAAGACAGAGCTCAGTGCTGATCTAAGTGACATACCAAAAAGAGTGCAAGACAGTTCTGTCCTTCCCATCTGTTGTTTTACTCCCTCTGCTTCATATCGGAAATATGGAGGCATATCGCAAGCAGTCCAAGCCCGCACTGGAGTTAATGTGCCAAGAAAAGGAGATCCCTACAGCGGGAAAGAACAAGGAACAGCTTATTGCCGATCTTGTGGAATATGATGCCCGTGCAGCAGAGCTGAGTGATGTGAGGCTAAGTCCTACAGCGGAGAATGAGGGACACCACATTACTCCCCATCAGGACAGTACTCCACATGAAGCCTTGGACTCTTATATGCGGACTGCTTTACAACACCTTGGAGATGTGGATGCTAATATCAAACTCCAGTTGCTTCTCCAGTACCAAACAGCAGAAAGAGAGGCCCAGGCAGCAGAAAGAGAGGCCCAGGCACGAGCTGCTGAGCGCAGACATGAACTGGAGGTCCTGAGGCTGAGAGGGGACGCTTTATCCGCACGCAGTGATGTGCAGGGTGAGGGTGACCACAAACCCCGCTTGGAACATTTCCCCATGATGGAGAAAGATGGTGATTTGGACATATTCCTGAGAGGATTTGAAAAGGTTTGCCGGCAGTTTCATCTTCCTAAAGAGCAGTGGGGACGATACCTAACCCCACGGCTGCGAGGAAAAGCTCTGGATGTGTTTGCTTCTCTTCCCTCTGAAAGAGACCAGGACTATGAGGCAATAAAATCTGCCCTGCTAAAAAGTGCTAATCTGACTCCAGAAACCTATCGGAAGAAGTTTAGGACTTTACAACAGAGCACCACAGAGAGTTGCACTGAACATGCAGGTCAGCTGAGGACTGCATTCAGGCAATGGACTGGGGGCCTACAAGTCACCACTTATGAGGCCCTGGAGGACTTGATGGTTCTGGATCAGTTCCTCCAAACAAGGAGCTGTGAAGCCAGAGAGTGGATTTTGGACCGCAAGCCCAAGACAGTCGCAGAAGCCGCAGAACTAGGAGATGACTTTGCTAATAACCGTGCACCAACAGCGAAGCGTGGTTCTGCACAAGCTGGATCAAGTACCTGGAAGGGAGCTGCCCACCCACAGAGTGCCAGTAGGTCAACTGGGAGATTCCTGCCGTCCACACCAAAAGCAACAGGAACCACATCGGGTCAGGGGGACACCCGCCGATGTTACAGATGCAACAAGATTGGGCACCTGAGTGCCACTTGCCCCAACAAAAAGAATTCTCCACCGGCAGTTGAAGGACACCCAGCCGTTTTTCTGGTGTCTGGAACAGTGGAGAAGAGAGCGGATAACCTGCAGAGCGTAACTGTGGGTGACCGGGTGACCGTGGGTCTACGTGATTCGGGGGCCTCCTTTACCTTAGTGCGTCCTGAAGTGGTGGATACCGAGGACATCATCCCTGGAAAAACCATGGCTTTAAAAGGAATTGGAGGTGTGCGCCCGGCTGTACCCATGGCCCGTGTGTACCTGGATTGGGGTACAGGCAAAGGTTTGCGGGAGGTGGGGGTCTCTGAGGACATCCCTGTCAGTGTTCTGCTGGGGAATGATTTGGGTCGGATGCTATGCCATTATGCTCCAGAGGACACTGCCTGCACACCACAAGGGCTAGGAGACAGCCCTGATCGTTCTGAGGTACTGTACGAGACTTTGGGGGACACTGTGAAATGTGATAACTGGGAGGGAGTGCAGGGGGCTGATAAATGTTTACCTGTAACTGAACCAGTTGTGTCTTCCAAAAGTGGAGTGGGGTGTATTGTGAAATGTAATGCCAATGTATTACCTTTGTCAAAACCTAGCGGAGATGGGCTAGGGGGAGGGGCTGGTGGGCCCCTGGTGACAGGTAAGGATGAGGGACCAGCAGTGAGTGATGTGTCCCCATCCTGTAAGCCGGAGATGGCTGAGGAGGAGGAGGGAGGAAGGAGTGATGTAGCTGTATATGATGCCTGTAACAATGTTATGTCCGGGACTGAGGGGGAGGAAGGTAAACCCCAGGGAGGCATATCAATGGTGGCAGTGGTTACACGTCAGCAGTGTGCCAGAGCTGCAGCTGTAAAAAGAAGGGAGGATGGTGATGACTCACAAGCCGAAGCAGAGGAGGGTGGAGATGGTAGTTCACCTGAGGGAAATGTGTCCCCTGATGCCACGAGGTGGGGGGAGGGCAATGAACATTTCCGGGAAGCTCTGCACAGTGATCCTTCCCTTGAAGGGCTGAGACAGCGTGCTGAGCAGCCAGGCGCTAACTCAGATGGGCATCGGGTATATTGGGAAAACAATATCCTGAACTGGGAGTCCCTTTCCAAAGACATGCTAGGGCCCCAGGAGAGAGAAAGGCAGTGGGCTGGGACAGGTAGTGCCACCTTGCAGCCAGCACTGCAGACAGACAACTCTGGGAGGCAGTTAGGAAGCCTAGCTTCCAGCTCCCCGGAAAAGCCAGGTGACCGAGCATTTGGGCCGAGTCAGGAGGGCCTGTGGCTAACCGCAGACTTCCTGAATCGTCCCAAAGCTGGGGCTGTGGCAAAGGGAACAACCCCTGGCTCCTGGGATCTGCCACGTGATGCAGATCCAGGGCAGCCTGTGTCAAAGCTGAGTGAGAGGCAAGAAGGATCAGGGGAGATGGAGCAAACTACGCCTTGGCCTAACATGAGGGTCATTCCGGCCACATGCGGGCCCCTTCTTCTTATTCACCAACATGTGGGAAACATGGCTGCTGGTGTCCCGATCACAGGAGTCCCTCTTTCAACGCCTGCGTCAGGCGCTGGAAAAGATGGATTTCCTGGGAACATGGACAGCCAAATCCCAGTGTTGCCCAATAATTCGGATGCAGAGGAAAAACATGCCTCTGGGCCCCTGTGCTTCTTACCTGGTGATGATGTGTCCCTACCTGCCTCGAGCACAGCCCCCCAGATGCCAACATTAGGCTTGGGAGCCCCAGGGCTTAGAAAGACTCCGCCTGCAGGCCCAGGCCGGCCTGAACCCACTACTGTGGATCCAGGTGGCACTAGGAATAAAAGCGACTGGGGACCTTTCATCTCATCTTAGGTGTGCGTTTTGGGAAAAGTGACTGTGGGTCACTATTCCCAACTCGCCATCTTAAGGGGGAGGTGTCATGCCCAGGGCATGATTATAGAACATACGTATTATGAGTGTATATATGTGTGTGTATATTTGAATATGGACCAGCAGCTTTCCCCTCCACCCGTGTGCCATAAAACACCCTCCTATATAAAAACAGGGCCATGCAGCGTGTACATTCCAACTTAATTAAGACTCTGTTTGTGATACTTTGAAGTGCCAGGCTGTTGTCTTTGCTCTGGCCATAAACCGGCATAGATAAGATAAGGGGACCTGGGGAATAGAATCCCCACCCCACCCTTAGGAATTCCATGGAAATGGAAGGTGTCCTGTTAAGCCATTTTTCCCTCCAAATTCTGGCTAACAAAAAGCTAGGAGAGCTGACATGTTGGTGTGCATTACAAGCTAAGGACCTGGGATCATAAGATCGTCCCAAGCAACAAGCAACCACAGAAAACTCCAACAAGAAGGGACTGCGTAAGGACTCTATTTTTGAACTGTTATTTGCTGTATACTCTCTGTATTTTTTGTATGTCATTTTATTGTTGTAAATTACATCCAGCACTGTGATACCTTTTATCAGATTAAATGTTTAATTAATCAGCTCTAGTCTTTGACCTCTAAATAGATGAGCTCACCTTCCTGAGGGAAGCTCTGGTGATACACGTTTATTAGGGTTAATTGATGACTTGCTGGGACTAGTAGTGCATGTCCAGGGGTCTGGTGGCTCTTAACCCTTGTACTATCACACTCTCTCTGGCTGGGCTGAGCGTGATCGTGACAATGACCCTTGGCAGGCTGGAAGCCACCAGGCACCGGGCTGTAACGTGACGACCGCCCACCTAGCTCTATGAACGCCAGATAAGTTGGAACCTCCTCTCTTCCATGGAAGCTTCCAGAAGCAACCGAACTGAAGGTATAGTGAACGTGCAGCAGGCTCTCCCGCTTACCTATCACAGTGTGAAGCAGCCGCCGGTGTGCGCTATGCCTCTCTCCAGACCCGACTAGTGCTCTGCCTCCAGCAGTCCCCGCCAAATAGCGACGCCTCCCCCTGCAGTGGCTCAGCCAACCAGCGTGGCTATTGGTGGAAGCCGCGCCTCTCCCAGCAGTGCGCGCACTCTCCTGCAGCTTGCCTCTGCCCCCATTTTATTGCATCCCACAATGCCGCGAGTGCGGCGCTTCTCTCGGCTCTGCCTCACACACGCAGTAGAGAAACGTTCGTGAATGACCCGCTATGGAGAGTGGCGTTCATTCCTTCTACGCTACGTCATACCTCCCAACTTTTAAAAATAGTAAAGAGGGACATTTTAAACCATGCCCCCAGCCACGCCCCTAAAGGGAAACGCCACCTAATAAATACATAGTAACAAATTACATGAAAACACCCCACCCCCACCCACCCACACACATACACAGGCAAGCCTCACACACATGAATGCAGACAGGTCCCCCTACACACACAGGCAAACACATATGTGCATGCAAACACACACACTGCATGCATGCAAGCCCCCTACACACACACACACATGCATGCAAGCCCCCATACATAGGCACACACATACATGGAGGCACACACACACACATGCAAACACACACTGCATGCATGCAAGCCCTCTCTACACATACATGCAGACACACACACACACACACACGCATGCAAGCCCCCAAACAAAGTCAAACACACATACGTGCAATCACACACACACACAGGCAGACAGACACATGCGCACATAGGTCCGGCCCCCGCTTATACCACCAATGTTCCCTCTAAGCCTTGGCAGTGGCTGAGCAGGGATGTTGAGAAACTGGGCAACGATCCATTGAAAGAAAAATCATCTCACCTAGAACATCCTGAACATAAATCTGTTGCCTTGTTTGTGTGGGTGGGGGCGACATTTTCTGCACACACAGCTGACATGACACAGGGCAGCCTGGACAGGAAATGCCACATCCTTATCTCTTAGGGGGGAAGCAGTCTGAGTGTCAGGCACTGAGAGGCAGCAAACTTACTCTCAGCTACGGGCCTCTGTCACTCCGTGCACACACTTATGAGCCTGGAGAGCCTGTCAAACCCAGCACTCTGTGCACTCCTATTGAGGCTCCCCCGGGAACACAGCAACAGTGCTTTAGTTCCAGCCGGCGCCCATAAAAACTACTGCCCCGTCCCCTGCTCGCAGATTGACAGCAGCTCCTCCGGCAATGTCGGCTGCCTTCACCCCTGCATGCTGTAAGTTTTTTCATCATCCCTCCCCCGCGCACTCACCCGCATGCCAGGAAGTCTCTTCATGACGGCGCCGAGAACTATTTATTCAGAAGGCGCTGGCCTCACGGGCAGCACACAGCAGGTCCCTTGCTCAGTGTCCATGGTGCAGGGCGTCCCGGGAGAATTATGTTCCCGCCGCCAGCAAAGTGCCGCCCCCCCTTAAAGTGCCGCCTGGGACCATGGACCCACCAGGACCCATGGTAAGGCCAGCCCTGCCCCCTGCTATCATCCCAGTTGCTATCAACAGCCATTTCATAAAAAATAGGTGTTGGCCACTAGTAGGAGCAACAAATAATTCAGCTTTTAAAATGCATGATTTTATTTTTTTGCCTGTAACTATCCTTTGAGCCCCTAAATGTTCTAGTGAGGTAAAAAAAAGTTCAAGAACATCCAAAAAAGTGTCTAAATTAGCAGGGGCAACTCTAGACAAACAGAGTGCAGTTCCTGGTACAAATGGGTGAGGGGGCAGTAAGGAGCATCAGTCTGATGAACAAACCTAAAAGCTCCTTTTATCAAAGGGCAAAAAAGTTAGAAGAAAGCGAACAGATAGAGGGTGGAAGGAGCTAACAGCCTGTCTGACCAGTGGTGGGGGGGGGAGCAGCATTTTAGCAGCAGGGACTGCACTGACTGTATAGAATATCCGGGGGGGGGGGGGGAGGGGTGCTTTTATTGCTTGCCAACAAATGTCCCTAAATATAACAGGCAAGGGTTAGAGAAGCCACTCCAGCCCCTTTCTTCAAAATAAACCTAAGCCCCACCCCCTCCAAATAGCAATTATTCTGATCTAATAAAAAAAAGTTGGTGGTGACGCAGAATGCACACCGCCATCTTCCCAGAAGTCGCTCTCAGCATCTCACGCACTCCCGTCCGCCCATTCAAGTTAATGGACGGGCAGGAGCATGCAATGCAAAAAGTGCCTGCTCCCAGCGGCCCGGCCGACGCTTCAAGAAGATGCCAGCTGTGGCACCACTAACGTCGGGGGCTGGATTCAGGGTGAAGGTTAGTGTCTTTTTTTTTCTCATTTATTAGATCAATATAATCACTATTTGGAGGGGGCAGGACAGGGCTTAGCTTCATTTTGATGAAAGGAGCTGGAATGACCCTTTAATTAGCCTCACTTTCTGCCTTTGATGGCCAAACAGATGTAAAGGAAAGTAGGATTCATTTTTTACAAGCCTACATTAAAAATGGAAGACTGTAGTTGCATGTAGCACACTGCCTGCAAAATGTTCATGATATATATATATATATATATATATATATATATATATACACACTTAAAAGTGGATGCACAGAGCTGTACTGATAGGTGGAGTCACTGATAAGCATTACAATAGTCCAAGGAAAAATCCTGAGCTTCATTCATCAGGCTTGAGAACATGGGGTCACTCTCGGGATCTAGGAGGGGGTTATCGCCTGGAAAGACAAAAAAAGGAACAGAAATAAAACCTTGTTTATTAAGATATACTCAAGGTTGATCCTTCAGCAAAGACAGATGCCTCCATAAAGCGCACCTCAGAGGCATCTGTTTAAAAATCCCTAGCTCGCTGTATACCAACCTCAATAAACAATCCCCTGCCAATTGAACAGGTCACCTGCAGCATTCCCGCCACCCCTTCCATCCCCTGCCTAAAGAGAGTAACCAGTGGTAGGTAACCAGCAATGAATTCCAATGTTCATCCATTGCCCAGTATATATATGCACAGCAATAATAACTCACTGGAGAAGGCCCATGCATGCGCCGTTGGTGGCTATACAAGGGGGGGGGGGGGGGTCGGGATTTGGGGGTTCACACACAGGGGTGTCCCAAAGTGGGAGCACGAAAGCAAACCAGGCAAGTCAAAGTGCCGAGTCGAAATCCCAGAGATCCTCGATGAATCTTTCATCTACACCAGGAAGAAAACCTCAGAGATTTCACTTACCTGGATTTTGGATGTGAAACCCCCAGCATTGTATACTCACCTCCATCCAAGCTACCACAGCACATAACAATCTATTCTTATGTAGGAGAGCTATTGTTTATTGTTTATTTATAGAGAGCTATCATATTTCGTGGCACTGTACAAAGTACTGTCATGTATATTATTTTTGCCCCGCTCCCCCTGCTGGTGGCGACATAAGCTAGAGGAGTTCTGGGTATGCCGCTGGAGGCCTGTGCATGCGTCATGGGTTGAGTATACAATTTCACACAGCTGTAACTCGGTCCTGTTAACCTTTAATTTTGTAAAGTGAACAAAGACCCTGGTAAGTTCACTTTCGATTGAATTTAAAAGTTTGTGTTTTATGGAAACATTTTTCACTATCTGCAATCTGTTGCTATTGGCAACGTACACCAAGTGCAGACTTGGCATATGTTGCCTATATATTATATTATATATTGCCAGATTGCAGTTGCATAAACCACTGTTGCTGGGCATGTGTAAGGTTAAGTGAGCTCCCTCACCTCAGCGATGGCCATAGGAGCAGTGTCTGTGTGTGCAGGACTCCCTTATCTCTTCTTGGCATACAGACTTTGTGTATGTTGCCAATAGCAATTGATTGCGTATAGTGAAAACTGCTTCCATAAAACACACATTTGCTAACATAGGAAATAATAAAAAAATATTAGATCAGCTCTGCTCCTTGAGCACATGCTTTTGGCACGAAAAAAAGCAATTCTGTGAGTACTCACCTGTAGAATTGTTTTTATTCTTGCATGGCACGGCCCGCTTCGGTATTCATAACAGTTGGGTTATTCCGCCACAAGGTGGCGCAGTGGTACTGCAGAAAGCTGTGGCATCCCCCGGCTCCTTAAAAAAACAGGACTAACCATAGAGTTCCCAGCGTAGACAAGCGAGACAAGAAGTCGGGAGAGAATAAAGGTAAAAAATTTAAAAAAGGGTAACAAAAAACCCCAATTAACTTGGAACATTGACCATAAAGAGGCAACCAAAAATAACGATAACAAGGGTGGGGCGAAGCGGGCCGTGCCATGCAAGAACAAAAACAATTCTACAGGTGAGTACTCACAGAATTGCTTTTTTCTTTATTGCCTGGCACGGCTTCGGTATTCATAACAGTTGGGACATCCAAAAGCAGTGTCCGTAAAGTAGGGTGGGATCCCCAAAGAGTAACGGCCAGTAGTTCAAGTCACTACCGCCTGAAGCACCTTGCGGCCAAAAGCAGCATCCGCTGAGGCCTTAACATCAACCTTGTAAAACTTGGAAAAGGTATGAACGGAAGACCAAGTAGCGGCCTTGCAAACTTGTTCAACAGAAGCCTGGTGCTGGAAAGCCCAAGAGGCACCAATAGCACGAGTGGAATGAGCAGTCACCCTAAAGGGAGGTTCCTTTCCCTTAGCAGAATAGGCTTGAATCACCGCCTTACGGATCCACTTGCTGATAGTGGACTTAGCCGGAGGCAAACCCTTGCTAGGTCCAGAAGTGAGAACAAAAAGAGCATCAGACTTCCTGAAAGTCTCTGTAGCGACCAAATAAAACTTCAGAGCCCTGACCACATCCAGAGAATGCAGTGTCCGCTCCTTGGAATTAGCAGGATTAGGACACAATGAAGGCAAAACAATGTCCTGATTGAGATGAAAGGCAGACACCACCTTAGGCAAGAAATCTGGCTTAAGCCAGAACACCACCTTATCCTGATGCCGCTCGAAATAAGGAGGTTTGATGGAAAACGCTGCCAGCTCAGAAACTCGCCTTACAGAAGTGATTAAAAAGGCTACCTTAAGAGTCAGAATGGGCAAGGCGGCCTCACGGACAGGCTCAAAGGGAGGTCCTTGCAGAGCAAACAACACCAGATTCAAATCCCAGACTGGTAGCAAAGGCTTACGTGGTGGACGCACATGAGAAACACCCCGGAAAAAGGTTTTAACCAACCAGACCTGAAACATGGCCTTTTAGGGTACTAAGTTGAAGGCCTAGATCCAAACCATGTTGCAAGAATTCCAGAATCCTGGGAATAGAAAAAACCCATCAAGGAAGAGACTTAGACTCACACCAGGCAATGTAAGCATGCCAGACCCTGTAATAGATAAAGGACGAAGACTTCTTCCTAGCCCTAATCATGGTATCAACAACAGAAGGAGGCAACCCCTTTTCCATCAAGATGGAGGTTTCAGCATCCAAGCCGTTAAAGCCAGCGTTTGTAAACTGGGATGGCGCAGCTGTCCCTGAGTGAGAAGATCTGGATCCTTGGGCAAGACGTACCGGTCTACTGCCAACTGCATGACGTCTGCGAACCAAACTCTTCTTGGCCAACAAGGGGCCACCAGGATGGCTGGTATCCGCTCCTGGGCTGTCCTGCGCATGACCCTGCCCAGGAGAGGAAACGGAGGGAACACATAGAGAAGCCAAAACTCCGTCCAATGTATTGCCAGGGCATCCGTGGCGAAGGCCAGAGGATCCTGAGATAGAGAGACAAATCTGGGAAGTTTGTGATTGTGACGGGACGCAAACAAGTCCACGTCCGGCTGACCCCAGCGGTGACACGTCCCCCTGCTCAGGGAGTCCGCCACCTGGTTCTCCACTCCCGGAATGTAGACTGCTGAGATGCAGAGAACATGCCGTTCCGCCCAAGACAGAGTCAGGGACACTTCCTTGAAGGTTCGCTTGCTCAGAGTCCCTCCCTGATGATTGATGTAGGCAACCGCCGTCTGGTTGTCTGAGCGGATCTGAACAGCCCGACCCTGAAGGTAAGCGGTTAGGCGAGAAAGAACCAACTTGATCGCCCTCAGTTCCAGGACGTTGATGGAAGCATGAGCCTCTTGTGGGCCCCACCGACCCTGGAACTTCAGGGACTTCCAGAAGCCTCCCCAATCGGTCAGACTGGCATCTGTAGTGAACGTCTCCCAGCAACGGGGCAGGAAGGTCCTGCCCCCCAGAAGGTTTCTTGAGTCCAGCCACCACGAGAGGGACTGTCTGACCAGAGGAGACAGAGCAAATTCCTGATCCAGGGACACAGGGTCCCGATCCCAAACTGACAAGAGATGCAACTGAAGAGGTCTCATATGAAACTGAGCAAAGGGAACTGCCTCGAAGCAGGACACCATCAGGCCCACCAACTGCATCCCCTAACGGATGGAGTGATGAGGACACGATAGCAGAGCCCAAGTCTGCATCTGAAGACCCCCCCACCTTCTGCTGAGGAAGGAACACCCTGACCTGAGAGGTATCCAGAGTCATGCCCAGAAAGGACCTCACCAAGGACGTGGACAGAGAAGACTTGGGATAGTTGATTACCCAGCCGAAGGACTCTAGAGTGGATGTCACCATCTGAGTGTCCTGCTCGGCCTGAGGAAAGGACTTGGCCACAATCAGGATGTCGTCCAGGTAAGGAATGATGCTTATGCCCTGGTTCCTTAGCAGAGCCATCACCCCCGCCAGTACCTTGGTGAACACCCGAGGCGATACCGAAGGGTAGAGCCACAAACTGGTAATGCTGATCCTGCAGCTCGAACCTTAGAAATCTCTGATGACCTGGAAAGATAGGCACATGAAGATATGCATCCTTGATGTCCACAGTGGTCATGAAGTCGCCCGGGCGAAGGGTACTGACAGCAGAGCGTAGCGTCTCCATACGAAAATGCTTGAATCTGACAAATTTGTTGAGGCCCTTCAGGTCCAGAATGGGCCTCAGAGAGCCGTCCTTTTTAGGGACCGTGAAAAGATTGGAATAGTACCCCTGACGCCGTTCTTGATGGGGTACCTGACAAATGACTCCTGACTCTAACAGGCATTGAACCGCCAGAAGCAACCCTTGAGCAGACAGGAGGTTTAAAGACATCCGGGATCTGATAAATCTTGGGGGCGGCCAGGCTGCAAACTCTATCTTGTAACCGGAGGACACTACTTCCTGAATCCACCGGTCTGAGACGTGAAGCCTCCAGACGTGAGCAAAGAGCCAAAGCCGTCCCCCCACCCAGATGGGTGAGGGCGCCCATTCATGCCTGAGGGGGCTTGGGAGAGGGTTTGGGCTTGGAACTCCGGGAGAGACTGGGACGACCACGGGATCTGCCACGGCCCCAAGAATCTCTGCAGCCACTAGGAAGGAAGGGGTACGGAGGACCCCCGAAAGGGCCGAGACTGCCTCCTACACTGAGGTAGCCTGCCATCCTTGGCTAGAACATCAAGACACTCCCCAAATAGCCGCAGCCCTGCTAGGGGAGTCCAGTAAGAGCTTTCTTAGCAGCAGCGTCAGCTACCGCTCAGCCGCACAGCATCATCCATAACAGTAAGGATAAAGGCCACAAAATTAGAGGAAACCAAAATTAGACCAAACCGAGTCCTATACTCCTCCCCCCGCTACGATCTGTAGCGCCATCAAGGAGACGCTTGAGCAGTTTCTTAAGGGCAATAGCTGTAATGGCAGCCGCACAGGCCGGGGCGCAATCCAGCCCCCACACAGGTAAAAGCATGGCAGGCCAACTGATCCATGCACCGGTCCTCACTGTCCCTCAGAGTGGTAGTGTCAGGTGAAGGCATGACTGAAGTATTGGACAAGCCTAGCACGGGAGCGTCCACTTCAGGGGGAAATGACCACCTCTTAACAAGATCAGCAGGAAAGCACACCAGAGACTTTTCTTCCTGAGGCAACTGAAGAAGGCTGGGCTGTCGAAAAGGTTTCTAGTGCTCTTCTTCAATGCTGTCATTGGTTCTGTACTGTGTTTTTCTCTCTCTGTCTGGTTTGAGGGAGCTACAAAAAGGGACAAGTGTGACTCCAAAGAACAATAAAGACAGCAGAAAGAATAATTGGAGCCCCCTTACCATCCCTACAGGAACTGCACAACCGCAGAATCAAGACTCGGGCAGAAAAGATACTTTGGGATCCCTCCCACCCTGGACACGCCCTATTCCAGCACTTACAATCTGGGCGGCGTCTTGTGGTACCAGCATGCAGGACTTCTAGGTCTAGGAAGGGTTTCTTTCCTTTGGCTGTCCGCATACTCAACAATAACCAGGCATCACAGGCCCAGGCTCAATCCGGTATTACTTGCAGCTTGCACTTTGGAAGAGTATCCATGCCTGTATCTCTGTTTCTATGTTCCCCTTCCTATGTTACTGTAACTGTAGTTAACTGTTAACTGTTTTTTTGTACTGTTTTTTGCACTGTGTATATGCCAAAAAGAATTCCTTGTTCATCTCACGATGTACTTGGCGAACAATAAATTGAATTGAATTGAAAGGGATACCTCTTATCCAAACCCTTGGGCACAGCAGGCAGCCTGTTAGGACATTCCCATTCTTTAAGCACCATAGTGGTGAAATGTCCCTGCTCAGGGAACTCCAGACGCTGTTTACTAGGGCGAAACAGCTCACCCTATTTCCTTTTAGCCGCCACAGGGGCAGCAATGTGTAAAATTTCAGAAATGTGAGACAGCAAATTATCAGTGTCCTCAGGATACCATGAATCCTCCACAGATTCAGGGTCTTTATCACAACCCTCCTGCTGGTCCCCAGAGGAGTCAGAGTCCTGGAGCAGTTCCCCTTCCTCTAGGGAATAACGTCCAGTAGTGACATCAAATTCCTCATACTCCTCTGTAGAGCGTGAGGGAGTGGAAATCAGGTGCCGCTTCTTGCCAGAGGCCTTCCTAGGAACAGTCCTGGCAAGTTGCCTCTCAATGCTGGCCACCCGCAGAGCCAAATCAGAGTGTGACTCCCTGCTAAAATCCCCTTCACTAGGGCCCAATTGCAGGAGCGGGGGAGTAGGTGAAGCCAAGGGAGGCACAGAGCTGGGAAGCGAAGCAGTCAAACCAGCTTGGAGCGCAAGTACACTCTCAGTGCACGGCACGCACACCGTGACACTGTTACTCACAGGGGATTCCCCACACATGGAACACAGCCGAGCTTGTCCCGAAGGACCCCCAAGCACGCTATCCTCAGAAGCCTCCATATGGTGATTAACACAGACGCAATAGGCCAGCGGTGGGTAAAGACTAATACAGAAGCCACCCGGGATGCCCTCCCACGGGATGCCCCCAGAAATCGGTGAAAGAGGGAGATGAGGGGGAGGAAGGAGTAGAGCCGGGAGAAACCACAACCCAATAGTGTCAGGCCTGAAAGACATAAGTGAAAAAGACACATGAGCATCCCACAGCACATACCCCCAAGGTCAATAAACCCCCCCCCCCCCAAGGGGAACTCACAGACCAAAGAAACCGCAGGGTCACCAAGGCACAGACCGCAGGATGAAGCGACACACCAGAGGAAGCAGCGCTGCAGCCAGGAAGGGAGAAATCCAGACGTGCAGCTAGTCCAAAATGGCGCCGGCAGAGGTACCTCGAGGAGCGGGCCGCGGGGAGACGACGCGATATGCATCATCCCAAGGCCCCGTCCCCCCCGAAGAGTGCGAAAACGGCGATCACGTGACCCGGCCGGCGTCATGACAAAGCAAAAAACGCCTCAGGTTATAGCGCCAACCGCCGCGGAGCGCAGTACAAAGCGCGTGGCGGCTGAAAAACACCAAAAAACACACAACAAACGCCAAAACACCACATGGAATACCACTTGCCGATGCCACCCTCTAGAGACTAGAGGCCAGCGGCGAGTATCCAGGCCAGGGAGGGGGAGGGGGAGGGGGAGGGGGGGGGGGCCCCTGAAGGAAAAGAAGGAGACATACCCCTCGATTCAAAGAGCAAAAGTTAATTGATTTCGTATCGAGAATCGTAAGTTTGGGTGGGTGTTAGTCATTTTTTCCTGTTTTTTTGGCCATTTCCGACTCGCACGAGCCTACGTACGAATGCGTATATGCTCTTACGATCAGCGGAAGTTCATTCCTAAATTTTAGGATCAAAACGTAAAACTTAGGATCAAAACCTAAAACTTACGATCAAAACGTAAAACTTAGGTTAATTGGATGTGTTTAGGTGTGATTCAGAGAAACCTCTAAACGCGTTTTAAAAGAAAGCCACAGCCGACACCTTTTAGCAGCCGGATTGCTGTTCGTGAACAGGTTTTTTGGCTATGTGGAGGAGTCTGCGCGTCTTGTGCTCCAATGAACTGCATGTATCAGCATGGCCGAGGCCATAAATTGTATGGCAATGCATACCTGATTCATGTATGCCTTCTAAAAGCATTTTAATGTGGACCTTAATTAGTCCTTTGCATGTAAACCTTTATTTTGCAATATATTTGCGTTAATTAAAGAAACTTATGTCCTTTGTTATTTATTTTAAAATTGAGGTACTAGAATAATATTTTTAGATTGCATTTATTGGTGTAGTTGTTTACCTTTGCTTTGTTTAATTATTTAAGCACATCTTTGGTCAGATGCATCACACTTACTGAGGAGAGGAGAGCGGGATAAAGTGCAGGATGTGGGTTACTGCTGTATTTTGCACAGACACAGCAGAGCTGGGGGCATGGAAAGGTCAGAAATCAAAGAATCCAGAGCAACACAGTCACAAGGCCCTTTCTGTTTGCAGGCTGCCCGATAATACCTGAGCCGCCATCTTGGCTGTTTCTAGGCTCATAACATGCAGAAGTTGCTGGGTGTTTTTTAATATTTGTGAGCAATCTGTATGTAGAGGGTGTGGGTAACCACACTAAAAATTTAAAGTTGTACCATTTGAAGCCAAAATATTAAAATTAAATCCACAAGTAAAAAATGCAAGTTAACTAAAAATTAAACAAAGTAAGATTTACTTATGCAAATGCATTCATTAATGGTTGGTTACTACAAAATGAATGAAATAAAGAAAAATAAAAGACCAAATATTTAGAATGCACTTTAATGAGGTAAGTTTGTAGTGCGGAGCCGCAAGATCAGAAGGATTTACGTCCAGACAAAAAAGGAAAAAGGGCAAAACCAATGTTGCAACCTGAGAAATGAAACGGAAAATTCAGGATGGAAACTGACATAGGTCTGATTCCCGAACTGCCATACGAACGGACGTATATTTTAGGATAGAAACGTATTTGCTTATTGAATCACTCGCAAGTTCATACGAACGCACGAGCGGACGTGAAAAATAGGATGATCGTGACCCAAATCCAAGCTGTTACATGTTTCTTTGAATCAACCCAATAGTCCCCAAAAACACTCACCCCCTCAGAAGCCAGAACATGAACTCCGCATCCCTATTAGGCTCACCATAAAGCCTATGGCCGGCTACCCTTTGTGGTACAGGGTCTGCGGCTGGAGCTGCGCTCCTGGAGCACTTGACCCTAGTGCTCTTCTATCTTCACCTGATCTGTTAGCCGAGGCTGGGAGGCAGTGAGGGTCCAGAAACGGATGGAAATAGACATGCAGGGCCGCAGGCTTGGTTGTCCCGCTCACCTGCGCAAGAGAGAGAGACATCTTCTAACTTCACAGTATCACTGCAGAGTAAACACTGGGAACTCTATGGTTAGTCCTGTTTTTATAGGGAGCCGCGGGATGCCACAGCCTTCTGCAGTACCACTGCGCCACCTTGTGGCGGAATAACCCAACTGCTATGAATACCGAATCGGGCCGTGCCATGCAATAAAGAAAAAATACAATTCTGTGGTTCTCACCTGTAGATTTCTCTCTTCTTCCACTCCAGGGCGTCAATGAATCAGATAGGTTCCTCCTGGCCTATATATACTTCCAGCTGCTCTCTGCAATCCAGTAATTAAAAAACAGTAGAAACAGACACCCAAGAGGAGGAAGAATCGTCAAGAGACCCCACACTGTATAACGTCTCCTCCTGCATAATTTATCTGTTGTGTCTTTTTAGTTCCCTTTTTTTCAAGGGACAAGACACACACACACGTAAACACACAAGTATTTACATATATATAATATTCCACTATGATTATGGCATCTCAGAATGGAAATCGTAGCCTAGCTGATAGAGCGGGTGTGATGCCCTGGAGTGGAAGAGAGAAATCAATTCTACAGGTGAGAATCACAGAATTTTATTTTATCTCATATTTCACTCCAGGGCGCCACCGAATCAGATGCAAATGTGACATCCCAAAGCAGCACCCTTCTTCAGGGTGAGAATCCCAAGTGTCAACCTTATTCCTCGAGAGGAAGACATGGCGAAATCAAACCTCCGCTGAAGTGTTCACCACGGCTTTAAATAATTTTTGACCAAAGGCAGCGTCCACTGAGGCTTTGCAGATCTGTTCAACTGAAGCCTGGTGATGAAAAGCCCAAGAGGTTCTGACAGCCAAGGAAAAATGGGTAGTGACCCGAAAGGGAAGAGTCTATCCCTTTGAAAACGTAGGCTCTTATCACTGCCTGTCTAATCCATCGGCTGATGGCAGACTTGGCCGGCGCTAGATCTTTTCGTGGCCCATCAAAAATGATGACCAAGCCATCTGTCTTGCGGTAGGTCTGAGTAGCGGAGAGACAATATTTTAAGGGTCTCCCTATGTCCAAAGAGTGGGGAACAACTTATGGCTAGTAGGAGCGGGACACAAGGAGGGTAAAATCACTTCTTCATTAAGATGGAGAACACTTTAGGAAGGAAGTCTTGTTTAAAGCAAAAAAACACTTGGTACTTGTTTCACACCAAGTAAGGAGACTTGACTGATAAGGCAGCTAATTCTGAAACCTGCCGGCCAGAGGTTTTTGCCACTAAATGATAAACTTAAATGTCATCAAAAACAGCAATGTTTCCACCAGCGGCTCAAAGGGAGGACCCTGAAGGACCAATAAGACTAGATATAGACCCAAAGCAGGTAAGAGAGGTTTCTGGGGCCACCCACATTGGAAACCCCCTGCATAAATGTCCTTATAAGTCAATTTTCTGCAAGCTAAGTGCTCCTTCTTGAAAAACAGAAGTTTCTTAAAGCATAGCCCTTGGACTCCACACCAGGCGATAAAGACCCGCAAGACTCTATAATAGAATAGAATAGATATAATAGATCCTTATGAGGTCTGCTTCCTGGCCTGAATCATAGTTTTGATGACTCCAGCAGAAAAGACAAGATGCATCCGTCAGCCAGGCCATCAGAGCAAGAACTCATAAATTGGAGTGATGCAGGGGCCCTTGTGTGAGGAGGTCTGGATGGACGGGTAGCTGACAAGGCTCACCTACAGACATCCTTACCATGTACAAAAAACAAACTCTCCTTGGCCAATGTGGCGCTACCAGAATGACTGAAATGGCTGAAAGGGAGACAAACCTGAAGACCTTTCGATTGTGGTGGGAAACCAAGAGGTCCATGTCTGGGGTCCCAAGCGGTTGCATAAACCTTAAAAGATCCCCCTGATCCAGAGTTACCCTGCTAAGATGATCGGCCTGCGCATTGTCCACTCCTGCTATGTGAATTGCGGGATATACGGGACGTCCTTTTCGGCCCAGAGCAAGATCTGGCTCCCCTCTTTGCTCCGGTTGCCCCCCTGGTGGTTGATATAAGCCACCGCTGTCATGTTGTCCGCTTGGATCTTAACTGGATGACCTCTCATATTGGGGGTCCAATAACTGAGTGAAAACAGAATAGCTCTCAGCTCCAAAGCATTGATCAGCAATCTTCTCTCCCCTTGGCCCCATTGTCCCTGGATCAGTTGAGATCCTATTATGCCTCCCCAAATGTTTAGGCTGGGATCTGTGATACTGACTTTCCAAAGCATTGGAGCAAAAGATCTGCCAATATGAAGATGCGGGGGGTTCAGCCACCAGGCTAGAGACCGCCTTACCATGTCCCTCAGGGAAAATGGGTGATCCACGGACTCCAAAGTTCGATCCCAGATCTAGAGTGACCCAATTGCAGGGGTCTTGTGTGCAATTGTGCAAATGGCACTGCCTTGAAGCAAGACACCATTAGACCCAGCAGACGCATTCCCTGATGGATCGTCTGAGAAGGGCAAGCTAAGTGCTCCTGTATCTGTGTACCTGTGTAAGCTTCTTTTGCTCTGGAAGAAAAACCTTGGTCCAAGTGGTGTCTAAGGTCATCCCCAGAAGGGGGATTACTCTTGAGGGGGTGACCTGCGATTTTGGATAGTTTATTATCCAACCAAAACTTTCCAAAGTTGACAAGACGGTCTCTGAGTCCCTCAAGGCCTCCTGAAAAGACAGAGCCCTGATCAGAAGGTCGTCTAATTATGGGGTGATACGTACCCCCTGGCTTCTTAGAGGAGCCATAAGAACTGAGAGAACTTTCTTAAAGCGGACCTTCACTCTGAATAAGAGTCTATCTTATATGTTTCCCACACCCTGTACATACATATTGTCGACATTAAAAATCATCCTACCTGCCTCTACTGCATGTTATGGAAGCCGCCATCTTATCAGGCAGCCTGCAAACAGGAAGTACCTTCTGACTGCGCTGCTCTGCATTCTGGGACTGCTGACCGTTACCTGACCCCAGCTCTGCTCTGTCTGGGCAAAGCACATCTATAACCCGCCCCCCTGTACTTTATCCTGCTCTCCTCTCATCAGTAAGTGTGATGCTGCTGAGTCAAGATGGCGGCGCCCGTATCCTAAATTCCTCAACAGAGTTGCAGCCCAGTGGGGGAAAGAATAATAAGTTAGTGACTAAAAACGTAAAATATATTAATTTTAGATGCTGGGGAATAGTTTTTTAAGAGTTTGGGCTTTTCATTAAATCACGCTGAAGGTCCGGTTTAAAGACCCTGGAGACGAAGATAGGCCAAAAGGCAGAGCCATGAACTGAAAATGAAGGCAATCTATAGCAAAACACAGAAACCTTTCATGGCCTTTGAAAATTGGGATATGAAGGTAGGCATCCTTTATATCTACAGTCAGAAAATCCACCCTGCTGTAGCGCAGCTATCGTGGATCTTAAAGATTCCATTCAAAATCTACAAAGTCAGACAAAATTGTTGAGGCCCTTGAGGTCTAATATTAAACACCGAGCTGTCCTTCCTGGGGGTTGTGAATAAATTGAAGTAAAAACCCTCACCCCTCTCTGAATGGGGAACGGGACAAACTACTGCTACTGCAGATCTCAACGCTTCTGATTTCTTCAGTTTCTGGGATACCCTTGACAAAAAGAATCTTCAAGAAGGTCTGACCCCTAACTAACTAGCCCGATAAAATTATTTCTTGGATCCATGCATCGGCCACATGGAGCTTCCAAAGGGGGCAAAATTCAAAAGCCGTCCGACAGGGTGAAGGCATCCCTTCATGCCTGGGAAGGCTTAGTTTAGCCTTGTTTCTCCAGAAGGGTTTAGTCCTGTTCTGGGTTTACTCCAGAACTCCTCTCGGCGTCTAGAGGTAGAGGAACCTCTGCTACCGAGAAGTCTAATTGACTTACCTCCTATGGCTCTTTTCACAACGTCATCCAGACGTTCACCAAAAACACGACCTCCCAGAAAGGGGAGTTCCTATAGAATCTTCTAGGAAGTTGCATCAGCAGACCATTGTTTTAGCCATAATGAACACCTCTGAGAAACCAGCAGAGCCAAACCTCTGGCATTCATCTAACAATATCAAACATTTCTTGCCTGCCATACCGCCATGGACGCCGTGCAGGCAGGCCGTGAGGCCGATCCCAACATAGAAAAAGCATGCCTAGATATCTGGTCCCTCAGGGAAGCACTGTCTGAGGTAGGAAATAGGATCATCTACCTCAGGAGGGAAAAATACAATTCTGTGAAACTCACCTGTAGAATTGTTTTTGATTATATCCAGTCCAGATCGTCCCAGTGATGACATGTGGGTATTCCGCCCCAAGGGGGCGCTCGGCTGCAAGATCAAAAGATGTAGCTCCTCCCGGCCCCCTATAAAGGCAGGTGTCCCTCTATCATTCTCCAGTGTTTAAAAAGCAGTAAACAAAAAGAGGACCATGTTACTTCACATAGCTTCAGCCAATGAATGAAAAATGGTAATCACTATAACAGGCAAACAGGAGACAATAAACAAAAGGGCGGGGTGGGACGACCTGGACTGGATATAATCCAAAACAAATCTACAGGCGAGTTTCACAGAATTGTATTTTTCCCTATATCGAGTCCAGGTCGTCCCAGTGATGACATGTGGGACATCCAAAAGCAGTGTCCAACTGGGCGGGATCCCCAGTGCAGAACAGCATGTAGTTCATTTCACTATCGCTTGAAGCACCTTTCGGCCAAAGACAGCATCAGCTGAGGCCCTGACATCAACCCTGTAGAACTTTGTAAAAGTATGAACTGAAGACCAAGTGGCGGCCTTACAAACCTGTTCAACTGATCCCTGGTGCTGAAAAACCCAAGAGGTACCAATAGCTCTGGTAGAATGAGCTGTGAACCGAAAAGGTGGTTCCTTCCCCTTGGCAGAATATGCCTGCACCACCGCCTGTCTGATCCACTTACTGAGAGTGGACTTGGCTGGTGGCAAACCTTTCCTAGAGCCCTCTGTTAGGACAAAGAGCAAATCCGATCTTCTGAAGGATTCAGTCGCAACCAGGTAATACTTAATGGCTCTGACCACATCCAAGGCATGGAGGGTCCGTTCTTTAGAATTAGTAGGTGCTGGACACAAGGAAGGTAAGACAACTTCCTCATTAAGGTGAAAGGGAGAAACGACCTTAGGCAAAAAACCACCTTATCCCAATGCCGCTTAAAATAGGGAGGTTTCATACAAAGCGCGGCCAGCTCTGATACGCGACGCACCGAAGTGATCGCCACCAAAAAGACCACTTTGAGAGTCAAAATAGATAATGCAGCATCGCACAATGGTTCAAAAGGAGGACCCTGAAGAGCAGAAAGTACTAAATTCAAGTCCCACACCGGTAATACTGACTTAGGCGGTGGCCGGATATGGGTGACTGAAGGATTCAGTCGCAACCAGGTAATACTTAATGGCTCTGACCACATCCAAGGCATGGAGGGTCCGTTCTTTAGAATTAGTAGGTGCTGGACACAAGGAAGGTAAGACAACTTCCTCATTAAGGTGAAAGGGAGAAAAGACCTTAGGCAAAAAACCACCTTATCCCAATGCCGCTTAAAATAGGGAGGTTTCATACAAAGCGCGGCCAGCTCTGATACGCGACGCACCGAAGTGATCGCCACCAAAAAGACCACTTTGAGAGTCAAAATAGATAATGCAGTATCGCACAATGGTTCAAAAGGAGGACCCTGAAGAGCAGAAAGTACTAAATTCAAGTCCCACACCGGTAATACTGACTTAGGCGGTGGCCGGATATGGGTGACTCCCTGGAAAAACCTATGGTTGCCAATGGATCTCTGGAAGAAGATGGCTAATGCTGAGACCTGACCCTGGAGGGTGCTCAGCTGAAGACCCAAGTCTAAGCCACGTTACCAAAACTCCAGAATCCTAGAAATAGAAAATGTGCGGCAAGGGAGACTCTTGGTCTCGCACCAAGCAATATAAGCGTGTTCAACTCTGTAGTATATCATGGAAGAAGACTTCTTTCGTGCCTGAATCATGGTATGCACAACCGTGGCCGACAGCCCCTTTTCCGTCAGGATTGAGGTTTCAATAGCCAGGCCGTCAAAGCCAGCGTCCGTAAACTGGAGTGCCGCAGCGACCCCTGTGTGATAAGCCCTGGGTCGTCGGGCATGATGTAGCGATCTACTGACATCTGAACTATGTCCGCAAACCAACTCCTTCTCAGCCGGCGAGGAGCCACCAGGATAGTTGGTACCCCTTCCTGGGCTATCTTGCGCAGCACTCTGCCCAGGAGTGGAAACGGGGGGAATGCATAAAGAAACTTGAACTCCGTCCAAGGAACCGCCGGAGCGCCTGTGGCAATGGCCAGAGGATCTCTTGAGAGGGAGACGATCTTTGGGAGCTTGTGATTGTGTCTGGACCCAAACAGGTCCACGGCTGACCCCAGCAGAGACACAGAGCGTGAAAGGTCTTGCCGCCGAGAGACCATTCCCCCAGGCGCGAGACGCTCCTGCTCAGGGAGTCTGCCTCCAGGTTTTCTACCCCAGGAATATAGACCGCCGAGATGCAGGGAACATTCTCCTCTGCCCAAGTCAGAATCTGGGTCACCTCCTTGAGGGCTCTCTTGCTCCAAGTCCCGCCCTGGTGATTGATGTAGGCGACAGCCGTCTGATTGTCTGAGCGAACCTGGATCGCATGACCCCTTAAGTAGGAAGTCAAGCAAAGAAGCACCAACCGGATCGCTCTCAGCTCCAGGAGATTTATGGGCAAGCGGATCTCCTGCGGACCCCACTGACCCTGGATCTTCTGCGTCTGCCAAACGCCTCCTCAGCCTGTCAGACTGGCATCCGTGGTAACTATCTCCCAATGGAGAGTCAGAAAGGACTTGCCCACCAACAGGTTCCGGGAGTCCAACCACCACAAGAGGGACTGCCTGGCCAGGGGGGGACAACAAAAATTCTTGTTCCAGAGATTCCTGCATCCGATTCCAGCCGGTCAGCAGGTTCAATTAAAGAGGTCTCATGTGAAACTGGGCGAAGGGCACTGCCTCGAGGCATGACACCATTAGGCCCACCAATCTCATCCCCAGACGTATTGCCGGCCGTTGGCAAGACAGCAAAGCCTGCACTTGCGTCTGGAGACCCAAAACCTTCTGCTGTGGCAGAAAAACCTTGACCTGAGCGGTGTCTATCGTCATTCCCAGGAAGGATCCCACTGTGGAGAGAGTGACAAATGACTTTGGGTAATTGATTACCCAGCCAAAGGCCTCCAGGGCTTACAACACCCCTAGAGTATCGCTCTCGGCCTGCTGCAGGGACTGGGCCGCAATCAGCAAGTCGTCCAGATAGGGCAGCACGCGAATGCCCTGGTTCCTCAGGATAGCCATGATGCCTGCCAGCACCTTGTTGAAGACGCGGGGGGCTGAGGAAATCCCGAATGGAAGTGCCACAAACTGGTAATGCAGATCCTCCAGAGCAAACCTCAGGAACTTCTGATGCCCCTGGAAGGTCGGGATGTGCAGATAAGCATCCCTGATGTCCACCGTGGTCATGAAGTCGCCGTGACGAAGCAATCTCACCGCCGACTGTAAGGTTTCCATATGGAAATGTCTGACTCAAACCTGTTGAGACTCTTCATGTCCAGGATTGGTCTTAAAGTTCCGTCCGTCTTGGGAACCGTGAACAGGTTGGAGTGAAAACCTTGCCCCCTTCCTGCCGAGGTACAGGGCAAATCACACCTAAACGCAGAAGCACGGCCATTCTCAAACCCTGTGCTTTTAGCGGGTTTCGGGATATCCGAGAACGGAATAATTTTGTGGGCGGCCTGACTGCCAGCTCTATCTTGTAACCGGAGGATACTACCTCCTGAATCCACCGATCCGAGCAGTGCCGTCTCCAGATCTGAGCAAACAGCAGAAGCCGTCCCCTACACCCAGATGAGTTAGGGCGCCCCCTCATGCCTGAGGGGACTTGGCAGGGGGCTTGGATTTGGTTCCCCAGGAGGGATTGGGTCGGCAGCGGGCCCTACCTCTACCCCAGGTATCTCTGCGGCCACCTGGAAACGAAGAGCCTCTTCCTCCCTGAAAAGAGCGATAGGCAGAGGGATTCCGAAAGGACTGAGCAGGCTTCCATCTCTGAGGGAGTCTGCCATCCTTGACCAAAAGGTCCAGGTGTTCCCCAAACAGCCTGTGCCCCACAAAGGGGATACTTGTAAGCGACTTCTTCACAGCCGCATCAGCCGACCATTGCTGCAGCCAGAGCAAGCGGCGGAGGGCAACAAGCAGGGCTGCAATCCTGGCACCAAGCCGGACCCCATCGTCCATGGCAGAAGCAACAAAGCCAATGAAATCCAAGCAGGCCTTGAGTTCTTTGTACTTTTCCGCACACTTGCTCTATCTACAAGGTGTCTCACCTTCTTTCTGATGGCTAGAGAGACAATCGCCGCAGCACACACAGGGCGAAATAGGACACCAACAAAGGTGAACGCATGGCAGACCGGCTGATGCATGCGCTTGTCAGCAGGGTCACATGCTTCACAGGAAGCAGTATCAGATGACGGCATAACCGGAGTGTTGGACAACCCGGACACAGGGGGATCCACTTCGGGAGGGCGAGACCATAACCGAACCAGCTCCAGTTTGCCCCAGGAAAGGGGTACCGCCTGTCCAGGCCCTTAGGCACCGACGGTAACTTGTTAGGCCGCTCCAATTCCTTGAAAATCATGTTAGAAAAATGGGCCTGCTCCGGGAAGACCCGCCTTTGTCTTTCGGGCTCAAACAAATCTCCCTGCTTACTCTTAGCCGCTCTGGGAGGGACAATGTGTAGTGTCTCAAACACTGAGGTAAGCAACTTCTCCGTATCATCCGGAAGCCACGCATCCTCTCCCGAGGAAGAACCAGACATACTGTCATCGCCAACCGAATAATCCACAGTGGAACATGAATCATTGGGCAACTCACCTTTCTCCACAGAGCCCAGATCATCAAAGAGATCGTCATTATCAGAGTAAACGGGCTTGAGATGCCGTTTCTTACTCGTGGCTTTCTTAGGAGCAGTCCGCGAGATCTGTCTCTCGAGATTGGCCAGTCTATGCGCCAAGTCAGCATGGGACCCCCTGCTGGCTCTCCCCTAACTGGGGGCTGAGTGCAGCAGCGGAGGGTCCGGAGAGACTGATGGCAGCACAGGGCTAGGGGCAGGTACGCCCGCCCAGTCATGGTCCAAAATAAAGCCTCTGGCGCAAGTGGTACAAACAGTGCTGAATCTGCCCAGAGGACTCCTACTGCACAAGGGGCAGAGCTTTTCCTGCCCAAATGGGGCCCCCATCTCACTATCCCCTGATGCCTCCATTATGGTGATTAAAAATGGTCAAATCAGTAAGGTTACAAGACACTAATGGCCCAAACCTAAAGGTGATGCCTCTTAATAAAAAGAGGGACCGGGAGGAACCACAACTATTAACCACAAGCCCATGGCCTATACAAGAGAGGGGGAGAAAACCATGATCAGAATAGTAAAGAAGCAATTGGTCATACAATATACAGCCAGAAAAAAATAGGGACTCACGACACCGACAGAGGGACAGCGCAGCCTCCGATGACGAGCGACCCCCCAGCAGCGGCAGCAGCAGGAACAAGGACAGGCTCCGAGATCCAGCAGGTCCCAGCAAAAAGCCCCAGTAGCACCAGCAGCAGAGCAGCAGCGCACAGGCCCGCTCTAGAAGGTTCCTTGAGGGAGTGTGGCTCAGGTCCGACATGATGACTCGGGCTCGCTGACGTCAGGCTCCCCCCCCCTCCGATGGCGCGCATGAAGAGGCGCCCGCCCCCTTCCAATACGCTGCCCAGAAGGAGCAATGGCCGCAGAAATCATGTGGCCCACCGTGCACCGGGGCACTGGCCTGCGGCGAGAATCTCCACCACCCCGTCACAGGCAGCGCCGAGGCCCCGCGGGTGCAGCGACCTCGCATCCAGCAACGACAAGGGAGCAAGGGAGGGGAGTATACAGCGTGCTCCATAAGGCCCAGCTGAGCCAGCGAGGAGCCGAAGAGTAAAAATACAATTCTGGTAGTACTCACCTGTAGAATTGATTTTGTAGTATACAGCACGTCCTGTTTCACAGAATTCTTTACGCTTGGGATAACCCGCCACAAGGTGGCGCATTGGACTGCAGAAAGACTTGTGGCATCTCCCGGCACTATAAAAGGACAGGAACCTCCCACAAATTCCCAGTGTTACAAAGCAGTTAGACAAGAAGCCGGGAGAATAAAAATGAAGGAAGCCCAACCAAACAATTGAAAAAATCACCATACAGAGAAACCAAGAAAAATGATAACAAGGGAGGGGTGAAACGGGACGTGCTGTATACTACAAAATCAATTCAACAGGTGAGTACTCACAGAATTGTATTTTTCCAAGTATACAGCACGTCCTGTTTCACAGAATTCTTTACGCTTGGGACGTACAAAAGCAGTGTCCGTAAAGTAGGGTGGGATCCCCAAGAACAACAGCGGGCAGTTTAAACCACTGCCACCTGAAGAACTTTGCGGCCAAAAGCAGCATCAGCTGAGGCCCAAACATCAACCTTGTAAAACTTTGAAAAGGTATGAACAGAAGACCAAGTTGCAGCCTTACAAACTTGTTCAACAGAAGCCTGGCGCTGAAAGGCCCAGGAGGCATCAATAGCACGAGTGGAATGAGCAGTAAGGCGGAAGGGAGGTTCCTTCCCCTTAGCAGAATAGGCTTGCACCACTGCCTGACGGATCCACTTGCTGATAGTGAACTTAGCCGGAGGCAAACCCTTCCTAGGTCCAAAAGGAAGAACAAAAAGATCATCAGTCTTCCTGAATGATTCAGTAGCGACCAAGTAAAACTTCAGAACCCTGACCACATCTAAAGAATGCAGAGTCCTCTCCTTGGAATTAGCAGGATTAGGACACAAAGATGGCAAAACAATGTCCTGATTGAGATGAAAAGCAGACACAACCTTAGGCAAGAAACACCACCTTGTCCTGGTGTCACTCAAAATAAGGAGGTTTGATGGAAAGCGCCGCCAACTCAGAAACACGCCTGACAGAAGTGATAGCCACCAAAAAGGCTACCTTAAGAGTCAAAATGGGCAAAGCGGCCTCACGGAGAGGCTCAAAGGGACAACCCTGCAAAGCAGATAACACCAGATTCAAATACCAAACTGGTAACATAGGCTTACGTGGCAGACACACGTGAGAAACCCCCTGGAAAAAAGTCTTAAACAAACGGTGACTGGCAAAAGATCTTTGGAAAAAAATTGCCAGAGCTGAAACATGACCCTTGAGGGTACTAAGTTGAAGGCCCAAATCGAAACCATGTTACAAGAACTCCAGAATCCTGGGAATAGAAAACACCCGACAGGGAAGAGATCTAGACTCACACCAGGCAATGTAAGCATGCCAGACCCTGTAGTAGATAAAGGACGAGGACTTCTTCCTAGCCCTAATCATGGTATCAACAACAGAGGCAGGCAACCCCTTCTCCATCAAGATGGAGGATTCAGCAGCCAAGCCGTCAAAGCCAGCGTTTGTAAATTGGGATGGCACAGCTGTCCCTGAGTGAGCAGATCTGGATCCATGGGCAGGACGTACTGATCCACTGCCAGCTGCACGATGTCTGCGAACTACACCCTTCTTCGCCAACAGGGAGCCACCAGAATGTCTGGCACCCCTTCCTGGGCTATCTTGCGCAGCACCCTGCCCAGCAGAGGAAACGGAGGGAACACGTAGAGGAGCCGAAACCCCTTCCAAGGCATTGTTAGCGCATCCGTAGCAAAGGCCAGAGGATCCTGTGACAGAGAGACAAAGAACGGAAGTTTGTGATTGTGACGTGAAGCAAACAGGTCCACATCCGGTAGACCCCAGCGGTGGCAGAGGGAGTGAAACACCCTGTTGCTGACGGACCACTCCTCCAGCCGAGACATCCCCCTACTCAAGGAGTCTGCTTCCAGGTTCTCCACCCCTGGGATGTAAACAGCCGATATGCAGGGGACATTCTCCTCCGCCCAGGACAGAATCAGGGACACTTCCTTGAAGGCTCGCTTGCTCCGAGTCCCTCCCTGATGATTGATGTAGGCAACCACCGTCTGGTTGTCCGAGCGGATCTGAACAGCCCGATCCCGAAGGTGTGGGGTCAACTGGAAAAGAACCAACCTTATCGCCCGTAGTTCCAGAATGTTGATGGAGGCATGGGCCTCCTGAGGACCCCACTGACCCTGGAACTTCAGAGACTTCAGACTGGCATCTGTGGTGACAGTCTCCCAGCACAGAGGCAGAAAGGTCTTGCCCACTAGGAGATTCCTTCAGTCCAGCCACCACGAGAGGGACAGACTGACCCGAGGGGACAGAGCAAATTCCTGATCCAGGGACACTGGGTCCCGATCCCAAACTGACAAGAGGTGCAACTGAAGAGGTCTCATGTGAAAATGGGCATAAGGAAGCGCCTCGAAACAGGACACCATCAGGCCCACCAACTGCATCCCCTGCCGAATGGAGGGATGAGGGCACGAAATCAGAGACCTTGCCTGCATCTGCAGGCTCTCCACCTTCTGCTGAGGCAGAAAAACCTTGACCTGAGATGTATCCAGAGTCATGCCCAGAAAGGACGTCACCAAGGACGGAGACAGAGAAGACTTGGGGTAGTTGATCACCCAACCGAAGGACTCGAGTGGGGAGACCACCATCTGGGTATCCAACTCGGCTTGATGGAGGGACTGAGATGCAATCAGAATGTCGTCCAGATAAGGAAGGATGCGAATGCCCTGAGATCTTAACAGAGCCATCACCCCCACCAGCACCTTGGTGAAGAGCTGAGGGGCTGAGGTAAGACCGAACGGTAAGGCCACAAATTGGTAGTGATGATCCTCCAGAGCGAACCCGAGAAATCTCTGATGACCTGGAAAGATAGGAACATGAAGGTAAGCATCTTTGATGTCCACAGAAGTCATGAAGTCGCCCGGGCGCAAGGTACTGACCGACGAGCGCCGAGTCTCCATGCTAAAATGCTTGAACCTGACAAATTTGTTGAGGCGCTTTAAATCCAGGATGGGCCTCAGGAACCCATCCTTTTTTGGAACAGTGAACAGATTGGAATAGAAACCTCTGCCAGTTTCCTGGAAGGGCACCAGGCAAATGACCCCCAAATCCAAAAGGCTTTGGACCGCAAGCCCTGAGCTGACCAGGGATTTTGAACCATCTGGGATCTGATGAATCTTGGGGGCGGCCAGGCTGCAAACTCTATTTTGTACCCGGAGGATACCACCTCCTGAATCCACCGGTCTGAGACGCGCAGTCTCCAAATGTGAGCAAAGAGCCGCAACCGCCCCCCCCCCCCCCACCCGGATGGGTGAGGGCGCCTCCTCATGCCTGAGGGGGCTTTGGGGAAGATTTGGACTTGGGACCCCATGAGAGACCGGGACGTCCATGGCCTCTACCCTGGCCCCAGGGGTCTCTATGTGCCCCCGCAAATGGTGCACCCCGACTGGACCTGGGAGCACGGGAGGAGGGGAGGGAAGAGCCAGCCCCCTGAAAGGGCCACGGCTGCCTCCTGCGTTGAGGCAGCCTACCATCCTTAGCAAACAGATCCAGACGCTCCCCAAAGAGCCGTAGCCCAGTAAAGAGGAAGTCAGTGAGAGCCTTCTTAGCAGCATTATCAGCCGCCCACTGACGCAGCCAAACAGAGCGGCATATAGCCACCAAAAGGGCAGAAGTCCTACCACACATCCTGACCGCATCATCCATAGTAGAAAGAATAAATGCCACAAATTCATAGCAATCAGGAGGGATCTATACTCCTCCCCCCTATTGGCATCTGAGGCATTATCCAGAAGGCACTTGAGCAGGCCTTTAATAGCAAGAGCCGTGATGGCAGAGGCGCACACAGGGCGCAGCGCAGTCCTGCACAAGCAAATGCTTGACAGGCCAGCTGATCCACACACCGGTCCTCACCATCCCTCAGAGTAGAGGTGTCAGGGGAATGCATGACCGAGGTATTGGACAACCCAAGCACGGGAGCATCCACCTCGGGGGGATAGGACCAGCGTTTAACCACATCAGCAGGAAATAGACACCTCCTGTCCCAACTCTTAGGCACCGTGGGCAATCTGCTAGGACGTTCCCACTCCTTGAGCACCAAATTATTGAAGTGGACCTGCTCAGGGAACTCCAAGCGTTGTTTAACAGTGTGAAAAAGCTCACCCTGCTGCCTTTTAGCCGAGACAGGAGGTGTATTACACAGTACTTCAAAAATGTGAGCCAACAGCCTATCAGTATCCTCAGGAGACCATGGGTCTTCTCCAAAAGGAGACCCAGTACCACCATAAACCTCCTGCTGCTCCTCAAAGGAATCAGAATCAGAGAAAAGTTCCCCCTCTTCTAGGGGGTACAGTGCCAAGACTCTAATAAAGCTTGTGGGCAGGGAGGGTACATACAGAATATAGTGGTCCCCCCCCCCCCAACGCTCATCATAAGCATGCGGCCGACTACCCTTTAGCATAGGGTCTGCGGCCCAGAGCCAAGCTCTGCCGAATGCCAACAGACCCCGGCGTTCACCCTAGCGCCACAATCCCGTAGCAGCCAGGGGCTGGAAGGCAGGAGTGGGTCGGAAGAGATCTGTGGAAATAGGGCCCACAGCAGCCGACGGGCTAGGTGGCCCCGCTCTGCTGCTATTCTCTGAGAGAGTGTCAAACGATCTTCTGCAGCCAAGACTGCAAGATATCAATTGGGAGAATGAGAGGGACACTTGCCTTTATAGGGGGCCGGGAGGAGCTACATCTTTTGATCTTGCAGTCGAGCGCCCCCTTGGGGCGGAATACCCACATCCACATGTCATCACTGGGACGACATGGACAGGATTTAGGGAAAAAAACATAATTTAATTAGGTCAGTGAGAAAAAACTTAGTATCTAGGACTAGGAATTGTGGGAAGCGTATCAGGCCTTTCCCATTCTTAATGAATAAGCCTGGTAAAGTTGGATTCCTTTGTTTCTCAGATCTGTACGGATCCCCTCTCTTCCTCTTAGGGCCTTTTGGAGCTGGAATATCCAAAACCTCTAAAATAGAGGAGATCAGACTATCCCCCTGGTCCTTGAGCATAGCGAACCCAGGTTCTGCTGAGGAATCCGAGTCCGAACTTCCCAGCTAGATAGAGCTTCCCCTTAGAAGAGTCTTCCTGAGACTCTAGGGCAGCGTAAATATCCTCCTGATCAGAAGAATCCATTGGAACTAAGAGCTTCTATTTTTTTTTAGAGTCGTGATTGTAATCCGAGAGGAACCAGACCTTAAGGCTTCCGGGGGGGGGGGGGGGGGGGGGGGGAGGGCGCAGGTGGGGGAGGCAAACTCCTAAATCTGGACTGTACCACCACTGCGGTGCATTCTGAGCAGATAGGGCTGTCTTCTTCTGGAGGCTTATGCAGACACAAAGGACAAAAGGCAACACTCTAAGATACCAGACCCGGATGACCCAAATGCTAAGTCAAGGTGAGTCGATCCGTTATCCCCAAGAGCCTGAGACAGAAGTATATGAGGAATCTCGATAATCAATATTGATTACTCCAAGATCCTTGGGAAGGACCACTACCTAGATCTCTCTTTGCCCTCCCAGTATCTAAAAAAAAAAAAGATGTATGACAATAACCGAACTAGAAATATCAACATTCAGAAAATTAGAATGTCCTACCTGATCTGAAGTGCAGGCTGACACAGGAGCAGCGCAGCAGGAGCCAAGGACAGTTGCAGGCCGAATAGTGTGGCAGCGACCTGCCCAGAGCAGGCAGCAGCCGGTGAAGGTATAGACAGTGGCCCCGACTGAACCTGGCAACAGCCGGCAGAGCACCCCCCAAAAGTGTGAGGCAGCAGGCTGAGGTGTGCAGTGGCAGGCATAGGCAGCCCAGCTGGGAAATGGGACAACGGGCCGCTGGGAAGCGTGGCAGTGGCGGGCAGGGAAGCAGGGCAGCGGCCGCTGAGTAGCATGGCAGCCTAAGAGAGTATTGAGGCAGCTAGCTTAGGAACGCAGCAGGTGCCGCCAATGCAGTATGATGCAGAACACCCCGACGGAAACAACGTCGACGGTGCCCCCCTTGCCTCAGCCCCGTCCCAGACAATAGGAATAAGATGCGAATTTCACATGCTCCTTCTCCTCAACACTCCAGATAAGTGGGACAAAAAAAGAGAGAGGAAGGCAGGGAGGGAATAGTTGTTTTACACCAAAGTCCATCCCAGCAGGCCACCAGACAAACCTGTGGATGGGTGTCCCTTCAAAAGGAATCGACCAGCCCTTGGGGTGTCCCATCTAGGAAAACCAGGGTGCCACCCCATAGCGCCCCAGGACCCTGATGCTTACCCTTATTCCCCTGATCTGATGCTATCGGTTTAACAGACTCCAAGAGGCATAGAACTGGGTCTCTTGGATCAGTGGAAATAGAAGGGCCTGCAAAACCTTTGCAGTCCAGTCAAATGGCAAGAATAAACAGGATTGCGAAGGGCAGCCGGAGTTTTATGTAGGCCGGGAGGAACCACACCTTTTATCTTGCAGTCCCGCCCTTTGTGCGAGAGTTAACCGTTTGTATATGATTAGGTGACGCCCTGGAGTGGAATATGAAAGAAAAATAAAAACTTTTAAAAAAATTCAATCAGAAGTGAACATTCCCTTTAAAGTTGACCAAAACCCGACGTGGGATGCCCTGCTCTGTAAAACCCCCAAGGTAACCTACTCCAACTCACCTTTCCCCGGCCCTACGGCGCATCTGCTTGCTCAACTGCACTGATGCAAGGAGCTGAATCTAGCCGAGCGGCACCAATAGCTGCATCCCCGCTACCCTCCAACAGGGAGCGCACCTGTGCTGGCAGTTCACAAATGCCTGGCGCGGGCACATGCCCTGCTAAAGGGATAGCGGGGATGCGCCTGCTACTCGCGCAGGCAACCTGGGTTGTTTCACACAGCCCTTGTGGAGAAAGAAAAGAGACTGTTGGGGTAATTCTGCAGTTTGTGAGCCCATGGTTAAGCTAACAGAAAAGTGAGAGTGAGGTTACATGTCCATGATGACAACACAGCTGGTGATAACAGTCGAAGGGGGAAACCTTACAAGCCTCCAGCTAGCATAAAAAGCTTGCTTCAGCAATCTCAAGCAGGTCTAAGGCACTCACCTGGCTCACCATGCATAAGTCTCAGCTGCTCCAGAGGAATCTCTGTAGATTCAGGGTCATACTGTGGTGTTCCAGAAGTAACACTGATATCAGGGTCATCCACGTTCCTAGGTTTAGAAAGCAAATCTTTGATGCCAAATACAAGCTTTGCTTGGTTTTATCACCTATTTATACATTTGGGAACTAAAAAGCATGAATGTGTTTCATACTGATAAAATCCCACAGTCCCATGATCATTGTCCAGCAAAGATTTGGGATGCTTCACTGTGTGAAAGCCCCAGAACCACCCCTAATAACTCACCTTCGTGCGATCCCATGGCGAACGGGCAGGCGCTGGCCAATAAGACCTTGTGTGACATTTATTTAGATACTAGATACTGTAGCAGGTCTCCAAAGTTTGTCCATGCAAGTGCGATCTGTGTGGCTTGCTGGTTTGCTCAGGCTGGGAGCACCGAGGCAGCAGTGTGACCACACTTGGAGGTGGTCAAAACAGAATGGAAAGGAAAGTAGGGGCAAATATTGGGGCCCCTGATACAGCATCTACAGTGCATGGGCAGGTGAGCTGCCTTATTATTGTCATTGCCTGGACTTTAAGCAGCCAATGGTTGCCTTGACTCTAGGCACGTTTAACTATTTACATTGCAGCTATTGCATTTGCTACTGCATGCTCTTTGGAGGGGGGCTGATAAAAAAGACATGTCTTTAACATGGGTGCCATAGCACCTGCCCCTTAACTTGTTGCCTTACCTTTTGGAAACAATAATCAGCCTTCTCTGCATGTACTTCTGATATTCCAGGGTTACTAAAAATAAATATATGGCATCATCAAAAACTCTGAAAGGTATTTTTTATATTAACACTAAAGAGATGGCAATTACAGGGTAAAGCTCAAGCAATAACATGTTGGCTCACCATCACTTCTTTGCTCGTAATATTTCCCAAATGCATCATCCTTGGGGATGTTGGGATAGAGATATCTCAAGGGGTTCTCAGGAATGTTTTCTTCTGCTAAAAGCTGGTAGTTCCGAATGATCTCAGTAAGAGGGATGTGTGATAATTCTTTCTTTGTGTATGGCTCCACAGAGTGGACAAAGTAGTGTCCTAGATGAAGAAAGCAATGACATCATATAAACTATATAGAACATACATGCCGACCATTTAACAAAAGGGTAAATTAATGGTAACATGGAATCTGGGAAAGCATGCTAGGGCCAGTAAGACAGGGACATTAGAAAATCTGTCCTTAATCTCGATCACCATAAAGTGGATCTACATAAAAACATATTAGAGATATTATGATAATGTATTTGCACATCAATTACTCCTTTTTTTAATATATATATATATATATATATATATATATATATATATATATTTGTTAACAATTTCTACTTACAGTTTAGGCCCTCTTTAAGGAATACATAATTCCATGGCATCAATAAATATGTAAAATGATTGCGATAATTGCTCCCACAAGTGGTGCCTGTAAGGTATCTCCTTTAAAGTAGACCAAACCCGTGGTGATCCGCCTGAGATTCTAAGATTCCCGGGACGATCAATACCCTCCCCCCGGGGCATCCAAAATCAGGATGCCCTGCTGTGTGAAACCTCCCCCAGGTTGCCCAATACAGTTACCTTCTTGCCCGGTCCAACGGCGCATGTGTTTATCTTAGACAATGTGACATCAGGGGATTCGAGCGGTCGCACATGCATCGTAGGACCGGGAAGAGGTGAGTTTGTTTCAGCGACCTGGGGGGGGGGGGGGTCACACAGCAGGGCACCCCTGATCGGGATAGTCAAAATCCTGTGTTTTGGTCCACTTTAAGCAATGCTTGCTGAAAAATGAAGCTTAAAGCCAATGTTGTTTAAATCCCTTTCTATAAATTAAACCGGAACAGAAGCCTGGCACAGTTGGAAACGAAAGGTAGTGGCCATTATGGAGCTTACTCTCCCAACTGACAATGCACAGTAACAGGAAGCCCAGCAGCACTTCCTGTTTGCAGGTGGCCAATCTTGTTTTTAAAATGTACCACAGCATGAGTTAGAAAAATACAATTCTGTGAAATACTCACCTGTAGAATTGATATTATAAGTATACAGTACGTCCTGCTCCAAATGTAATATGTGACAGAGGCTCTGTCTTTTGGATGTCATCACTATTCAGTTGCCCACCGGGTCATTCACTGGCCTTTTCTTAATTAGGTTGCAGACAATGTAATTGTATTTTGATACTGTTACAGGCAATGTCATTGTATTTTGACTGCCATTGTGTATTGTTGATTACGTCACAGTCAATGGCATTGTCCTGATTGATTGTATTACGGCCTGCTATTGTTCTACTGATTGCGTCACCGGCAGAGTTGAGGGATTGTGTGCCCTGCTGCTATTGGTCAGTGTGGTTGTCATTGCATGGAGCATTGCATATAAGGCCCAGTGTGGCACTAATAAACACTTCACCTTCACCCTCAATACTGAAGTTCTGTCTCTTATTGGGGGAAACGCTATATTACAGTTCACTAGCCCTTGTAAGGGCTGTTCCTGTTTTCCTCACGGACGACTCTGGAATTCCAGCAGCACCTCTTACGATTGGGAAAAGGACGTCTCGGGCGGTGAAGCCCTCCGGCGATAAGGGTTATCGCTACATAATACTTACACTAGGGGTTATCCTCATCCAGATGGCGCTGCACTGCAGAGACATGTAAAACAGGCTCCTCCCGGCCCCTCAAATACCCGGGGACCTCCCACAAATCCCCAGCATTGAAAAGCAGTGAACGAGAAGCCGGGAGAATTTAACCACCCAAACTGGTAACTATAACAATGATAAAAATCACCATACAGGGGATCCAAAATAATGCAAAACAAGGGTGGGGTGGAGCAGGATGTACTGTATACTTATAATATCAATTCTACAGGTGAGTATTTCACAGAATTGTATTATTCTTAGTATACAGTACGTCCTGCTCCAAATGTAATACTTACTCTAGGGACATCCAATAGCAGTGTCCAAACAGTAGGGTGGGATCCCCAACAAAAAAGGTAACAGCAGACAGTTTAAACCACTGCCGCCGGCAAAACCTTGCGGCCAAAGACAGCATCAGCTGAGGCCCTAACATCAACCTTGTAAAACTTTGAAAAGGTAAGAACAGAAGACCAAGTAGCGGCCTTGCAAACTTGTTCAACAGAAGCCTGGTGCTGGAAGGCCCAAGAGGCACCAATAGCATGAGTAGAATGAGCAGTAATGCGAAAGGGAGGACTCTTCCCCTTAGCAGAATAGGCCTGAATCACGGCCTGACTGATCCATTTGCTAATAGTAGACTTGGCAGGAGCCAAACCCTTCCTGGGCCCAGAAGGGACTACAAAAAGAGCATCAGTTTTCCTGAAGGACGCAGTGACTACCAGGTAATTCTTCAGACACCTGACCACATCCAAGGAATGCAAAACCCTCTCCTTAGAGTTACTAGGATTAGGGCACAATGAAGGAAAAACAATATCTTGATTCAAATGAAAAGCAGACACCACCTTAGGCAAAAAGTCTGGCTTAAAGAGGAACACCACCTTGTCCTGGTGTCTCTCATAGTATGGGGGCTGAATAGACAGAGCCGCCAACTCAGACACACGCCTGACCGAAGTAATGGCCAACAACCTTGAGGGTAAGTACAGCCAGAGCAGCATCCTGTATAGGTTCAAAGGGAGCACCCTGCAAGGCAGACAAAACCAAGTTCAAATCCCAAACAGGGACCATAGGTTTACGTGGGGGACGCACATGAGTAACCCCCTGGAAAAAGGTCTTAATCAAAGAATGCTGAGCAAAAGACTTCTGAAAGAAAACAGACAGGGCAGAAATCTGACCCTTCAGAGTACTGAGTTGGAGTCCCGACTCCAACCTATGCTGTAAGAACTCCAGAACCCTGGGGACTGAAAACACCCGACAGGGAAGAGACCTAGACTCACACCAGTCAATGTAGCTACGCCATAATCTTTAATAGATGGAAGAAGTTTTCTTCCTAGCCTTCACCATGGTATCAACCACCAAGCCTTTCTCCATCAAGATGGAGGTTTCAGCAGCCAGGCCGTCAAAGCCAGAGTTTGTAAATTGGGATGGCGTAAGGGGCCCTGAGTGAGCAGATCTGGCACCCCTGGCAGAACATACTGGTCTACTGCCATCTGCACCACGTCTGCGAACCACACTCTTCTCGGCCACCTGGGGGCCACCCGAATCGCTGGCACCCCTTCCAGAGCAATCTTGCGCAGAACCCTGCCCAGCAGGGGGAATAGAGGAAAGACATACAGGAGCCGAAATTCCTGCCATGACATGGACAGAGCATACGTGGTCAAGGCCAGAGGATCCTGAGACAGGGAGACAAAGGCCGGGAGCTTGTGATTGTGACGGGATGCAAACAGATCCACATCTGGTAGACCCCAACGGTGACACAGGGACTGGAATACCCTGTTGCAGAGGGACCATTCTCCCTGACGAGAGGTCCCCCTGCTCAGAGAGTCTGCCAGGAGATTTTCTGCTCCCGGGATGTACACAGCCGAAAGACATTGAACATTGGCCTCCGCCCATGTCAGAATCTGCGACACCTCCTGGAGGGCCCCCCTGCTCCGGGTCCCTCCCTGATGGTTGATGTAGGCAACCGCCGTCCTGTTGTCTGAGCGCACCTGCGCAGACAGACCCCGCAGGTGATTGGTCAACTGATCCAGTACCAACCTGATCGCCCGTGGTTCCAAAATGTTGATAGGAATGTGGGACTCCTGAGGGCCCCACCTCCCCTGGAACCGCAGGGACTTCCAGAATCCCCCCCATCCTGACAGACTGGCATCCGTGGTGACCGTCTCCCAGGAGGGGGCCAGAAAGGATCTGCCCCCCAGCAAGTTCCTGGAGTCCAGCCACCACAAAAGGGACCGCCTGACGGGGGGGGGGGCACACAGACCCCGTCCAGGGACGTTGGGTCCTTGTCCCAAGCTGACAGAAGGTGAAGTTGTAGAGGCCTCAAATGGAACTGAGCAAAAGGCACCGCCTCGAAGCACACCACCATCAGGCCCACCAACTGCATTCCCTGCCTGAGGGAGGGATGGTGACACAACAGCAGGAACCTCACCTGTGCAATTAGAGCTTCCACCTACTCTTGAGGATGGAATATCCTTGACTGAACCGTATCCAGAATCATACCCAGGAACGGGGTCACAGAGGAAGGGGACAGAGAGGACTTGGGGTGATTAATCACCCAGCCGAAGGACTCCAGGGTGGACGCCACCAGCTGAGTGTCCAACTCTGCCTGCTGTAGAGACTGAGAGGTGATAAGTATGTCATCCAGGTAGGGCAGCACACGGATGCCCCTTGACCTGATCAGAGACATCACCCCAGCCAGCACCTTGGTGAACACTCTGGGAGCTGAAGTGAGACCAAATGGCAAGGCCACAAATTGGTAATGTTGATCTTCCAACGCGAATCTGAGGAACCTTTGGTGCCCTGAAAACACAGGGATGTGAAGGTAAACGTCTTTGATGTCCACAGACGTCATGAAGTCCCCTGGGTGCAGGGAGCTGATGGCCGAGCACAGAGTTTCCATGCGAAAACGCCTGTTCTTGACAAATTTGTTGAGGATTTTTAAATCAGGGATCAGGGACCTGAGCGCCACAGATGTAATGGCCGAGGCGCAGACCGGGCGCAGCGCCGTCCCCACAAATGCAATGGCATGGGACGCCAATTGGTCAATGCGCCGGTCCTCGGCATCCCGCAGAGTAGTAGAGTCAGGGGAGTGCATGACAGAGGTGTTAGACAGCCCTAGAATAGGGGCATCCACATCGGGAGGGGATGACCAGCACTTGACCATATCAGCAGGAAAGGGATACTTTCTGTCCCAACTCTTAGGTATACCGGGAAGTCTACTGGGACGTTCCCACTCCTTAAAGTGGACCAACACCCAGGGGTGATTGGCCCGGGAATCTATAAGATTCCCGGGCCGATCACCTCCCTCACCGCGGGACATCCGAGATCGGGATGTCCCGCGGGGTGAAACCCCCCCAAAAAACCTTACCTCATCAGTGGCGGCAGCAGCCGCCGCTGCCTCCCGCGCGCCCCTCTAGTTGTGCGCGCACCCGCGCCGGGCGCGCCCCTGTATGACTGACGTGCGGGAGGCGGCGGCGGACGCGCTGTCTTGGACGTCGGCGGGGATTGGACGGCACGGTCACATGGGAGCGTGGTGAGGTGAGTTTTTGGGGCTTTCTGGGGGGTTTCACACAGCGGGGCACCCCCAATCGGGGTGCCCCCCCTGAAGTGGACCAAAATCCAGGATAGTCAAAATCCTGGGTGTTGGTCCACTTTAAGCACGAGATTATTGAAATGAGCTTGCTCAGGAAATTCCAAACGAGTCTTAGCAGTATGAAAAAGCTCACCCCTTTGCCTAGGGGTCACAACAGGGGGGGGGAGATGGACAGAACCTCAAAAATCTGTACCAGCAGTCTGTCAGTATCATCCGGGGCCCAGGAGTCAGAGCCGGAATCGTCATGACCCCTGGGTCTCTCAACAGATGACCCTGAATCGGAGAACAGCTCCCCTTCGTCCGAGGGGGTATAGCCACATAAATCCAAAAACTCATCAGACTCCATAGGAAAGAGTGGCATCAGGGGATAAGTGACGCATTTTAGCAATGGCCTTACGCGCTTAAGTATTAGCAATCAATTTTTCAACACTGGCCAGTCTAGCAGACACGTCAGGCTGAGAATCCCCGCTTGTATGCAAGTCAATGGGAGTGAGACTCAAGCTTGGGGGAGTAGGTGTAGTGATTATTAGGCACAATATGCCAGTAGGGATTGGCGCTATAAAGCAACCCTGGATGCCCCAGTAACCCGCTAGGGAAGTGGGAGTAATTATACTAGGCCCAACTATCAATTACACTGGGCCGGAAGAAGCCAATGGATTCACCCGTCTGAAAGACACAATGAAAAGAAGGGGGTGTCAGAACCATACACACTAAAAAATGAGTATAAAGCCGCCTGCGAGGGCACTTATGGGCCGCGGTAAGTAGAACCGCCACACACGCGCGCGACCAGACAAAATGGCGGCCAGAGTACCTCGAAGGGCGGGCCAGAGCAAGCCGTGACGCAGAGCGCGCCAAGCCAGCCCCCCCCCCCCCCCGAAGAGCGCAAAGCCCACAGACAAGCAGCCAATGAGAACGCAGAAGCGTCTGAGGTAACGCCGCCGCCCGGCACGGAACATCCAAATGAAGGAAAAGACGCATGCGGCGGCGGCATTTGCAAATAGTAAAAAAAGACAAGTCAGCGCGGCTGACACCACATATACTAGTCAAAAAACAGACAATACGCTGTATGCACGAATCACGATACACACTCACCCACACCCCCCCTTCTTTCCCCCCCGAAGGCTACAGGGAGAATGAGGGAGGATGGTGGCCCTCTGTACAGGACCCACCGCTACACGGGGCATGGGGCAATAATGCGGGAGGGGCATCCCATAAAGGCTCACCATCAGCCTATACCGCCTACCCTTTGGTGGGGGATTGCGGTGGAGCAGCGCTCCGTAAGCACACATGGTGCCGCCTACCTTCACCCGACCAGTGCAGCCCAGGCTGGGAGGCACATCAAACGAGGAACGGGTGGGAATAGTCCAACAGGGCCGCAGGCTCATAGCCCGGCTCACCTGCGAGAGAGTGATAATTTCATGTCTTCGCAGTAAGCACTGCAGAGAAATCTGGGGATTTGTGGGAGGTCCCCGGGTATTTGAGGGACCGGGAGGAGCCTGTTTTACATGTCTCTGCAGTGCAGCGCCATCTGGCGGAGGATAACCCCCTAGGGTAAGTATTACATTTGGAAATTAATTTTTATGTGCAGCAATCTAAATTGCCCTGGGGAGGGGTGCAAATGAGCACTGTTTGTTGTGTTGGTCTGGTTTAAGTCATTTTTGACTGTTGGTGTAGTCCATTTACCTCAATGGATGCGCTGTGAGCTTATCACTAATCCACCCTCAATGGCTCGAATATCAATGGCCCCGATATTGTTGTTAAAACGGGCTGTGGTCCATCCGGCCCCTCCAAGTCCCTCTGGCTAGAAGCAGCCAGCTTATCTGGCCTCCTAGCAGTCTCTGGGGGCCCATCCACAGGCTGCAGATTGGTGCTACACCATGTTATCCTACAGCTGCTGCTGTTGTGTTCCCTGGCCTTGCTGTTAATCATTCCCCCACACAGCCTGACCGAGGATATTGATGGACATCTACCTTGTCATACTGGACAGGCAAGGGAGAATGCCACCATCCACGTCATCTGAGCCAGCTTATATTAAGGCAACTATAGTGACATCTAACCAACATGTATAAGCGCTTATTCAATTACTATAAATATTGAAAGCTATTATCCACCATAGGTATATAACCTATATTGCAGCGGGTAAGCACCATTTAAACAGACAGCAGCCATCATAATACATTTACAAGAAATTAGTTTAGCACTTTTTATCATTTACACTTTGTGGTTTTCACATTATGTATGTTATAGCAAACAATATTATTAAACAAAACAAAAAAAAATTCCTATTACTACAAAAAAAGCACAAAACTGATAGATTAAAGCGGACCTTTACTATGAATAAGAGTCTATCTTATATGTTTCCCACACCCTGTACATACAGATTGCTCACATTAAAAATCATTCTACCTGCATCTACTGCATGTTATGAGCCTCTAAACATCCAAGATGGAACATCAGGCAGCCTGCAAACAGGAAGTGCCTTCTGACTGTGCTGCTCTGCATTCTGGGACTGCTGACCTTTTCCTGGCCCCAGCTCTGCTCTGTCTGAGCAAAGCACAGCTATAACCCCGCCCCCCTGTACTTTATCCTGCTCTCCTTTTCTCAGTAAGTGTGATGCTTCTGAGTCAAAATGGCGGCGCCCATATCCTAAAGTCCTTAAGAGAGTTGCAGCCCAGTGGGGGGAAATAATAATAAGTGACTAAAAACTTAAAATATATTAATTTTAGATGATGGGGAATCGTTTTTTAAAGGTTTGGGCTTTTCAATAAATCATGGTGAAGGTCCGGTTTAATTCAAACCTGGGGGGATATATGCTTTATATGTGCGAATCCATCTGGTTTCTCTCTGTAACATAATTCTAACTAATTCTAAATTACCCCCTCTATCATTGGACACTACCCACTTTGCCCCCACGGTGGTGCACAAAATGTCTTCCTATTGGGGTTGCCATATTTTTATTTCTAATGTCCATTAAATGTACCAACATTCTGGTTCAAAACTTCCTGTTAGTCTTGCCTATATAATACTGATCGCACCCACATTTTAGGAGGTGAATAACATTGATTACAGTTAATAAATGTATGACTATATATTTGTGCTACTCTGTCATGTATTGTAAGTTAGTTATTTTACCCTTTTGTAATTTCACATTCTACAACGCCATGGAGGATGATGGCGCTTTATAAATGAATAACCACTTAACAGTTGAACAGCTGAACTTAAGCCAGACCAACAGCCTGGCACAGTTGGAAAAAAACCCAAACTCCCTTGCCCCATCCGCATGCATGATACTGAAACATTGTCAGTACTTATATTGCGTCCTAAACAATTTTCTAGTGGTAGCAGCCATTTTGGAGTTTCCTCTCCCAGCATCTCTGCCTGGATTCAGCTGAAATAATTGACAATGCACAGTAACAGGAAACCCAGCAGCACTTCCTGTTTGCAGATACATGACCCGCCATTTTGTTTCCAAAAGTTTCTAAAGTTCGAAAAGGGTAAATTAATTTTTATGTGCAGCAAACAAAATTGCCCTGGCAAGGGATGCATATATGTTTGTTGTGTTGGTCCGGTGATCTGAGCCTTGCAACTTATTTCCTTACCTTCTATGTAACGCAATGTAACTAGCTCACGTATTTTATCTATTTTTACAAATAATAATTAAATCCACTCATCTATTTTTGGATTCGATCTCTGATGTGCTTGTTGTAGAATCCATTACTGAAATTATTATCTGGAGGTCGTGAGTTAATAGAAATTAATATAAGGAATTATATGCAACATGGTTTTATGTGATGTTACTTTAGTATTCCTTACCATCAGGTTGGTGGTCAACCCAGGAACATGTGACACCGCCATCCTTGAGGCTTTCACTAAAACGGAGCAGGAAAGTACCCTGCTGCATGCTCTTCAGAAGGGTGTCCTCCATACTACGGCTCACAAACCCCATGACAAGTCTGTGACAACAATAAAATTGTGTAATTATTTGGCAGAAGGATCACAATGGATTTACCTCCAAAGCTGTCAGGCAGGTCATAAACATATAACCTTCATTAGACCCACACAATCACCTCTGCAGATTGAACACCAGGCTCTAGGACAGAGTTTGTCTTTCAACCTCTTACACAAGCCTGAAATGAAATCTGACCAGTTTTTGTAGAAACCAATCTGCAAGCTGGGCATTATATAATGCCTCTTGATAAGTTTCTGGGCCATCTTGGGAGCTTGTCTCCCCCGTCATCAGTAACAGGGGTACGGCCACATACTCTCTATTCACTAAAAGGAGAGGACTGTCAGGCCTTGTTACACCCCTCCATTGCCATAGATAGAGAGGGCATGGTAGCACATTAGTGATGGATGCAGGCTTGGATCCAGCGATCAGGTGCTGGACAAGCGCCAATCAGCTGCGGGGGACAAAAGGTTATTTTGCTTAATTTTTGAAAGGCTTTAACAGTTACATGCCCAATAAGAATATACACAAATAACCCCAGACTATACAGAGGAGTGGCATTCTGTAGCTCAACAATATTATGCGGCCCTGTAGGTGTTGGGGTTGGGTGAATTCAATATAGATTTTTTTGCAGGTTTTCTGTGCACAAAATACAAAAAAAAAGCCCAGTTACACTTACCAGTAACGTCTTTTTTTAAAGAATCCTTCCAGCATGACCCCTCTCTGTGAGGTAATGCTGAAGGATGATTTGGGAAAAAAAAGCAGAGTAATGCGGTCATTTACATGAATACAATGTTGCCTATGTTCATAAAGGTTATCAACCTAGGCTCAGAATTACCCATCATTCCAGATGTCTTCCAGGTGTCCTTTGACAAGTGTGACAATGTTATCAAACCAAACCCAAAAGGTGAATGACAGGTTGGGCATTGTCTCCTGTAAAATAAACTTGATATGAGATCAACTTTTATTTACAATACCTTAGGCATATACATAGCAATAGATCTAACAATGCGGACTGTACCTTTGCGAATTTGCCCCATGACACAGTACACTTCTCTGTAGGTGTTGTGCCTTTGGTAAAAAAAAAAAAAAAAAGAATACATAAATAATTTGGGAGAGGATTAATAGAGATACTGTAGCTGCCAACTTTTTACAATTCATTCCATTTTAGTAATAAACTAAAGGCAAAAAAAACATACCACATAGTTTCTTTCCCAGCATTTGCAGCTGCTCTGTGTTTAAACCCCGCTGGGTGCAGCATGAAAACTGCCAACTTAGTCCGTTGGCTAGAAGAGTCCAGGGGGCAGCAGGAGGTTTGGAGAAAAAAGTCACATCCTAAAGGAAAAGATTCTCTATTAACAAGAGTTTCTGCGGCAAGTCAGAAGTTAAAAAAAAAAAGTTTGCACAAACACACATAAGTGCCATCTATAGCTATATTAAAAAGTGCTATAAAAGTGTAAAATAAAACTCTAAAAATATATAGATGACCCAGCCTTGCCTGCTAAAGAACTCACTGGGCAAAGCACTGCATATTACTGATTTCTATTTTGATATGCAGAGAATTATTTTATCAGAGAAACAAAGAAAAGGGGGGGCTTAGAGTCCATTCCCAGTGCTTGACGGCGGGTTGCTTGATCTCGCCTCATTGGTAAGTCAAAGCCAAACTTTAAAATCAATTGCCTGGCAACCCCCCTGATGCAGTGTACATTTTAGGTGACTGGAGCAAAGAGTTCTTTGCTGCCTCCCCCAACCACAAATTTAAAGCCAGAAGCTCATGCCAGGTTGACACCCCCTTTCTAGGCTAGATAACCTAAAGGGGAGCCCTCCTCACAGTCAGTCAAGCCCAGCTTACTGCAATGCAATGCACACAATTCAGTTTGCTTGCATCATATAAGTCCCTGCCACTTCCTCTGGAGGACCAGAGGAACATACGTTGAAATTATTATTATCATTACTCTGGCAATATAGCCACATTGCCATGGGTAGACCTACATAATAGAAATACATATACCAAAGAGTAGATGCAAACATTCTAAAACTGGAATCAAATGTTGGCTATAGCCAGCTGCCAGATACATTCATTCTAAGCAGATTTTAGGAAGCAAATGTCACACCATACTGAGCGCTTTGGAAAAAAAAATGTAAATAGAAGTACCTATTTTACTCAAAAAAAATTCAGCACCAGGTCTAAAATAGTATTTTTTTTCGGGTTACTGTTTTCTATTTAGAAATTGAAGAAGAAATATTGAGGGCTGAGATATTGGGGTTTACAGTTATACCTTATGATATCTCTTCTGAAGCATGTGGGCGTGTGCTTTGGAGCTGTGATACTGCATTATAATCAGAGTAATGTGTGGGGCGGCACTGGGAGCAAGAGTGCTTGCTAGGAGGCAGCTGGGTAGAGAGAAGGGAGGGATTAGCTGGGCTTGAATAGTAGCTCAGAGTGCCATTCAAGCCATCAAGTCTGGACTAGCTCCTTGAGCTAGTATCGGTGGTCCACATCAGCAGGGTGGTGCTGGAGAGGCAGATGAGGAAGTGCATTTCAGGGTGATGAGCTGAGAGGAGACACAGCGCTGGAGGAACACTTGGAAAGGTAAGATGATGTTTATCTTTTTTAAACCTTTTGCATGAAAGGGGAGCAGGTATCAGGTGCTGTTACTTGGACTCTTCCTTTATAAAGTTATTAAAAGTGCCCCCTCTGCCCCACATTGTTTAGGCTAAGTGGAGGAAGGGGTGAAAAAAGAATGTACATATGAAGCCCCCACAGCCAATGTGTTCTCCCGATGCTTCTGACAGAAGCTTCAATGATTTGGCTTTAGTGTCCCTTTAAGGCACACAGGGAATCAAAGGTATATACAATACCAATGGCAACATTTGGAGACCCAGGCCAGATTTCTGAAGCTATAATTATTTTTTTTAATACAACAGACAAGTTTTAATACTAATCTCAGCTGAAGAGACTCTTACCTTAGGATCTGAGCTCAGCATATTGAACCACAGAACAGAGGCCCACGCTCCTGTGAACTGACTAAGATTGGAGATTACAACAAAAGGTAAGGTTACAGCCTGAAGAAACAAAAAAGGAAAAAACACAGGGTTATACACATACAGTATGAGGGAGATGTGGTTCTTTAAACAATTCAGATCTGGTAGCAATAAGCTATAAATCATAACTAGCCTAAAGTGGAGCAAAACTAATTCTGGGTGTTCAGCTTATTCATAGGCCCCTCGCCCGAGCAGCTGGGAGATGCTGCCAGCTTGGTGTTGGTTGTTCCACTGTGGAAGCCACGTCCAGCGGCACTTTTGAGATCGCCGATTGGCAGTGATTGGTACTGCAGCGGCGCTCGCTGGCTGCATCTCAAGCTCTCTGGGGGAAGTCTGTACACTTGGCAGCAGCATGGGCAGGCATGGAGGCTGGACAGGGAGCGTGTTATCAGCACTGAAGCAGACCTAAACCACACTGCAAAAAGTAAATCTCACTTACCAGACTGCAGTCTGTTAAGTGAGGGATGGATTAGTTATTTCCTGAACAAGGATCCAAAGTTTTATAATATGTGTGTTGATTGCAGCAGTGTACAGTGTGGGGGCAATCCGCATTAAAAATGCCTCCTGGCACATACTCCTCCCCCCATCTCTGCATGCCTCATTTTATCTTACCTGCCCCGTGCTCTCTGCAAAAACCCAGGACCCACGATTGGCTGCCGGCAGTTATGTGGTCTGGAGTACTCTTCCGGACACCAAAATTACTCTCGAGTAAATGCAGAGCCCAGTCTTAACAAAGGAAACGAGGGGCAGGTAAGCTGAAATAGGGCTTGCAGGGGGGCACTGGCAATTGGGCAAATGCCCATCTACGCTGTGCTGTAATGCAATCAATATCCATTTAAAGTTATTTTATGGTTGCAGAATTTGAGACCAGTTGCAAATCTGTTTTTCTGTCTGTCACTCAAATGTTTCACTCTCCTCCTCATTGTATCCCAAATAATTATGAATTTTTAAGCCATTTTAGAGCACTGTTTCTCAACCTGTGGTACGTGCACCAACAAGAGGGGACGGGGTCTGACAGGTTTGGTATTATATTTTATAATGACATTATTCTTTCTTTCTTCAAAAGGAGCTACGAGGCCCATAAACTACATATTTAGGTAACATTAGTACTTGATCTCCTTGGGGGTACTTGGTTGTAACTGCTTTTCGCTAGGGGGTACTTGGCATAAAAAGGTTGAAAACCACTGTTTTAGAGGACAGTGTACAGTGTATGATTACTATATGTGTATGCTGAAGCACTAAAGCATTATTTATATAAATTATAAGGTATATAAAGTACTAATTAATGTTAATTCAGTATAATGAAATTATAATATGTAATAGTTAATATATTTAAAAAAATGCACACACAATCAAACTCAGAACATGCAGAATGAATATACAACCATAGATTACCTCTAAATCTAGTACGATTCCTTCATGGTTAAACTGTGTTGTAAATGTAATGTTATGAAGCTCCTCTATGACACTGAGCGATCCCTAAAAAGCAGAAATCTTAGCTTCAAAGCTGAACACTGAAAAGATCGGTAAATACAAAGTGAAATTACATAAGACATATCTGTCAACATAATTTATTATGCGGTCTGGGATCCCTATAAAACCTTACTAACTAGGTGACAGCGTTATCTCCTGTCAGACAGCCAACTGGAGTCAATGCACTTAAGGGATGCATCGGTCTTAAAGCGGAACTTCAGTGAAAACGCCCCACCCTGGTGCTAGAGTGGGGGGGGGGGGAGGATTAAAGAAAACACCAGATTGCTGCACATAAAAAATAATTTTCGTAACTTTTGCTAGCGTCGATTTTCCCTACTCAATAGCGTCCTATGGAGCTGCCAGTGGCCTGCAAAGAGGAGGCATCACTGGGTTTCCTGCCGCTGTGCATTGTGGATGATGTAAACTCCAGACAGCAACACGACTGGGATGCTGGGAAAGGAAAGAAGCATCCCAGGTGCTCCAAGATGCCAGTGATCAGGAAAAACTCGGTAAGGTGGCTTTTCAGTTTTGAGTGGATGCAGAAGAAAATGAAAAGAAAAAGTGCCGACAATGATTCAGTATCATGCATGCAGATAGGGCGTTGAGTTTTTTTTTTCAACTGTGCAAGACTGTTGGTCCGGTTTAATGATTACTCTCTGCATTCCCTTCTTTTAATAAGAAATCAATGGCTGGAATATAGCTATGTAAAATGCAGCAAAGTCCTCACCCATGCAGCCCTTGGCTTTCCTCGTTTCTGTGAAAAGCTATTTAAAATATTTATGCTTCTCAAATTATGTAAATGTAAAAGTCCGCCAGTGTAAAACCACTGTGCAGGCCCTTTAGGTGCATTCACCAGCGAACTCTAGGTCATGCGTCCTCCAGGACTGTCACAGTGCCTGAAGCTTGAAATCAGGAATTCTTACTCACCCATCCATGCTCTTGTGCCTCCCTCAACAGCCCACAGGACCAGTACATGGCCAATGGGATTTACTGGATGGGAATTTGCAACACCATGCACAGAAAGTGCGCATTCGCCTGGCAAACTCTGTTGAGTGGCAGAGGAGCAGTGAATGCATGGAGGCAGCTGCCACAACTGCAATGTAGATTGAGTCGGTAAGCATTTTGCTAGATTCTTTGAGCTTCCTTGGCGGATTCAAAAGAACGGTGGTGGTGGGAAGGGTGGTAAAGACTTTACGTCTTCTTTATTGTGCCTTACATGGACAGCATAAGGCATCAAAAATCAGGATGCCTCCCTGCTCAGTGCTACCCGGCAAGCAAGCCTGATGCCGGCACAACAATACTCACCACTTGCTGAACAGAGGGGCCACTGCTCCCTTATTCAGATTCACTGTTACGTCATTGGTGTGTCACCTTTGTGCCTGCACGCTAGGTGATTATGATTGGTTGGCGTAGGTTGTATGTTTTCCTACCCAGATGCCCTATGCTGCCAGTGTAAGGAATAATAAAGAGGATTTTAAGAATATGCTGACTTTACCTTCTCTTTAAAGTACAATACGGATTTAAGTAAAGCAATCAGACTATTGGCAGGTCTTGTGGAAGATTTTGCCGTTCACCAAAATACTCCTACACGAAAAACAGTAGTGACAATAAAAATATAGCTTTTATATATTTTTACTTACATCGTTGGCACCTTTACTACCCTTTCCTCCAGGTCCAGCTTTTTGTTCTTTTAACGTCTACAAGAAATCAAGATTGATGAATTAACCATAAATATTACATCATTTGGTTTATAAAGATACTTTTAGTTTGATCACAAAACACACACACAGAAATCTAATCTAGTACAGGATACATTTCATAAGACTGCATAATCAGATGCTTATTTTACTGTCTAAGTGCTTATGACAGTGCTGGTTTCCAGGCAGGGTAAAAGGTTTTTTTATGTAAGGCCTAAACCAGGAGCCGAGCATGAGGATTTCTGAGACACTGGACATTCGCTGTAAGTTTTTACTTGCTCTGTCTTTTAGGTAGTGTGCCATGGTGTTTTCTGGGTGTTCATATGTGTAGTCAAGTGTTGATCCTTACCAGCATGTGTGGTTCACTAGCCGGCTATACCCCCCAGCTGCTGACAGAGTAGGAGGTATAAAATGCAAATTCATAAATGCAAGGCTTGGGTGTGTGTTGAACCCTGTGTCAAGCATGTGAAGTTCATGTGGCGGCTTCTCCAACAGTTATGTGCCAGGCAAAAAAAAATGCTCACCTCTGTCTGGGATCGAGCGCCAGGAAGCCTCTGATCTCCCTCCTTCTCTGCCACGCTTCTGGCAGCTCAGTCGTCGGCAGGAGTGACAGTCAGAAGCTAGAGTTATCAGTGGAAGAGGGTAGCGGGGCAGAGGGCACCGATCCCCCCCCCCTCTGCTTCCGCAAATAACTTCTGGTTTGCGGTAGTGATCAGATGGTGTGGGACAGCGATAAGCAATGGAGGTAAGTATTATTAAAAAAAAAACAAAAAGGACTTATTCTAAGTATGTCACACACCCCACTTCAAGATATTCATTACCTGTGGGTAGTATGGTCCTGTAGAGGGCTTCTGCAGAGATGATTGGAGGAAAGAAAGCCCCTCCCAGTCCATAAGTACCTGGGACCTCCCACTCATTACCCAGTCTTCATCTCTGCAGACGGCGAGCAAGCAGCAGATGATATCTCCTCCTTGCACAGGGGGACTTTAAGGTAGCCGGGTCTACTCCCGGCCTATATATATTTTTATTTCCGCTCGGACTCTTTATTCCCTTTATTAATATATAGCTATTTAAATGCCTCCCAGTCTTGACTGCTGTCCGAGCGAGGGTATAACAGCACCTCAGGTGCTCAGGAGCTATGCTCCACCGCGAGACCCTATAAAGAGGGTAGGCGGTTATACCGGGTTGGTGACTCCGGTTTGGGATGCCCTGTCCAAGAGTTAAATTTTCCCCTTAAATGGCCTATTCCCCTTTTTTAGTTGTGTGGAGCCTCTTATTCAGCTTCTGGTGTTTTTCTATGGGGGCGCCTGGAAAATAGATTTATTTGAAATGTTTGTTTAAAATGTTTACTTTTCTGGTATGAATAGTTATAATGTAAACTTGTTGCAATCTTTTTTGCTGACAGACACTGGATTTTTACCTCAGAGCTGAGGGGAGGATTTCTCCCCTCACGCTCTTCAGTGAGGGGGCGGGGCCGGGCCTTCGGTATGAGGCCGCAGACCGTGCCCTTTAGGAGTTTGGAGCTGGTAGCGTGACCGAGCGGGGAGCAGCTCCGCTTGTTATGGGCTGCTACCGGCTCTATTATGCGCGAGTGTTAATGGAGGGGAGCTTCCCCTCACGTCTGACAGACACTGTGCTGGGTTTTTTTCCTCAGAGCTGAGACAGGTGCTGGATTTTACCTTCAGCTTATTCAGCTTCTGGTGTTTTTCTATGGGGGCGCCTGGAAAATAGATTTATTTGAAATGTTTGTTTAAAATGTTTACTTTTCTGGTATGAATAGTTATAATGTAAACTTGTTGCAATCTTTTTTGCTGACAGACACTGGATTTTACCTCAGAGCTGAGGGGAGGATTTCTCCCCTCACGCTCTTCAGTGAGGGGGCGGGGCCGGGCCTTCGGTATGAGGCCGCAGCCCGCGCCCTTTAGGAGTTTGGAGCTGCTGGGCGGAGCCTTGCAGCGCGCGATCCACGCTGGCCACGCCCCCCTGCTGCGTCTCCCGCTCTGATCTGTGTCACCTCAGGCAGAGGACACAGTGTATTGGCGCCCAAAGACTCAGTGAGTGGCCCTGCGGCCGTTGCTTATCTGTACATATTTGCATATATATATATGTATATATATAGGTATAATAGATATAGGTTTATATAGGGAGAACCTCTTACTGTCTTTTTCTATGTTTTTCAGGCTGAACTGCCAGGAATTTTTTTTTAGGTTTCTCCTGGTCCTAGAGTACCTGGGTACTTTTGCTATTTATTACAAAACCTCCCACTTGGACAATATAAGGGCATCCCGGGTTGCTTAATAGCGTAATTCCCTCACTCATAGCGACTATTCAAGTTCACCTTATGGAGGCATCCCAAGATTCCGGGCTCCCCTCGGGACAATCCCGGAAGTGTATGGGTTGTGGGGTATCCCTAACAGGGGATGATTTTTTCCTATGTATATCATGTGCACAGCAGACTATTACACGGCAGTCCGGTCCCCAGGCATCTGGGTCAGCGCAGCCGGCTTCATCCTCTCCCCCTCCCACTTTGACCCGTGCCCCGTGTGAGATTGCCACGGGGGGGCAGTCGCAATCTGATGTGTGTGCCAGGTTGGCCAGTATTGAAAAATTCATTTCCTCCACGGTTGCCAAGAAAGCACCGGCTAAGAGGAAGCATTTATCACCGGTTAATCATTTTGAATATGATGATGACGAGGACGGCCTGGATTGGTCAGATTATTCCCCTCTAGAAGAAGGGGAATTATTTGAGTATTCAGATATTTCTGATGATCAGCAATTTGTTGGTGCTGATTCCGATCGGAGCTCAGGGACTTCCTTGGATACTCCTAATGTTCTGACTCAGATGTTTGAGGTGCTTGCTATCTCGCCTCCGGCGGAGGTTCCTCAGCAGCAAGGGGAGTTTTATGAGCGAATCCAAGCCGCGGTTGGAATTCCCTAATCAAAAGCATTTTGATAATATTATTTCTAAGGAATGGGAAAGGCCTGCCTGGCTCCCAGGCATTCCCCAAAGTTGGGATAAGAGGTATCCTTTTCCAGTGGATACGGTTAAGCGCTGGGCGTCTCCCCCCGAGGTGGACGCCCCTATTTTGGGGTTATCCAACTCAGCCGTATTGAACAACCTTGATTGTTCCTCTCTTAAGGATGGTGAGGATAAACGCATTGACCAGATGGCTTGTCATGGTTTTGCCAGTATTGGGGCAGCAATAAGGCCTGTTTGTGCCTCATCGCTGTTGGCGGTGTCTACGAGAAAGGTGGTCAGGCACTTGTTATCCTCCTCCGGTTTGAATCCGGACAGTGAGGAATTTCGTGAACTAAAACAATGTGAGGGGTTTTTGTCCTTCATGGTGGCCGCTTTGGATGATTCCTTGATGATGAGTAGTAGAGCCTCTGCTCTAATGGTTACTATCAGGCGTTCAATTTGGTTACGCCAGTGGGCGGCTGACTTTGGGTCAAAAAAGTCACTAACAGCTCTTCCCTTCGTTGGGTTACGGCTCTTTGGAGACAAGCTGGATGCCGTGGCCAAGGGGGGCAAACTACCTCAACGCAAGAAGCAACGTCGCCCCTTTCGAGGAGCGTCTTCCTTCACTCCTTCCTTTCGGGGATCTAGAGCAGGAAGAGGTTTCGCCTTCCCTTCTACAAGGGGAAATTCCTGGAATAGGGGCAGAGGACGTGCCCGTTCAGGATACAGTTGGGGCTCAAAACCCAAACCCGTGGCCAAGCCAGCTCAACAATGAGGGGGCGCCCTCACCCGTGCGGGTGGGGGGACGGCTACAGCACTTCTCCCAGGTCTGGAACCGAGAGGTCTCGGACAGGTGGATCAGGGAAGTGGTGTCTTCCGGCTACAAGCTGGAGTTCGAGTCCTACCCTCCCCCGCGTTTCCTCAGGTCTCGGGTGTCCCCGGAGGCACTGGCTGCGCAACAGCTCCGGGCGGCAGTATCGAGTCTTCTGGAAATGGCAGTCATTTGCCCAGTTCCCTCATTAGACCGGGGTCGGGGTTTTTACTCAAATCTGTTCACGGTCCCCAAAAAGGATGGCTCCGTCCGGCCCATACTGGACCTAAAGATTCTCAACAAGTTCGTCAGACTGCGAAGGTTTCGCATGGAAACGTTGCGCTCGGCTATTCATTCTCTTCGTCAGGGGGACTTCATGACGTCCATAGACATTCAGGACGCTTACCTCCATGTTCCCATTTTTCCCGCACACCAGAGGTTTCTGAGGTTCGCGGTGGAGGATCGGCACTTTCAGTTTGTAGCTCTTCCCTTCGGTCTCACCACAGCTCCAAGAGTTTTCACCAAGGTGCTTGCTGGGGTGATGGCTCTCCTCAGAGCGCAGGGGATTCGCATTGTGCCATATCTGGACGATCTCCTCATCATGGCACCGTCATTCAGCCAGGCAGAATTGGACACCAGGACGGTAATATCCACTCTGGAGAGGTTCAGCTGGGTGATCAACTACCCCAAGTCCTCCCTACACCCGTCCAGGACAGTATCCTTTCTGGGAATGTCTCTGGATACAGATCTGGCCAGAGTTTTCCTTCCTCAGTCCAAGGTTCTTCTCATTCAGGAGTTGGTTCGGTCGCTCATGTCCATGCCTCGACCGTCCATCCGTCTAGGGATGAGACTGGTGGGTTTGATGGTGGCCTCATTCGAGGCGGTTCCCTTTGCTCAGTTTCACACAAGGACACTTCAGCTGCATCTGTTATCGGTCTGGAACAGGTTTCCTCAGTCGCTGGATCATCTTTTTCAGATGTCTGGAGGCTGAACTCAACCAACCTACTGAGGGGCAGATCCTTTCGGACTCCTCAGTGGGAGATAGTCACTACGGATGCCAGCCTCTCAGGATGGGGGGGCTTTTGGAAGGATCTGCAAGTTCAGGGTTTGTGGAGTCCCCTGGAAGCTCACGAGTCTATCAATGTTCTGGAATTGAGGGCCATCAGGTTGGTTCTTTGTCATTTGACTCATCAACTGCGAGACTTGCCGGTCCAGGTCAGGTCGGACAATCGGACGGCGGTGGCCTACATCAATCACCAGGGAGGAACCCGCAGCAGGAATGCCCTCAAGGAAGTGTCTCTGATCCTGGACTGGGCAGAGAGACATGTCCCGTGTATCTCAGCAGTTTACATCCCAGGTGTGGAGAACACGGAGGCGGACTCTCTGAGCAGGATGTCAGCCCGCAAGGGGGAATGGTCTCTCAATCCCAGGGTCTTTCACTCAATTTGTCTCAGGTGGGGGTCACCGGCGGTGGACCTATTTGCCTCCCGTCACAATCACAAACTTCCGGCTTTTGTGTCTCTGGCGAAGGACCCACTGGCTCTCGCGACGGACGCCATGTCCCTGAACTGGAGGGATATGGGGTTTCTGTACCTGTTCCCTCCGTTTCCCATGGTGGCCAGAGTAGTGCGCAAGCTTGCTCTGGAGAGAGCAACAGCAATTCTGGTAGCTCCAAGGTGGCCAAGACAGGTCTGGTTCGCAGACGTGGTAAGGTTGGCAGAAGATCAGTTCGTTCTGCCCCTGCTGCCAGATCTGCTCACACAGGGTCATCTTCGTTACCCCAATTTACCAACGCTGGCTTTGACGGCGTGGCTGCTGAAACCTCCATCTTGAAGGAGGAAGGTCTTTCTGACGCTGTTATTCAGACTCTCATTCGTGCTAGAAAGAAGTCTTCTTCATCCGTGTACTATAGGACTTGGAGGTCTTATATTGATTGGTGTGAGGCTAGGGCCTTCCCTTGTAGGGAATTCTCTGTTTCTAGAATTTTGGAGTTCTTGCAACATGGTCTGGACTTAGGGCTCCAACTCAGTACTCTGAAGGGGCAGGTGTCTGCCCTGGCGGTATTTTTCCAAAAGTCTTTTGCACTACATCCTTTGGTTAAGACCTTTTTCCAGGGGGTTACCCATGTGCGGCCTCCTAGGAAGCCTTTTATTCCGGTTTGGGATTTGAATTTGGTTCTTTCTGCGCTACAGGGTCCCCCCTTTGAGCCCTTGCATGATAGTCCTTTGTCTTCCCTTACGCAGAAGGTGGCATTTTTGGTAGCTATCACTTCAGTTAGACGTGTTTCTGAGTTGGCGGCTCTGTCTATTCAAGCTCCATATTTTGAAAGACATCAGGATAAAGTGGTGTTCCGTTTTAAGACGGACTTTCTTCCTAAGGTGGTTTCGTCCTTTCATTTAAATCAGGATATTGTTCTGCCCTCTCTCTGTCCTAACCCCAGCAATGACAAGGAGAGGGTCCTGCATTCTTTGGATGTGGTTCGTGTTGTGAAGTATTATTTGGTGGTAACGTCTGCCTTTCGCAAGACTGATGCATTCTTCGTGGTACCTTTTGGGCCCAAGAAGGGTCTAGCACCCACAAAGTCTACCATCAGCAGATGGATCCGTCAGGCCATTGTAGGGGCCTATTCTGCTAAGGGGAGAGATCCTCCCTTTCGTGTTACTGCTCATTCTACTCGTGCGGTTGGGGCCTCCTGGGCTTTTCAGCACCAGGCCTCTGTTGAGCAAGTTTGCAAGGCTGCTACCTGGTCTTCTGTTCACACTTTTTCAAAGTTTTACAAGGTTGATGTGTGAGCCTCAGCGGATGCTGTTTTTGGCCGCAAAGTTCTGCAGGCTGCAGTAGTTTGAGTTGTGCTTTATACCTTGTTTTTGGATCCCCACCCTTTATGGACACTGCTATTGGATGTCCCACAGGTAATGAATATCTTGAAACGGGGTGTGTGACATACTTAGAATAATACCATTTTGTGAATACTCACCTTGTAAAATGGGTATTATAAGTATGTCACACACCCCGCTTCAACCCGCCCTTTGGATTCTGCATCCTTCATATGGTGAACTTTGCGTTGTTATGACTGATATTTGGCTCTTCCTGGTCCTTTACCTTACTGCTTTCTTTATACTGGGTAATGAGTGGGAGGTCCCAGGTACTTATGGACTGGGAGGGGCTTTTTTTCCTCCAATCATCTCTGCAGAAGCCCTCTACAGGACCATACTACCCACAGGTAATGAATATCTTGAAGCGGGGTGTGTGACATACTTATAATACCCATTTTACAAGGTGAGTATTCACAAAATGGTATTTTTCTGTGTGTGTGTGTGTGTGTGTGTGTGTGTGTGTGTGTGTGTGTGTGTGTTTCTTTTTTACATAGGACTCTGAACTGGTATATGGGTCTCAAGACTCATTATTAGTTCACACAGGAGGGGCTGGCAAGTCACCCAGCCTCTACGCCCTGGTCTACCAGCCCCCATAGATGTGCCAAGGGTGGTTTTTGATGGTGAGGGGGGAACCCCGTGCCATTTTGCTTTTAATATCTAAGGGTTTAACCCTTATAGGGCACATTGAAGTTTTCTCTTCTACTCTTCAGTTCAGGGTGTCTCCTGGGCAGGAAAGGGTGTCTACCGATACGTAGTGTATGTGGTACCTGTCAGGAACCGCTTACCTGATCCCCGTTCCAGTGACGTCCCCAGGCGGCCAGCTGCAGCTGTCACTGTGCGGCGGCCGCGCCGAGCGGC